>JAODXP020000022.1:26364169-26395083 GCA_027497455.2 Sardinella longiceps | reverse complement strand
GGCCCAAAATTTTGAGAGACCCCTACCCATGGTAGAACAAAACCCAACCATGTTTTTCTTCATCTTTAAGGTCTCCCAAATATGAAATGGATTCTTGGACAAAAATATTTTGCTGCAAAGATGGTTAAATTCATAGATATTGTCATGCACCCCATAGCTAAAAAAAGAACAAAAATCGACCCTTGCTGAATGGGACTTAAGACATATAAACTGATACAGAATCTTAATACAAGCTCTGAGACCTTTGAAACTTGGCATGTATGTAGCCAAGAGGTTGCTGTACCTTCTAGAAAAACCTGTGTGTGAATATCTTGAAGTATGCCATGTTTAGAGCCCTAAGAACACATACCTAAAATAGGCGGACATGGAAAAAATTGGACACCTTTGCAGAATGTTTTTGTTTAGTTTGTGTTTGCTTTGGCAGGGAATGTCATAGAAACACATGGTATGGCTTGTTGGAAAGGTGAGGTTGTGCTGAATCCAGCAATACCCAATATGTAAATGTACCATGTACAATCAGGGTGCTACCTTCCTCAATGTATGAGGCGTCCCAAATTAAGGAAAATGATGCATTGATATAAATAGGTCTCCAGTCCAAAGTCCATGGTCAGTGCTGACAAGGCTGTTGACAATTTCATTGGTATAGCAAAGTATGTTACATGAGTTAAGTCCTAGTCTATATTTAGGATCAGCTACATTTCATAATAATACATTTCATATGACAAACTATAAAAATAAAAACAAAACATTAAAATTGAAAGATATTCAGGTAAGGTATAAGAAGGTCATGGGCAAGACAGGCTTAAGTGCACCTCCCATCAAGCCATTAAAAAAATGGTCTGATAAGGTTGGATATATACTTAAATATTTCTTACCCTTTCTTCAGACATCCCCTAAAGCCCCCCTCTCAGAGTACAGGAATGAGAGAAGAGGGGAGGGACAAACGTCTATTGGGTTTGATAGACAAATCATATGCTTATGATTTTTTTATATATTGTTTTTCTGGCCTCTTCGTTCCACAGGTGATTAACAAATTTTAGTGTAGTGTATGTCGACAATAGCCATGTTGTGTATGGTGTAAATTGAGGTAATTTTAAGCAATATAAAAAGTATTCCAGGAAGGCATCACATAACCCACCTTTAGCATAGGCGGGAACTCGAGACATACAGTACCCTAGTGATCCTCAGTAGATACGTCTAGCTATCAGCCATAGGGGACCATTGTATTCAGACATTGCCTGTGTCTATCCAATTATGTGGACAGGGAGTTGGGCTTATCGTTGTTTGAATCGGCTTGATCGTTGCTTGGATTGGTCGTATTTATAGCCATACAAAACGCCTCCTATGGCTCTTGAAAGCTCATGGCCAGACAATACATTTTATGAATAGTCAGGCTTGTCAGGCTACAAGAGGTATTTTGATCTGTCTGTTAATCCTGCCTTATGTTAATTGGAATGATATGAAATTGACCACGCTGAGATGCATAACATAAGACCTCATAGCTCACTGGTAGATCCTGACACCAGGTCAGTCAGCCTGAAGCAGCCAGATTTCAGTCGAGGCCCCAGCCATGCTCTGCCTGCAAACCAGTCTCAGAGAATCTTAAATCCAAGTTACTTTGGTGCCAGTCAGCGACTCAAATTGTCAATGGAAAGCCAGACCAGACCAGACCAGCTTTGGAGCTAGACTGTATACTGCAATATTCAGTCCTTCTGTCTCACCAGGGGTAACCAATTTTGAGCTATGCAGTTGGCAATCAAACCATTCTCCTGGCAGGGATATGACTCCTGTCACATTCCCTAGTAGCCCTGCTTTACTGTTAAGCGACCTTGAGCATCATGAAAGGCACTATATAAAACAAAGTTGTTATTATTATTATTATTATTATCATCATCATCATACAGCACTAGGTTGTCCACAGCCCAAAGCCCAAGCCTATCAGATATTCAGCACTAGGGTTTCTACTGCCCAAAGCCCCGCCTATCAGTTATTCAGCACTAGGGTATCCACTACCCAAATCCCAGCCTATCAGCTGTCCAGCACTAGTGTGTCCAAAACCCAAGCCAATGAGCTATGTAGCACTAGAGTGTTCACTGCCCAGAGCCTAAGTCCATAAGCTATCCAGCACTAGGGTGTCCACAGCCCAAAGCTCAAGCCTATCAGTTATCCAACACTAGGGTTTCCACTGCCCAAAGCCAAGGCTATCAGCTATTCAGGACTAGGGTGTCGACTACCCAAAGCCAAGCCTGTCACCTATCCAGCAATAGAGTGTCCGCTGCCCAGAGCACAAGTTAATAAGCTATCCAGCGCTAGGGTGTCCACTGTCCAAAGCCCAAGCCTATCAGCAAGAAAGCACTAGGGTTTCTAATGCCCAAAACCCAAGCCTATCAGCTATCCCCGGCACTAGGGTTTCCATTACCCAAAGGCCAAGCAGCTATCCAGCACACTGCCCAAAACCCAAGCCTATCAGATGGCAGGGACTAGGGTTCCCACTGCCCAAAGGCCATGCTAGCCAGCAGTAGGGTGTCCACTATTCAAAGCCCAGGCCTAGCAGCTATCCAGCACTAAAGTGTCCACTGCCAAAGCCCAAGTCTATTAGCTATGCCCAGCACAAGGCTGTCCACTGCCTAAAGCCCAGGCCTGTCAGTCATCCAGCACTATAGGGTGTCCAATGTCCAAAGGCCAAATCTATCAGCTATCCCCAGCACAAGGGTGCCCACTGCACAAAGCCCAGGCCTATCGGTTATCTAGCACTATAGGGTGTCCACTGCCGAAAGCCCAAGTCTATGAGCTATCCCCAGCACTAGGGTGTCCACTGCCAAAATTCTAACCCAGCACCTCATCTACTTTGGAGACCAATGCTGAGTGGCCAACAGAGGATGAGTGGATGTCTGAAGGTGACATTGAAAAGAGTGGCAGACTGATGACCATGGCAGATGGTGGATCAAGGGCCAGGAGATGTGGGCCATAAATGTGGAGAAAAGGCCTATGTGATGTACAGTACACAGTGCATACAAAGTAGCCTACTGCATTTTTACAGACATGCAATATTTTATGCACAAATATTAAAATAGTCTAGTAATGGACTGATGTAATTAGGTGGTTTTAAATCCAACTTGCAATGCTTGTTTAAGCTATGTGAATAACAGTTTCTATGGATGGAAACACTATAACTATTTCTATGAATGAATCTGCCCTCTGATGCAAATATAATCTAATTTGCTTAAGTGGTGTTTGATATTTAATGCAAACATGAAATGTGGATGGAAAACTGCTTATTGCCATACTATAGACCTACCATACTATTCCACACCCCTGCCCCCATACTTGATGACCCCTGTTTTATAATAAAAGGCGTTATATGACATCATTTATGAACGTATCCTAAATGCAGAGCAGTACTTTACTTTGCTGTAATTTTCTTTGCCAATTTGTGAACATTCTTCTTAGCACTGACCGTGGACATGACTGGAGACTTGATTATGGATTCAGCACAACCCCACCAATGATTGGATATTTCTATCAAACCCAGCTGGCGTTTGTCCCTCCCCCTCCTCTGATGTACAGGAACAAATATTTAAATCTACATCCAGTCTTGTCAGTACTTTAGACTTACCCTGGCGGTGGCAAATTGATATGCTCAACAGGTGCGTCTAGCTATCAGCCATAGGGAACCATTGTATCAGAAATTGGCAGTGTCTATCCAATCATATGGATAGTGAGTCATTGGGTGGGCTTAGTGTTGTTTGGTCAGATTGGTTGTAGCTAGAGCCATACAAAGAGCCTTCTGGCTTTGGTCATAGCCGGTCTTAGCACTTTCCTATTGAATGAGGCATTTTGAAAGATTCTAGGCTCTATCCATCATGGTCAGACTATACATTCTATGTTGTATTCTGGCTTGTTTGGCTATTCTCAGACCAAAATGGTTTGATTGGGAGGTGCGCTTAAGCATGTCCTGCCCACGATCTAATGTCTTTGAATTTCAATTTTTGTCTCCATATTTTGTCATATGAAATGTATTATTATGAAATGTACCTGAACCCAAATATAGACTAGTACTTAACTCATGTAATGTACTTTGCTATACCAATGAAATTGTCAACAGCCTTGTCAGCACTGACCATGGACTTTGGACTGGAGACCTATTTATATCAATGCATCATTTTCCTTAATTTGGGACGCCTCATACATTGAGGAAGGTAGCACCCTGATTGTACATGGTACATTTGCATATTGGGTATTGCTGGATTCAGCACAACCTCACCTTTCCAACAAGCCATACCATGTGTTTCTATGACATTCCCTGCCAAAGCAAACACAAACTAAACAAAAACATTCTGCAAAGGTGTCCAATTTTTTCCATGTCCGCCTATTTTAGGTATGTGTTCTTAGGGCTCTAAACATGGCATACTTCAAGATATTCACACACAGGTTTTTCTAGAAGGTACAGCAACTTCTTGGCTACATACATGCCAAGTTTCAAAGGTCTCAGAGCTTGTATTAAGATTCTGTATCAGTTTATATGTCTTAAGTCCCATTCGGCAAGGGTCCATTTTTGTTCTTTTTTTAGCTATGGGGTGTATGACAATATCTATGAATTTAACCATCTTTGCAGCAAAATATTTTTGTCCAAGAATCCATTTCATATATGGGAGACCTTAAGGATGAAGAAAAACATGGTTGGGTTTTGTTCTACCACGGGTAGGGGTATCTCGAAAACTAAAGCACTTTTTGAGGGTTTGTCACTAGACTATTATCTGGAACGGTTATTCCCTCACTCTCCACCTCAAGCTAGTGTGTGGTGAGCGTTCTGGCGCATAATGACAGCCGTGCATCACCCAGGTGGGTGCTACACACTGGTGGTGGTCAGTGAGGTCCCCCTCCACTGTGAAGCGCTTTGGGTGTCTAGAAAGGCGCTATATAAATCCAATGTGTTGTTGTTGTTGTTGTTTGCCTGGTCAGATTAAAGATTAAAGTTTGATACCTAACCTACAACTCCTAGGATTGAATACATTTCTTATCTAAAAAACAGAAAACCTTATGAATTGTGATTGGCATGTAGGCCAATGTAAGTGCTCTCTCAGTCATGCCATCTACAGTAGCTGTTGTATTACTTGTAAATAACAATGTACGTACACATTTGTTTTTTTAGAAATGTGAGAAGGGGGGCTTTACACAGCCACTACCCTTTGGTTACTTCATTCATTCATTCATTCATAACAACGAGTTTGATTGTGGTTACTGAGCAGGTGGTTAATGAATTCTTGGGGTTGCTAAAGCAACCAAGCAACACCCTAGCATTGCTTTTGATCATGATTTTTTAAAAATATATATCAAATAATTGAAAGTAACTAAGTAACTTGTACTTTAAGTAAATTTTAAATGAAGTAATTTTTACTTTTACTTGAGTAGATTTTTTGTTGGTTACTTTTACTTGAGTAGAATTTAAGCAAAGTAAAACTTTTACTACAATTTTTCTGTACTTTTTTCACCTCTGGTAATGAGGATCATGGGGACCATAAGTTATGTTATAAATTGACCTACTTACTTCTGGGAACATGATGTCCATTATAAAATCAATATCCCTGTAAGATTCAGTCCAACCCATGACTCTGCTTGATCCAAAGCAGGTTTCCTCGATTATTTTCAGGATTTCATGGGACTACAGAGACAAAGCGGTACAACCTTTTTGATTATCATGTTATGGAGATGATGCATAATACACAAATACACATCTATGTCATTTTGGCTTAGCCTACCCGGTCTTCACTGAAGAACAACATCTTCATTTTTAGGTGCTGCTTAATTTAGAGGGACACAGGATTTCTCCAGAGGTACATCCTATTAGACCGCCTGGATCCAGTGACCAAGTCGTCATATAGGCCCTGAAGTGTGGTGTAAACACATACATCACTTACCACTCTTTTTTCTATCCTCACATTTGTATTTAAGGTTAATATACATCTTAATTACCTTGATTTGATCCTTTGAAAGGAGGATAGAATCCCTCCTCTCTCGACAGCATTGAATATTCTGTACATGAGAGGGACAGGTTTTTCAGAAGAGAACTCTATAAACTAATTTTGGTGTTATACAAACAGCCAGAATATAATATAAATTCATGAGGAAACACATTTACAAGGTGGTTAAATGGTTATAATTTCCTTGTAATAAAAAGGTTACACGTTCCCTTCACTTTACCAAACAATTTAAGAGAAATATTTATGTAGTACGTGGGGTAGCACCTTGTGACATCAAAGGTTTTGGTGCAGCCGCATGACTGGCCAGGGCCCATGCACTCCTTGTGCAGCCATTCGTTGCATGTTGGGCACTGCATCCACTCCAATGGCTCCATATCAGGGTATAACAGCCTTCAAACACAAGACATGTTGTCATTAGGAGAAAGAATGCACAAGATGCCCAATTGCTCTGTAGGGAGAGACAGAGTTCCTTTGTAAAAACAAAAATCCTTCACTACTACTCAATAAACTTACCTTTCACCATTTTTGGATGACTGAAAAACACAAACATGTTGGCTTTCTGCAAGACAGTGATGACACCATTGGATGTCTCCCACCCACCCACACAATGTTTGTGCAATTCATCATGTGCAAAGGACAGAAAGGCCAGGGCTGGTGTCAAGGAGGGGTGTCAGGGTCAAAGCAGTTCTGACCAATGTTTGTGTAGTAGGCTCTTCCTCTGGACTAACCTCAGAGCCCAGGTTGCGCTTTCTCTTCAGACTATAAAATGGGGAAGCTGGGAAACAACCCACATGACAGTTCTTGGACAACAATGCTTTAAGTACCTCAAAGTCTTGGTTCCGTCTTCTTTTCAGTCTCAACACAGGTGAATAGTTGCCACTTAACACCTTCTGGCACTCCTCTGTCCAGTGTGCAAAGACTTGGCCATGACTACAAAAGAAATTTAACAACTAAAACAAATGGCAACCCTAGGCGAGCAACAATCAAACTGAGTGAACTTATTTCAGACACATTGATTGATTGATTGACATAAATATGATTGATACATATAAGATACAGCTTTCTGTTTTAGTCATCAATGCGTTAACAACAAAGACCAGATACCTGTCAAGGGAGTAATTTTCCAAAAGCAGCAGACACCACCATCTTCGCAGGGTTGACATGTCGTACTGGAATTACAATGTTTCACTTCACTGCAAAACACAAATGGAGAATGCAGGGCCTAACAATTGCATATACTTGCAAATATTTACAACGGAGTAATCAAAGCAGGCATCTAGGGCGATGTACAAGGCGGCCTGTGCCCAAAAATATGCTTTACAGCTTTGATATAGGCATGTGTTCAGCATGCTTTAAGAGAAACTCATGCAATTGTAGCATGACGAAACGGAAGGCTAAAGAGCCAACCATAGTAGCCTGACTACGCCACCCTGGGACCTAACGTCCCAGGGAATCTTTAAGAGCTTCAATAGACTAGCAACATAACCAAAGTTGTACAGGTTCGTGTGATGTGCTTGGGAATAGGACATGGACTCCATGAAAGCAAATGGTTAAATATAAAAATATTTATTACAATAAGGACAGAGGCTTAACAGAGGGGGGCAGGCAATCTGGGGACATGCATTAAGTTCACACACACTAGAATAAACCCATGCCAATATTATGAAAGATAAATGATTACACAGCAAGCAAGGTAGCACAGCAAGTCTGCAGGTAACACTCAGGTGCCAGGCCCCTCCCCCATGGGCCATCTCTGATAAAGAAACAAAAGATATGACACATATGGACATAAACAGTTAGACAAAGACAAATAACTAGAACTCAATTGAAACCAAAACTACCAAAACAAAACCAAGACAAGACAGCAGCATGACCCATATTGGTGGTAGGAGAGTAGGGCCATGCTAGCCTGGGAATTCCCATGCTCCTTTGCGTGCTTATTTCATTTCACTCTGCAGAGGAGCATGGTGACCATGGCCGTTTTTCTCGCTTACTTTCGGTATCCAATCGCAGAACAAAAAGGGATTTGTACGGCCCTCGATTGCATTTTACGTCACGTGGTGGCTCTGGTATTGGCTCCGAGGTATGTACAGACGCTATGATAGACATTCGTAGCGCCCAATAAACGGCTATGGACAATTGTAAACGATGCTTCCGCTACGAGAAATGCAATAGGTAGGTCCCCAGACTAAATATCACTTGTGATTTTAGTTTGGCATTCGCCAGGCTAGGGCCACGCTACCTGGAGACATAAACAAAACAGTTAACATAAAGTCTGAATGCAGTACAACACATAGGATTGGCAAATCGTACCTACCAACCAAGGTAGCTAGAGGCACACATCACTCATGCCATGATGGTAGCAGGCAGGCAGCAGAGCTACAAACATACAGTACAGATAATTAAAATACTGAAAATAATGACACAAAACACAGAGGCACAAACATACCTGACGGCAGGTTGTGGCATTCAGCCAGGGTCACGCCAGAACCTACACTGAAGCTGGTTACCTGGGCTTTTAAATAGGGTGCAGCTGGGTTAATCAATCAATTAACTACCCTGCCCCACCCACTCATTAACTGGGGCCAGCAAGAGACAGGCGGAGCAGAAAGTCTACCCTGCTACACAATTCTAACAAGATTCACATTCATCAGAGTAGGACCCACCATTATCATAAAGATGCCACAGTCCACGCCAAACTGCTGGCTAGGGAAGCCCTGAATGAAGTCAGACAAGCATTCATAATGTCATGAACATGAACACACACACACACACACACACGGTGTATTGGAAATACTTATACCTGTAATTCTTTGCCAGTTATCTCCTACCAAGGACCTGAAGAAATGTTTTAAAAGAAAAGAAAAAGAATTTAAAAAAAGAATAAAAAACAAATACAAAAAAAATACAATTAAATTAAAATTAAATGAAAGCTGTCAGAGGAATTATCACAAGGATAATGTGAACACAACCACATACTATAAATTGAAAGAACACAAACAAATAAAAAATTGAAATGGTCATGAACACGACCAAATGAAACTTACGAAAATGGTCATATGAACTTGACCAAGTTGAATGGACGGGTCATAAGAACGAGACCAAGTTCGACTTAATGTTATGCATGTATATAACCTTAACACCGGAATGTACTCGTGTCCACTAAATCCTGACTCGCTCACAGCATAAAGCGAGTCCAGGAAGTAGATCTGTTTGAGAGCTGGCTTGAGAACCTAAAGAGGACCACCTTTGGTTTAGTAAGAGCATATATTATAGCAAAGTGCATCTGATAAATGTTTTCTAGTGCAGGATCATGTCCCATGTAGCCTTGTTAGCAATTAAAGTAACTAACAGAAATGAGGGCATAAAACATAACATAAAAGGGGAACATAAAAGACAAATAGAGAATAATACCCACACAGATCTGAAAATGCCCTGGTTGCCATAGTGGGATGAAAATGCCATCAAGCTGATGGGCTTGGCTCTGCCAAAAACATTCACATAGGCAATGTACTGTATATCAATCAGTGTAGCATAAGTATTTAAAAGCCCAATTTGTGTAAAGGGGCATATAAGCGACCAAATATTAACTATGTATAGTGTAGTATAAACCTACTGTATACTTACAGGTATACTTGCCATTGGATCATTGCAAACAGGTAGCAGCCAAGTTGGGCAAGTGTACAGGTTAATGTGGATGTTTTTCCCTGATCAAACATTAAAACACAATCTTCATTTCATTGAAAGTGTTTACACCTACAAATGAATAGGTGGCTCGCACATCCGACAGAAGTGTTCACATACAATACTGTACAAGGGCAATTTAACTTAGCTCATAACAGATACTTAGTTTGATATACAAACAGTTCTGAAGAGAATATGGCACCTTGGACGCAGTAATCCTCCTGATTATGTCAAAACAGGCATTACCAATCTAAGGGGGAAAAAAGTTACATGTGAACACTTTGGTATTACATTCATAGCACTGTGTATGACAAGCAACTTACTGTGGACTCCATGTGCTGTTGCAGGCCTAATGTTTGAAATTCGGAACGGGTGAGGCAGCAGCTGTCGTTCCGTACAATTAGCTCATTTGAAGGTCTGTCTGGGTCCAAGACATAACGTAGCTGGAAAACAGTGTTTTTAATTTAATAAAGTACCTTTCAATTAAAATGACCTCTTTAAACTTTTATTTTTATGACCTCAAACAATTACAGTACCACTTGTTCCTGGTCATGATGGATGTCAAAGGACCAGCATGACCTCTTGGCCTCAATAGACCCAACACTTGTGATTTCTGCACAGTGAGGCCCACATGGCATGCCTATTGATAACGTGAGACAAAATGGGGGAAAACAAAAATGAATCGAGAATAGACAATTTATGTGCTGCTCTAACAACAAAAGGACACAAAAATACCTGTTTTAAGAAGGCCCACATCAAGCATGTCCACACTGCCCACACAAGTCACGTAGATCTCCCATCTGTGAAACACACACACACTCTGACTAATACATTGCTATCAACGGTCACAGTCAATGCATAAATAAAATAAATAAGAAATAATTGACATAAGTCTTTCCCCCTGGATTGTCCAATGTCATCTTATGGGGTTATGGGGAAGTGTTAAGAAATAACCAAGATGGCAATTAAAAGCCTAGGCATCTTGAGACATTATTGAACCAGTTATTATACCTTGATTTTGAGAAGTTCATCAGTCAGCCTGTCCTCTGTGACATTCATCTCCACCTCTTCTGCCGGACTTTGTGTGGAGTGCACCTTTTTGTACTCTGTATTTAGGAGTACATTGCCACTCCTGGTATGGGGTCCTATCCAAGGTGCCCAATTGTGGTAGCTAGGGCGTACGACAAAAGGGTTGTCCTTGTTACCTACAGTATATGTGTGGGTGGGGGGTGATGTGGGAGTTAGAAAAGATTACAGACATAATTTAGGAACATCGATATACTGTATGCAATTGTGTTTTTAAATGTACCATTTACTGTTACCAAAACCAGCCATTGCGTGAATGCAAAATGAATACCACTATCTTTGCACATTACAGTACCTAATAATTTCTAAATGTCTGACATCACATGTTTATACGGAATAGTTTATGTTCTCACCAAGCCACGGGAGATCATTTCCATTGACACCTTCTCCCAGAACTGAACAGCATCCACTTTTCCATCAAAATGTGCAGGTGGTTCCTCAATATCGCTCTCTTTCAAGAAAATTACAGTCATGCCATAACCCGTGAAAGCTGAAAATGTGATGCTACCAAAAAAAAAAAAAAAAAAAAATACACACACACAAACACTTACCAGGCATACCAAATACACCTTTCTTGTGTAAGTCCATAACCACAGTCACCGGATGGTAGCCACATGAAACACATGCGAATGTGTAGCTGTGGTCTGAAAGCGCTTCAAAGCTGAGGTAGGCCTGTAGAATTCTCTGTGCAGATGGATAATGTTTACCCGACGTTTTTTCAAGCGCCTCAATGACTCTTCCAACAGCCTGGTGAGTCTGCAAAAAAACATTGGTTAAAAGCTCATTCATTTATTATTACAAAATTCAACAGTCAGTCACACGAGTGCGTAAAACAAAGACAAAGAGAACATAATTGTTCTACCTGAATACTGTTTCTCAGGAACAGACAAAGATGCAGAGACAAAAGTGTGTGGTTGTCAAAGTTGTGGATACCGTCAGACCACTCCTGTATGCAGCACTGACGGGTTTTGCGCAGGGACAGTGCCAACTTATTGTCTTTGAATCAAAGGAGACAATGATGCGACCAAGACTGCTGTAATATGCCACTGTTGGCTCAAAAACCGAGACATATCTTTTGGAAGGAGGGCTGGACATATCAATTACACATGACAGTGGACACCCAGCCTCAACAGCAGCCTTCTGTTGCAGTGTTTCTTCTGACAGAGGAGAGTTGACTTGGGTTGCAGGAGGAGAACAGGACAGACTGAATGTGTGGGCATTCAAAAGTCCTTAAGCGTGAGCGCTCAGCACACTCCATATTCTTCTTACAGATGTCCATCTCGCAGCACATTTTTTGGTTTTCCCCCCACGTCCGCTTGATGACATGGATCGGTGTGCTAGGGGATGCAATAGATTTTTCCGCTGCATACACACCCTTGTCAAAATCGACACATTGAGACTTTAGATGGTGTTGGGCGGTTATGTCAGGCTTAGTGACTGTGTGCCGTCTCTGGAGGTGCAACTTTAAATTCCGTCTGTTTAAAACCAGACTACAGTGCGGACATACCACTGACTGTTTCTTTTTGTGTATGGCTGGTGGAGGCGGTGGCACCATGGACGGTCCATCAGAGACAGGTGGATGTGGCTGCGAGGTGGTGGCAACACTCAATGCAACGGGGGCAGGCTCTGGAATTGGTGGAGGCGGTGGCACCATGGACGGTCCATCAGAGACAGGTGGCTGTGGCTGCGAGGTGGTGGCAACACTCAATGCAATGCAACTCAATGGTGGACTAGCTGGAGACAGGTGACCCCTTAAATGACGCAGAAACTGTATCTTCTTTATGATTGTTCCGTTGCAATATACACAATGGAAGTGTGCTGATTCTCTGCCAGTGTGATTGCACTTACAGATGAAAAACCCTGTAAAACATTAATAGGCATATGATTTGTACCTCAGATTATAATCAAATAGCACAGGGGTGGCCAACCAGTCGGAGACCAACAGCCACATATCTGACTATGTTACAGCAAAGAGCCACATCGGCACACAGAATCATGAACCTGTTACAACTAGTGCATTACCCATCCTTCTGACACACACACACACACACCTCTGCCAGTGAGATGAATTGTAAAAGTCACACACCAACATGATAACAGAAATGTACCCCTACAATAATAAGCCCACAGGCCAGCAACATCATACACATGGGCACACCCCCCCAACCATCTCTTCCTCTCACACACACACACACACACACACACCTCTGCCAGACAGATGAATTGTAAATGTCACACACCAATATGATAAGAGAAATGCACCCCAATAGTAAGATCACAAGTTCAATTCAAAGTTCAGTCCCTTTTGGAAAATCCTGGTCAAGGTTAGCATGGAGTGAGCTGTAGTGGCGCTGAAATTTTGAAGCCTTGAAATGTGCCAATGACGACTGACATATAAGGCAGAATGGCACACAAACATAAACTTGGACATGAACATAAGAGCCGCATGACTCCGGGCAAAGAGCCGCATGCGGCTCCCGAGCCTCGGGTTGGCCAGCCCTGAAATAGCATGTTTTAATTATCAATGTCTTGATAATTTCCACTATTGTCCATCCCAACAAACCCTACCATTGTGCTGCACTGCAAGCCGCATGTGGTTTTCCAGGTGAAGCCTTATCTGGAACAGATACTCTGTCGAGTACAGGCAGCAAGGACATTTATACACTCCTCCCTGAAGAAAGGGTTCCATTTCAGGGAGCCCCTTAAAGTGTGTAGGGTGCTATGGAAATACAGATAGGTTAAGCATCTGCATGCTGCATCTTCAGGCCATAATAGTGTTAATAACTGTATATAGTATTGCAAAGTGCCTACTATCCTTCTCTGCACTGTTCTCAAATAACGTTACATTACCATTCTAATCAAGTGTAGCTCTTTGGAAAGCAAACGTTAAGACTTGTAGTGTTACGAGCTGTGTTATAATATTTCATATAGAGATACAAATAGGCTACTTTGAAATGCCTTAAATCTACATGGGAGCGTATTCAGAAGAACAAGGAGAGATTTAGCCTAATGAACTAGGGGTTACCAAGTAGTGTACAATGAGAACATGATGAGAGACTATCGAGTCTCATAGGCTAGGCCTACGTGAAAGTGATTTGCACTATAGTTGTAAATCTCGTAAAACCATCCATTTTTTTTTATTATTTATATAGCCTACCGATGTCCTACAGTAATTGATGTAGGCCTACATGCACTGTTAAATTGATGTAGGCTACATGCACATTTTATTGAAAATAACTATATAGCCTACATTGATGTAGCATTCACCCTAGGCCTACTGATATACTGCTTGTACCTAGGCTATTTAATGTAAAATTTCAGTCCTATGTTCAATAAGTTGGTTTATTCCTCTCTTGTGAATAGCCTCCCCGAACCAGCGAAAATGGCAAAAATCTGTTTTCTTGATTATTTATTTATGCATATACAGTATATATATATATATGGGCATTCAGCGTTATGGACGGTGCATAATTGATGAACAAGGCTAGATAACCTCTGCAAACCTGCAGATTCACAATTTTTTCATATTCTTCTGCAACTCCATGGCTGAATACAGGCAAACAGAAAAAATTAATATCATGATTTGCATCATAATATATATGGGCAATTCCACGAAAAAGTAAACCTCACCTTAAAACTTCAAGTCTCACCTACATGGACATACAAATTCTTTCAGAAAACTTCCAATACAAAAAAGTATTGTCTCGATGTAAATATTCAACTGAGCAAGTTTCGAAAGGATATCTGTTTGTTAAAATGTTTTACCTCTATTCAGCTATAATGTAAGTCTATGGAGGGGCTTATAATGGGCATAAGTGGGTGATAACACACACAAAGCTGCAATACTATCAGTTATTTTTCATTGTTATATTACTATTTCTCTCGTTACAGGTTAAAATCCACCGTTCACAATTGTTTTGTATCGTTTTGGAGGGTTTTTCCAGACGTCACGTCCATAACGTCACATCCATAACGCCATTTCTCCCAATGAAAACCAACTTTTTTACAATTACATTTGAAATTAAGTCTTTCTCTGTCTTTACTGAGGTGTCCTGTTTAGTATGAATGTTGTAATATTTACATCTCTCTAGAAATTTCACACACTTCACAGCAAAAACTACTCTCTCTTAAAAGTTTGTCCGTTTTTCGTCACATCCATAACGCAAATTGAAAGGCTCATATTCTTATAATGTAAATCATGATGTTAATTTTTTGTGTTTGCCTATATTCAGCCATGGAGTTTGCATAAGAATATGAACAAAAATTGTGAAATACTGCTAGGTTTGCGGAGGTTATGTGGCATTTTGTTCATCAATAATGCACGAAAATGTCACGTCCATAACGCTGGAATTGCCCATATATATGTATATATATATATATATATGTATATATATTGATAAAATGCACTGCTCAAACACATTTCGAAAAAAAAAAGTAAAACTGAATGCCAATTTCAGTCATTTGTTGGCTTATATTATGAATAAACCTGCGAAAATGGCAATTTTGATCAAAAAATCACCTTTTCATGATTAAAACCAAGAAATCAAAGTTTAAACGCTATAATGGCCATAATTTACAATATGTGTTACATTGTGTAATATGTTGCAATTTAGAATGGCCTACTATGACAGGTCATTTACCTGTTTTAGTTTATCCATTCTCGTAGTTTCGTAGCGGGTGGGAAAATCTATCACTACACTTTAGTGCCCTTGTTGATAACGTCCAATTGGGTAAACTTTCGCACCGTTGCTGATGCATGGTGTGACGTACTGGACTTGGGCGGAGCTGGCCGGGCCAGCCGCGCCCCCCTGCTTAGTGCTGCAAGCTGCAGCGAGATGCTTCTCAACATTTCAGTCATGCAATGCCTGTCTGAAATAACCACTTCAAGGGGAAGTTTGGTTTTTAACATGTTTAGCCCCTTTTCTGGAGTGTCTAGGATGAAATAGAATCATCAACACCAACATTTTGACAACTGCTCCTGTCTCTGATATTTGGCTCATTTAGAATCCTCCCTTTTCTGCTTCAGAATAGCTTGCTTTGTGCATGTCCGATAATGGCCTTAAAAGAACCTTAAACCTTTGTTTTAAAACGTGTGCAGCTCACTAAGTGGTTAGTGGAGTTCGTTGCTGTTCCACAACAATTAGCATAGCGAAATACAGTTCCTATCCAGCTTGATTTGTCTTCTTGTTGTGCTAGTTGCTATTGCTACGCCGAAAAAATTGTTCCAGAATGTTCAAAATACCATATAAAATGTGACAGAAACTGTACTTTGCTACTATAATTGTTTAGGAACATCAATGGACACCACTAAACACTTGGTGAGCAGCACAAGTTTTAAAATAAAGGTTTAAGGTTAAGGACATTATCGGACATGCACAAAGGAAGGCATTCTGAAGCAGAAAAGGGTAAATGAGCCAAATATCAGAGACAGGAGCTATTATCAAAATTTTGGTGTTGATGATTCTATTTCATCCTAGACACTCCAGAAAAGGGGCTAAACATGTTAAAAACCAAACTTCCCCTTTCAGCCTAATAGCCTAGACTCTAGACGTACCCCTAGTGGTAGCAAATTTGAATTTGCACAGAGGTACGTCTAGAGGCCACTGATAGAAACCCGTTTTAGCCTTCCTCTGGAGGCGGATAACCAATCACAGCGCGGTATGTGTACAGGAAATCGTAAGGCGGGCTTTGTACGATGACGACAGCCCTGCTCAAACCAGAGCGGAATCGTCTTTGGCTTTAGTTTTGGACAAATTGCACTTGTCATTTTCTTTGAAAGTGAAACAAGAAAGTGCACTGAAGTTTTTCGTTCTGAAAAAGATGTCTTTGCCGTGTTACCGACGGGCTACGGGAAAAGTTTGATATACCAGCTGGTACCACTGGCCGGAACGCTAGCCTATTACGTGGAGAGGCAGTTTGAAAGACAGCGCAATCACCCGCCCCTCCATTGAGGTACAGTCTATCAGTGGTCTTCAGACTATACATTCTTATGATATAGTCTGACGTGTCAGGCTATCAGCCTAATATTTGAGACTATAAACAGCTGTGCTTGGTGCAGTAGTGTCATTGCGATCTCATTGTAAAAACAGGCAGTTATGACTTACACTGTTTTTGGAAAGTAGCATTGATATGGCTCATCAGAAGTAGCCAACTGTAAACCGTTTATCACGGCAACTAGCAACCAGCATAGATACGTAGCTCTTGAAATGTTCTTTAAAATGATAGGCCATGTATGGCAGTTATGAGAGGAAAACTCTCCAAGTTATTAAACTGAGAAGAACTAATAGGTTTGGAACCAACATAACATTACTCAGCCTACCGCAGGGGCCTGGGTCACTTCTCCAGGGGCATGGGCCCCCGTCGGCCCCTGTCTAGAACCGCCTATAGTCATATGTATTAATAAATTTCATTTTTGATTGAAATCCATGTTGAAGTTGCTTAAAGGAAAATGCAATCTGTGATATTTTGTCCCTAAATAAGTGAAAATTATACATTTAGCTTTATACCTCATAGGAGCCCATTGATTTTCCACTGACTCTAGCGGATTTGCAATTGTAATTGCAGGTTGAATGGCGTTGGAGTGCCATGGCTCGCCGTGTTGCTGAAAGAACGGAACTAATTGAAAATTGGATTCATGTTTCCTAGACGGACCCTTTTCCTGTTACACCAATTGTTTACATCCGCTTTGACTAGCCTATGTGAAAACCATTATTCAGAAATGCAGGTATGCATGTCTCAAAAAACTAATTGTTTTAGAAATAATTATTCGCTTGTATCCGTCGAAAGCTTTCTAATATGTTCAACTTGTAATTGCTTATATCGTTTTTCTATTGGCTACTCTGTGGAAAGTGTCAGCACAATAAGGCTAGCTAACGAATGCCCACAGCTTCAGCACTAGCAGCATCATCATAGTTAGGTCTAATAGCTGTATGTGTGTAGCCTATAACTAGTCATGGACCATAAGTTATATTAATAACGTTATGAAATAATAACGGAATTCGTTGTCTTCATTTTAGCAACGAGAAGAGAAACAGCTTGAGGCCAGCGTTGAATCGTTGATCAGCAGAGTTGCTCATGTGAAAAACTCCCTTCAGAGTTTTATCTACAAGTTGGAGAATGAATATGATCGACTGACATGGTAATTATCAATAACATGAACAGTAAAGATATCACTGTTATATTGGTCAATCTTTTAGATTTGATGGACAGGTGGTACATTTGTGACTGGTGGTAACGTTAACGTTAGCCTAGGAAAGGGAAGTCTTCTTTCAGGATCCTAGGCAATGGTGCATTTGAAGTCTGTTTCCAAAAATGCCTACTACTTGACTACTACATACTGCTCGTATACTGATCTCTGCAGACAGCAGCGTGTAGCATGGAGTAACGTTACATGACAAATATCACAGGAGTAGTGTGGCCGTTTCCGAAAATGCCTACTACTTGACTACTACATACTGCTCGTATACTGATCTCTGCAGACAGCAACATGTAGCGTGCAGTACATGACAAACATCACAGGAGTAGTGTGGGGCTTCAGTCAGGTAGAGCAGCTGCAGTCAATTATTTAATGAGGTTATGGTCATGTGGTCAGTAGGCCACTGCTTGCATACCATGCTGCATACTGGGGTGTAGTATATGGGGCTTAACCACTCAAGTAGTAGCCTGACTAATAAGCCGACTGTTGACTCCGTCACAGTCTGGAACAATGCAATTGAAATATGTTTCCGTTTGGATATGACGTATCCTCTCACCTGGCTCTCACTTCCGCATTCAGCAGTAACAGATCGCTAGCTAATTCCAATTTATTTTGACATCGTAGTGGCAATAAGTCCTCAAGATCATGAATGTTAATGTCATGTACCAATTTTGTAAAGGTAATTCGAAAGTAGGGGGGGGGGGGAGTAACAAACGTGTTCAGGCAAGTTAAGAGACATCGCTCTAAACTGTGTGCTGATTGGCCTAACGGTGAGCGAACCGAAGTAGGCGCTCTGGTCCAGACTAGTACGGAGGTAAAATTAATTTTAACGTTAGTACGTAGGATGGCGCTGCCAGGCTACTCAAGTAGAGCACCTGCAGCTAATTCATTAATTGTGGGAAGCAGTAGTGTGTGCTGCACTGTGTGCTGGGGCACAAGCAGCATGTAGCACTGTAGCATAGTAGTAGGCCATTTCGGAAATGGCCTGATTTTATTATACTCCGCGAGCCTTCTCGGATCTCAGATGTCACGTGACATTACACTTCAAGCGTTTTATTATTCAAACTCGTCCGACGTGGACAAGCAATGAAAACAATGTTCACGTCATTGTTTGTCCTAGGCTACATTTAGGACACCTGTTTGATACAGGTGAGTACAATATTGAGTCCGTGCTCAATATTGGCCTCACTACAACACTAACTCCCACATCCATAGGTAGTCATATGGATGCAGTGTTAATGTGAGTGATTGAAATAGTCATTTAAACCACTAAAACAGTCCAAACACAATGAAAACAGCAAGTGACACTGAGCGCAGCCATGTTGAATCTTCATCGGAGTTGTTGCTCGGTGTTAGCCTGGCGAATGCCAAACTAAAATCACAAGTGATATTTAGTCTGGGGACCTACCTATTGCATTTCTTGTAGCGGAAGCATCGTTTACGATTGTCCAGAGCCGTTTATTGGGCGCTACGAATGTCTATCATAGCGTCTGTACATACTTCGGAGCCAATACCAGAGCCACCACGTGACGTAAAATGCAATCGAGGGCCGTACAAATCCCTTTTTGTTCTGCGATTGGATACCGAAAGTAAGCGAGTAAAACGACCATGGTCACCATGCTGCTTTGCAGAGTGGAATGAAATAAGCACGTAAAGGAGCATGGGAACTCCCAGGCTAGCTCGGTGTAGTCTGAGTTCAACTGAGGAAGCGAGAACACCTTCAGACTAAAAGGGGCGTGGTAAGCGTCATTTCCTCGGGGCATGCGAGATCCTGGGATAATAAAACGCTGGCCTCAATTAGCTAATGAGGTAAAGCGTGACATCAAATGGTTGCACTGCTTTCGGTCGAAGCTGGAACTACACATGGACAACATAAATATTGATCCTTTATCGTTTCCTCACCTCTTCGATCATCTTCTGACTCCATGCACTGTCTTCCTAGCCTGGGCGAAAGCTCTCACGCCTACAACTTTTGCTTTCAGTATTAACAGATCTCTGATGTATTTTGACATCGTAGTGGCAATAAATCCTCAAGATCATAGATGCTAATGTCATGTACCAATTTTGTGAATGTAACTCGAAAATGGGGGGGATAACAAACGCGCTCCTATCCTGTAGGACTACAAAAATTTGGGACATCGCCCTAAACTTTGTGCTGATTGGCTAAACCGTAGAGTAACCGAGGGAAAGGCAGGATGGCATCACCAGGCTACTGTCTTCCAGCGTTGTTCCCCTAATTCAGTGTTTCTCAAACTGTGGGGTGGGCCCACACTAGTGGGGCGCAGACACATGACAGGTGGGGCACGAGACATTTCTTTGTTATCGACCGTTGTCGCACCATGCCCCCAGAATTCAAAGCTATTTGTCAGATATACGCATATGACAGTAAATTGAGCTTTCCAATGGTGTTATTTGCTAGTTGCTGTGATGAGTGGTTCGAGAGAAATTTGGCTTGAATTAATAACATGAAAATCCTAACATTGACAAAAATTGTGCACAAATTGAGCTTTTGAGGTGGGGTGTGAAAATTCTCTGCCTTCCAAATAGGGGAATGACAGAAAAAGTTTGAGAACCACTGCCCTAATTCATGGTGGCATGGGTTTAAACGGTCCACCTCTTTATGAAAATTGGTTATTACAAATATTTATGTTTTGCTATGTTGAAATGTAGTGGTGATATTGCATATATTATAATCACAATCTTTTTATTATGATTGCCTACACTTGTCACTGTGCTTCGATTGAGTGAACTTTATGAAGGGCCTGAAAGTGATGACAGTGTTGCTTTTTTTTGTGTGTGTGTGTGTTCTAACATTTTTATGATGATGTTTATTCGAGGCCCTCTGTGTTGGACAATTTTGCCCTCCTGTCTGGCCAGCTCAACACAATCAATAAGCTCTTGAAAAATGAAAAAACCCCATCGTTTAGGAACCAGGTCATTATCCCCCTTCTTTTGTCTCCGGATCGAGACGAAGACCTCGCTGTAAGTTTTTATTTTATTTTTTTTCCCGTTTTAATGAAAGAATTTTAACACAATTCTATTCTATCATGACTTGTATTCCCCCTTTTAAAGGTATCTCTTCTATACTAGTTAAAACTCACAGCCTGCTAAAATATGAAGAATCACATATAACGTTAACTCTCACTGCAGAAACTGACAGAGCAGCGTGTGCCCGTGTTCAGTCATGAGATTGTGCCAGACCATCTGAGAACCAAACCAGACCCTGATGTGGAGGAGCAGGAGAAACAGCTCAATGCCGAGGCTGCTAGAATAGGACCAGATGCTGCACAGGTAACTTGGCCTGGAAAAAAAATGTCTCTGCTGTTTCATTGTCTTAGAGCAGCAGCAACAACATCACAAAGTATCTGGTGATACTATTGGAGCAGAACAATTTGAATGAACAAGTCATTTAATTTATCCATTTTCATCCTTTTACTCAAATCAGAAACAGATTCAGGCACTGAACAAACTTTGTTCAAACTTGCTGGAGAAGTTGAACAATCCAAGAGAAGATCGAGAATCTGAGAGTGCAGGTACTCCTTTTTATACTTCTGTAGAAATCCACAGTTGCCCTAGCAGACCAACAGATATTGTAATCAACTTCAGCTCATTGAACTCATTGAAGAAAATAAAATAATGGATATTTAAAATGCACCACGGAAGCTACTCTCTATAGCTCTACATTATGTAAGACATTAAGCATAATTATGAATCTGTCTGTGCCCTCCAGCTCTACGGCAGAACAAGCCATCTTTCAACCCCACTGACACCACTGCTTTGGTAGCAGCAGTTGGCTTTGGGAAGAGTCTGTCCAAGTGCAGACCTCCGGGGTCTGTGGCTCCTGGTCCAATGATGAGCGGCGGCCCAACCCTGCAGCAGGTTACGATTGGTGGAGCCTCTGGCCACCAGGGAAACATGGGAGGACCAGGGGCCTCTCAGCAGACTGGACAGCCTGGTATGGCCATGACACTTTTTCTTTGTTTGTTTTTAGAACACATGCACACACTAGACTAAGGTGTCAAGACAACTCCAGCTTCTGGGTACACTCACTAATGTTAGTATAGTAAATTCAATTAGCCTATATTCAATTTGGTACCCTAAATTACAAGAAAACCCACTTTACGTTGGTGTGGATGCTATTTGCAATTTATCACCGGGAAGTAGGCCTAATCTCTGAATATGGCAAGAGCTGTCTGGCGAGTCCCAGAAATCACTACTTGTTTCTTGACCACAATCTTATCCAACTAGTATGCATTACACTCTGCAGTCTTTGATGACGACATATCTTTATTCTGAAATCATTTCTTTCACTAAAGATTAAGTATTTGTTGCACATAACATTGTGTACAGAAAAGTTCAATGAATTTGTATTAATTCTGACTTCATAGTTTTTTAAACTATACACATACATTACTGGTATTGTTATAATGTAGTTCTCCGGATTAATACCAAGTTGCCAAATGTCAGAGAGAAGCTGCCACAACCACATTGGTCAGCACCACTGGACCACAGCATTGCTCATCACCTTATGGTTATTATCAATCATTTCTGTAATATATCTTCTTATTTCTCTCTCACACAGGAAAAATGCCCAGCAGCATCAAGACTAATATCAAGTCAGCTTCAGCTTCAATGCACCCTTACAACAGATAAGCCAGACCTTAAGACATGGAGGATTGATGAGCGGACTGTGCTGGGTTCATTTTGTTTGTTTTGTTGTTATTATTATTTTACATCATGTTTTGTTATTTCCAAATAAAGTGTTGTGGTGCTTTAGATTTACAAAATAAATTTCATAAATAAAACAACATTTTGTGGAATTAGCCTGAAGTTGTTGGATGCCCTTAAATGAATGCTACTACCAAAGATGAACACTAGATGGGGATAGAGCATTATTGGTACAAACCAATAACTAGAGATTCGGTCAGAAAGATGGAGAGAGACTTTATTTTATCCTGAGGGAAGGGTCTTCTTGTCCTTTGCATACCAATATAAATGCAACCTAATTAATGATTTTAAAATGTTTGATGTTTGATGAAAAATAGAATGGCCACAGATGATGATGACACAGTGAAGAACTTTATTCACAAAACATAAAACACACTTGATGTTGGTGTCGTCAAAAATAGCTTTTCTTTTTCTTTCTTTTCTTTTTTTTAGAACTGATAGGATTAACATTTATTAATGTTTTTTTAATATGTCTTAATCATATTTTTGAGGAACATCCAGCTTTGTTGTCATCAACTACTGATCTTTTGAAACTGTTCTGAATGTCAGGGTCTTGATTGTCACTTGAAGGTGGCATCTTTGGTCTTTTGGACTTCAAAGGTTTGTTTTCATTACCAAGGGAGAGATTCTTGAAGCTCATAGCCTTCGGCATCTCAAATGTTTTCAGTGATTTCACAATCCGTTTTGGAAAATTCCACTTCCGGAGAGATGCCCCCTCCTTACGAGGTTTCCCTAACGTCTCCAATTCACTTAACAGTTTGGAATCTTTTGCCACAGGTGGTGTTCTCATGGTGGTATCCAAAGATTTCTGTACCACTAAAGGAAGACCCCAAAGTTGATACAACATCTTCTGTTTGATACTGAACTCCAATTTGTTTTTAATGTCTTGTGTTAAAATCAAACATCTGTCTTCTTTCAACGACGTTGTTTCGATCTCTATGCCTACACATTTCTCTGATGATGGCTGACCATGGGCATTTGTCATCAACATATTGAGATGCACTGTGGATGTTTTCGTCTTCTGCTCTTGATATTCCTGCCTGACATTTATGTTGATTAGGTCAAGAGCTCCCTTCTCTAGACCTTGTGCTTTTGCTTTTCTGGAGGAGAAGATGGACAGGTCAGTTTCACTGGCACTTTTCATAGGGATGGATGACCCCTCCACTGCACCTGGTGCTGATAGGATTTGTTGTTGACTTGTGTTGTCCTCCTGACGCTTTTGCTTGTCAGTCATTGCTACACTTATGTCTCCCTGGGCGATAATGACATCAGCCATATCCTTGTGAGTCCCCTTTCCTTTCACTGGACCATTGGGTTTCTGAGAGTTGTCCTGGGAGCGGTTGTCTTTTATATTGGCTCGTTTGACTCTCTGGCTTTGGTCATCTGCTGCCAGGGAAACTGCCTTAACATCCTGTGGTGTGTGGATGTTTCTGTCATGGTGATGATCAGCAGCACTGAGATGTGAGCTGACTGGGACCATTTCTTCAGTTCCATCTCCTTTGCAGAGTCTGGTCCTTTGGTTCATTAAGGTACTTGAAGTCTGATCACATCGATGATCTGTAAGCTTGCCCTTTATTTCAGATTCAATAGCAACTGGCAGAGGTGTTTCTTCATAGGAATCCTGACTTTGACTTGTCAGTGGTAGACTCATATCTAAGCTTCCCAGTTTGCCTTTCCCATTTAGTTCCAGGGCATCTTCCAGGGAATCCTTACCAAGACGTGTGACAGCAAGTGGCCTGTTGGCCATGGCTGTGCTTGTGCTCTCTTCATTGTCTTGTTTCAGGTCTTTTTCAGTCAGAATTGGCACTGTGTGTTTTGGCTGTTTGTTGAAACATTTTGTCATATTCTCAAACATTGCTTTTTTATGATGAAAACTGTTGTCAGAGTCGTCATCTGAAATGGATGTATTTCCTTCTCCCCTGTATTCCTTAAATGACAAGTCCTTTTTCTGTTTCAATCTCTGTGGAAGCAGCATCAACACAATGCGGACAAGAAGTATGGCGCGTTTCCACAACAGTCTACTTCGTCTGACTGCCATGCCATGTTTTGAAGATCCTCCCCCCATGCCATGTATTGAAGATCCTATAATTGTACTGATGGTGGTGAGGGAGCTTTGGTCAGACTCAGACAAGTAGTCAGACAACCTGTCTGTGAAATCACTATCTGTGGGGCAAAGGCTAGATGAGGGAGAATTCAGTGTGGAAATGGAGTAGTCGGACACACTCCCACACTCAAGGTTCATCTCTTCACTTTTACAAGTTGTGGGGTCACAGCTCTGTAAGAATGCTTGACGCCTTCCAGAGCTATGGGTACTGAGTCCTTCCCAGGCCAGTGAATCACGAGAGAATCCATCTGATACATCTGAATCCTCAGAATGGCTGGAGTAAAGTTTCACTTTCTGTTTCTTGACTCTCTTTCCTATGATCTCTTTCAGTAACTGCTCACTGTTCAAGCAATCTGTGGTCAAGGTGTCAATTTGTGAGGAAAGACTTTTCAGCAGATCTCTGAGCAGAAAGAAACATGTACATTATTTGTATTTAATTTTTCTAAAGCTAATTGTGAAAATAATTCAGCAACAAAATAAAGTGAATTACAATCAAGTAGGCTAGACTAGGCCTGAAGTTGTACAACCGAATTCCAAAATAGTGGGGACACTTCACAAATTGTGAATAAAAATGGAATCCAATAATTTTCAAATC
This sequence comes from Sardinella longiceps, assembly GCA_027497455.2. Lineage (NCBI taxonomy): Eukaryota > Metazoa > Chordata > Actinopteri > Clupeiformes > Clupeidae > Sardinella > Sardinella longiceps. Next base: position 26,369,710 of record JAODXP020000022.1, on the reverse strand, counting down.
TTTCAAATATTTTATTCACAATAGAATATAGATAACATGGCAAATGTTAAAAGTGAGAAATTTTGGAATGTTATGCAAAATATTGGCTCATTTTGGATTTCATGAGAGCTGCACATTCCAAAATAGTTGGGACAGGTAGCAATAAAAGGCCAGAAAAGTAAAATGTAATCTACTAAAAATATAGGTCAAAAAAGAAGCCATGATCCAGAAGCACAGGCGCGTTTTTTTCCTGGGCCAAGGGTCATTTAAAATGGACTGTGGAAAAGTGGAAAACTGTTCTGTGGTCAGACAAATCAAAATTCAAAGTTCTTTTTGGGAAACTGTGATGCCATGCCATCTGGACAAGGACAACCCAAGTTGATATTGCTTATTGTTAGCACTCAATTCAGAAGGCTGCATCTCTGATGGTATGGGGTTGCATGAGTGTGTGTGGCATGGCTAGCTTAAGCGTTTGGAAAAGGCACCATCAAGTCTGCAGTCCAGATCTTTCACCCATATAAAACTTTTGGTGCATCATAGATAGGAATACATGACAAAGAAGACCTAAGACGTTGAGCAATTAGAAGCCTGTATTAGACAAAAATGGGACAACATTCTCTCCATCACTTCTGTCCACAGATAAAAGAACAGGGGGTGCCACACAGTGGTAAATGTAGCCTTGTCCCAGCTATTGAGATGTGTTGATACCATGAAATTGAAAATCAACTTATTTTCCCCTTAAAATGATAAAATTCTTCAGTTTCAACATTTGATATGTCATCGATGTTGTATTCTGAGTAAAATATTGAACTTTGAAAGTTCCACATCACTGCATTGTTTTTATTCACAATTTGTAAAGTGTCCCAACTATTTTGGAATCCAGTTTGTAAAAAGAAACAAAAGAAAGAGATTACTTACGAATCTGAATCACAGCAGTCTTCATCCTAAAATAAAGTCAACTAGATGTAAATAAATGTTTGTGAAGTGAGGCGAAATTGACATGAGCTCGTTAACAAGGCAATAACATCTGCTTGCTATTCTATTAGTCAATCTGACTTTACGCACCTCTAGACGCCACCTGCCGAGTAACCAAAACAGAATCAGAAGTAGGGAGAGGATGCATGTGGCCGTTTTCCAGCGGTATTCCGGGTCAGTACATAAGAACTGTAGTTGGTCTAGAATATCATCTTGATGTCCATAATAGTACATGTTTAAAAGGGCACTGTTTTCTACCCTTATGTGGTGTGGCGGCTACACCAGTCCATCATGTTTCAAACTTGTCTCGAATATTTAAAAGTCGCGCCTAGGTTGGAATATTCGACACATTCTATTCCAGTGCGCAAAGTGGCCGGAATGGTTTGCTTTTCTTTTATGATGCGTGGATGCTCAGACAGAAATTTGAATGTCAATATTTACTAACATATAGGCCTAGGCTACATTATACCTAGTCTGATATAGAGCCATAAATGTCTAGCCTATAATCTTTTTAAAAATATCAAATAAAAGCGATGTCAGCAAAGTATCTGCAAATACTTCGATTATGAAATGGGTCTGTGACTATTTTGGGGGTAATATGCAAATTATTTCCAAGGATAGGCTATTACAAATGCACAGTACTTACTTACGCATATTGCTCTACAGTCAAGCAGCTGGTTAAAGTTACATCCTGAACTGATGGCACATATCTAACATCATGTGGGCAGTGTGTGTGTGTGTGTGTGTGTGTGTGTGTGTGTGTGTGTGTGTGTGTGTGGTGGGGTGGGGTGGGGGGGTGAGGGTGGTGGAGGTACCCCGTTGACAGCCTGCAGCAAGTAAGCAGTCCAATCCTGCCATTTCACTGGCTGCACTGTCATGCTGAGCGGCCACTGCTGCGAGGGCCAGGCGCTCTGTCGGCACCCCGGCTGTATTTTGTCCATTATGGGGAGCGCCTCAGCGCTGAAAGTAATCTGGCCGGACGTTGCGCGGTCTGGCCTGATAATGTCAGAGTCGTTAAGGGAGACGATGAGGAAGTTAGTGCTGACGTGAAGGGGGCCTCGTGCCGCTCGTGGTCTGTCCACTCCAATCCCTGTCCCACTGGGCCCGCACAGCTCGGCTCGCGCCACGACCAAGAACAATGACCGCTTCCCCGCCACGTCCTCGCACAGGTCGCCGGCTGACCTACATACACCCTCTCTCTCCCTCCTTGTCTCGCTTTTATTTTGGTGTCTCATCTGGCTCCTAGCCTTTGCCAGACGCTGTCTTTCTTTCTTTTTATTTTTTTCTCTCTCTCACGTTCTTTCTTTAATTTTTGTTCTCCACCCTTTCATAGTCTTCTAGATTCCTTTCTGTTATCTCCTCAGTGCCATTCCCAGAAGCATGTGGCATCGCTAGTGCGCGCTACTGGACCTGTTTCAAAACATCCTTCCCCTGCGCCAGCTCATCACAGCATCCCATGGCATATCCTCACAAGTCATAAAAGCCGCAGCCCTGAGAAGTAAAAGTTTTTCCTTTTGGCGCTTTCCATTACAGTAGGCCTACCAAAAGGAAAAAAAAATGCTCTAAGGCTTTTGCAGTTGCCACTGGCACACACAATTAACATATTCAAATGAATGTTATTTATGGACGAAGAATTCTCCCACAGGCTATTGGCATGTTCTTTGTAAGGAATTTCCCCACAGCATTCTATGCAATGAGGTAGAATGGCAGATGAATCTCTAATGAATATGTTTGCTTTTTATTTTATATTTATTTCTTTCATTTTCACATTAACTTGTATTTGTGTCTTGTATTTTTAATTACTTTGAAAAGACTGCATAATGATAGTCTTGTTTAATGATAGTGTGATCAGATAGTGTTGCATTATGGACAGTGAAGGCCAATGATGCCTTTGGCCACTAGGGGTCAGCAACGTAACACGTTTTAGTGAATGAACCCATAATATCATATTACAAAGTTTCAAACCCTTGTGGAATTTATGAATTTATGCATGCATTTGCAATCACAATATCTAGGTCTCCCGCGAGTTCCTGACTTATTTTTTATGCAGCAGTTATAAAATAAGAATGCATTTCATACTGACTTGTTTTTGTTCTTCAGGGAATAGCAATACAGCTAAGGCATATAACCACTGAAAATGATAGTCATGGCAAACCCTATACATGTCCTATTCTATCAGCCTCTTGACAGCAATACAGAATAATAGGAAATAATTATGCTATCTTGCATTAAAACAATAAAATACTGATCCCATCTTTGCATTAAAGCAAAAAATACCAATGCTGTCTTATCAGATTCAGAAATAGCCTAATTCATTTTTTCAATTTCAACAAAGGCATTTTCCCATGTTGCATTGGCCTGCTGAGACCCCAGGCCCCTTGGGTAGGAGTCAGTGAATGGGATTACGCAGGGGGTGGCTGGGAAACTCAAAGTGACAGCCGCCTCCCGCTATGTCTCCCCTGTTTTCTCCCAGCCTCAGATGGGAATCTCTTCTGCAAACCATCAGCTAAAGCTGTCCATGACTACTCCCAATATCAACCCCCCCCTCCCCATTCTCTCGCTATCTCTCCATCTATCTGTCTGTTTATCTATCCTTCTTTCTCTTTTTCTCTGTGTCTCGCTCTCTCACTCATTCTCTCTGAAGGTAAAAATAACATTGGTCCAAGCTCAGAGGAACAACTGTAATATAAGCACACACACACACACACACTTACACAATCATGTACCCCTGCTCAACTTCACGCTCTGGACTGGACTGGATGGTTAGCCGGAAGTGAGTTGTCTTCTCGCAGCTCATAAAGAAAGAAGTGGATCAAAGGACTGCTGGAGAATGTTGAAAGTAGGCTACATGAATGTCTTCCCTCATTGCTAATTGCTCTCCTCACTGTTTATGTCTTTCTGCGATGGGACCAATCCTCCCTGGGACTGTGCGTGGGCTTGGGGTCCTTCTGAAACAAAGCCTGTGTTAGCATTAGTCTCAAGATTAAAGAGAAAAAGATCTCCATCAGAAATCCACTATGGCAATCCTCTTCTATCTCTCTGCCCCTCACGTTCCTCCTCCTTTAACAGTGCTAATTATGACACTGGGAGGCTACATTCACGCACTTCCTAATGCAGTTAACATACAGTGCGTACACCCTGGTGAAACATCCCTGTTTTTCAAAGATATAATGGCTTGGTGCTGCAGATGTGATGTCTGGTGGGAATTTCCTTGCGAGGCATATCTGTGATGTATAAAATCAATTTGAAATCTGGCTCATTTTCACAGAAGACCTCCAGGCAACTCTACAAAGCAGGGAAGTGTAACACGGAACACCCACATTCAAAACCACTGGCAATGTTTCCTTGATTCTTAAACTGAAGTGAAAAAAAAACACTCCTTAAGCTGCATGAAAGCCAGCGGTGACACAGACACACACACACACACACACACACACACACACACACAAATGCAGGCACACCACACACTGGGACACATATCTTCCCCCAAATGCAATGGAACATGTCTCTTTAATGCAAAGTTGTTGGGGAAGAGAGAGAGAGAGAGAGAGAGAGAGAGCGTGAGGGGGATCAGAAGAATTCATTATGGATCTGTGGGTGGCACAGTCAGTCCGAGAACTCCTTCGAAATTCAGCCGTAAAGTTGATTTCTCTTATCTTGGACCCACAGCAACACATGAGTTATTATCCAACACAGTGGAAAAGAAGAAGAAAAAGACGAGGAAGAAGAAGAAGAAGAAGATGGGGGGTTGGGTATCGGGATAAGGGGGGTGGGGGTACGGGGGTCACCCAAAATGTGTATGTCACCCCGAGTAGAGACGAGTCCCTTTCATCTGCCGCCCTTATTTTCTGCTCTACCTCTTTCACCTTCTTGTCCTGAAGCAAACACCTTGGCCTGCTACATCAGTGCGTATACAACCTTTGTTGTCATCAAAGACTTCTCTGCACGTCTCTTCACACGACCCTCCTGCCTGGAGCACAAAACTCACCATCACCACGGTAATAGAGAGACAGAGTGAGAGACAGAGAGAGAGAGAGAGAGAGAGACAAATACAGAGAGAGAAGGGGGAAGAAAAAAAGTGGGACAATATTTGCATCTCCTTTGACCTTCAGGAGGCAAATGCAAACGCCATTGCCCCCCTATCAGACACTGTCCTAGATGATCAAGCTACGCAGACTGGGGTTGGAACAAAGAAAGGTCTATTATATTCTGCCCTGCAGCCCTGAGTCTTTTGCCCATCCCTGTGTGGCTGTCCCTCTTGCCCCCCACCCCTCTCCCTAAACACACACACACACACACACACACACACACACACACACACACACACACACACAGACTTCATTCCCCTGGGGCAGCCACACAATCATATGGACTTTGCCGCTAGCCCCGGCGTGCTATGCTGGCATTGGTATGACATGTTTGCATGCATTATGCTAAGGCTGACACAGAGATTACATTCAGGGGTCACTGATATGAGACATGATATGAACGATTCTGGGAGTGAGTGGGGTAGCCATCATGTTGTATTTGTAATTCAATGTAAGAAAGAAAATCCCATTTGGAGTTAGGATGATGCACTCTGGAGAA
>JAODXP020000022.1:26351669-26361669 GCA_027497455.2 Sardinella longiceps | reverse complement strand
ACGTGTGGCAGTGGACCCGGCAGTGAAACGTACCCAAAGTCGAAAGGCTGACGAGTTCACCAGCGGCGAGGTGTGAACTCATGTCCTACAGAGCCTCCTGACCTTGACCAACGCCTCAAGGTCACACAAACATAACGCAACCTGACCAGTGTGACAAAAACAAGTCAGCCCTGTCACATTAGGCAAAAACTCACTGATACCAACTTGCCACTAAAGTTCACTTAAAAAAGTAAAGTACAATTGTGATCTTTATATGACCTCCTCTGAATTTGTGAGGTTTTAGAGTTTGTCTTTTGTGTTGTGTTTAGTTTTGCAGCGTTTTGTTCACTGTCATGCTGTCAGAAATCCTGCACATGAACATTCAACCGAGACAATAGACTGATTTTAATTCATAGCCTTTTATGGGTCTATTCAACTTCACACTCATCATTTAAATTTGTTTTGGGTAAAAGTAAAAAAAATATATGTTTCATTCGAAACTGTGAATTTGATCGCTTCAACCACATGGAGGTGAGTTCAGATGCTTGCTTCCACGTTTTATACTTTAGAGTTGATGCTCAATAGCTACATGTGCACTTAAATATCTTAAATATGAGGCTTCAGATGAAGAGTTTATGTGAATGCAGATAAATCTGATTACATGATAAATACTAACATTCGGGTTACTGATTACAGAATTCTTTGTGGTGTTCTCGCTGAGGATTTTAAAGAGCGCTACTTGAATGTCTTGGCACCTCTTAGCATTCTACATTGCATGTCGCACTCAATCAGAATTCTCTTTTTTCAGATCAATGGTTGTACTCTTGAACCTTTCTTCGCAGCAGTCAGAAATCAGAATATGGTGTTTATCAAAGGTAAGATAAATATTTAAAGGTATCAACTCATATCATATCACTTACAATCGGATTTATCCAAGACGCATTCTATTGAGACTAGTGTGAACAGCCTCAATGTTGTAGATTCTACAACAGAAATAAAAGAATAAATAAATAAAATAGATAGTGAAGGGGCATTGAGGACATTGAGGACAAAATGATGCAACAAAAGAATCTATTTATTTGGAATATGCATTACCAGTACAAATTAATAGACCGTAAAACCTACACCTTGTTTTTTTTTCTCCACAAAAACAGGAAAAAAAGAATCAAAAAGATAATAATTTTGCGCTTCCGTGTATTTCTTTTTTGTACATAAGCAGAGATCTTAAAAGTTCAAATCCTGCAAGAAAGTCTCCGCAATTTTTACTCCGTTTGTTTTTTTCATATATATAAAAAAGAAGAAACATTCAAAAACACTGCAGTATTTTATTAAAGAACAAAAGACATGCAACAAAGTAAACATTTGATGTTTTACAAATTGCTCATATGCAAAAACTAAAAGCATCATTATATGAGGCTTTCAATAATACGGTGATGCTGGACAGGCAATGTGAAAAGCAGAATTGGGCACTAGACCAAGTGCATATCCGATATGAGAAACACTGCTCTTACCCGGACTTCCACACACACACACACACACACACACACACACACACACACACACACACACCCTGACATACACACAAAGACACAAGAAAAAAAAAAGAAAAAAAAGGTGTGACAGACTTTTTGTCAAAGTACAGTGTGATGCGATCCCTACAGACGACACTTAACAGAGCCCGGGAACTCTGGAAAAACGTGGAAGGACACATGTTATCTTGTAGCTGCACTCAGGACTCAGGCTTACCAAATTGTCTCATGTATCCTACAAAATCATCTAGTTTCAGAAATTTAGACAGCATTACCACTCTAACATAATAAATATCTATCATATGCATCGTGCTGAACTTTGACAAAACCTGGAGATTCTTTATTCATTTCTCCTTTGGACTCGTCAGTCATGGATGCTGTAATGATCTACTGTTATTGATGGGTTGTTTTTTTTAATAGACATTAATTATATTGTCGTTGCATAATGTTTTTTTGTAGTTTGTAGTTGATTTGGTCTTGCTAAATGAAATAGGCTACTGTCACATGACACTGTTGACACTGACTTTTCACATCACCGTTTAAACAAAGGCAATATCCATTTCGAGAGCTGGCCCTCCAAAGTAACTTCTCAGAGAAAAAGTTTACTGAGACAGTGGGGGGCCATGTTGAAGCAGAGAAGCTCTGTTCTTTTGTCTCTATCAGACATCATCTGAAAATGGATACTGGCATATTATTATAAAAAAGCAAAGAAGAATAAAAGGTGCACAACTACATATACAGCATAGCGCATTCTTGGGGCTAATTCACATAGGCTAGCATGAAAATAAAATATATGTAGTTCTGTAACCAAGCCAAAACAAAGATGAGCTTTTTAAAAAAAGAGAGAGAGAGAGTTATTCACAACATGGACATAAAAAATATATCCAAACAATTTCTGGAGTTGTGTGCCATCACTTTTTTTTTTTTTTTGTCTTCGTTTTCAACAAACACTGGATTTTGACTGACTGCATTTTTGGTTTGGAGTACAAAGTACCAGAACATTCCGAGACAACGTTCTTCAGTACAACAGATAATACACAGATTCACAACATGAAAAGTGTTTATAAAGCTGTTGGCTATGGAGAGTTCACACTTCTTTCGCTTTTTCCTTTTTTTCCTTTCTTTTTTTGGTATCAAAGTAATGAAATGTAAGTAACAAATGAATAATGCTTCACTTGTTAGACTATTCCAAAAGATGTGACCCCATGAATGTAGTAATAACAACATAACTACAAATGAAGAACAAGAGAGAGAGAAAACAAGAAAAACAACAATGATCATTTCACATTTTGACATTTGTTCGTTCATAGTAACGGACATTGTTTTATTGCATACTTGTGTTATGATGGAAAATGGGTCTTAGCTCGGAAGCCATCACTAAGCCTTCCTCCTTCTTCATGTAAGTAGCCCATACCTATTGACTAGGATACAGGATCCATAGATCTCTTCTACATGTATGTATATAATGCATGAGACATAACGGTATATTTTCAGTGAAAGAATCACAAAAATAGATTTCCGTTTTGCTCCAATAGTTGTATCTTGGTAGCACCAGGGGAACTTTGGACATACGAAAAATCTGTCGTCGTTTGACTATAATCCCTTTAAAAAACACTGAAACTTTTCTCCCTGTCTATTTGTTTTGGTAATGCACAAAATTTGCAAGCACTGTAAGATAACAGTATAAATTTACATACATATTACTCCTAAATTGACGATTTAAGAAAAAACTGTAGATTTGAGTATTAAGTATTTCAGCAACCGGTATCTCCAATTTTGGGGGGACATGATACAGTTCAAACTATTGTATGTGGTGATTCATTTACCAAGAACAAAACTTAATTGCAAATTGCAAAATTACTTTAGAAACCCTTAGGTCGCATTCTGATTTATGTGTATATTAGACTTTGTGTGTGAGTGTGTGTGTGTGTTTCCCTGTCCTGTTAAAATTGTCTGGTTTGATTCAGATCATGTCCATAGGCTGAGTTGAATTTTGTATCACTTCTTGGGCCCTGCTTTCATAAAGATTAATCTATTAAAAAGTGTTTTCACAATATGTTAATATAAAAAAAAATCTTTTTTTTGTTTAAATTTTCATAGTATATTTATAAGATATCAAATACTTTGGCACAATGGGTAAAACAAAAATTCACTACTGGAAACAGAGCCAAAGGGAGACATGAAGGCCTAAAATGTCGGATGAAATTCTAAAAAAAAAAAAATGATTATGAATGAAGTAGCAATGTCTGTTTTTTTTAAAGAAAATTATGTTTTCCATTTTTTTGTTCCATTTTGTATTGTTGTTTTCAAGAGGTAGTGTGAAAGCATTCCAATCTAAAGACAAGGGGCTGTACATACTTGATTTTGTGAGTGTGTAGGTGTCTTATTTTGTATTTAGTTTTTTTTTACATAGTCTTTTTTTCTTTTTTTTAGAAGAAGAAGCAAGATCAGTACACAGATGTCACAGCTGTAACAGTGGACACATACACTGGTGGTGTGTGGTGGTAGTGGCGATTTCTCTGCTACTGGACGTGAGAGAGAAACTGAATTCAGAGCCGGAAGATGGCAGAAAAAAAGACAAAAGTCACCGGTGATAACAGCTGAAAGTCCGATGGTACGGTAGGAGTGGGGTGGGGTGGGGTGGGGTGGGGTGTAGACCTCTCCCCATGTCCTGCTTTCAGAGGGCTGGGTTTCCCCCTCAATCAAGGTTAAGGGTTGTCCTGGTCTGTGAGTGTGTGTGCATGTGTGTGTGTGTTTTGTGTAAGTGTGTGTTAGTGTGTGTTCAATCTGTGTGTGTGTGTGTGTGTGTGTGTGTATGTGTGTGTGTGTGTGTGTGTGAGAGAAAGAGGGACGATGGCAGATGAGGAGGATCAATTGGATGTGTCAGAGTGGACGCTTCCAGGTCCTTCTGTGGGCGAAGTCACTGACGAGGGAGTTGTGGCGTCCTGCCACCCGCCATTAGCCTGTCAAGAAGAGCAAGGAGGAGGTGAGTGAAAGGATGAGCGTAATCTAAGCATATTGTATATACATGTAATAGGGCCAAAAATCATGGAATTGTCATCAAAATAGAGCAACATAATGTTTCAACGGAAGCAAACGTGAATAAGTCCAGTCTGCCTAGGCACATTACGTCACAATATGAACTTTTCAACGATCTTTCATATCAGCATAATGAGAGCTTGACTCTGGTCTGCATGAAAGGGGAATTATTCCCCCTCCCTCTTGTGAATATAGAACATGGAACTCTGCAAACGTTTGGCGCTCACGCTCTGCTTTTACTCTCTCTGATGTGTCTCCCATCTCCCATTCTGGAGTGAATGAGAAAAAAAGACCTAAGGCTGTTTGCAATGTACATAGCTCTAAGAACATATAAACTGCCTTAACATTAGTCGACCATAACCACAGCCCTCAAACACGTACTACCATGTATGTTAACTAAACCATCAAGTATTTCCTGAAGAAAAAGAAAAACTGAATAATTTCTCCCCTACTTTAGTCCAATTGTTCATTCAGTCAATCATAAAAATCTATATAATAATAATTGTTCCAATGTGATTCATGCTCATTTCTTTTCACTGTTTAAAATACCAGAATATTTCTTTCACTGTTGAAAAATAGCATGGGAGCATTTGTCATTGGTCAGAGTTAAACGCTTGTCAATGTTACTGACACGTTATAATAATGCCGCAATGTATGAAGTGCCCTCACAAAAAAAATGTCAGATTAAAAAAAAGGCAACAAAAAAACAAAAGAGGAATCAGTGGCTGCAAATTATGACAGTTGAGATTGAAATGAAATACAATGAGAAACGCAGAAGCCATTTCCAATCTGGCAGACAGGCCTTTAAAGAGCATTTGGGATATTAATAGCAAATTTCATGCCATCAGAAACGGCAGGAAATGGTCCTCGACAGCCTCTTATTTCAAAGCCTGTTATTTAAGACCACGGCAGTCTGTAATCAAAAAAGGGGAAAGAAAGAAAGAAAGAATGAAAAGAAAGAAAGACAGAAAAGAAAGCGAGTGAAAAATGCCTTGGGCTTTTGGTGACACTCTCTCCATCTATTTTAACGGGTATAATTACTCCTCTAGTCTGCCACAAAATGCATTATGTACTCGTTCAGTCATTACGCCGCACACAGGCAGCGGCGAGGAAGCAGCGCTTTGAAGGAGACGATCTCTTGACCCCTCTCACACACTCCTCTGTCACCCTCCCCGACCAGCTAGCCAGAAAATTAAGGTTACGGCCAGAGATCTGAACAAAACAACAAACCTTAAGAGACCTGCTGGCACACAAATACCTCTTTCTACACCAAGAAATCATGGGGAAAAAAACTATCAGATGAAATATTCAGACATGGTCCATTGAAAATCATATTCATAAAGTAATCCATGTGCCCAAGATAAACGTCTCTGAATTTGTCCTTTTATTGGGCTTTTTTATTTCATTTAAAAAAAAAAATTCTTTCGTTTTTTTTTTTTTTTGTATTCAGTTTCCAAATGATTTTCAAAAATGGAATTTCAGCTAAATTCTTCTTGTTTTTTCATACTGAGAACAGATTCACAACAATGAGAACGCTCAACCGATTCCTCAACCGCCTGCCTGTGACATCTCCAAGCCAACACTCCTTCCTGCCTGCCCGCACCACACCGCACCACACCACACCACACCGCACCCCACCAGAGCCATCCTATTAGCTCCCGCTTCCACTGAATTAAAAGTGGGATTATGTCAGCTCGGGAGACGGAGTGTGAATAAAGCGGGCTGCCTGGCTGGCTGGCAGACGGTAATGGCATTAGCGTTAGTGGTTAGCTTTGGCAAGTGAGCCGGGTTGGTCAGTCAGGTCGGGTAGGCAGGCAGGAAGGCAAAGCAAGGCAAAGCCAGGCAAGGCAAGGAAAGGCAATGCGAGGCGAGGCGAGGCAAGGCTGGTCACGGCAGCAGCCGTCTGGGGAAGGGGAAGTGGGGCTATCTCTGCTGGGGCACGGTGCCCAAGCGTCTGAGCCTTGTCTGGGTCTGGGTCTAGGCACAGAGGCTGGCTGCTGCATATGGTAATGGGTTTGCAGGGTTATCAAAAGCAGCAAGAGCCCTGAGCCACTCGGCCCCTAGAGAGAGAGAAAGAGAGAGAGAGGGAGAGAGAGAGAGAGAGAGAGAGAGAGAGAGAGAGAGAGAGAGAGAGAGAGAGAGAGAGAGAGAGAGAGAGAGAGAGAGAGAGAAAGCAGTGCAGCAGAGTGAGAGTGGGGGGTTGGCGGAGGGGTATATATTTTTTAAATGCACGGCCTTGGAGAGGATCTGAATACATCCATGTATTTCTTGCTTTGTTACAGGACGAGGGGCTTTCATTAGCATATGGTGGAGGGTGTGGACAGAGAATGGGGGTGTTTTCGGCCGTGTGGGACACCCTTAACTTCCCCCTCCTCCTCCTGCTCTCCTCTCCTCTCCTCTCCTCTCCTCTCCTCTCGTGTCCTGCATGCAAGAGCCAGCGGCAGAGGCTATGGAGATGGCGAGAGTGAAGACGGCCGTGATGGCAGCGGAGATGGCGCGGCTCGCTGTCAGGGCCATTAGCACGGTAGGAACGTGATCTGAGCAATGCGCTTGGATTGCTGTCCCAAGTCCACACTCTGCTCTCCTTGTGTCTGTCTGATCGATTTTCCCCTTTACCACGCAGCTTGTCGCTGTGAATTTTCCTGCCGCGGAAAAAGACCCCTCCGACCCAGCCCAGCCCAGCCCTCCCCTGCCTTTTCCCATTTCAACCCCCCCCCCTTCTCAATCCAGCCCGGCCCCCGTCACAAGCTTCCTCCCCCCCATCCCCTCGAAAGAAGAATAAAAAAAGAGAGAAAGAAAAAAAGCCTGTGAGGACCCCCTTGTTGAGTATAGTCTGCTTTAGGGCTCTGTGTTGGCGTATTTTTAGCACAAGGGTTTAAGCAGTCGTCCTTAGACAGTTTGTCTTTCGTCCTGTCCGACCGTGGGGTGATAATGAAGGTCATGTGACCTGAGGGGGTTTGTGGTGGTGGGGTGTGTGTGTGTGGGGGGGGAGACGTGGAGGGAGGGAGGCGTGGAGGGCTGTCTCGTCACGCCTGTGGGGTGCGTCACCTGTTTGCTCTTGTTGGGGTGTGTATGGTGTGCAAGAGTGTGTGCACATGCATGTGTGAATGTGTGTGTGTGTGTGTGTGTGTGTGTCCATGTGTGTGTGTCCATGTGTGTGTGGCTGCAGGTGGCGGGCCGGAGCTGATAGGACGTGACAGGCTCCGGCGGTGGCCTCATGTCCATGTGTGCTGGGCAGTGCGCTGCCCGTGGCGTGACCGATACAGAAGCAATCAACTAGGTGACCACAGCGCGCAGACAAGTCCTTCTAAGTGGCATTCCAAGCCCTATGGCTTTGAAATAATTGGTTGAAGGAGGGTGAGGGCAAGAGGAGAAAAAAATGAAGAAGAAAAAGAAGAGAAAAAAATCGAGGGAAGGATTGTGTTTTTCTCTCTCCTTACATTGATGCCCTGCGGACTGTACATCTGGTTCGCTGTGAGTCCGTCATTGTATCCGCCTGTCTGGCTGATAACATGGCGAAGGGTATCCACCTGAAACACACACACACACGCACACACACGCACACACACATGCGCACAAACACACACACGCGCGCACACACACAAGGAGAGGGAACAAAAACAAGGCAAGGTCAGGCAGCTCAAAGACACGCGAAGACTAAAGAATAGCCATGAAAAAAAAGAAAGAAAGAAAGAAAGAAAGGAAAAAAAACGAAACTGTATTATATAACCAAATACAAATCAGGTCTGGCAGTTCAATAAAGTAGAGCTACTCAACTCATCAGGCACCCTACAACTCCAGTCCCCAATAAAACACAAAGGAAAAAGAAATTTGCCATCATAAAATAAATGCTCCAGCAAAGAGGATAGACTATAAGATCAAGTTCTTATTAATATGAATGGTTTCTGACAGATCCAACTATGCTTTGCTCCACACACAAACAGCTCATATGAGAAGAGTATTGTTTCTGTGTCAGATAACAAGCTAGAAATGAGAAGCCATTTGTCATGTGGCATCGTTGGCCCTTTGTGCTTCCAGACTGGTATTAAGAGCTGTAATTGTGCCTGATGCACGTGTTTCTTACAGCAGACCCAGTAGTCAGGCAGTCACCAGGGCCTGGAGGCCCGTCTGCCCTGTGGTTTACCCACATGTAGGTCCCAACTTCGGGGGAGTTCTGGCCCAGGTCTGGCTTGGATACACAGAACAAGGTTCCAGCAAGATCTGTACTTTGCTAGGTTTACCAAGCAAAGATCTCCACCTAGATCCATACAGAATTGCAGAGGTGCCAACCTCCAACAACAAGAGAGCCCCTTTATTCAAACATTCACTCTTCACATTGATTGACTGATTGATTGATTGATTGATTGATTGATTGATTGACTATTAGCACAACTCTGCAGCCTAATTACAGTAGTGAATCACCTGTAGGCTAGGGTCTACTAATTGCACAGGTAGAAACTCTACATAGTAGGAATTTTACTCTCAAAGTCAAATCTTTCCCATCCCTGTGCTTTAGTATGGGTCTTGCTGGATGGAAAGCCGGGGCTGGGCCAAATCAGTTCACCCTCCCCAGACCTGGGTCCGATCTCTAATAGTGCTGATTTTTTTGCTGTGCTGTGCTGTGCTGTGCTGCTGCTTGATGCCCCTACCTGCGACTGCACGTTTGGCTCCCACCTGAGCCCCCTGAGTACGAGTCCCCATTGAGAGACTGCACACTCATAAACAAGTCCCCGGAGTTTGACATGTTAAAAGAGCCTGCAGAACCTGAAAGAAGAGAGGTAGCAACGGAATCACAGAGAGACGAAGGAAGAGCCAGAGCACCAAGCAACAACCCAAAAACCACCGCCACCGCCACAAACGCCACCCTGCCCCGTTACTGCTGCCACCGCCCCCACCACCACCATCCCAGGATGCTGGGTGGGGGGGTGAGAGGAGTTTTGGCAGGGGGGGGCTGGGGGGTTCGGGGGTAGGGGGGAGTCGCCATGCAGAGGTTAGGTTAGCAGGCTAATGCAGTTAGCAAGACAGACCCATAGAAAAGACAGAGTTGGATGGGGGTTGGCAGAAATAGGCAAAGAAACAAACGAGGCTAGTAACAGTTATTGGCCAAAGAGCAGAGGCTTGGAATGACTCTAGACATTTTTTTGTCCCCTGTGTGGTCTTTTTTCCCTTCTTCTTCTTTTCAGTAACTGATTGTTATTGAACGTTTAGTGTCTTTTGCAATGATCTGGAAACCCATAAAAACAGATAGATAGCTGCAAAACATCAATAACAATCGTCCAAACATGCGCGCACACACACACACACACACACAAACACACACACGCACACACACACAGAGATACATGCACGCACACACACACTCCAAGAGTCGTTTATCAACAGTGAGAAATAGCTGTGAGTTATACAAGCCACAAGTCTGCTGGAGGTTAGAAATGGCTGTATTAGGCTTGGAC
>JAODXP020000022.1:26340218-26351569 GCA_027497455.2 Sardinella longiceps | reverse complement strand
GAGTAACCGAGGGAAAGGCAGGATGGCATCACCAGGCTACTGTCTTCCAGCGTTGTTCCCCTAATTCAGTGTTTCTCAAACTGTGGGGTGGGCCCACACTAGTGGGGCGCAGACACATGACAGGTGGGGCACGAGACATTTCTTTGTTATCGACCGTTGTCGCACCATGCCCCCAGAATTCAAAGCTATTTGTCAGATATACGCATATGACAGTAAATTGAGCTTTCCAATGGTGTTATTTGCTAGTTGCTGTGATGAGTGGTTCGAGAGAAATTTGGCTTGAATTAATAACATGAAAATCCTAACATTGACAAAAATTGTGCACAAATTGAGCTTTTCAGGTGGGGTGTGAAAATTCTCTGCCTTCCAAATAGGGGAATGACAGAAAAAGTTTGAGAACCACTGCCCTAATTCATGGTGGCATGGGTTTAAACGGTCCACCTCTTTATGAAAATTGGTTATTACAAATATTTATGTTTTGCTATGTTGAAATGTAGTGGTGATATTGCATATATTATAATCACAATCTTTTTATTATGATTGCCTACACTTGTCACTGTGCTTCGATTGAGTGAACTTTATGAAGGGCCTGAAAGTGATGACAGTGTTGCTTTTTTTTGTGTGTGTGTGTGTTCTAACATTTTTATGATGATGTTTATTCGAGGCCCTCTGTGTTGGACAATTTTGCCCTCCTGTCTGGCCAGCTCAACACAATCAATAAGCTCTTGAAAAATGAAAAAACCCCATCGTTTAGGAACCAGGTCATTATCCCCCTTCTTTTGTCTCCGGATCGAGACGAAGACCTCGCTGTAAGTTTTTATTTTATTTTTTTTCCCGTTTTAATGAAAGAATTTTAACACAATTCTATTCTATCATGACTTGTATTCCCCCTTTTAAAGGTATCTCTTCTATACTAGTTAAAACTCACAGCCTGCTAAAATATGAAGAATCACATATAACGTTAACTCTCACTGCAGAAACTGACAGAGCAGCGTGTGCCCGTGTTCAGTCATGAGATTGTGCCAGACCATCTGAGAACCAAACCAGACCCTGATGTGGAGGAGCAGGAGAAACAGCTCAATGCCGAGGCTGCTAGAATAGGACCAGATGCTGCACAGGTAACTTGGCCTGGAAAAAAATGTCTCTGCTGTTTCATTGTCTTAGAGCAGCAGCAACAACATCACAAAGTATCTGGTGATACTATTGGAGCAGAACAATTTGAATGAACAAGTCATTTAATTTATCCATTTTCATCCTTTTACTCAAATCAGAAACAGATTCAGGCACTGAACAAACTTTGTTCAAACTTGCTGGAGAAGTTGAACAATCCAAGAGAAGATCGAGAATCTGAGAGTGCAGGTACTCCTTTTTATACTTCTGTAGAAATCCACAGTTGCCCTAGCAGACCAACAGATATTGTAATCAACTTCAGCTCATTGAACTCATTGAAGAAAATAAAATAATGGATATTTAAAATGCACCACGGAAGCTACTCTCTATAGCTCTACATTATGTAAGACATTAAGCATAATTATGAATCTGTCTGTGCCCTCCAGCTCTACGGCAGAACAAGCCATCTTTCAACCCCACTGACACCACTGCTTTGGTAGCAGCAGTTGGCTTTGGGAAGAGTCTGTCCAAGTGCAGACCTCCGGGGTCTGTGGCTCCTGGTCCAATGATGAGCGGCGGCCCGACCCTGCAGCAGGTTACGATTGGTGGAGCCTCTGGCCACCAGGGAAACATGGGAGGACCAGGGGCCTCTCAGCAGACTGGACAGCCTGGTATGGCCATGACACTTTTTCTTTGTTTGTTTTTAGAACACATGCACACACTAGACTAAGGTGTCAAGACAACTCCAGCTTCTGGGTACACTCACTAATGTTAGTATAGTAAATTCAATTAGCCTATATTCAATTTGGTACCCTAAATTACAAGAAAACCCACTTTACGTTGGTGTGGATGCTATTTGCAATTTATCACCGGGAAGTAGGCCTAATCTCTGAATATGGCAAGAGCTGTCTGGCGAGTCCCAGAAATCACTACTTGTTTCTTGACCACAATCTTATCCAACTAGTATGCATTACACTCTGCAGTCTTTGATGACGACATATCTTTATTCTGAAATCATTTCTTTCACTAAAGATTAAGTATTTGTTGCACATAACATTGTGTACAGAAAAGTTCAATGAATTTGTATTAATTCTGACTTCATAGTTTTTTAAACTATATACATACATTACTGGTATTGTTATAATGTAGTTCTCCGGATTAATACCAAGTTGCCAAATGTCAGAGAGAAGCTGCCACAACCACATTGGTCAGCACCACTGGACCACAGCATTGCTCATCACCTTATGGTTATTATCAATCATTTCTGTAATATATCTTCTTATTTCTCTCTCACACAGGAAAAATGCCAAGCAGCATCAAGACTAATATCAAGTCTGCTTCAGCTTCAATGCACCCTTACAACAGATAAGCCAGACCTTAAGACATGGAGGATTGACGAGCGGACTGTGCTGGGTTCATTTTGTTTGTTTTGTTGTTATTATTATTTTACATCATGTTTTGTTATTTCCAAATAAAGTGTTGTGGTGCTTTAGATTTACAAAATAAATTTCATAAATAAAACAACATTTTGTGGAATTAGCCTGAAGTTGTTGGATGCCCTTAAATGAATGCTACTACCAAAGATGAACACTAGATGGGGATAGAGCATTATTGGTACAAACCAATAACTAGAGATTCGGTCAGAAAGATGGAGAGAGACTTTATTTTATCCTGAGGGAAGGGTCTTCTTGTCCTTTGCATACCAATATAAATGCAACCTAATTAATGATTTTAAAATGTTTGATGTTTGATGAAAAATAGAATGGCCACAGATGATGAAGACACAGTGAAGAACTTTATTCACAAAACATAAAACACACTTGATGTTGGTGTCGTCAAAAATAGCTTTTCTTTTCTTTCTTTTCTTTTTTTAGAACTGATAGGATTAACATTTATTAATGTTTTTTTAATATGTCTAAATCATATTTTTGAGGAACATCCAGCTTTGTTGTCATCAACTACTGATCTTTTGAAACTGTTCTGAATGTCAGGGTCTTGATTGTCACTTGAAGGTGGCATCTTTGGTCTTTTGGACTTCAAAGGTTTGTTTTCATTACCAAGGGAGAGATTCTTGAAGCTCATAGCCTTCGGCATCTCAAATGTTTTCAGTGATTTCACAATCCGTTTTGGAAAATTCCACTTCCGGAGAGATGCCCCCTCCTTACGAGGTTTCCCTAACGTCTCCAATTCACTTAACAGTTTGGAATCTTTTGCCACAGGTGGTGTTCTCATGGTGGTATCCAAAGATTTCTGTACCACTAAAGGAAGACCCCAAAGTTGATACAACATCTTCTGTTTGATACTGAACTCCAATTTGTTTTTAATGTCTTGTGTTAAAATCAAACATCTGTCTTCTTTCAACGACGTTGTTTCGATCTCTAGGCCTACACATTTCTCTGATGATGGCTGACCATGGGCATTTGTCATCAACATATTGAGATGCACTGTGGATGTTTTCGTCTTCTGCTCTTGATATTCCTGCCTGACATTTATGTTGATTAGGTCAAGAGCTCCCTTCTCTAGACCTTGTGCTTTTGCTTTTCTGGAGGAGAAGATGGACAGGTCAGTTTCACTGGCACTTTTCATAGGGATGGATGACCCCTCCACTGCACCTGGTGCTGATAGGATTTGTTGTTGACTTGTGTTGTCCTCCTGACGCTTTTGCTTGTCAGTCATTGCTACACTTATGTCTCCCTGGGCGATAATGACATCAGCCATATCCTTGTGAGTCCCCTTTCCTTTCACTGGACCATTGGGTTTCTGAGAGTTGTCCTGGGAGCGGTTGTCTTTTATATTGGCTCGTTTGACTCTCTGGCTTTGGTCATCTGCTGCCAGGGAAACTGCCTTAACATCCTGTGGTGTGTGGACGTTTCTGTCATGGTGATGATCAGCAGCACTGAGATGTGAGCTGACTGGGACCATTTCTTCAGTTCCATCTCCTTTGCAGAGTCTGGACCTTTGGTTCATTAAGGTACTTGAAGTCTGATCACATCGATGATCTGTAAGCTTGCCCTTTATTTCAGATTCAATAGCAACTGGCAGAGGTGTTTCTTCATAGGAATCCTGACTTTGACTTGTCAGTGGTAGACTCATATCTAAGCTTCCCAGTTTGCCTTTCCCATTTAGTTCCAGGGCATCTTCCAGGGAATCCTTACCAAGACGTGTGACAGCAAGTGGCCTGTTGGCCATGGCTGTGCTTGTGCTCTCTTCATTGTCTTGTTTCAGGTCTTTTTCAGTCAGAATTGGCACTGTGTGTTTTGGCTGTTTGTTGAAACATTTTGTCATATTCTCAAACATTGCTTTTTTATGATGAAAACTGTTGTCAGAGTCGTCATCTGAAATGGATGTATTTCCTTCTCCCCTGTATTCCTTAAATGACAAGTCCTTTTTCTGTTTCAATCTCTGTGGAAGCAGCATCAACACAATGCGGACAAGAAGTATGGCGCGTTTCCACAACAGTCTACTTCGTCTGACTGCCATGCCATGTTTTGAAGATCCTCCCCCCATGCCATGTATTGAAGATCCTATAATTGTACTGATGGTGGTGAGGGAGCTTTGGTCAGACTCAGACAAGTAGTCAGACAACCTGTCTGTGAAATCACTATCTGTGGGGCAAAGGCTAGATGAGGGAGAATTCAGTGTGGAAATGGAGTAGTCGGACACACTCCCACACTCAAGGTTCATCTCTTCACTTTTACAAGTTGTGGGGTCACAGCTCTGTAAGAATGCTTGACGCCTTCCAGAGCTATGGGTACTGAGTCCTTCCCAGGCCAGTGAATCACGAGAGAATCCATCTGATACATCTGAATCCTCAGAATGGCTGGAGTAAAGTTTCACTTTCTGTTTCTTGACTCTCTTTCCTATGATCTCTTTCAGTAACTGCTCACTGTTCAAGCAATCTGTGGTCAAGGTGTCAATTTGTGAGGAAAGACTTTTCAGCAGATCTCTGAGCAGAAAGAAACATGTACATTATTTGTATTTAATTTTTCTAAAGCTAATTGTGAAAATAATTCAGCAACAAAATAAAGTGAATTACAATCAAGTAGGCTAGACTAGGCCTGAAGTTGTACAACCGAATTCCAAAATAGTGGGGACACTTTACAAATTGTGAATAAAAATGGAATCCAATAATTTTCAAATCTTTCAAATATTTTATTCACAATAGAATATAGATAACATGGCAAATGTTAAAAGTGAGAAATTTTGGAATGTTATGCAAAATATTGGCTCATTTTGGATTTCATGAGAGCTGCACATTCCAAAATAGTTGGGACAGGTAGCAATAAAAGGCCAGAAAAGTAAAATGTAGCCTACTAAAAATATAGGTCAAAAAAGAAGCCATGATCCAGAAGCACAGGCGCGTTTTTTTCCTGGGCCAAGGGTCATTTAAAATGGACTGTGGAAAAGTGGAAAACTGTTCTGTGGTCAGACAAATCAAAATTCAAAGTTCTTTTTGGGAAACTGTGATGCCATGCCATCTGGACAAGGACAACCCAAGTTGATATTGCTTATTGTTAGCACTCAATTCAGAAGGCTGCATCTCTGATGGTATGGGGTTGCATGAGTGTGTGTGGCATGGCTAGC
Organism: Sardinella longiceps; assembly: GCA_027497455.2. Classification (NCBI taxonomy): domain Eukaryota; kingdom Metazoa; phylum Chordata; class Actinopteri; order Clupeiformes; family Clupeidae; genus Sardinella; species Sardinella longiceps. Next base: position 26,345,875 of record JAODXP020000022.1, on the reverse strand, counting down.
TTAAGCGTTTGGAAAAGGCACCATCAAGTCTGCAGTCCAGATCTTTCACCCATATAAAACTTTTGGTGCATCATAGATAGGAATACATGACAAAGAAGACCTAAGACGTTGAGCAATTAGAAGCCTGTATTAGACAAAAATGGGACAACATTCTCTCCATCACTTCTGTCCACAGATAAAAGAACAGGGGGTGCCACACAGTGGTAAATGTAGCCTTGTCCCAGCTATTTTGAGATGTGTTGATACCATGAAATTGAAAATCAACTTATTTTCCCCTTAAAATGATAAAATTCTTCAGTTTCAACATTTGATATGTCATCGATGTTGTATTCTGAGTAAAATATTGAAATTTGAAAGTTCCACATCACTGCATTGTTTTTATTCACAATTTGTAAAGTGTCCCAACTATTTTGGAATCCAGTTTGTAAAAAGAAACAAAAGAAAGAGATTACTTACGAATCTGAATCACAGCAGTCTTCATCCTAAAATAAAGTCAACTAGATGTAAATAAATGTTTGTAAAGTGAGGCGAAATTAACATGAGCTCGTTAACAAGGCAATAACATCTGCTTGCTATTCTATTAGTCAATCTGACTTTACGCACCTCTAGACGCCACCTGCCGAGTAACCAAAACAGAATCAGAAGTAGGGAGAGGATGCATGTGGCCGTTTTCCAGCGGTATTCCGGGTCAGTACATAAGAACTGTAGTTGGTCTAGAATATCATCTTGATGTCCATAATAGTACATGTTTAAAAGGGCACTGTTTTCTACCCTTATGTGGTGTGGCGGCTACACCAGTCCATCATGTTTCAAACTTGTCTCGAATATTTAAAAGTCGCGCCTAGGTTGGAATATTCGACACATTCTATTCCAGTGCGCAAAGTGGCCGGAATGGTTTGCTTTTCTTTTATGATGCGTGGATGCTCAGACAGAAATTTGAATGTCAATATTTACTAACATATAGGCCTAGGCTACATTATACCCTAGTCTGATATAGAGCCATAAATGTCTAGCCTATAATCTTTTTAAAAATATCAAATAAAAGCGATGTCAGCAAAGTATCTGCAAATACTTCGATTATGAAATGGGTCTGTGACTATTTTGGGGGTAATATGCAAATTATTTCCAAGGATAGGCTATTACAAATACACAGTACTTACTTACGCATATTGCTCTACAGTCAAGCAGCTGGTTAAAGTTACATCCTGAACTGATGGCACATATCTAACATCATGTGGGCAGTTTGTGTGTGTGTGTGTGTGTGTGTGTGTGTGTGTGTGTGTGTGGTGGGGTGGGGTGAGGGTGGTGGAGGTACCCCGTTGACAGCCTGCAGCAAGTAAGCAGTCCAATCCTGCCATTTCACTGGCTGCACTGTCATGCTGAGCGGCCACTGCTGCGAGGGCCAGGCGCTCTGTCGGCACCCCGGCTGTATTTTGTCCATTATGGGGAGCGCCTCAGCGCTGAAAGTAATCTGGCCGGACGTTGCGCGGTCTGGCCTGATAATGTCAGAGTCGTTAAGGGAGACGATGAGGAAGTTAGTGCTGACGTGAAGGGGGCCTCGTGCCGCTCGTGGTCTGTCCACTCCAATCCCTGTCCCACTGGGCCCGCACAGCTCGGCTCGCGCCACGACCAAGAACAATGACCGCTTCCCCGCCACGTCCTCGCACAGGTCGCCGGCTGACCTACATACACCCTCTCTCTCCCTCCTTGTCTCGCTTTTATTTTGGTGTCTCATCTGGCTCCTAGCCTTTGCCAGACGCTGTCTTTCTTTCTTTTTATTTTTTTCTCTCTCTCACGTTCTTTCTTTAATTTTTGTTCTCCACCCTTTCATAGTCTTCTAGATTCCTTTCTGTTATCTCCTCAGTGCCATTCCCAGAAGCATGTGGCATCGCTAGTGCGCGCTACTGGACCTGTTTCAAAACATCCTTCCCCTGCGCCAGCTCATCACAGCATCCCATGGCATATCCTCACAAGTCATAAAAGCCGCAGCCCTGAGAAGTAAAAGTTTTTCCTTTTGGCGCTTTCCATTACAGTAGGCCTACCAAAAGGAAAAAAAATGCTCTAAGGCTTTTGCAGTTGCCACTGGCACACACAATTAACATATTCAAATGAATGTTATTTATGGACGAAGAATTCTCCCACAGGCTATTGGCATGTTCTTTGTAAGGAATTTCCCCACAGCATTCTATGCAATGAGGTAGAATGGCAGATGAATCTCTAATGAATATGTTTGCTTTTTATTTTATATTTATTTCTTTCATTTTCACATTAACTTGTATTTGTGTCTTGTATTTTTAATTACTTTGAAAAGACTGCATAATGATAGTCTTGTTTAATGATAGTGTGATCAGATAGTGTTGCATTATGGACAGTGAAGGCCAATGATGCCTTTGGCCACTAGAGGTCAGCAACGTAACACGTTTTAGTGAATGAACCCATAATATCATATTACAAAGTTTCAAACCCTTGTGGAATTTATGAATTTATGCATGCATTTGCAATCACAATATCTAGGTCTCCCGCGAGTTCCTGACTTATTTTTTATGCAGCAGTTATAAAATAAGAATGCATTTCATACTGACTTGTTTTTGTTCTTCAGGGAATAGCAATACAGCTAAGGCATATAACCACTGAAAATGATAGTCATGGCAAACCCTATACATGTCCTATTCTATCAGCCTCTTGACAGCAATACAGAATAATAGGAAATAATTATGCTATCTTGCATTAAAACAATAAAATACTGATCCCATCTTTGCATTAAAGCAAAAAAATACCAATGCTGTCTTATCAGATTCAGAAATAGCCTAATTCATTTTTTCAATTTCAACAAAGGCATTTTCCCATGTTGCATTGGCCTGCTGAGACCCCAGGCCCCTTGGGTAGGAGTCAGTGAATGGGATTACGCAGGGGGTGGCTGGGAAACTCAAAGTGACAGCCGCCTCCCGCTATGTCTCCCCTGTTTTCTCCCAGCCTCAGATGGGAATCTCTTCTGCAAACCATCAGCTAAAGCTGTCCATGACTACTCCCAATATCAACCCCCCTCCCCATTCTCTCGCTATCTCTCCATCTATCTGTCTGTTTATCTATCCTTCTTTCTCTTTTTCTCTGTGTCTCGCTCTCTCACTCATTCTCTCTGAAGGTAAAAATAACATTGGTCCAAGCTCAGAAGAACAACTGTAATATAAGCACACACACACACACACACACACACACACACACACACACACACACACACACACACACTTACACAATCATGTACCCCTGCTCAACTTCACGCTCTGGACTGGACTGGATGGTTAGCCGGAAGTGAGTTGTCTTCTCGCAGCTCATAAAGAAAGAAGTGGATCAAAGGACTGCTGGAGAATGTTGAAAGTAGGCTACATGAATGTCTTCCCTCATTGCTAATTGCTCTCCTCACTGTTTATGTCTTTCTGCGATGGGACCAATCCTCCCTGGGACTGTGCGTGGGCTTGGGGTCCTTCTGAAACAAAGCCTGTGTTAGCATTAGTCTCAAGATTAAAGAGAAAAAGATCTCCATCAGAAATCCACTATGGCAATCCTCTTCTATCTCTCTGCCCCTCACGTTCCTCCTCCTTTAACAGTGCTAATTATGACACTGGGAGGCTACATTCACGCACTTCCTAATGCAGTTAACATACAGTGTGTACACCCTGGTGAAACATCCCTGTTTTTCAAAGATATAATGGCTTGGTGCTGCAGATGTGATGTCTGGTGGGAATTTCCTTGCGAGGCATATCTGTGATGTATAAAATCAATTTGAAATCTGGCTCATTTTCACAGAAGACCTCCAGGCAACTCTACAAAGCAGGGAAGTGTAACACGGAACACCCACATTCAAAACCACTGGCAATGTTTCCTTGATTCTTAAACTGAAGTGAAAAAAAAACACTCCTTAAGCTGCATGAAAGCCAGCGGTGACACAGACACACACACACACACACACACACACACACACACACACACACACACACACACACACAAATGCAGGCACACCACACACTGGGACACATATCTTCCCCCAAATGCAATGGAACATGTCTCTTTAATGCAAAGTTGTTGGGGAAGAGAGAGAGAGAAAGAGAGAGAGAGCGTGAGGGGGGATCAGAAGAATTCATTATGGATCTGTGGGTGGCACAGTCAGTCCGAGAACTCCTTCGAAATTCAGCCGTAAAGTTGATTTCTCTTATCTTGGACCCACAGCAACACATGAGTTATTATCCAACACAGTGGAAAAGAAGAAGAAAAAGACGAGGAAGAAGAAGAAGAAGAAGAAGATGGGGGGTTGGGTATCGGGATAAGGGGGGTGGGGGTACGGGGGTCACCCAAAATGTGTATGTCACCCCGAGTAGAGACGAGTCCCTTTCATCTGCCGCCCTTATTTTCTGCTCTACCTCTTTCACCTTCTTGTCCTGAAGCAAACACCTTGGCCTGCTACATCAGTGCGTATACAACCTTTGTTGTCATCAAAGACTTCTCTGCACGTCTCTTCACACGACCCTCCTGCCTGGAGCACAAAACTCACCATCACCACGGTAATAGAGAGACAGAGTGAGAGACAGAGAGAGAGAGAGAGAGAGAGAGACAAATACAGAGAGAGAAGGGGGGAAGAAAAAAAAGTGGGACAATATTTGCATCTCCTTTGACCTTCAGGAGGCAAATGCAAACGCCATTGCCCCCCTATCAGACACTGTCCTAGATGATCAAGCTACGCAGACTGGGGTTGGAACAAAAGAAAGGTCTATTATATTCTGCCCTGCAGCCCTGAGTCTTTTGCCCATCCCTGTGTGGCTGTCCCTCTTGCCCCCCACCCCTCTCCCTAAACACACACACACACACACACACACACACACACACACACACACACACACACACACAGACTTCATTCCCCTGGGGCAGCCACACAATCATATGGACTTTGCCGCTAGCCCCGGCGTGCTATGCTGGCATTGGTATGACATGTTTGCATGCATTATGCTAAGGCTGACACAGAGATTACATTCAGGGGTCACTGATATGAGACATGATATGAACGATTCTGGGAGTGAGTGGGGTAGCCATCATGTTGTATTTGTAATTCAATGTAAGAAAGAAAATCCCATTTGGAGTTAGGATGATGCACTCTGGAGAAATGTGAAGATCTCTCTGGAGTTTTGCGACAGTTAATCACTAATAACTGATGAGTGTGTGTGCCCTGACATTTCGCTTTAAATGGAGGTCCATCGACTGTGTGATCTAAAACATCTTCTTGTTTTTTGGTTTTCAGTTGTTTCTGTGTCATTGTTTAAATAACTGCCACTTTGATTACACAAGGTGTGTTGCTATGGTATAAAACCACTACCATGTGTTTTTGAGACAAATGCAGCATGGCAACCATTTTGAAATGTCAGATTTCCTCTTAAGCTTCTTCTTGTCCTTCTCTCTGTCCTCTCTCTCTCTCTCTCTCTCTCTCTCTCTCTCTCTTCTTTCTCTCCCTTCCACACTCGTTACTCGGTACACAAACTCACTTCTGCAGTCACACCATTCTGAATTCATTTTCAAAAACAAAAAGCTTCCCATATATGCCCCCCCCCCCACCCCACCACTACCACCACCACTACCACTACCCCCACCTTCAGCCTCTCTGCTCACCACGC
>JAODXP020000022.1:26327718-26337718 GCA_027497455.2 Sardinella longiceps | reverse complement strand
ACGTTTTATACTTTAGAGTTGATGCTCAATAGCTACATGTGCACTTAAATATCTTAAATATGAGGCTTCAGATGAAGAGTTTATGTGAATGCAGATAAATCTGATTACATGATAAATACTAACATTCGGGTTACTGATTACAGAATTCTTTGTGGTGTTCTCGCTGAGGATTTTAAAGAGCGCTACTTGAATGTCTTGGCACCTCTTAGCATTCTACATTGCATGTCGCACTCAATCAGAATTCTCTTTTTTCAGATCAATGGTTGTACTCTTGAACCTTTCTTCGCAGCAGTCAGAAATCAGAATATGGTGTTTATCAAAGGTAAGATAAATATTTAAAGGTATCAACTCATATCATATCACTTACAATCGGATTTATCCAAGACGCATTCTATTGAGACTAGTGTGAACAGCCTCAATGTTGTAGATTCTACAACAGAAATAAAAGAATAAATAAATAAAATAGATAGTGAAGGGGCATTGAGGACATTGAGGACAAAATGATGCAACAAAAGAATCTATTTATTTGGAATATGCATTACCAGTACAAATTAATAGACCGTAAAACCTACACCTTGTTTTTTTTTTCTCCACAAAAACAGGAAAAAAAGAATCAAAAAGATAATAATTTTGCGCTTCCGTGTATTTCTTTTTTGTACATAAGCAGAGATCTTAAAAGTTCAAATCCTGCAAGAAAGTCTCCGCAATTTTTACTCCGTTTGTTTTTTTCATATATATAAAAAAGAAGAAACATTCAAAAACACTGCAGTATTTTATTAAAGAACAAAAGACATGCAACAAAGTAAACATTTGATGTTTTACAAATTGCTCATATGCAAAAACTAAAAGCATCATTATATGAGGCTTTCAATAATACGGTGATGCTGGACAGGCAATGTGAAAAGCAGAATTGGGCACTAGACCAAGTGCATATCCGATATGAGAAACACTGCTCTTACCCGGACTTCACACACACACACACACACACACACACACACACACACACACACACACACACCCTGACATACACACAAAGACACAAGAAAAAAAAAAGAAAAAAAAGGTGTGACAGACTTTTTGTCAAAGTACAGTGTGATGCGATCCCTACAGACGACACTTAACAGAGCCCGGGAACTCTGGAAAAACGTGGAAGGACACATGTTATCTTGTAGCTGCACTCAGGACTCAGGCTTACCAAATTGTCTCATGTATCCTACAAAATCATCTAGTTTCAGAAATTTAGACAGCATTACCACTCTAACATAATAAATATCTATCATATGCATCGTGCTGAACTTTGACAAAACCTGGAGATTCTTTATTCATTTCTCCTTTGGACTCGTCAGTCATGGATGCTGTAATGATCTACTGTTATTGATGGGTTGTTTTTTTTAATAGACATTAATTATATTGTCGTTGCATAATGTTTTTTTGTAGTTTGTAGTTGATTTGGTCTTGCTAAATGAAATAGGCTACTGTCACATGACACTGTTGACACTGACTTTTCACATCACCGTTTAAACAAAGGCAATATCCATTTCGAGAGCTGGCCCTCCAAAGTAACTTCTCAGAGAAAAAGTTTACTGAGACAGTGGGGGGCCATGTTGAAGCAGAGAAGCTCTGTTCTTTTGTCTCTATCAGACATCATCTGAAAATGGATACTGGCATATTATTATAAAAAAGCAAAGAAGAATAAAAGGTGCACAACTACATATACAGCATAGCGCATTCTTGGGGCTAATTCACATAGGCTAGCATGAAAATAAAATATATGTAGTTCTGTAACCAAGCCAAAACAAAGATGAGCTTTTTAAAAAAAGAGAGAGAGAGAGTTATTCACAACATGGACATAAAAAATATATCCAAACAATTTCTGGAGTTGTGTGCCATCACTTTTTTTTTTTTTTTGTCTTCGTTTTCAACAAACACTGGATTTTGACTGACTGCATTTTTGGTTTGGAGTACAAAGTACCAGAACATTCCGAGACAACGTTCTTCAGTACAACAGATAATACACAGATTCACAACATGAAAAGTGTTTATAAAGCTGTTGGCTATGGAGAGTTCACACTTCTTTCGCTTTTTCCTTTTTTTCCTTTCTTTTTTTGGTATCAAAGTAATGAAATGTAAGTAACAAATGAAGAATGCTTCACTTGTTAGACTATTCCAAAAGATGTGACCCCATGAATGTAGTAATAACAACATAAACTACAAATGAAGAACAAGAGAGAGAGAAAAAAAGAAAAACAACAATGATCATTTCACATTTTGACATTTGTTCGTTCATAGTAACGGACATTGTTTTATTGCATACTTGTGTTATGATGGAAAATGGGTCTTAGCTCGGAAGCCATCACTAAGCCTTCCTCCTTCTTCATGTAAGTAGCCCATACCTATTGACTAGGATACAGGATCCATAGATCTCTTCTACATGTATGTATATAATGCATGAGACATAACGGTATATTTTCAGTGAAAGAATCACAAAAATAGATTTCCGTTTTGCTCCAATAGTTGTATCTTGGTAGCACCAGGGGAACTTTGGACATACGAAAAATCTGTCGTCGTTTGACTATAATCCCTTTAAAAAAACACTGAAACTTTTCTCCCTGTCTATTTGTTTTGGTAATGCACAAAATTTGCAAGCACTGTAAGATAACAGTATAAATTTACATACATATTACTCCTAAATTGACGATTTAAGAAAAAACTGTAGATTTGAGTATTAAGTATTTCAGCAACCGGTATCTCCAATTTTGGGGGGACATGATACAGTTCAAACTATTGTATGTGGTGATTCATTTACCAAGAACAAAACTTAATTGCAAATTGCAAAATTACTTTAGACACCCTTAGGTCGCATTCTGATTTATGTGTATATTAGACTTTGTGTGTGAGTGTGTGTGTGTGTTTCCCTGTCCTGTTAAAATTGTCTGGTTTGATTCAGATCATGTCCATAGGCTGAGTTGAATTTTGTATCACTTCTTGGGCCCTGCTTTCATAAAGATTAATCTATTAAAAAGTGTTTTCACAATATGTTAATATAAAAAAAAATCTTTTTTTTGTTTAAATTTTCATAGTATATTTATAAGATATCAAATACTTTGGCACAATGGGTAAAACAAAAATTCACTACTGGAAACAGAGCCAAAGGGAGACATGAAGGCCTAAAATGTCGGATGAAATTCTAAAAAAAAAAAATGATTATGAATGAAGTAGCAATGTCTGTTTTTTTTAAAGAAAATTATGTTTTCCATTTTTTTGTTCCATTTTGTATTGTTGTTTTCAAGAGGTAGTGTGAAAGCATTCCAATCTAAAGACAAGGGGCTGTACATACTTGATTTTGTGAGTGTGTAGGTGTCTTATTTTGTATTTAGTTTTTTTTTTACATAGTCTTTTTTCTTTTTTTTAGAAGAAGAAGCGAGATCAGTACACAGATGTCACAGCTGTAACAGTGGACACATACACTGGTGGTGTGTGGTGGTAGTGGCGATTTCTCTGCTACTGGACGTGAGAGAGAAACTGAATTCAGAGCCGGAAGATGGCAGAAAAAAAAAGACAAAAGTCACCGGTGATAACAGCTGAAAGTCCGATGGTACGGTAGGAGTGGGGTGGGGTGGGGTGGGGTGTAGACCTCTCCCCATGTCCTGCTTTCAGAGGGCTGGGTTTCCCCCTCAATCAAGGTTAAGGGTTGTCCTGGTCTGTGAGTGTGTGTGCATGTGTGTGTGTGTTTTGTGTAAGTGTGTGTTAGTGTGTGTTCAATCTGTGTGTGTGTGTGTGTGTGTATGTGTGTGTGTGTGTGTGAGAGAAAGAGGGACGATGGCAGATGAGGAGGATCAATTGGATGTGTCAGAGTGGACGCTTCCAGGTCCTTCTGTGGGCGAAGTCACTGACGAGGGAGTTGTGGCGTCCTGCCACCCGCCATTAGCCTGTCAAGAAGAGCAAGGAGGAGGTGAGTGAAAGGATGAGCGTAATCTAAGCATATTGTATATACATGTAATAGGGCCAAAAATCATGGAATTGTCATCAAAATAGAGCAACATAATGTTTCAACGGAAGCAAACGTGAATAAGTCCAGTCTGCCTAGGCACATTACGTCACAATATGAACTTTTCAACGATCTTTCATATCAGCATAATGAGAGCTTGACTCTGGTCTGCATGAAAGGGGAATTATTCCCCCTCCCTCTTGTGAATATAGAACATGGAACTCTGCAAACGTTTGGCGCTCACGCTCTGCTTTTACTCTCTCTGATGTGTCTCCCATCTCCCATTCTGGAGTGAATGAGAAAAAAGACCTAAGGCTGTTTGCAATGTACATAGCTCTAAGAACATATAAACTGCCTTAACATTAGTCGACCATAACCACAGCCCTCAAACACGTACTACCATGTATGTTAACTAAACCATCAAGTATTTCCTGAAGAAAAAGAAAAACTGAATAATTTCTCCCCTACTTTAGTCCAATTGTTCATTCAGTCAATCATAAAAATCTATATAATAATAATTGTTCCAATGTGATTCATGCTCATTTCTTTTCACTGTTTAAAATACCAGAATATTTCTTTCACTGTTGAAAAATAGCATGGGAGCATTTGTCATTGGTCAGAGTTAAACGCTTGTCAATGTTACTGACACGTTATAATAATGCCGCAATGTATGAAGTGCCCTCACAAAAAAAATGTCAGATTAAAAAAAAGGCAACAAAAAAACAAAAGAGGAATCAGTGGCTGCAAATTATGACAGTTGAGATTGAAATGAAATACAATGAGAAACGCAGAAGCCATTTCCAATCTGGCAGACAGGCCTTTAAAGAGCATTTGGGATATTAATAGCAAATTTCATGCCATCAGAAACGGCAGGAAATGGTCCTCGACAGCCTCTTATTTCAAAGCCTGTTATTTAAGACCACGGCAGTCTGTAATCAAAAAAGGGGAAAGAAAGAAAGAAAGAATGAAAGAAAGAAAGACAGAAAAGAAAGCGAGTGAAAAATGCCTTGGGCTTTTGGTGACACTCTCTCCATCTATTTTAACGGGTATAATTACTCCTCTAGTCTGCCACAAAATGCATTATGTACTCGTTCAGTCATTACGCCGCACACAGGCAGCGGCGAGGGAAGCAGCGCTTTGAAGGAGACGATCTCTTGACCCCTCTCACACACTCCTCTGTCACCCTCCCCGACCAGCTAGCCAGAAAATTAAGGTTACGGCCAGAGATCTGAACAAAACAACAAACCTTAAGAGACCTGCTGGCACACAAATACCTCTTTCTACACCAAGAAATCATGGGGAAAAAAACTATCAGATGAAATATTCAGACATGGTCCATTGAAAATCATATTCATAAAGTAATCCATGTGCCCAAGATAAACGTCTCTGAATTTGTCCTTTTATTGGGCTTTTTTATTTCATTTAAAAAAAAAAATTCATTCGTTTTTTTTTTTTTTTTTGTATTCAGTTTCCAAATGATTTTCAAAAATGGAATTTCAGCTAAATTCTTCTTGTTTTTTTTATACTGAGAACAGATTCACAACAATGAGAACGCTCAACCGATTCCTCAACCGCCTGCCTGTGACATCTCCAAGCCAACACTCCTTCCTGCCTGCCCGCACCACACCGCACCACACCACACCACACCGCACCCCACCAGAGCCATCCTATTAGCTCCCGCTTCCACTGAATTAAAAGTGGGATTATGTCAGCTCGGGAGACGGAGTGTGAATAAAGCGGGCTGCCTGGCTGGCTGGCAGACGGTAATGGCATTAGCGTTAGTGGTTAGCTTTGGCAAGTGAGCCGGGTTGGTCAGTCAGGTCGGGTAGGCAGGCAGGAAGGCAAAGCAAGGCAAAGCCAGGCAAGGCAAGGCAAGGAAAGGCAATGCGAGGCGAGGCGAGGCGAGGCAAGGCTGGTCACGGCAGCAGCCGTCTGGGGAAGGGGAAGTGGGGCTATCTCTGCTGGGGCACGGTGCCCAAGCGTCTGAGCCTTGTCTGGGTCTGGGTCTAGGCACAGAGGCTGGCTGCTGCATATGGTAATGGGTTTGCAGGGTTATCAAAAGCAGCAAGAGCCCTGAGCCACTCGGCCCCTAGAGAGAGAGAAAGAGAGAGAGAGAGAGAGAGAGAGAGAGAGAGAGAGAGAGAGAGAGAGAGAGAGAGAGAGAGAGAGAGAGAGAGAGAGAGAGAGAGAGAGAGAGAGAGAGAAAGCAGTGCAGCAGAGTGAGAGTGGGGGGTTGGCGGAGGGGGGTATATATTTTTTAAATGCACGGCCTTGGAGAGGATCTGAATACATCCATGTATTTCTTGCTTTGTTACAGGACGAGGGGCTTTCATTAGCATATGGTGGAGGGTGTGGACAGAGAATGGGGGGTGTTTTCGGCCGTGTGGGACACCCTTAACTTCCCCCCTCCTCCTCCTGCTCTCCTCTCCACTCCTCTCCTCTCGTGTCCTGCATGCAAGAGCCAGCGGCAGAGGCTATGGAGATGGCGAGAGTGAAGACGGCCGTGATGGCAGCGGAGATGGCGCGGCTCGCTGTCAGGGCCATTAGCGCGGTAGGAACGTGATCTGAGCAATGCGCTTGGATTGCTGTCCCAAGTCCACACTCTGCTCTCCTTGTGTCTGTCTGATCGATTTTCCCCTTTACCACGCAGCTTGTCGCTGTGAATTTTCCTGCCGCGGAAAAAAGACCCCTCCGACCCAGCCCAGCGCAGCCCTCCCCTGCCTTTTCCCATTTCAACCCCCCCCCCTTCTCAATCCAGCCCGGCCCCCGTCACAAGCTTCCTCCCCCCCATCCCCTCGAAAGAAGAATAAAAAAAGAGAGAAAGAAAAAAAGCCTGTGAGGACCCCCTTGTTGAGTATAGTCTGCTTTAGGGCTCTGTGTTGGCGTATTTTTAGCACAAGGGTTTAAGCAGTCGTCCTTAGACAGTTTGTCTTTCGTCCTGTCCGACCGTGGGGTGATAATGAAGGTCATGTGACCTGAGGGGGTTTGTGGTGGTGGGGTGTGTGTGTGTGGGGGGGAGACGTGGAGGGAGGGAGGCGTGGAGGGCTGTCTCGTCACGCCTGTGGGGTGCGTCACCTGTTTGCTCTTGTTGGGGTGTGTATGGTGTGCAAGAGTGTGTGCACATGCATGTGTGAATGTGTGTGTGTGTGTGTGTGTGTGTGTGTGTGTGTGTCCATGTGTGTGTGTCCATGTGTGTGTGGCTGCAGGTGGCGGGCCGGAGCTGATAGGACGTGACAGGCTCCGGCGGTGGCCTCATGTCCATGTGTGCTGGGCAGTGCGCTGCCCGTGGCGTGACCGATACAGAAGCAATCAACTAGGTGACCACAGCGCGCAGACAAGTCCTTCTAAGTGGCATTCCAAGCCCTATGGCTTTGAAATAATTGGTTGAAGGAGGGTGAGGGCAAGAGGAGAAAAAAATGAAGAAGAAAAAGAAGAGAAAAAAATCGAGGGAAGGATTGTGTTTTTCTCTCTCCTTACATTGATGCCCTGCGGACTGTACATCTGGTTCGCTGTGAGTCCGTCATTGTATCCGCCTGTCTGGCTGATAACATGGCGAAGGGTATCCACCTGAAACACACACACACACACACACACACATGCGCACAAACACACACACGCGCGCACACACACAAGGAGAGGGAACAAAAACAAGGCAAGGTCAGGCAGCTCAAAGACACGCGAAGACTAAAGAATAGCCATGAAAAAAAAGAAAGAAAGAAAGAAAGAAAGGAAAAAAAACGAAACTGTATTATATAACCAAATACAAATCAGGTCTGGCAGTTCAATAAAGTAGAGCTACTCAACTCATCAGGCACCCTACAACTCCAGTCCCCAATAAAACACAAAGGAAAAAGAAATTTGCCATCATAAAATAAATGCTCCAGCAAAGAGGATAGACTATAAGATCAAGTTCTTATTAATATGAATGGTTTCTGACAGATCCAACTATGCTTTGCTCCACACACAAACAGCTCATATGAGAAGAGTATTGTTTCTGTGTCAGATAACAAGCTAGAAATGAGAAGCCATTTGTCATGTGGCATCGTTGGCCCTTTGTGCTTCCAGACTGGTATTAAGAGCTGTAATTGTGCCTGATGCACGTGTTTCTTACAGCAGACCCAGTAGTCAGGCAGTCACCAGGGCCTGGAGGCCCGTCTGCCCTGTGGTTTACCCACATGTAGGTCCCAACTTCGGGGGAGTTCTGGCCCAGGTCTGGCTTGGATACACAGAACAAGGTTCCAGCAAGATCTGTACTTTGCTAGGTTTACCAAGCAAAGATCTCCACCTAGATCCATACAGAATTGCAGAGGTGCCAACCTCCAACAACAAGAGAGCCCCTTTATTCAAACATTCACTCTTCACATTGATTGATTGACTGATTGATTGATTGATTGATTGATTGATTGACTATTGACAATTGCACAACTCTGCAGCCTAATTACAGTAGTGAATCACCTGTAGGCTAGGGTCTACTAATTGCACAGGTAGAAACTCTACATAGTAGGAATTTTACTCTCAAAGTCAAATCTTTCCCATCCCTGTGCTTTAGTATGGGTCTTGCTGGATGGAAAGCCGGGGCTGGGCCAAATCAGTTCACCCTCCCCAGACCTGGGTCCGATCTCTAATAGTGCTGATTTTTTTGCTGTGCTGTGCTGTGCTGTGCTGCTGCTTGATGCCCCTACCTGCGACTGCACGTTGGCTCCCACCTGAGCCCCCTGGTACGAGTCCCCATTGAGAGACTGCACACTCATAAACAAGTCCCCGGAGTTTGACATGTTAAAAGAGCCTGCAGAACCTGAAAGAAGAGAGGTAGCAACGGAATCACAGAGAGACGAAGGAAGAGCCAGAGCACCAAGCAACAACCCAAAAACCACCGCCACCGCCACAAACGCCACCCTGCCCCGTTACTGCTGCCACCGCCCCCACCACCACCATCCCAGGATGCTGGGTGGGGGGGTGAGAGGAGTTTTGGCAGGGGGGGGCTGGGGGGGTTCGGGGGTAGGGGGGAGTCGCCATGCAGAGGTTAGGTTAGCAGGCTAATGCAGTTAGCAAGACAGACCCATAGAAAAGACAGAGTTGGATGGGGGTTGGCAGAAATAGGCAAAGAAACAAACGAGGCTAGTAACAGTTATTGGCCAAAGAGCAGAGGCTTGGAATGACTCTAGACATTTTTTTGTCCCCTGTGTGGTCTTTTTTTCCCTTCTTCTTCTTTTCAGTAACTGATTGTTATTGAACGTTTAGTGTCTTTTGCAATGATCTGGAAACCCATAAAAACAGATAGATAGCTGCAAAACATCAATAACAATCGTCCAAACATGCGCGCACACACACACACACACACACACACACACACACACACACACACGCACACACACACAGAGATACATGCACGCACACACACACTCCAAGAGTCGTTTATCAACAGTGAGAAATAGCTGTGAGTTATACAAGCCACAAGTCTGCTGGAGGTTAGAAATGGCTGTATTAGGCTTGGACAGCAGCAACAGACACACACACAGACAGACAGACAGCAGAGCTATCTAACATGGGGCCCAGGTAAACTAATCAACGTCCACAACTCATCTTGTAGCACATCATCTGTTTTTGCTCTTTTCTCCCGTCCACTGCTGTTTATTCTCTCTCTCTCTCTGTACAGTGGAAGTTTTCACTCTCTCTCTCTCTCTCCCTCTGCTGAGCACCACAACTCAACAGCAAAAGTCTACACTTAAATGATGTGTTCTTTCTTCCACACTGAACTCAAACCCTTTTCAGTATCCTGCATAGTTACTTATCCATTGATTTATTTTTGAAGCACCATGTAGTGAAAGTCCTGCTATGTTTTGGGATTACTTTGTTTAGGCCAAATACGGTGATATCATGCTATGGAACTTTCAGATAGGAAGGGAAAGAGTCCAACATCAACAGTGCTGGTGGTAAAGGAATATTGTTAGAATGAAGCGCAGTTGCACGCGCTCACTCGCTCACCTGCGGAGTTGGGGGTTGAGGGCGAGT
>JAODXP020000022.1:26307718-26322718 GCA_027497455.2 Sardinella longiceps | reverse complement strand
ACACTACAGCATAGTCAGGGATCTCTCCATTATCTTAGGCCCACAAAGTGAAAGTGGCAAGTGTTAGATAATGATATCTGATCGTATTTTGGCTATGGCGTCATGATTATGATTTTTTTTCTGAGCTTATCCTGGTGTTGATGATGGCGGTGTGCAAAATTAGCGTGAGTGGGAGAGTCTGTCTGTGCAGGCGGCGATGGGGAGGAGTACCTGGTTTGTGTTGCCATGACTCCCTGCGTAACTGCCTCTCCAGCCGGATATCATCTTAAATACAGTATATAAATCAACAACATGTAAGTGTTGGCACAAGTCACGTGACTTCTTTTTTTAACTTTTGACACTTGCGACTAGCGTGGCGGTGTGCGCTCTTGGCAGTGTGTGAGGTTATGGATGGCAACCCTGTCTGAAGCTAATCAAAACACATTCTGCCGAGGCATTGGGAGAAAAACAAAAAAAAAACAAAAACAAAAAAAAACGCTAAGGTTAGCACTTGCCTAAAGCTGCTTCACATTTTTTATCACACACTATTTTGGCTAGAACAGAATTCAACTGGATTTGGTAAACATAGAGCAGAATGCTGACAGCCTAGCCTAGCCTGACATGTTGAACTTGGTTTGCAACATGCTTTTCTTCTCATGGTGACTGGCTGAAGAAGACTACTACTGTACCACTGAGTGTTGTTGTTGCCATGCAGACTACTGCTGGTGGTGAGCGACTGTGACGTTAGCGTGATGAGACTGTGAAGTTTTCCATGCTGGTGAGGTGGGGAATGGTGGTGGTGGTGGTGGTGGTGGTGGTGGTGGTGATGGTGATGATGGTGCTGTGGTGGACTGGATTGGAGGGGGTGGGGTGGGGTGAAATCAATAACCATTCAGGCCCCAACAATTGCGTATTCGCAATTAAAGCTATTCCATTAGTGTGCTTTTTAATTGCGGTAGAGGAGTACTCTGCTTTTGTGTGAGTGAGTGAGTGAGTGAGTGTGTGTGTATATGTTTGTGTGTGTGTGAGTGTGAGATAGAGAGAGAGAGAGAGAAAGACAGTGTGACTCGAGCTGTGTGTGTGTGTGTGTGTGTGTGCCTGAAAGAGTTTATTTTATTTTATTTTTTAGTTTATTTGTGTTTATCTGTATGCATGTTATGTTTATGTCTCTACTCCTACATATACATATGTGTGTTGACCTGTGTAAGTCTGTTGAGTGTGTGTGTGTGTGTGTGTGTGTGTGTGTGTATCCATGTCTCAGCAGTATGTGCGCGCAACTGTGTAGAGCACAAGCTGAGGATCGCAGTTTCCTTGTTATGCAGAGATGAAATTCCTCCCGAACAGTTTGCAAATCAATCTCCCCCCAAACAGATACAAACTCAGCCTCTGCTTGGCAAGCGGAGGAGAGGAGGGGAAGGAGGAGAGAGAGAGAGAGAGAGAGAGATAGAGAGACGGAGGGAGGGGAGGGGAGGGGAGGGGAGGAAAGGGATTGATAATCTGACAGTCACAGGCTAGATAAGATAAATTAATAACAAAAAATGGCTACGCAGATAGAGGAGCACAGGGCGAAGTGCAGATTTCATTACCGAAGGTGACGACAATGGAGGAGATCTCCTCTAAGGCTTAATCTTGCGTACACTCTGCGGAGAGAGGGATGGAGGGAAAGAGAGAGAGAGAGAAGAGAGGGGGGTGGAAGGAGGGAGAGAGGGAGAAGAGGAAGGAGGGAGGGAGGGAGGGAAAAGGCCATGACTGCAGCATGAAGCCCCAGAGAAGAAGTTGGGTCTTAGGAAGTGGGACATTTTTTGCACCAGTGTTTTTCTAAAGGAGATTAATGACAGAGGAGGATCATGGGTAGGATCATGAGGAAAGAGGTGCATTATGGGAAAATCAGTGAGGCAGATCTCAGCATTCTAATAAAGCTATTTCCTCATTTTTACTCCTCTTACTCCTCATCAGCTGTTATCCATAATTAGTCAAATAAAAATGGATGTTTTATTATACCGCTTTTCAAGATGCACAGAGACAATTAGTGTTAGTTGGTCAGATCAGATATCTGATCAGACAGGTGAATGAGGGAGAGTGTGAGACCAAGTGCTCTGCTGGTCTGTCGAAAGACGTGTGTGTGTGTGTGTGTGTGTGTGTGTGTGTGTGTGTCTTTGTCTATGTCAGAAGGTATTAGTAAGAGTTCATGATGAAGTGATTGACAGATGGGTTGCCATAGAGACAGAAGTGAAGAATCAAGAGGTGTGAATGAAGTTTTATTTTTATTTTTTTTTCTATCTCACCTGCTCATATTTCTCCAGTTCGGTGTGGTAGATCTGCCGGATCTGCGAGAGCTTGGCCCGGTAGTCTGAATGTTCGGCCGAGTTATCGGCACCGGCCCCACCTGAAGCTGCAGCTGCCGCGGCCGCCGCTGCCGAGCCTCCGCCCTTCTCTGGTCCGGACACGCCCTCAGCCAACAGCATGTTGTCCAATCGCATGAGCTGAGCATCTGGAGGCTCCTCCTCCTGGGCGCCACGGATACTGAGCACTGTAAACAACAACAAAAGGGAAGATGGGGGGAAGGGTAAGGTAAGGAGGGGGAGGAAAGGAAGAGAAAAGATCAAAAGGTGAGTCACGCACGCACGCGTGGAGCACACAGCATGAGGGCGGGCGGGCGGCAGCAGAGGCAGAGGCAGCTGTGGCATCAGCGGTGGTACAATCATGCGCCACCTCACGCCAGTGGCAGCTGGGGTCCACACTGACTCACAGACAGGCGCTCTCCGGTGACGCACAGCAAAACAGATGAGCCCTCACACATACACACACACACACACACACACACACAAACACACAGATACACACCTCATTTCATTTTACAAGGTGGACTGCACCTCGTGAGACACTGAAGTGTACTCTACACTCCTTTACCAGCCAGTGTCTGTCTGTGCTTACAAACACTCACAAACCATAACAATCAAAACACAACTCGTCACACTTGAATTTTTCAGACCTCCATCAGGTGCCACGGATTGAGAGTAGTAGTAAAAAAAAGAATGAGGTCCATGGTGAGGCTGAGGCATGGCTCCCATTATCTGCCCTGCTCCATTAAAGCTGATGGAGACTCCATCTCGGGGTGGAGATGGAGATGGAGGTTCAGCCTTCACACATCTCCGGCTAATGAGCCGTGACGTGGGAGAGCCGAAGCAGGCAGGCAGGCAGGCAGGCAGGCAGGCAGGCAGGCCCCCCACACTGTGTGCTCCTGAACACACACACACACACACACACACACACACAGATGCACGCACACGCACACACACACACACACACACACACACGCACACACATGCACACACACACGCACACACACACACACACACACACACACACACACACACACACACACACACGCACACTCACACACCCCTGCCAGGAGCATGTGCTATAGTCTGTCACCAGCCCCAGCTAGACGCCAAGCCTATGGAGAGCCTCTCTTAATGCTGTACTGTTCCAGCGTTCATGCATGGACTCTATCTTTATTCAGTGATTTGTTCTCTTAGCATGAAAGTGAAGAGGAACAGTTGAAATTGAAGTCAATTACAGCCTTGTGTTAACTCAACACGACTTCATTCGTATCTCTGGTGTGCAGTTGGGCAGTGCAACTGAGTGGAGATGCTGCTGGACAGCAGGAACAGCAAGGCTGCTGGAGAGGACAAAAGGTTCTGGTGTTTTTACAACACTTGGCCACTAGATGTCTCCCTTGATGTTTCCACGCACAGGCTGAGGCCACCCTCCATTTTCAGGCGAAGAGCAATAAAAGCTTCTAACTACCACACATATACTCACACACAAACACAGATAACATACAGGTGCGCGCGCGCATGCACACACACACACACACACACACACACACACACACACACACACACACACACACACACACACACACACACACACACACACACCAACTACAGAACCAAAAAACAAAACAAAACAAAAAAGTCCAGTATTCACTGGAAGCCTATTCACGGGCTCGACCACACATACATTTGAAAGACTACTACTACTGTACATTTGACTTCCTCCATTCTTAAAGCTGCCAAATCAATCAGAGGTGTGTTGAGGTGAGGGGCGGGCACATATATCAGCGTCTTCCTGAGGAGTTTCGACACTTCAAATGACACAAAAATATGACTTTGAGACTTTTCAAAGCTGTGCAGCGGCTGCTGCCATTTCCCATTAGTTATGCCACCCATTGTTCTGAGCCAAAGGAGAACAAGGAGCAGGGAAGCACTTCATTAATCCCAAGACAATGGCTCCTGCTTGGGGAATTAACCTCAGTCTACTGCTCAGGGCTCTGGACGCCTTGGTCAGAGAGGGTGTGTGTGTGTATGTGTGTGTGTTTGGGGTGGGGGGGTCCGGGGGGGTCAAAGGGATGAGAAAGAGTCCTGCTGGACATAGTCCACCCCTACTTCCACCACCCCTCATCCCCCCCCAGCCCAAAAGCACTCAGTGCACCAGACACACACACACACACACACACACACACACACACACACACACACACTTCAAACTCCCACCCACAGTCTTTTAAAGTGGAGTCAAAATGCAAATATGGCGGCTGCTGGCTGGCGAGCGAGTGTGAGGGGTCAAAAGATCAGGGCGTGCGGCCCAGCGGGAGGCGGGAGGGAGGGAGGTACGCTAAGCTAAGCTAGGCTCGGCTCGGTGAGTAAGTGCCCTGGGGTTCCCCTCCAGGGGGACGGGCTGCAGAGCTGGCCACCGGACCCACATCCTGTTTCATTAGTGCCCCGCTCCTCAGCTCAGCCCACCAACCTGATAAGGTACACACTCTAGAGAATGGAGCAGGCCAAAGTTGGTGTGTGTGTGTGTGTGTGTGTGTGTGTGTGTGTGTGTGTGTGCGTGTGCACGTGTGTGGAGGGAGGGAAGAAGGGGGTTAAAACAATAACCTCTCCCCTTGTCACATCCAGTACCACATGCTGTCAAACGGCTCTCAGAGCCACCCCACCTAAAGGTGCTAAATAAAGTCTACAATTGCCACGTGTCTTTAAATCACGGCTTAAGCCTTTTCTTCTTCTCATGTTCCTCTCTCTCTCTCTCTCTCTCTCTCTCTCTCTCTCTCTCTCTCTCTCTCTCCTCCATTGCTCCTTTCCATCTAGTAAGGCAGGGCTCTCTTTGTGAAGTGAACTCCGCTGCACTACACTAACGTGCAGAGAGCAACACTCTCCCTGTGGTTACCACCTCGTAAATAGCAGTGGCGAGAGTGTGAAAGCAAGCCTGAAGGGAAAGAGCCCACATCCAAAGAAGAAGAAGAAGAAGAAGAAGAAAAAAAAACACAGTGTAAGGCCACAAGGCTAGCCGTACATTCTTGGCTTTTATTTGAAGTGAAAAAAAAAGAAAAAAAAAGGAAACACTCTAGAAGGACCACAGTTATATTTATTCCTTCACTCCAAACGAAAATCAAAAACATCCTAAAACGCCATCCTCTCTCTCTCCTCTCCTCTCCTCTCCTCCTCATATTTCTAAAGGAGCATGAGGGATTAACACCAGTGAAGTGTAAGGTCAACTCAAATCCACCATTGCACATCCATCCCAATTCCAAGTGGACAAAAGTGAATCTTGTATGAGGATTGCCTGCCATGCATAGCAGCCCATTCACAGCACGCTAATCCTGGGGATAACCCCTGGAGACAAAGCATACGTTTGATACGAAAAATTATGGCGCACAGCAGTAGTCTCTCTCTCACAAACACACACATCAAAAAAAAAAAAAGAGTAAGGAAGCTGATAACTCTCTCTCTATCTCTCTTTTCTTTGTCTCTCTTGTTCTCTCTCTCCACTCATTTTTACTCTCTCTCTCTCTCTCTCTCTCTCTCTCTCCTTGACTCCCGAACCAGAAGAGTGAGGCCTCCAGAATTTTTCCCAGTGTTATAAAACGTCTAGACTGTCAAATGAAAATGGAACATAAAAAACCTCTCCATCCACCCCCCCCCCCAACCCCTCCTCCCTCCGTTCACGCTACGATTCGATTCACGTCTGCCAAGTCCTGGCTTCACATCTCCCCGTGTTTATTTTACTTGGCCTCAAGCATCTCCGCCATCAGTCTTTAAAAAGGAGGGGAGAGAGAGAGAGAGAGAGAGAGAGAGAGAGAGAGAGAGAGAGAGAGAGAGAGAGAGGGAAGGAAAAAAATGGCATTTGGCGAGGTGAACCATGAGCTTGACGAAGGAAAAAAAAAGAGCGAAAAGGAAGAATCTGATATGCTCATTTAGAAAAAAAAGTGAAAAAGATCATAGGGGCGCGGTTTAAAAGTCAAGCCGACGTTACATAGATGTCTACGAAGCGTGGACGTTCATCTTCAAAAGACAACTGCATCTGGCGAGACAAGCTGACACACAAGCAAACCATGTCATTCTCCCGCAGACGGAAAAAATGCACTGTCTCAACACACCTATCACACACACTTTCCATCAGACGATGACAAAAGCCTTGCAACATGACCTTTCCAAAAGTATGTCCTGGTCATCTTCAAAGGGATTTTCCCCCTTACCATTGTTCTGTCTGCTTGGGTGACTATGTTTCTGTTTGCAAAACCATAACAGAAAGTGAAAGACACCGTCTATGTGTGTGTGTGTGTGTGTGTGCGTGTGTGTGTGTGTGTGTGTGTGTGTGTGTGTGTGTGTGTGTGTGTTTGTGTGTTTCTTCTGCTCAGCCAACCTCCACCATGTCCTCTGGTTGCACAGGAGCTGGGTGAGAGCATCTGTCACAGGGGAGAGGCTGAGAGGAGCGATGCAACAGACAGGACAGGAGGACGATGCCATTTTGAGAGGCCTGTCATCCTTCATCGACAGCTGATTGCAACATCCTCTCAGACCCAGCCAGATGAACAGCTGCCATCGGGGGCGCGCTATGTGTGTGTGTGTGTGTGTGTGTGTGTGTGTGCGTATGTTTTTTCCTCCCCCCCCTTTTCAGCAGCTCTGAGACTGTAATCGTATTTCACTGGTTTTAGGCCCCATTGATTTTTATTGGCCTTTAATGTGTTGCTCTACTAACTGATATATAAGATGCATGAGATTGCACCGAGTGCTTTAATTCAGGCTAATCTGTGTAATTTCGGCAATTATTATTTTAGTTGGTTGGGAAACAATAGCCGCAGCTTTTTTTGTTTGTTTATTTGTTTATTTGTATCTCAAGTCAAGCGGTGCAGGGCAGAATTAGCCAAGGGAAAGAGAAGGAGAAGGTTTATTTATTTTTTTATTTTACTTTTTTTCCCCCACACAGTTCGAAACAAGCCGCAAACGGCTGGTAAGTATTTGGAGCAGTCACAGGAGGTTAAGGCCACAGCGAATAAAAAGACAAAAACAAAGATGCGCATCTCTCAGCCCTAGCCCACAGAGCACAATTAAAGCCACAAAAATGGATTATCGTAAATGCATACAATTAAGTTAAGCGAAAAGAAAAGACAGGGGGTGGATGGTGGGTGGGTGGTTGTGAGTGTGTGTGTGTGTGTGTGTGGGGGGGGGGGTTGAAACTGTTTCCATAAAATTGGCTTTGCTGTGGGTCATAATTACACGACTCAGTAAGGACCACTTCACTCTGTAATGGCGGGCTAATTGATTCCTCCTAATATTTTCCAGCCCTGGGTCTGCACGGCCCTCCCCCGTCAAACGCGGGCTGTTGAACTTACTTAGCCACCCGCCGACCGACATCAAGCTCGCTCCCAGGGATAAACAATTACCCGTGTGCAATTTCAAACCTCCCTTTTTCCTCTCTCCCTCAGTCACTCGTTTCTCTCTCTCCCCCATCACTGTCACATTCTTGTCTCTCTCTCTCTCTCTCTCTCTCTCTCTCAATCTCTCTCTCTCTCTCTCTATTTTATTCCCAGAGAGCATCATCCGTTCATTCTAGAGCTATTTTCCCCCTCTTGGAGGCGTTTCAAAGATGGCTTGTTGTTAGACAAGGCCTAATTCCTCTCCCCTGTTACCAGTGTGCCAGTCCCTCTTGGTAACCGATTAGCCTGCCTGCCTTTTATCCTGGGCTATATGAAAGCTGTGTGTGTGTGTGTGTGTGTGTGTGTGTGTGTGTGTGTGTGTGTGTGTGTGTGTGTGTGTGTGTGTGTGTGTGTGTGTGTGTGTGTGTGTGTGTGTGTGTGTGTGTGTGTGTGTGTGTGTGGGGGGGTGTTACTATGGCAGTGAAGATTCCTGATGGTTGTGCTGATGTAACCCAGCCTCCTTCTACCACCGTGGGTAAGAGGGTGAGAGAGAAAGAGAGAGAGAGAGAGAGAGAGAGAGAGAGAGAGAGAGAGAGAGAGAGAGAGAGAGAGAGAGAAAGAAGGAAAGTTGGAGAGGGAAAGGAGGAGGGCACAGAGGGAGAAAAACATGATGTGGTGGGGGGGGGTAGACAGAGTAGAGGGGGAAGCAAGATGAGAGAGAGAGAGAGAGAGAGAGAGAGAGAGAGAGAGAGAGAGAGAGGGAGAGAGGAGGCGGAAGAATTACACTGATCGATTCATACTAGACAAGTCAGCTTCTCTCCTTCTTCATTTCTCTTGATGCCCTCAGCCATGCGCAGGGATATGCATTACTCCCCACACGGAGAGAGCACACAGCCCATCTCCCTCCCTCCACTCCAGAGCAAGTCGTGATGGAAGATAAGAACCGTTAATTCACCCCCCCCCCCACACACACACACACATCCTCCACTCTCCTCCCATTCCTCCGTCTTTCTTTCTCTTAGTGCTGAGTGGACTGTCATAGCAGTCAGGTCAGGCGCGCCATCTCAAGGCCATGGCAGATGGTTCGTTTTGTCATCACGTCATATCGAGCAACACCCCACCCAACCTTAAACACACATACACACACGCACACACACTCACACACACACAAATCCCTTTAAAAAGCGAACAAAAAAAAATGCAAAAGTGGACTTCATCCCATTTCTGCTGGGGCGAAAAGCGCACTGCCTCCCATCAAAACAAAGGCTGGATGGAGCTCAACCCCTGTGCATCCAGCCTTCAACAAACCCAATCAATATTTAATACAAACCCCATAAAGATAAGAGCGCAGGATGGATCCCTTTAACTCGCCGCTCGGCCGTCGCCTCACTATTCATTCCATTTCCAGCTGTGTTTCTGGGGGAGGATCAGGCATAGGCACGATTTATGCACCCCCACCCTCCCTCCCTCCCTCCACCCCTTTCTTTCTCTTCCCCTTTCTCCTTCTCCCTCTCCTCTCCTCCTCCTCCTCTCTTCTCCCCTCTTCTTTCTCCCCTCCCCTTGTTCCCCCTGAACTGCAGAAATGAGTAGAAGTGCCTCCCTCTTCTCCTCCCTCCTTTCTCTTTCTCTCTCTCTCTCCCCCCTTCTGCATTTTCCATTAACCAAACATTCAAAATGGCTGCCATCTTTCTAAGAGGGCGCCCCTCGAATGCTGTAATATTAATTGAAATGGAGACGTGGCTCGTGCTCAGCTTAACCATGAGCCCCGGGTTGGGGTTGGGTTGGGGTTGGGGTGGGGTGAGGTGGGGGAGTGGAGTGGAGGGGAGCGGGAGTGTGAGGGGTAGTGTGGGTGGTGGTGGTGGTGGTGGGGGACAGGGTGCTTAATTGAACACGGACACAAGACAAATCCCTCTCCTCTCCTCTCCTGTTCAGTCCTCAGTGACTGAAGCATATCCAAAAAAAGGGAGAGAAAGAGAGAGAGAGAGAGAGAGAGAGAGAGAGAGAGAGAGAGAGAGAGAGAGAGAGAGAGACTGAGCAAGAGCTTCATGCACATTTCGAGGGTGGAAGATGACATTCAAATATGCAGCGACACACTTAAGAAACCTCGCGCCGGCCTTGTGTGGCCACCCATGGTGGATTTGTGCCGGCTACATGTGGTGACACCTGCCATCATCATGCATAAACACCAAGCTTAAGGCAGTCCAACTGAATATGTTACACACCATGACAAATACCTCCACAAGGATAAACGCCCATCTTTACTTAACCATGACATGGCTATTCTTTTGCAAGCACACTTCCGTATTCTGTGTGTGTGAATCTGTGAAATTTCATGCAGCAGTCGCAAGGGTCTTAATTAGGCCACTGGCAAAGCTGGCTATTACCATTTACTACCCATATGCAGAGTGTCAATAGCCTTCCCCCCGTTTCGCTTGGGCAGGAGGGACCTAAACCGGGCTTCCAAGAGTATCGCCTCAGCCCCCCCTCTCCTCCCCGTCCCCTCGGCTCCGCTCTGATTCGGGTCGCTCTAAATGGCATTACAATATCTGGCCCGGAGAGTCACAACACGCCGCGTCCAGATATCTTATCCTATCGGATTAGCAGCGGATAACGCCCGGCTGTCAAAAGCCATTACACCGCCTAATCCCCTCCTGAATGTCTCCGGCATGCAGACAGGCCTCGGTGCTGGCACCATTGGGCAACCCCACGGAGCAGCGGTGGAGATCTGTCGATTTAAGACCGGGCAGCAGGCAGGCAGGCAGGCAGGCAGGCAGGAGGGTGGGTGTGGGTGTGGGTGAGAGGGAGGGAGAGAGAAGGTGGGTAGAGGAGAGATGTGTGTGTGTCGGTGTGTGTGTGTGTGTGTGGGGGGGGGGTGTATCTAATGTTTAATTAATGATATTGGGGTCCTTCCTGTCATTGTTAGCCAGATGTATGGGCGGGCGAAGCACGGGGGCCTCTCACACTGTGGTTGGCACCTCTGGAGAAGTTGGCTCCACTTTGCATTGCAGCGCTGTAACACGAGACGCCACATTGCACTGCACTGCACTGACTGCACTCAGGGACGGGATGGGCACGGAGGAGGGTGGGGGGGTTGGGGTGACTGTGGCGGTGACGGGAGAGGGGTGCACGGGGGAGACAGCCAAACTGACACTTGAGAGCGGTCAGTGCACAGCACACAAGTCTAGCTAGCTAGCACAGCAACACCTTTGGTTGCCAAAGCAAGCATGTCCCAGGGGCTGAAGCAAATTCTGCAAGGACACAAAATGGACACTGGGCTTTTATTCCTGAATGTAGCCCTCTTTAAAACCAGACAGTTAGTAGCCAATAAATGTATTCATAATATAAATATGTTGAAAATAATAGCCTATTCATATATTTACAAAGTACTTTTTTTTTAAATCCCACACTTAATATGCACTGTGATTCACTACGAATTGAAATTCCCTACTATAGTACTAGAATAGAACCTATTGTTTTCAGTGCACATCAAATACACTTCAATAGACATAAAAATAAACTAGCAACGTAAAAATACACCACCACGGGCATCAAAACAAAAACATCCCTTCATAAATAGAATGCGAACAAGAAGTGCGGGTGGGGGGTGGGGGGCTGAAAAGCAGGAGCCTTTAGCCTAATTAACCCTTTGGAGTTGGGCTGGTCTGAGGCTGTCGCTGTAGATTTATTCTGACAGCGCTGGTCCTATTTGTTTGCATTGGTGATTCAGTGGGCACACTTCATTGTGGCTTTAGCAGTTAATAAATCATGGTGGCTCGGCGCGGGCCTGTGCGACGGTGGTCCTGTCACAAGGCAGGCTCCAGAGTCGAAGCGACAGCTACATGCTAATTCAACATCGGCATAATTCATTATGCAGTCGCAAGTGTACTGGAACGGAAAAGGAGGCAACACGCACCGGGAGGAGAACGACAGTCTTCAAACTGTTAAAAGCAGGCCACCTCCTCCAACGCCTTCCCCTCGCTTCCCTTTTGCAGTTTAACTGGCATGAAGTTGCTTTACCAAAACCACAAGCTGAGGCAAAAAGGAGGCGAGAAAGAGAGTGAGAGAAAGAGAGAGAGAGAAAAAAACACAAACACACATGCACGCACACACAAACACACACACACACACACACACACACACACACACACACACACACACACACACACAGTACGAGGGAGATACATGGAGAATCTATAAAAGCTCCTCAAACTGTATCATAAATATTTATTACACAATTACCACTGCCAACCTAGGGGTGGACACCAGTGGACTTGATTTTTGAATTTCAAAATAAATCCTTAGCAATACTATTACCACAGATTTTATTTTTTTCATTATTATTTAATTTTTTTTATTTTCCACGAAGAGGGTTAGTCCAAGGGGTGAAATTACAAAGAGGACGAAGTGAAAGGTAGGTCGGAGGCCGGTTAATTAAAAAGCTGAAATCGAATCATAAAATTAAAAAGTCAATTAAAAGAATCAGCCGGGGTGCGCGTCGCCACGGTGACAACCGGCGGAAGCGAAGCTGACAGGCGTCGCATTAGAGCTATTTGGTGGCTTCTAGAACCCCCCGCCCCCCACCAAACACACACACACACACACACACACACATACACACACGCCCCACCCCATCCTATCTCCTCCCTGTGACCAGCAGTTTCCGAGGCAAAGAGAACCGGCAAGGCCCCTTCGTTAGGGCGGCCATTCCTCAAGGCCCACCACCGCCACCCCTGAAACACCATCCCCCACCACCACCACAATCACCCCTCCCACACACACACACACACACACACACACACACTTCCACCCCCAACCCACCATCGCCACTACCACCACCACCACCGCCACCCACTTTCCTCCTATCCCGCTCTAATAATGGTAATTATAATCATTACTGGCCAAGCCTGTGGCCTGAGGGAAGGCGTACGCAGACAAGAAATCAGGCGCTTGGAGAAAGACGATTTCCTTGGGTCGGGCCGCTGCCATCATGTGAGGGGGCATTCATTAGAAAAATGGCGCTCCTTATTCACAAGACGCAATATATGAGGCCCGAGGCTAGTGGTATCTCTCTTCCTCTCCAACATGCAGGCAGGCAGGCAGGGCCTTAAATATATATAAATATATAAATATATATTATATGTGATCTATGCGCCTCATCTCATCTGACTTCTTTTCCTCACGTAGCCTTTAATGCTGTATGAGCGGCCTCAGGGCCTCAGAACAGAGAGAGAGAGAGAGAGAGAGAGAGAGAGAGAGAGAGAGAGAGAGAGAGAGAGAGAGAAATAAGGAAAGAAAGAGTGAGCGAAGGAGACAGTGAGGGAGATTCTTGGCACATGAACATCATCTGACAAAACAGACAGAGCGGGGTTGGGGGTTGGGGGGACTTGTGGGCTTAAATATCAAGCATTGGGCCCTGGCCGGCACCAAATGAAGAGCCCGTGAAAGGCCTTTTCATTCTGCTCTGATGACCAGCGCTGCAGAAAACCACTGAATCATCTGAAAACTTTTACTCTGAACTTTCTCTCCTCCGGAAAGCCTTCCCCAAACACTTCCCTTAAGAGGATGGCCAGGGAGACCAAATCAACTAAAAAGAGATGAAAAAAAAAAAACTGCATAGCTTCACTGCTTCCCATCCTAGTGCCAGTAAAGAGAGACTGTATCTAAGTGTGAGTGCGTGTGTGTGTGTGTGTGTGTGTGTGTGTGTGTGTGTGTGTGTGTGTATATATATAAAAGTGAGTGCCAGCA
Source organism: Sardinella longiceps (assembly GCA_027497455.2). Lineage (NCBI taxonomy): Eukaryota > Metazoa > Chordata > Actinopteri > Clupeiformes > Clupeidae > Sardinella > Sardinella longiceps. The sequence continues at coordinate 26,309,289 of JAODXP020000022.1, read as the reverse complement.
TTACATAATGCAATAGTCCCATCTCTAGCATGGCCTGAAAGAGAGGTGAGCAGGGCAGAATGGTGGAGAGGAAAAAAGAAGAGGAGGAGAAGAGTGTGGCGAGAAAAGGAGAGGACAGAAAGAAGAGGAGAGGGGTAGAGGGCTACAAGGCTAGCCCATGGCAGCGCTAACAGGCACGGGGCAGTGGGGTGCACTGGGTCCCCTCCGCCTACTCATACTCCTACTCCTACTGCTGCTTCAGCTCCTGTTTGCGGTGCCCAGGGCGTGTGTGTGTGTGTGTGTGTGTGTGTGTGTGTGTGTGTGTGTGTGTGTGTGTGAGTGCCGGTTGGGGTCACCGGCGCCCGGGTCATTAACGCTCCCCTCCAGCCCTCTTATTAGAGCCATTCCTTCAGGGGGCTAAGTGAGCGTGTCAGTGACCTCAGACTGGCCCTGGACGGCCACAGAGGTGACCACTGCACTGCCACAGACACCCAACCAAAAACTCCTCAGCCGGAGAAAAGGAGGCTTGCTGTTGCTACTGGAGAGGGTAAGGCAGTAACCCCATCACCCGTCTCACACACACACACACACACACACACACACACACACACACACACACAAACACCTTCAGCCAACCTCAACCCTCTTCTGACCTCCCTTCACCGTGTGCTCTCCTGTCAGTGGACGGCAACCCACACCCACACCCACACCACACACCACACACACACACACACACACACACACACACACACACACAGAAGTCTAGGTGTCAGAGGTGTCTGGTGAGTCTACTGTGACTGCCCCTCTCTCTGTCAGAGGCCACAGCTCAGCGCAGTATTGTACACGTCCCCATTACTCTGTAGGTCAGCTCTGCAAGGACAGCAGCAGCAGCTACAACAGCAGCTACAGCAGGCAGTAGACCCTCTCAGCTCAGCTGTCACACAGGAACCCACCCAAACAACACACACACACACACACACACACACACACACACACACACACACACACACACACACACACACACACACACACACACACACACACACACACACACTTCACTATTTGAAGAGTTTGATTCCAAAACGCTATAAATCCATTTTTGAAAATACTGGAAAATCCAGCTTTTTAATTGTGTATTTCAGAAATTATTGACCAAACTTTAATTATGTTGATTTTATTTTGTGATGATAAAAGTACTAAAAGTATCCCAAAAGTAGTTACACTCATACATCTAAAAAATAAAGTGTAATAAAATGATTTCTGCAAGTGACGTAGAATGGCTTTTATAGCGTTTTGGAACCAAACTCTTCATTTACTCGCATAGACCTGCTGCTCAAGACACTAGACAGGCTTAGCTAAAATAATAATTGAGTAGATGTCAAGTTGACTATATGCCCATATGGCAGGTCGATGAGCCATTTTCAATCTTTTTTTTTTTTTTTTAAACCATGGTAGGCCGTAACAGTACAGTAATAGCATATCCTAAACATAATGCTTCAAAATCTTCTGAATTCACCAAATATCAATAATGTCTATAAAATCTATAACAGGAATAAGCTGATACAAGCTTTAAATTTACTGTCAGTGAATAT
>JAODXP020000022.1:26278267-26305118 GCA_027497455.2 Sardinella longiceps | reverse complement strand
CCATGTGTGTGTGTCCATGTGTGTGTGGCTGCAGGTGGCGGGCCGGAGCTGATAGGACGTGACAGGCTCCGGCGGTGGCCTCATGTCCATGTGTGCTGGGCAGTGCGCTGCCCGTGGCGTGACCGATACAGAAGCAATCAACTAGGTGACCACAGCGCGCAGACAAGTCCTTCTAAGTGGCATTCCAAGCCCTATGGCTTTGAAATAATTGGTTGAAGGAGGGTGAGGGCAAGAGGAGAAAAAAATGAAGAAGAAAAAGAAGAGAAAAAAATCGAGGGAAGGATTGTGTTTTTCTCTCTCCTTACATTGATGCCCTGCGGACTGTACATCTGGTTCGCTGTGAGTCCGTCATTGTATCCGCCTGTCTGGCTGATAACATGGCGAAGGGTATCCACCTGAAACACACACACACACACACACACACATGCGCACAAACACACACACGCGCGCACACACACAAGGAGAGGGAACAAAAACAAGGCAAGGTCAGGCAGCTCAAAGACACGCGAAGACTAAAGAATAGCCATGAAAAAAAAAGAAAGAAAGAAAGAAAGAAAGGAAAAAAAACGAAACTGTATTATATAACCAAATACAAATCAGGTCTGGCAGTTCAATAAAGTAGAGCTACTCAACTCATCAGGCACCCTACAACTCCAGTCCCCAATAAAACACAAAGGAAAAAGAAATTTGCCATCATAAAATAAATGCTCCAGCAAAGAGGATAGACTATAAGATCAAGTTCTTATTAATATGAATGGTTTCTGACAGATCCAACTATGCTTTGCTCCACACACAAACAGCTCATATGAGAAGAGTATTGTTTCTGTGTCAGATAACAAGCTAGAAATGAGAAGCCATTTGTCATGTGGCATCGTTGGCCCTTTGTGCTTCCAGACTGGTATTAAGAGCTGTAATTGTGCCTGATGCACGTGTTTCTAACAGCAGACCCAGTAGTCAGGCAGTCACCAGGGCCTGGAGGCCCGTCTGCCCTGTGGTTTACCCACATGTAGGTCCCAACTTCGGGGAGTTCTGGCCCAGGTCTGGCTTGGATACACAGAACAAGGTTCCAGCAAGATCTGTACTTTGCTAGGTTTACCAAGCAAAGATCTCCACCTAGATCCATACAGAATTGCAGAGGTGCCAACCTCCAACAACAAGAGAGCCCCTTTATTCAAACATTCACTCTTCACATTGATTGATTGACTGATTGATTGATTTATTGATTGATTGATTGACTATTAGCACAACTCTGCAGCCTAATTACAGTAGTGAATCACCTGTAGGCTAGGGTCTACTAATTGCACAGGTAGAAACTCTACATAGTAGGAATTTTACTCTCAAAGTCAAATCTTTCCCATCCCTGTGCTTTAGTATGGGTCTTGCTGGATGGAAAGCCGGGGCTGGGCCAAATCAGTTCACCCTCCCCAGACCTGGGTCCGATCTCTAATAGTGCTGATTTTTTTTGCTGTGCTGTGCTGTGCTGTGCTGCTGCTTGATGCCCCTACCTGCGACTGCACGTTGGCTCCCACCTGAGCCCCCTGGTACGAGTCCCCATTGAGAGACTGCACACTCATAAACAAGTCCCCGGAGTTTGACATGTTAAAAGAGCCTGCAGAACCTGAAAGAAGAGAGGTAGCAACGGAATCACAGAGAGACGAAGGAAGAGCCAGAGCACCAAGCAACAACCCAAAAACCACCGCCACCGCCACAAACGCCACCCTGCCCCGTTACTGCTGCCACCGCCCCCACCACCACCATCCCAGGATGCTGGGTGGGGGGGGTGAGAGGAGTTTTGGCAGGGGGGGGGCTGGGGGGGTTCGGGGGTAGGGGGGAGTCGCCATGCAGAGGTTAGGTTAGCAGGCTAATGCAGTTAGCAAGACAGACCCATAGAAAAGACAGAGTTGGATGGGGGTTGGCAGAAATAGGCAAAGAAACAAACGAGGCTAGTAACAGTTATTGGCCAAAGAGCAGAGGCTTGGAATGACTCTAGACATTTTTTTGTCCCCTGTGTGGTCTTTTTTTCCCTTCTTCTTCTTTTCAGTAACTGATTGTTATTGAACGTTTAGTGTCTTTTGCAATGATCTGGAAACCCATAAAAACAGATAGATAGCTGCAAAACATCAATAACAATCGTCCAAACATGCGCGCACACACACACACACACACACAAACACACACACGCACACACACACAGAGATACATGCACGCACACACACACTCCAAGAGTCGTTTATCAACAGTGAGAAATAGCTGTGAGTTATACAAGCCACAAGTCTGCTGGAGGTTAGAAATGGCTGTATTAGGCTTGGACAGCAGCAACAGACACACACACAGACAGACAGACAGCAGAGCTATCTAACATGGGGCCCAGGTAAACTAATCAACGTCCACAACTCATCTTGTAGCACATCATCTGTTTTTGCTCTTTTCTCCCGTCCACTGCTGTTTATTCTCTCTCTCTCTCTGTACAGTGGAAGTTTTCACTCTCTCTCTCTCTCTCTGTCCCTCTGCTGAGCACCACAACTCAACAGCAAAAGTCTACACTTAAATGATGTGTTCTTTCTTCCACACTGAACTCAAACCCTTTTCAGTATCCTGCATAGTTACTTATCCATTGATTTATTTTTGAAGCACCATGTAGTGAAAGTCCTGCTATGTTTTGGGATTACTTTGTTTAGGCCAAATACGGTGATATCATGCTATGGAACTTTCAGATAGGAAGGGAAAGAGTCCAACATCAACAGTGCTGGTGGTAAAGGAATATTGTTAGAATGAAGCGCAGTTGCACGCGCTCACTCGCTCACCTGCGGAGTTGGGGGTTGAGGGCGAGTTGGCTTGGCTTCCTTGCGCAGACACGTTGGCCGCGCTCACAGCGGTTCTGGCAGCGTACATGTTGGCCTCTTCCTGGAACTTGCCGATGTTTTTCTTATACCGGATTCTCTTGTTTCCGAACCAGTTGGAAACCTGCCGACATGCAGACAAAATTTACAAACTGTAAGTTCTCAAAAAAAAAAAAAAAAAAAAAAAAAAAAAATTATAAGAAAAACTAGCAGCCCCTAAATTGCATTACTGTGGCTAACACAGCAGCATGAGTCTTCCGCAGGTCCAATTTACAACTCATCCATTCCATTTAAGCGCTACCTGATAGATTGCATATTACACAGAAGACTTTTAAATAATTAAAAACACTTAGTTCCCCAAGTCAACTCTGTTCAAAACAAACCTAGCGAGCAAATATGGCAGCTCTATGGTGTGATCTGTGTGAAGCTAATGGCAAAGACTCAGCTGTCCTACTGGCTGGGAAAAGCTGCAGTCAATAAAGCCTAACTCGCATGCAGAGCTGATGGCTCTAGCTGGGACTGAGCCCTCACCGCGAAGCTGGCGCACAACGCAAACACCACGCGCCCGTAACACCGCGAGTCCACATTAGCGCCAGAAAAACGAAATGATTGCCAATAACAATCTCATTATGTCACCACGGCAGCAGACTATCATCAGAACACACGCTAGCACCAATCAGTCACCATCCGCTAACACCCATTAGCGCTAATATACTCCCAGATGAAGCTAGGGGGATAGCGCTGAGGCGCTAATGATAAACAACATTAAAATGAGAATGAAATCAATCCAGTGGTAAAAGTTTTGTTGTTTTTCCCCCCCTCTCTCGCAATGATGGGGAGAAGGTAAATGTGTTCCTTTATTATTTCGTGTCAGCTGCAGACACCCTCAACAAATCATCTGGAACTCTACACCTCCGTTTGGTTCACCTCCATTTTTTTTTCTCTCTTCCTCTTTTTTTTATTGAGCTCAGATGAGTTCTCAAATAATTACACATAAATCCACTTGAACAGTTTGGAGAGTCCCATCCAGCGGGGAGAAATAAAAGTCAGAAATCACGAGCTATGATCTCATGGTAATTTTTTTCCCCCCCCCCTCCCTCCCATCAACCCATATTTACCACCCCACCCACCTTACCTCACTTCTCTCCATATCTCTAGTGATCAAATAAGATCCCATGAGGACCTCAGGTAACGCAAGAATCGGTTATGAACAAATTTGGCAAAAAATGCAAACACAGATACAGTAGAACCAGGCCTCTGTTTCCCTAAAGCATAGTTGCTAAGCAGTTAGCAACTTAGTTGGTTGGCAATGGGAAATTGTATTGCAACCAACAAAGATTTGCACCAAGTTTGGCTGCACTCTAAGAGGCCCAAGGCTTAGCTGCTGTGCTGTGTTGTGCTGTGTAAGGAAGTAAGGAGAGAGGGATGGGGAGTGAGAGAGAGGGAGAGAGAGAGGGAGAGAGGCAGGGAGGGAGGGAGGGAGGGGGGCATCTGTACTGCACCTGTGAGACTGTGATTTGGCATTTCTTGGCCAGCTCCTCCTTGGCCTCCTCGCTGGGGTACGGGTTACTGAGGTGAGAGTAGAAGTACTCGTTCAGGATCTCCGTGGCCTGCTTGTTGAAGTTCCGTCTCTTCCGTCTGGAGGGGCAGAGAGCCAAAGGAACAGAGAGAGAAGATAGAGAGAGAGAGAGAGAGAGAGAGAGAGAGAGAGAGAGAGAGAGAGAGAGAGAGAAAAAGAAAGAGAACACATGTACATTGTGAGGTACCACTCTCGAAACAGGGCTGACAGTACACAATAGAAACAAAGAAGAAAGACACACACACACGTGCACACACACACACACACACACACACACACACACACACACACACACACACACACGTACATACATACACACACACAATAGCACAATCACACACACATGTACACTACAAAAAAACAAAAAACAAAAAACAAGGTGCCAAGTTTCACGAAAAGAAAAGGACAAAATGGTGCTCTGCCAATGTATTCACCAACCCCTCCATATTGCACGCCTATCAGGCAGTGAGTCGCTCCATGTGCCACACTACGGGAGGGCTTTACATATGCAGAGAGCCAGCCCCCCTGCAAATCCCTGCCATGGATCGAGGTCTGAGCCCATTCCCAAAGAAGGGAGAGGAGGCGAGAGAGAAACACACACACACACACACACACACACACGCACACAAAGCGAGAGAGAGACACACGCACGCACACACACCCCTCCAAAAGCCTCCTTCAGAATATGGAAATGCGACACAGCGTGCTCTCCGGCTAGGCGAGAGAGGATTAATCGGAGGGGCTGAACGCGCCCGTGCCTCTTGCCCAAAGAGAGAGAGATGGGGAGGGAGACAGAGATAGGAGGAGAAAGAGAGAGAGAGAGAGAGAGAGAGAGAGACCCTTTCCCCCTGCATCCTCAACATCATTTACACCAGAATGGATGGAGGGAGGGAGGGGAGGAGAGAGAGAGAGTGAGAGAGAGAGAGAGAGAGAGAGAGAGAGAGAGAGAGAGAGAGAGAGAGAGAGAGAGAGAGAGAGAGAGAGAGAGAGAAAGCAAGGTGGGGAAATGTGTGTGTGTGTGTGTGTGTGTGTGTGTGTGTGTGTGTGTGTGTGTGTGTGTATGGGAGGGGGGAGCGAAAGCCTCATTTAAATGTTATGCCTCCAACCCCGAGCTTCCAGCATGATTTATCCTCAAAGAAATGTATGCAAATCCCCCATACATGTATCAAGGAGAACAAGCAATTACATTTTAAGAGAAGGGGAGGAAGCATTATAGCATGTGTGTGTGTGTGTGTGTGTGTGTGTGTGTGTGTGTGTGTGTGTGTGTGTATGTGTGTGCTCAAGGGGGAGGTAGGGACAAGAGGGATCTTTAATGTATAGGTTCGAGAGCCATGGAGGATCTCCTGACACGGATTTGGTGGGATCAGGCGTGTGTGTGGTGCGATGTTAAGTGTGTGTCGAATGACACCCCGCACATCTGTCGAATTAGATTCCGCGAGAGCGCTTTTCCACGAAAGAAGACAAGCAAAGATAAAAGGGGGTAAAAAACAAAGGACTCAATGGTGGAGGCCTCGGAGAAGAAGGGAATGTGATTATCAGCCAAATCCATCCCGCTATACACACACACACACACACACCACCCGCCCCTCATACACAGCTGCATCAGTGGGGTGTTGCAAACAGTTGCTGATATAAGCAGCCCACGCACCAGACCTCACACAAACACACACACACACACACACACACACACACTGACCTGGCATCGAGAAAGCGTGAGCGCAGGATCATGACGGCCTCACAGGTGCTCTGCTTAAGCTGCATCTGGATGGAGCTGAACTTGCGGTGGATGATGCTCACCATGCGCTCGATCTCTTTGGGCGAGATGGGCCGCGTGCGAGACTGCTCCCGCAGCAGGTTCATCACGTGGGTGGTGAACTCATTACAGGCCTGTACACACAGACACACACACAGACACACACACACACCACCACAAAACAAGAGCCAGGTTAGTCAAAATTTTGCACCAAATCATTCACAAAACAGATTCAATCTTACTTTGTCCATACAAGTCAAAACAGAGACCAAAACACAGACAGATAGAGAATAAGAAGTATGATAAGTGATATGAAGTATGAGGAAGAAATTTTATTATACCAAATGTGTGCTCTCACTTTGTTTACTTAAGTGTGTATGAAGTGGTACACTCTCTGAAAACCAAATTCGATTTGCCGATGGGCAACAAAAGACGTTTTCCTCCACAGCTGCATGCTAAGCTAACTCTTCAACTCAAAAAGTGCCACTCAGGCAATACTGAAAAGTGCCACACTGACACTTGCTACTCACGCAGTTAGACAGGAAATAACAGACGGCAACAGAAAAAAAATACAATACGGCCAAAATAATAATGAAAAAAAGAAAATAAAAGTAGTTAAAAAAAATCCCTGATATTGTCAACGGGAATGGCAAAACTGCCAAGCCACGGGGGCGTGGAGGCACCCAGACAGGCTGGTCAGCTTGTTCCTCGACATCCTGACAGGTGCGGATGTCCTGAGTGGACGCCAAGGACAATGCCTGGCTGTGTCCCAGCTGGGTGTCTCTCTCTCTTTCTCCATCTCTCTCTCTCCTTTTCTCTTGCCACCACAACGTCACCCCCCCCCCCCTCCTTTTCATTCGCCACCACAGCGTCACCATTACTCTCTCTCTCTCTCTCTCTCTCTCTCTCTCTCTCTCTCTCTCCTCCCTATCTGAGCTGAGTTGAGTTGAGCTGAATGGGGCTGAGAGGCAGAGATGGGATGGGAACATGACTGCCCTCTGGCAAACTCCAGCCCAGCACTTCTCTAGCACTCGTACAATGATGAATATTACAGTGGCCTGTCCAGGACACATGCCTTGCTCCCTCCACTATGCACTGTGTAGACACACACACACACACACACACACACACACACACACACACCTTTTAAAAAATGTGTCAAACTGCAAGCCTGGCATTTCAGCTCTACGGCACAGTGTGTATCTTTGTATGTGTGTGTGTGTGTGTGTGTGTGTGTGTGTGTGTGTGTGTGTGTGTGTGTGTGTGTAAGTGTGTGTGTCGGCATTGTGTGCATGTGTGTGTTGCTACCCAGGAGTTTATTCTGGCTCCCACTCTATGCTGGCCCTAAGGGACCTTGTATGAGCATTTAGCATTTGAGAAGCCATAGAGGTTGGCAGGTAAGAAGCTACTGTGCCTCTCCCCCTGATAGAAAACACATTCCACTCCAGCCTTCACGGCCCCCCTGAGCACTCTTCCTACGGTACGCACACAGAGCCACAGGCATTTACACAAACACCTACTGGCTAGAATAAATGGGTGCTGTGTTTTTTGGTGCGTTTATCCAATTGGCGGCAACTAGCCAGGCTAGTGCCGACTAGCGCTTCAGCTAAATATCACATTATCTCACTACACTACAGCATAGTCAGGGATCTCTCCATTATCTTAGGCCCACAAAGTGAAAGTGGCAAGTGTTAGATAATGATATCTGATCGTATTTTGGCTATGGCGTCATGATTATGATTTTTTTTCTGAGCTTATCCTGGTGTTGATGATGGCGGTGTGCAAAATTAGCGTGAGTGGGAGAGTCTGTCTGTGCAGGCGGCGATGGGGAGGAGTACCTGGTTTGTGTTGCCATGACTCCCTGCGTAACTGCCTCTCCAGCCGGATATCATCTTAAATACAGTATATAAATCAACAACATGTAAGTGTTGGCACAAGTCACGTGACTTCTTTTTTTAACTTTTGACACTTGCGACTAGCGTGGCGGTGTGCGCTCTTGGCAGTGTGTGAGGTTATGGATGGCAACCCTGTCTGAAGCTAATCAAAACACATTCTGCCGAGGCATTGGGAGAAAAACAAAAACAAAAACAAAAACAAAAAAAAACCGCTAAGGTTAGCACTTGCCTAAAGCTGCTTCACATTTTTTATCACACACTATTTTGGCTAGAACAGAATTCAACTGGATTTGGTAAACATAGAGCAGAATGCTGACAGCCTAGCCTAGCCTGACATGTTGAACTTGGTTTGCAACATGCTTTTCTTCTCATGGTGACTGGCTGAAGAAGACTACTACTGTACCACTGAGTGTTGTTGTTGCCATGCAGACTACTGCTGGTGGTGAGCGACTGTGACGTTAGCGTGATGAGACTGTGCAGTTTTCCATGCTGGTGAGGGGGGGAATGGTGGTGGTGGTGGTGGTGATGGTGATGATGGTGCTGTGGTGGACTGGATTGGAGGGGGTGGGGTGGGGTGAAATCAATAACCATTCAGGCCCCAACAATTGCGTATTCGCAATTAAAGCTATTCCATTAGTGTGCTTTTTAATTGCGGTAGAGGAGTACTCTGCTTTTGTGTGAGTGAGTGAGTGAGTGAGTGAGTGTGTGTGTATATGTTTGTGTGTGTGTGAGTGTGAGATAGAGAGAGAGAGAGAGAGAGAGAGAGAGAGAGAAAGACAGTGTGACTCGAGCTGTGTGTGTCTGTGTGTGTGTGTGTGTGTGTGTGTGTGTGTGTGTGTGCCTGAAAGAGTTTATTTTATTTTATTTTTTAGTTTATTTGTGTTTATCTGTATGCATGTTATGTTTATGTCTCTACTCCTACATATACATATGTGTGTTGACCTGTGTAAGTCTGTTGAGTGTGTGTGTGTGTGTGTGTGTGTGTGTGTGTGTGTGTGTATCCATGTCTCAGCAGTATGTGCGCGCAACTGTGTAGAGCACAAGCTGAGGATCGCAGTTTCCTTGTTATGCAGAGATGAAATTCCTCCCGAACAGTTTGCAAATCAATCTCCCCCCAAACAGATACAAACTCAGCCTCTGCTTGGCAAGCGGAGGAGAGGAGGGGAAGGAGGAGGGAGAGAGAGAGAGAGATAGAGAGAGGGAGGGAGAGGGAGGGGAGGGGAGGGGAGGAAAGGGATTGATAATCTGACAGTCACAGGCTAGATAAGATAAATTAATAACAAAAAATGGCTACGCAGATAGAGGAGCACAGGGCGAAGTGCAGATTTCATTACCGAAGGTGACGACAATGGAGGAGATCTCCTCTAAGGCTTAATCTTGCGTACACTCTGCGGAGAGAGGGATGGAGGGAAAGAGAGAGAGAGAGAAAGAGAGGGGGATGGAAGGAGGGAGAGAGGGAGAAGAGGAAGGAGGGAGGGAGGGAGGGAAAAGGCCATGACTGCAGCATGAAGCCCCAGAGAAGAAGTTGGGTCTTAGGAAGTGGGACATTTTTTGCACCAGTGTTTTTCTAAAGGAGATTAATGACAGAGGAGGATCATGGGTAGGATCATGAGGAAAGAGGTGCATTATGGGAAAATCAGTGAGGCAGATCTCAGCATTCTAATAAAGCTATTTCCTCATTTTTACTCCTCTTACTCCTCATCAGCTGTTATCCATAATTAGTCAAATAAAAATGGATGTTTTATTATACCGCTTTTCAAGATGCACAGAGACAATTAGTGTTAGTTGGTCAGATCAGATATCTGATCAGACAGGTGAATGAGGGAGAGTGTGAGACCAAGTGCTCTGCTGGTCTGTCGAAAGACGTGTGTGTGTGTGTGTGTGTGTGTGTGTGTGTGTGTGTCTTTGTCTATGTCAGAAGGTATTAGTAAGAGTTCATGATGAAGTGATTGACAGATGGGTTGCCATAGAGACAGAAGTGAAGAATCAAGAGGTGTGAATGAAGTTTTATTTTTATTTTTTTTTCTATCTCACCTGCTCATATTTCTCCAGTTCGGTGTGGTAGATCTGCCGGATCTGCGAGAGCTTGGCCCGGTAGTCTGAATGTTCGGCCGAGTTATCGGCACCGGCCCCACCTGAAGCTGCAGCTGCCGCGGCCGCCGCTGCCGAGCCTCCGCCCTTCTCTGGTCCGGACACGCCCTCAGCCAACAGCATGTTGTCCAATCGCATGAGCTGAGCATCTGGAGGCTCCTCCTCCTGGGCGCCACGGATACTGAGCACTGTAAACAACAACAAAAGGGAAGATGGGGGGAAGGGTAAGGTAAGGAGGGGGAGGAAAGGAAGAGAAAAGATCAAAAGGTGAGTCACGCACGCACGCGTGGAGCACACAGCATGAGGGCGGGCGGGCGGCAGCAGAGGCAGAGGCAGCTGTGGCATCAGCGGTGGTACAATCATGCGCCACCTCACGCCAGTGGCAGCTGGGGTCCACACTGACTCACAGACAGGCGCTCTCCGCTGACGCACAGCAAAACAGATGAGCCCTCACACACACACACACACACACACACACACACACACACACACACACAAACACACAGATACACACCTCATTTCATTTTACAAGGTGGACTGCACCTCGTGAGACACTGAAGTGTACTCTACACTCCTTTACCAGCCAGTGTCTGTCTGTGCTTACAAACACTCACAAACCATAACAATCAAAACACAACTCGTCACACTTGAATTTTTCAGACCTCCATCAGGTGCCACGGATTGAGAGTAGTAGTAAAAAAAAGAATGAGGTCCATGGTGAGGCTGAGGCATGGCTCCCATTATCTGCCCTGCTCCATTAAAGCTGATGGAGACTCCATCTCGGGGTGGAGATGGAGATGGAGGTTCAGCCTTCACACATCTCCGGCTAATGAGCCGTGACGTGGGAGAGCCGAAGCAGGCAGGCAGGCAGGCCCCCCACACTGTGTGCTCCTGAACACACACACACACACACACACACACACACAGATGCACGCACACGCACACACACACACACACGTACACACACACACACATGCACACACACACGCACACACACACACACATACACACACACACACACACATGCACACACACACGCACACTCACACACCCCTGCCAGGAGCATGTGCTATAGTCTGTCACCAGCCCCAGCTAGACGCCAAGCCTATGGAGAGCCTCTCTTAATGCTGTATTGTTCCACCGTTCATGCATGGACTCTATCCTTATTCAGTGATTTGTTCTCTTAGCATGAAAGTGAAGAGGAACAGTTGAAATTGAAGTCAATTACAGCCTTGTGTTAACTCAACACGACTTCATTCGTATCTCTGGTGTGCAGTTGGGCAGTGCAACTGAGTGGAGATGCTGCTGGACAGCAGGAACAGCAAGGCTGCTGGAGAGGACAAAAGGTTCTGGTGTTTTTACAACACTTGGCCACTAGATGTCTCCCTTGATGTTTCCACGCACAGGCTGAGGCCACCCTCCATTTTCAGGCGAAGAGCAATAAAAGCTTCTAACTACCACACATATACTCACACACAAACACAGATAACATACAGGTGCGCGCGCGCATGCACACACACACACACACACACACACACACACACACACACACACACACACACACACACACACACACACACACACACACACACCAACTACAGAACCAAAAAACAAAACAAATCAAAAAAGTCCAGTATTCACTGGAAGCCTATTCACGGGCTCGACCACACATACATTTGAAAGACTACTACTACTGTACATTTGACTTCCTCCATTCTTAAAGCTGCCAAATCAATCAGAGGTGTGTTGAGGTGAGGGGCGGGCACATATATCAGCGTCTTCCTGAGGAGTTTCGACACTTCAAATGACACAAAAATATGACTTTGAGACTTTTCAAAGCTGTGCAGCGGCTGCTGCCATTTCCCATTAGTTATGCCACCCATTGTTCTGAGCCAAAGGAGAACAAGGAGCAGGGAAGCACTTCATTAATCCCAAGACAATGGCTCCTGCTTGGGGAATTAACCTCAGTCTACTGCTCAGGGCTCTGGACGCCTTGGTCAGAGAGGGTGTGTGTGTGTATGTGTGTGTGTTTGGGGTGGGGGGGTCCGGGGGGGTCAAAGGGATGAGAAAGAGTCCTGCTGGACATAGTCCACCCCTACTTCCACCACCCCTCATCCCCCCCCAGCCCAAAAGCACTCAGTGCACCAGACACACACACACACACACACACACACACACACACACACACACACATTCAAACTCCCACCCACAGTCTTTTAAAGTGGAGTCAAAATGCAAATATGGCGGCTGCTGGCTGGCGAGCGAGTGTGAGGGGTCAAAAGATCAGGGCGTGCGGCCCAGCGGGAGGCGGGAGGGAGGGAGGGAGGGAGGTACGCTAAGCTAAGCTAGGCTCGGCTCGGTGAGTAAGTGCCCTGGGGTTCCCCTCCAGGGGGACGGGCTGCAGAGCTGGCCACCGGACCCACATCCTGTTTCATTAGTGCCCCGCTCCTCAGCTCAGCCCACCAACCTGATAAGGTACACACTCTAGAGAATGGAGCAGGCCAAAGTTGGTGTGTGTGTGTGTGTGTGTGTGTGTGTGTGTGTGTGTGTGTGCGTGTGCACGTGTGTGGAGGGAGGGAAGAAGGGGGTTAAAACAATAACCTCTCCCCTTGTCACATCCAGTACCACATGCTGTCAAACGGCTCTCAGAGCCACCCCACCTAAAGGTGCTAAATAAAGTCTACAATTGCCACGTGTCTTTAAATCACGGCTTAAGCCTTTTCTTCTTCTCATGTTCCTCTCTCTCTCTCTCTCTCTCTCTCTCTCTCTCTCTCTCTCTCTCTCTCTCTCTCTCTCTCTCTCTCTCTCTCTCTCTCTCTCTCTCTCTCTCTCTCTCTCTCTCTCTCTCTCTCTCTCTCTCCCTCCATTGCTCCTTTCCATCTAGTAAGGCAGGGCTCTCTTTGTGAAGTGAACTCCGCTGCACTACACTAACGTGCAGAGAGCAACACTCTCCCTGTGGTTACCACCTCGTAAATAGCAGTGGCGAGAGTGTGAAAGCAAGCCTGAAGGGAAAGAGCCCACATCCAAAGAAGAAGAAGAAGAAGAAGAAGAAGAAGAAGAAGAAGAAAAAAAAAAAACACAGTGTAAGGCCACAAGGCTAGCCGTACATTCTTGGCTTTTATTTGAAGTGAAAAAAAAGAAAAAAAAAGGAAACACTCTAGAAGGACCACAGTTATATTTATTCCTTCACTCCAAACGAAAATCAAAAACATCCTAAAACGCCATCCTCTCCTCTCCTCTCCTCTCCTCTCCTCCTCATATTTCTAAAGGAGCATGAGGGATTAACACCAGTGAAGTGTAAGGTCAACTCAAATCCACCATTGCACATCCATCCCAATTCCAAGTGGACAAAAGTGAATCTTGTATGAGGATTGCCTGCCATGCATAGCAGCCCATTCACAGCACGCTAATCCTGGGGATAACCCCTGGAGACAAAGCATACGTTTGATACGAAAAATTATGGCGCACAGCAGTAGTCTCTCTCTCACAAACACACACATCAAAAAAAAAAAAAGAGTAAGGAAGCTGATAACTCTCTCTCTATCTCTCTTTTCTTTGTCTCTCTTGTTCTCTCTCTCCACTCATTTTTACTCTCTCTCTCTCTCTCTCTCTCTCTCTCTCCTTGACTCCCGAACCAGAAGAGTGAGGCCTCCAGAATTTTTCCCAGTGTTATAAAACGTCTAGACTGTCAAATGAAAATGGAACATAAAAAACCTCTCCATCCACCCCCCCCCCCAACCCCTCCTCCCTCCGTTCACGCTACGATTCGATTCACGTCTGCCAAGTCCTGGCTTCACATCTCCCCGTGTTTATTTTACTTGGCCTCAAGCATCTCCGCCATCAGTCTTTAAAAAGGAGGGAGAGAGAGAGAGAGAGAGAGAGAGAGAGAGAGAGAGAGAGAGAGAGAGAGAGAGAGGGAAGGAAAAAATGGCATTTGGCGAGGTGAACCATGAGCTTGACGAAGGAAAAAAAAAGAGCGAAAAGGAAGAATCTGATATGCTCATTTAGAAAAAAAAGTGAAAAAGATCATAGGGGCGCGGTTTAAAAGTCAAGCCGACGTTACATAGATGTCTACGAAGCGTGGACGTTCATCTTCAAAAGACAACTGCATCTGGCGAGACAAGCTGACACACAAGCAAACCATGTCATTCTCCCGCAGACGGAAAAAATGCACTGTCTCAACACACCTATCACACACACTTTCCATCAGACGATGACAAAAGCCTTGCAACATGACCTTTCCAAAAGTATGTCCTGGTCATCTTCAAAGGGATTTTCCCCCTTACCATTGTTCTGTCTGCTTGGGTGACTATGTTTCTGTTTGCAAAACCATAACAGAAAGTGAAAGACACCGTCTATGTGTGTGCGTGTGTGTGTGTGTGCGTGTGTGTGTGCGTGTGTGTGCGTGTGTGCGTGTGTGTGTGTGTGTGTGTGTGTGTGTGTGTGTGTGTGTGTGTGTGTGTGTGTGTGTTTCTTCTGCTCAGCCAACCTCCACCATGTCCTCTGGTTGCACAGGAGCTGGGTGAGAGCATCTGTCACAGGGGAGAGGCTGAGAGGAGCGATGCAACAGACAGGACAGGAGGACGATGCCATTTTGAGAGGCCTGTCATCCTTCATCGACAGCTGATTGCAACATCCTCTCAGACCCAGCCAGATGAACAGCTGCCATCGGGGGCGCGCTATGTGTGTGTGTGTGTGTGTGTGTGCGTATGTTTTTTCCTCCCCCCCCTTTTCAGCAGCTCTGAGACTGTAATCGTATTTCACTGGTTTTAGGCCCCATTGATTTTTATTGGCCTTTAATGTGTTGCTCTACTAACTGATATATAAGATGCATGAGATTGCACCGAGTGCTTTAATTCAGGCTAATCTGTGTAATTTCGGCAATTATTATTTTAGTTGGTTGGGAAACAATAGCCGCAGCTTTTTTTGTTTGTTTATTTGTTTATTTGTATCTCAAGTCAAGCGGTGCAGGGCAGAATTAGCCAAGGGGAAAGAGAAGGAGAAGGTTTATTTATTTTTTTATTTTACTTTTTTTCCCCCACACAGTTCGAAACAAGCCGCAAACGGCTGGTAAGTATTTGGAGCAGTCACAGGAGGTTAAGGCCACAGCGAATAAAAAGACAAAAACAAAGATGCGCATCTCTCAGCCCTAGCCCACAGAGCACAATTAAAGCCACAAAAATGGATTATCGTAAATGCATACAATTAAGTTAAGCGAAAAGAAAAGACAGGGGGTGGATGGTGGGCGGGTGGTTGTGTGTGTGTGTGTGTGTGTGTGTGTGTGTGGGGGGGGGGGGGTGGTTGAAACTGTTTCCATAAAATTGGCTTTGCTGTGGGTCATAATTACACGACTCAGTAAGGACCACTTCACTCTGTAATGGCGGGCTAATTGATTCCTCCTAATATTTTCCAGCCCTGGGTCTGCACGGCCCTCCCCCGTCAAACGCGGGCTGTTGAACTTACTTAGCCACCCGCCGACCGACATCAAGCTCGCTCCCAGGGATAAACAATTACCCGTGTGCAATTTCAAACCTCCCTTTTTCCTCTCTCCCTCAGTCACTCGTTTCTCTCTCTCCCCCATCACTGTCACATTCTTGTCTCTCTCTCTCTCTCTCAATCTCTCTCTCTCTCTATTTTTTTCCCAGAGAGCATCATCCGTTCATTCTAGAGCTATTTTCCCCCCTCTTGGAGGCGTTTCAAAGATGGCTTGTTGTTAGACAAGGCCTAATTCCTCTCCCCTGTTACCAGTGTGCCAGTCCCTCTTGGTAACCGATTAGCCTGCCTGCCTGCCTTTTATCCTGGGCTATATGAAAGCTGTGTGTGTGTGTGTGTGTGTGTGTGTGTGTGTGTGTGTGTGTGTGTGTGTGTGTGTGTGTGTGTGTGTGTGTGTGTGTGTGTGTGTGTGTGTGTGTGTGTGTGTGTGTGTGTGTGTGTGTGTGGGGGGGTGTTACTATGGCAGTGAAGATTCCTGATGGTTGTGTTGATGTAACCCAGCCTCCTTCTACCACCGTGGGTAAGAGGGTGAGAGAGAGAGAGAGAGAGAGAGAGAGAGAGAGAGAGAGAGAGAGAGAGAGAGAGAGAGAGAGAGAGAGAGAAGGAAAGTTGGAGAGAGAAAGGAGGAGGGCACAGAGGGAGAAAAACATGATGTGGTGGGGGGGGGGTAGACAGAGTAGAGGGGGAAGCAAGATGAGAGAGAGGGAGAGAGAGAGAAAGAGAGAGAGAGGGAGAGAGGAGGCGGAAGAATTACACTGATCGATTCATACTAGACAAGTCAGCTTCTCTCCTTCTTCATTTCTCTTGATGCCCTCAGCCATGCGCAGGGATATGCATTACTCCCCACACGGAGAGAGCACACAGCCCATCTCCCTCCCTCCACTCCAGAGCAAGTCGTGATGGAAGATAAGAACCGTTAATTCACCCCCCCCCCCACACACACACACACATCCTCCACTCTCCTCCCATTCCTCCGTCTTTCTTTCTCTTAGTGCTGAGTGGACTGTCATAGCAGTCAGGTCAGGCGCGCCATCTCAAGGCCATGGCAGATGGTTCGTTTTGTCATCACGTCATATCGAGCAACACCCCACCCAACCTTAAACACACATACACACACGCACACACACTCACACACACAAATCCCTTTAAAAAGCGAACAAAAAAAAATGCAAAAGTGGACTTCATCCCATTTCTGCTGGGGCGAAAAGCGCACTGCCTCCCATCAAAACAAAGGCTGGATGGAGCTCAACCCCTGTGCATCCAGCCTTCAACAAACCCAATCAATATTTAATACAAACCCCATAAAGATAAGAGCGCAGGATGGATCCCTTTAACTCGCCGCTCGGCCGTCGCCTCACTATTCATTCCATTTCCAGCTGTGTTTCTGGGGGAGGATCAGGCATAGGCACGATTTATGCACCCCCACCCTCCCTCCCTCCATCCACCCCTTTCTTTCTCTTCCCCTTTCTCCTTCTCCCTCTCCTCTCCTCCTCCTCCTCTCTTCTCCCCTCTTCTTTCTCCCCTCCCCTTGTTCCCCCTGAACTGCAGAAATGAGTAGAAGTGCCTCCCTCTTCTCCTCCCTCCTTTCTCTTTCTCTCTCTCTCTCCCCCCTTCTGCATTTTCCATTAACCAAACATTCAAAATGGCTGCCATCTTTCTAAGAGGGCGCCCCTCGAATGCTGTAATATTAATTGAAATGGAGACGTGGCTCGTGCTCAGCTTAACCATGAGCCCCGGGTTGGGGTTGGGGTGGGGTGGGGTGAGGTGGGGGAGTGGAGTGGAGGGGAGCGGGAGTGTGAGGGGTAGTGTGGGTGGTGGTGGTGGTGGTGGGGGACAGGGTGCTTAATTGAACACGGACACAAGACAAATCCCTCTCCTCTCCTCTCCTGTTCAGTCCTCAGTGACTGAAGCATATCCAAAAAAGGGAGAGAGAGAGAGAGAGAGAGAGAGAGAGAGAGAGAGAGAGAGAGAGAGAGAGAGAGAGAGAGACTGAGCAAGAGCTTCATGCACATTTCGAGGGTGGAAGATGACATTCAAATATGCAGCGACACACTTAAGAAACCTCGCGCCGGCCTTGTGTGGCCACCCATGGTGGATTTGTGCCGGCTACATGTGGTGACACCTGCCATCATCATGCATAAACACCAAGCTTAAGGCAGTCCAACTGAATATGTTACACACCATGACAAATACCTCCACAAGGATAAACGCCCATCTTTACTTAACCATGACATGGCTATTCTTTTGCAAGCACACTTCCGTATTCTGTGTGTGTGAATCTGTGAAATTTCATGCAGCAGTCGCAAGGGTCTTAATTAGGCCACTGGCAAAGCTGGCTATTACCATTTACTACCCATATGCAGAGTGTCAATAGCCTTCCCCCCGTTTCGCTTGGGCAGGAGGGACCTAAACCGGGCTTCCAAGAGTATCGCCTCAGCCCCCCTCTCCTCCCCGTCCCCTCGGCTCCGCTCTGATTCGGGTCGCTCTAAATGGCATTACAATATCTGGCCCGGAGAGTCACAACACGCCGCGTCCAGATATCTTATCCTATCGGATTAGCAGCGGATAACGCCCGGCTGTCAAAAGCCATTACACCGCCTAATCCCCTCCTGAATGTCTCCGGCATGCAGACAGGCCTCGGTGCTGGCACCATTGGGCAACCCCACGGAGCAGCGGTGGAGATCTGTCGATTTAAGACCGGGCAGCAGGCAGGCAGGCAGGCAGGCAGGCAGGAGGGTGGGTGTGGGTGTGGGTGAGAGGGAGGGAGAGAGAAGGTGGGTAGAGGAGAGATGTGTGTGTGTCGGTGTGTGTGTGTGTGTGTGGGGGGGGGGTGTATCTAATGTTTAATTAATGATATTGGGGTCCTTCCTGTCATTGTTAGCCAGATGTATGGGCGGGCGAAGCACGGGGGCCTCTCACACTGTGGTTGGCACCTCTGGAGAAGTTGGCTCCACTTTGCATTGCAGCGCTGTAACACGAGACGCCACATTGCACTGCACTGCACTGACTGCACTCAGGGACGGGATGGGCACGGAGGAGGGTGGGGGGGTTGGGGTGACTGTGGCGGTGACGGGAGAGGGGTGCACGGGGGAGACAGCCAAACTGACACTTGAGAGCGGTCAGTGCACAGCACACAAGTCTAGCTAGCTAGCACAGCAACACCTTTGGTTGCCAAAGCAAGCATGTCCCAGGGGCTGAAGCAAATTCTGCAAGGACACAAAATGGACACTGGGCTTTTATTCCTGAATGTAGCCCTCTTTAAAACCAGACAGTTAGTAGCCAATAAATGTATTTATAATATAAATATGTTGAAAATAATAGCCTATTCATATATTTACAAAGTACTTTTTTTTAAAATCCCACACTTAATATGCACTGTGATTCACTACGAATTGAAATTCCCTACTACAGTGCTAGAATAGAACCTATTGTTTTCAGTGCACATCAAATACACTTCAATAGACATAAAAATAAACTAGCAACGTAAAAATACACCACCACGGGCATCAAAACAAAAACATCCCTTCATAAATAGAATGCGAACAAGAAGTGCGGGTGGGGGGTGGGGGGCTGAAAAGCAGGAGCCTTTAGCCTAATTAACCCTTTGGAGTTGGGCTGGTCTGAGGCTGTCGCTGTAGATTTATTCTGACAGCGCTGGTCCTATTTGTTTGCATTGGTGATTCAGTGGGCACACTTCATTGTGGCTTTAGCAGTTAATAAATCATGGTGGCTCGGCGCGGGCCTGTGCGACGGTGGTCCTGTCACAAGGCAGGCTCCAGAGTCGAAGCGACAGCTACATGCTAATTCAACATCGGCATAATTCATTATGCAGTCGCAAGTGTACTGGAACGGAAAAGGAGGCAACACGCACCGGGAGGAGAACGACAGTCTTCAAACTGTTAAAAGCAGGCCACCTCCTCCAACGCCTTCCCCTCGCTTCCCTTTTGCAGTTTAACTGGCATGAAGTTGCTTTACCAAAACCACAAGCTGAGGCAAAAAGGAGGCGAGAAAGAGAGTGAGAGAGAAAGAGAGAGAGAGAAAAAAACACAAACACACATGCACGCACACACAACACACACACACACACACACACACACACACACACACACACACACACACACACACAGTACGAGGGAGATACATGGAGAATCTATAAAAGCTCCTCAAACTGTATCATAAATATTTATTACACAATTACCACTGCCAACCTAGGGGTGGACACCAGTGGACTTGATTTTTGAATTTCAAAATAAATCCTTAGCAATACTATTACCACAGATTTTATTTTTTTCATTATTATTTAATTTTTTTTATTTTCCACGAAGAGGGTTAGTCCAAGGGGTGAAATTACAAAGAGGACGAAGTGAAAGGTAGGTCGGAGGCCGGTTAATTAAAAAGCTGAAATCGAATCATAAAATTAAAAAGTCAATTAAAAGAATCAGCCGGGGTGCGCGTCGCCACGGTGACAACCGGCGGAAGCGAAGCTGACAGGCGTCGCATTAGAGCTATTTGGTGGCTTCTAGAACCCCCCGCCCCCCACCAAACACACACACACACACACACACACACATACACACACGCCCCACCCCATCCTATCTCCTCCCTGTGACCAGCAGTTTCCGAGGCAAAGAGAACCGGCAAGGCCCCTTCGTTAGGGCGGCCATTCCTCAAGGCCCACCACCGCCACCCCTGAAACACCATCCCCCACCACCACCACAATCACCCCTCCCACACACACACACACACACACACACACACACTTCCACCCCCAACCCACCATCGCCACTACCACCACCACCACCGCCACCCACTTTCCTCCTATCCCGCTCTAATAATGGTAATTATAATCATTACTGGCCAAGCCTGTGGCCTGAGGGAAGGCGTACGCAGACAAGAAATCAGGCGCTTGGAGAAAGACGATTTCCTTGGGTCGGGCCGCTGCCATCATGTGAGGGGGCATTCATTAGAAAAATGGCGCTCCTTATTCACAAGACGCAATATATGAGGCCCGAGGCTAGTGGTATCTCTCTTCCTCTCCAACATGCAGGCAGGCAGGCAGGGCCTTAAATATATATAAATATATAAATATATATTATATGTGATCTATGCGCCTCATCTCATCTGACTTCTTTTCCTCACGTAGCCTTTAATGCTGTATGAGCGGCCTCAGGGCCTCAGAACAGAGAGAGAGAGAGAGAGAGAGAGAGAGAGAGAGAGAGAGAGAGAGAGAGAGAGAGAGAGAAATAAGGAAAGAAAGAGTGAGCGAAGGAGACAGTGAGGGAGATTCTTGGCACATGAACATCATCTGACAAAACAGACAGAGCGGGGTTGGGGGTTGGGGGGACTTGTGGGCTTAAATATCAAGCATTGGGCCCTGGCCGGCACCAAATGAAGAGCCCGTGAAAGGCCTTTTCATTCTGCTCTGATGACCAGCGCTGCAGAAAACCACTGAATCATCTGAAAACTTTTACTCTGAACTTTCTCTCCTCCGGAAAGCCTTCCCCAAACACTTCTCTTAAGAGGATGGCCAGGGAGACCAAATCAACTAAAAAGAGATGAAAAAAATAGCATAGCTTCACTGCTTCCCATCCTAGTGCCAGTGAAGAGAGAGTGTATCTAAGTGTGAGTGCGTGTGTGTGTGTGTGTGTGTGTGTGTGTGTGTGTGTGTGTGTGTGTATATATATAAAAGTGAGTGCCAGCATTACATAATGCAATAGTCCCATCTCTAGCATGGCCTGAAAGAGAGGTGAGCAGGGCAGAATGGTGGAGAGGAAAAAAGAAGAGGAGGAGAAGAGTGTGGCGAGAAAAGGAGAGGACAGAAAGAAGAGGAGAGGGGTAGAGGGCTACAAGGCTAGCCCATGGCAGCGCTAACAGGCACGGGGCAGTGGGGTGCACTGGGTCCCCTCCGCCTACTCATACTCCTACTCCTACTGCTGCTTCAGCTCCTGTTTGCGGTGCCCAGGGCGTGGTGTGTGTGTGTGTGTGTGTGTGTGTGTGTGTGTGTGTGTGTGTGTGTGTGAGTGCCGGTTGGGGTCACCGGCGCCCGGGTCATTAACGCTCCCCTCCAGCCCTCTTATTAGAGCCATTCCTTCAGGGGGCTAAGTGAGCGTGTCAGTGACCTCAGACTGGCCCTGGACGGCCACAGAGGTGACCACTGCACTGCCACAGACACCCAACCAAAAACTCCTCAGCCGGAGAAAAGGAGGCATGCTGTTGCTACTGGAGAGGGTAAGGCAGTAACCCCATCACCCGTCTACACACACACACACACACACACACACACACACACACACACACACACAAACACCTTCAGCCAACCTCAACCCTCTTCTGACCTCCCTTCACCGTGTGCTCTCCTGTCAGTGGACGGCAACCCACACCCACACACACACACACACACCCACACACACACAGAAGTCTAGGTGTCAGAGGTGTCTGGTGAGTCTACTGTGACTGCCCCTCTCTCTGTCAGAGGCCACAGCTCAGCGCAGTATTGTACACGTCCCCATTACTCTGTAGGTCAGCTCTGCAAGGACAGCAGCAGCAGCTACAGCAGCAACTACAGCAGGCAGTAGACCCTCTCAGCTCAGCTGTCACACAGGAACCCACCCAAACAACACACACACACACACACACACACACACACACACACACACACACACACACACACACACACACACACACACACACACACACACACACACACACACACACTTCACTATTTGAAGAGTTTGATTCCAAAACGCTATAAATCCATTTTTGAAAATACTGGAAAATCCAGCTTTTTAATTGTGTATTTCAGAAATTATTGACCAAACTTTAATTATGTTGATTTTATTTTGTGATGATAAAAGTACTAAAAGTATCCCAAAAGTAGTTACACTCATACATCTAAAAAATAAAGTGTAATAAAATGATTTCTGCAAGTGACGTAGAATGGCTTTTATAGCGTTTTGGAACCAAACTCTTCATTTACTCGCATAGACCTGCTGCTCAAGACACTAGACAGGCTTAGCTAAAATAATAATTGAGTAGATGTCAAGTTGACTATATGCCCATATGGCAGGTCGATGAGCCATTTTCAATCTTTTTTTTTTTTTAAACCATGGTAGGCCGTAACAGTACAGTAATAGCATATCCTAAACATAATGCTTCAAAATCTTCTGAATTCACCAAATATCAATAATGTCTATGAAATCTATAACAGGAATAAGCTGATACAAGCTTTAAATTTACTGTCAGTGAATATTTTATTGATTATAAAAGTATTTTGTTGTAAGCAGCAATACAGACACTACTCAAGTTCATCCTAGCCACAATCCTATGTGTGCAGTGGAATAGACTGTTGAGTCTATTAGAGGGCAGAGGCAGTGCTGAGTGAGACGCAGCCCAGGCCAAAGGCTCTGGCTCTGGCCTGTCCAGCTCCATGGCACAGTGGAGGTGTTTAGAGTGGGAGTGGAGCACAGTGCTAGGAGGTGTTTAGAGTGGGAGTGGAGCACCGTGCTAGGAGGTGTTGGGTTGGAGGAGCATGGTGGGGGTGCTACAGTATGTGTTGCATAGGAGCAGGTTGGGAGGTGTTTTGTGTCGGGGTGTGGAGGGCGAGGAGCGGTGGAGGTGTTTGTGTTGCGGGTGGTTGCGGTGGAGGAGCAGGTTGGGAGGTGTTTTGTGTCGGGGTTGAGCACGGTGGAGGTGTTTGTGTTGGTGCGGTAGGCCTACACGTTATGGGTGCTGAGCACGGGGATGATTAGTGGATGAGCAGGGAGCTCAGGGGAAATTCTCCCCCTGCACCATCCCAGCCGAGACGGATGCCAGTTACTCACTCTCTCTCTTTCTCTCCCTCCATCCCTCCCTCTTTCTCTCTCACTCACTCCATCTCTCTCTCTCTCTCTCTCTCTCTCTCTCACACACACACACACACACACACACACACACACACACACTCACTCTCTCTCTCTCTCTCTCTCCTCCCCTCTCTTCCCTCCCGGCCCTGCCGTCTGTGTTCGTCAGCATGGCACATTTCACAACGCGGGCGCCCGCTCTCTCACTGCCAACAAGTTTATGTAAAAGTGATTAACAGTAATTAATCCTTAATTACTATGATTAGCCAAGTCGCAGTAAATTAAGGCACATCTGGAGTGGCGGAGGGGTTGTGTGTGTGTGTGTGTGTGTGTGTGTGTGTGTGTGTGTGGTGGGGGGGTGGTGGCTGTTGGCTCAAGCTTGTCATGCAGAGAGCACCCGTCCGACAACCATTTATTTTTTTTCTCGTGCACGTGTGACCTGTTACATGGCTCTCATCAACTGGATAAGGATTTACACAACGGTTTGTGTGTGTGTGTGTGTGTGTGTGTGTGTGTGTGTGTGTGTGTGACTACCACTCCTGAATTACATAAACAGCATAACATAACTGAAGTGCCTCCTGAAATTTTGACTAGGCTATAATGTAAACGTAAACACATCTACACACACACACACACACACACACACACACACACACACACACACACACACACTTTCCAGTATGTGGTTAGAACTGGCAATTTACTGTAGCATTCCACATCCACATCCACATCCACACCCCCATCCCCATATCCATATCCATATTCATATGTAGTGTATGCATCAGGGAGTGGGATTATGAGATCCCAAGTGTCCCCCACATCTCCTGAGATGGGTGCAGGGGAAGCAGGCAGGGAGGCAGGGAGGGAGGGAAGGAGGGAAGGAGGGAGGGAAGGAGGCATCTGGGAGCCTGGAGCCAACAGATATACGCACACAGAGCAGCTAAAAAGCACCAGGGAGGTGGAGTGAGGGTGAGTGAGTGAGTGAGTGAGTGAGAGTGCTTGGGGGGGGGGGTCAGTGAGTGAGTGAGTGAGGGTAAGTAAGTGAGGTGTGTGTGTGTGTGTGTGTGTGTGTGTGTGTGTGTGTGTGTGTGTGTGTGTGTGTGTGTGTGTGTGTGTGTGTATATGAGAGCCAGAGGCCTCTGCTCCATACCAGCCACTACAGGAAACTGTCAAAGTGATCAGATCAGGCCGTGCAGGCAGACAGATTAGCTGAGCGCAAAACAAGAGAGTAGTTTATGTTTATTGCTGGAATTGTTGCCGTACACACACACACACACACACACACACACACACACACACACACACACACTGCCCTCTGTGTTCAGCAATCCTACAGCATTCCTGATTGGCTGTGATGCTTGAAGATGTCTGGGCATGTCAGTGCAAGATTCTACTCTCTCTCTTCTGTTCTATGTTCTCTCTCTCTCTCTCTCTCTCTCTCTCTCTCTCTCTCTCTCTCTCTCTCTCTCTCTCTCTCTCTCTCTCCAGCCCCCATGCTATCCCCTACTCTTTCATCTTTTTCTTTCCCTCCTTCATTCCCCCTCATTACTCCCCATGTTTCTCTTCACTCTTTCTATCTGACTCCCTCTGTCTCATCTTCCCTCCCTCTGTCATTCTCTCTCTCTCTCTCACACACACACACACACACACACACACACATACACTCTCCTCCCCTTCCCCCTTTCTCTCCCTCCCTCTCTCTCTCTCTCTGTGCGGGATAAATAATGCATCTGGCTGAGCCGTATGCAGTGTGGCTGCCGCGTTCTCAGCGGGGTTCGGCAGCGCTCCCCGTGAGCGCCGGTCTCTCCCCGTTACACCGCTCCCGATTAATTACACACTTTAATGAGCTGCATTATTAATGAGACTCTTACTATGCAGTTTTATGGGTGGGAGGGTGGGGGAGTGGGGTGGGGGTGGGGGGAGTAGAGTTGGGTAGGCAGCAGAAGCATTAGCAGTAGCAGCAGCAGCAGCGGAGTGGAGTTGCCGAGCAGCAGTCGGCACGGTGACGGTGGCGGGCGGGCGGGCGGGCGGGCGAGTGAATGAACGAGCTGGGGGCTCTCCAGTTCTCATTAGAATATCACACCAGGCTTCTGGGACCGCTACTGCTACTTAAGCCATCGCAATAATAGGATTGCCAATTTCAGCATGGCATAGACACATGCACACACACACACACACACACACACACACACACACACACACACACATACATGGAAACACACATGGAGGAACACACACATTCTTGTGTGCCAGAGCTACTAGCAACCATGTGACTTTTGAGTCAGGCTTCCCCACAACCATCCAGCCACAGCCATCCAGCCAGCCAGCCAGCCAGCCAGCCATCGCTCCATGATGTTGTGTGATGATGAGGGCAAACCCAAGGGACAGGCGTGGCCCAGCGAGAGCCACGGTGAGCGGAGCGGAGTGTCAGGGGCGATGCCTTGCAGACCTTACAGAGGAGGGCGGCCCCCCTCACATTGTTCAGGGAGGGTGGGTGGGAGCGCGTGCATCCTGGGAGATTAAGGTGGAGCGGATTGGTAGGGGAGTTATGGGGGAGAGGGGTGGGGTGGGGTGGGTGGTGTTGCGGTGGTGGGGTGAGGAGCAGTTCATTTATCATCCAGGGAGGACACAGGCCCCGCTTCGCGCTCCTTTCGCTAAAGGAAATATGAGCATCTCCTCTGAATCACACTCTGGTCAGGACGACTGAGCGTGCTCGCTGCCCGGCTCGTGGAAGCCGGTGGAAGGCACAAATAAATAAAAATGATAGGAGGGAATGTTTAAAGAGAGAGAGGAAAGGTGGCTGAAAGGAAGATAGACAGATAGAGAGAGAGAGAGACAGAGATAGAGAGAGAGAGAGAGAGCGAGAGAGAGATGAGAGATTTGTTTTTTTTTCTCCCGAGAAAAAGCAGACAGTTCCACTGATGCGGCAAGAAAAAAAAAAAAAGGACGTAGAACGTGATCATATGCTGGAGGTTGTGTGTGTAAGTCAGAGGCAACGTGAAAAGTGACCCTGCAAACACCATCCTTTTGCAGGAGGGCAAACCACAGACCCAAAACTGGCAGGTGTGGGTGGCTGGCAAAGTTAGAGGAATGTACCAACACACACACACACACACACACACACACACACACATAAACAAAAAAACAAAAAAAAAGAAATAAAAAATACACCTGAGACAAGCACTGTGCACAAGCACCAGATCGAGTGAAATCTGCCGCTGCACACAAAACTCTCCGGCTCTGATGCCCGTGAAGAGAGACGAGACCTTTGGAAACGAAGCGTACCAGAGATAAACAATGGTTTCTTTCTCTGAAGACAGAGACAGAGAGAGAGAGAGAGAGAGAGAGAGGATGAGGAAGAG
>JAODXP020000022.1:26258267-26263267 GCA_027497455.2 Sardinella longiceps | reverse complement strand
GAAGCCGAGTCAATAAGCGGCGCTTCAGTCGGGAGCATTTGGACTACATTAGGGCCCAAGCCACAGACCTCGCGCATCAATCACGGGCTACATCATGCAGAAATGTGTCCCCCTGTATAATTGTTTGCATACAAGCTCGCCTGCTCATTCGCTGCAGCCATGGAAAAATTGTAACACAAGCTGCAATGCATCATTCCGTTTGATGCGGGAAAGTTCTGGCATACGAGATCCATATGGAGCCTTACCAAGCTACTCTTGGCTTCCTTGCTGAAGAAAATACGAACCGACTGACAGGAAGAGAGAGGGAGAGACAGACAGACAGACAGACAGAAAGGGAAAGAGCAAAAGAAAAGAATGAAAGACAGAGACAGACATAGAGGAGGGGGAAAAAGAGGGGGGGGGGGCGGATGTGTTGAGCGAGTGAAAGAGAGATGGAAGTTTGCCACAACTTCCTTTCATTTGGATGGGGAGGGAGGAGTATTAGGGTTTGGCCAGGGCTACTGTGCAACAGCGCCGCGTATGTGGTCGTCATCCCTCAAGCCTTTACGGGGAAAGGTTAAAAGCTGAAAGTCAGAAGCGGGGCTTTAATAATTGAGCAAGCCACTGCAGGTTGCTCCGTGTGTGGGGTGGGGTAGCGGTGGGTGAGGTAGGGGCATGGGCGGGTATGGGGGGGGTGGGTTGGGTTGGAGTGGAGTGGAGTGGAATAGGCCAGGCGCCGCTTGCCTCTCTCTGCCTGCCTGCCTGCCTGGCTGCCTGAAGTGCAGTACCTTTAAAAGATGCATGGACGGCCCTCCAGGGGGACTGGTTAAGGGGGCCGCGTTTGTGCCGCTGCACCGTATCGCACTCTGCTGCTGTGCTGCTGAACAACCACATCTTATGTGTGCACTTCTACAAGCAGATGACCTGGAAAAAAAACCCTGCGTTACCAAGAAAAGAGAGTGGGAGAGAGAAAGAGAGGGAGGGAGGGAGAGAGGAGGGAGACGTATGGAGGGATGGGGAGAGAAAGGAAAGACAAAGAAGGTAAGGTATGTTGGGGGAGATAGAGGGAGAAAGAGTGAACGAGAGAAAGAGTGAGAAAAAGAACAAGGAAGAGCTTGAAAGAAAAGACTCTAGCCAAGAGCTGTCAATAGCCATGGCGCCCTTAATTGATCACGTTTGCTGTGATGCTAATCACTTTAGCCCACAGCCTTATGCAAAGGAGCTTACAGCACACGTACTGTACACGCACAAACTCACACACACACACACACACACACACACACACACACACACACACACACACACACACACTGAGTCTGTATGAATGATGGCGTACGTGGGGAATCAGTGTTGACACAATGGAGGCAGTAGCACAATAGGTAATCACACAGCATGGAAGCCAAAGTAGACACCTGCCATGCTGCTCTGAACGGGGGGACAGCCTCCCTCTGATTACATAAAATATATACTATATAACCTGTGTATGACATTGTTAGCCATAGCGTTACTACTAGCGCTAGGATTGGTGTTACCTGCAGCCTATCCACTCAGGTTGTGAGCATGCCGGCGGTAGCTTCTCTAAAAGTGCAATCTAGTGACTCAGACCCAGATGTATCGCCTTCCTCTGGCCCTGCCATTAAGGCTGGGACCTAAATTATTGATCCGCCACCATCATCAGCATAGCAGTCACGTCCGAGAGGCAGGCAGGATCTAACTGCAGCTCTGTCCCCGAGCCACCGCCACTGAAATAATTAGGAGGAATTCTCATTACAGGGAGAATAAAAGGGTGCAGGGATGGAGGGATGACGGCAGAAGAGAGAAAAGAGAGGGAGAGAGAGAGAGAGAAAGAGAAAAGAGAAAAGGGGGAGGGGAACAGAGGAGGAAGGAAAAAAAGGGGGGAGGATGAAGGGGGAAGGAGGGGATGGGGTGGAGTGTGGAGCTGTAGGGGCATTCTGGGTGTTTAATGTCTTCCCAAGAGACCTGGGATTGTTCTGATCAAATCCACAGGCTGGCTCTGAAGATGACAGGTCTTACCGCAGAAAAACACACACACACACACACACACACAACGGACTTACAGCACTCCACAAATAATACATCAAGACAGGGAAGGGAGGGGGAGAGAGAGATAGAGAAAGAGAGATAGACAGACAGAGAGAGACTGAGAAAGAGAGACAGAGAGAGGGAGAGAGACAGGGAGAGAGCACAGGAGGGGATGCATAAATAAAGATGCTGCGAAGCTCTGCCAAATTAATAATGAATTGTGAAGGTTGGGATCAATACTATCAGCACATGGCTGCGGCGCATAGATCCAATAAAACATCTCCCCCTTCACTTGGCTTCCTCCTTCCTCCCTACACCAGATCCTCCAGTGCCTCCATGCCACGCCACGCCTCGGATTCACACACACACACACACACACACACACACACACACACACACACACACACACACACACACACACACACACATCAAACACCAGGGCTCCTCACTCAGTCTCAAAACCCTCTTTCATAGCCTACACCATCCCTTGCAAATGTTTGCATTAGATAAAACATGTGAACAAAAAAAAGACAAACAAAAGCTGTGCTTTCGTTTGTTTTGGATTTTTTTTTCTTTTATTTTGGCTTTTTTTTCTTTATCATGGGATTACGCTGCCTCTGCTGTGGTAGCCTGTTTTGGCAACGTTAGCCACGGCGCTAGCGGCATGCGTGCCGCCCTGTGTTATGTTGTGTCGTGAGGCAGCAGTGCAGTGTATATGTGTATGTGTGTGTGTGTGTGTGTGTGTGTGTGTGTGTGTGTGTGTGTGAGTGGAGCGATGTGGCGCGGTGCTGCACCGTGGCCACACCCCTCATTACCGGGGAGGGTTCATTATGCAAATGATGCTGCTGGAGCGGTATCAACGAGGAGCACGCGCCGTTATCGTTTGCCGCCGCCGGGGCCCTTCCTCTCCCCGATCGCTCATACGGAATCATGGCCTAATAGCATCCCATTAACATAATTGCCAGCAGAACTAGTGTTCCGTGTCTCCGAGACACTCTACTGCCGAGCCAGCAAGGGAGGGAGGGGGGAAGAGAGAGAGAGAGAGAGTGTATGAGAGACGGAGAGTAGAGAGAGAGAGAGAGAGAGAGGAAGAAAAAAATTAATTAAGCCACAATGGGGTCCCCCCCACACACACACAGCCTCTTTCAACAACCAACTCCAACTGCCACCCCCACCACCCACCCCCCCCCCCGAAAACACATAATTTCTTTCTAAGTTCATGTTGGGAGGAAGACTCGTGGGCCTGTTTTTTTTTTTTTTTTGGGGGGGGGGGGGGGGCAGTTGAACCTTGAGAAGTGGAAGCCCCTCACTCTGGCCCGGCTGCTGGGATGGGGAGAACACCTCGCTCAATATTCCACTGATGAGCGCACAGCAGCAGCAGCAGCAGCAAGCAGCAGCAGACATCGGCTCCAAGCGCCGCAACCAGTCTGCCAGGCGAAATGAAATCCCCATTATTTTTCAATTAATCCTTAATTAAAATATATTATGCTGCCGATTCCGCAAATCTCTCTTAATATGCAAATGCGGCCCCATTCAAGGATATTTACATACCGTTAATTAAGGCGGCGCATTCTTTTAGACTAACAAGCCGTGGGCAGAAGTGCCAAGGTGATTCACAGCAGGGCTGATCCTCGGGCACTGGAGAACAAGCCGGCCATTCCCCCGCTGGTTCCAGTTTGTGCCGCACCAAGTGGGCACAGGCGGGCATGGCATGGCATGGATGGCGGGGGTTGAGCAAGCTCGAGGGTAGATGAGGGATTAGCTGCATTTGAATTACAATCTGGAGTCAGAGGGGTTTTGGGGGGTGTAGATGGGAGGGTGGTGGGGGAATCTGGTGTTAACGCCATCTCAAGCCCCTCGTCAGGGTGGATTATGGGAGCTCGCTGCTCGCTGTTGTTGAAGGGTCACTGTTCTAGACGGTGATTCATCATCAGCCAATAGCGGACAGATAACAAGGTGGTCTCGCTCATCATCTCCAGACCTGAGTCTCCCCACGGCACACGGACGACCGGTCTTATCTATCCCCCTCCCCCACCCCCCACCCTCCAGCCTCTCACTCTCTTTCTCTCTCTCTCTCTCCTTGGAGCCCCAACCCATCCACACACCCCCTCTCCATGGCCCCTCCACCAAGTCACCTCCCTATGGAACATCTCAACTCTTATGAATTGACTGACACCATTTCCCATATGCTAGGCACTGTCAAAGAGGAATAGACAAAGGAAAAGACTGAGCGATGGAAAACAAGACAATGACTGACACACACATACTGCATACTGCCATAAATGTTTCACTTGTGATACCACACTGGTGGTCTAAATAGCTTTAGCCATTATAATAATAGTGCTGCTGATTAGAATACAGTACAGCTGCTGTCTGTCTGTGTGCCTAGTGCAATGGATGATAGTTAGCCTGGGCTAGCAGCAGTATGTGGTAAATCCTTGCCTTAAGAATGCTTCTGAACCAGATCATTTTCGGTTGACACATTGACTGGCAAGCCACTAATAAATGTGATTTTGGTCATATTTCAGTTTCAGTTTTATTTCCTCCTACCCAGGGTTTCAGATCCTGTAAGTGTGTAAATTGCGGAATCTACACAAGAGGCACTCGTTCATGCATTCTGTAATACACTATTTAATCATCAAAGTGACTACAGAGCTGATAAATTAACCTAAAAAAACATGGTCTTGTATAACTTTTCCACTTATGGAATGTCTTCTGTTGAACAAATACCTTCTTCTGTGGTGTTGTATGGCAGTTGGCATCCAAGTTGTTGCATTACTGCCTGAACAAATACCTTATATGATCAAAGTGACAAAGGCACCACCTAACAAAATCCATCTTTCTCTGACTAAGACACACAGGTAAAAGGTAGGGATTAGCTCACCCAAATGGACACTAGCCTTACATATAGTGACAACCAGCGCCTGCACACATAGCACAGAGTATTAAAGCTCTGACATGGCCGACTTATGCCTTGA
>JAODXP020000022.1:26238267-26253267 GCA_027497455.2 Sardinella longiceps | reverse complement strand
AGAGTAACTAGTCCAGAGTGAAAAAACAAAAACATCCTAAGAGATGTGCAAGGATAAAAAAAAAAGTGAAAATAAATAAGAAACCAGAGGAGACCCATAGGAGGAACGTCTTCACCAGCCACCACCCATCACCCCCCACCCTCTCTCGGACCACACTCACAGCAGCAACCCAAGAAACTGGCCTAGATTTTTTCCCCTCCTCTCTGTTGTTTTCCTTTCCTTTCTTTTTTTTAAACTTTTTTTTTCAGAGAGAGGTTTTTGCCTTTAATTAATCACAGCGCACTGACAGTTACCTGAGCCACACATCATCATTAGCGGCATAGGGGAGAGGAAGGCCCATCCACGGCCGATAAGAGAGTGGAGGATGCACCTCATTAACTCATCTCCGCCAATTTACTGTGCTTTTACCAAACAATAGCGCGGCATAAACACGCGCGCCGACACCAGATGTTATTCCGAAAACTCGCCATTCTAATTGTTTCCTTTCCTGCAGCCAGGGAAGTCAATTAGCGCGCAGTACAACATCACCGCAAAACAAACGCACAAATCAAGCCCCGAACGGGAAGGGAGTGAGCGGCGAAGGCAGCTACGGAGGGCTGCTGCTGCAGCGACAAGGAGGAGGAGGAGGAGGAGGAGGAGGAGGAGAGAGAAAAACTTTTCAGGCTGATTAGTTGACGAGGACTAATGTTGATGCTTGTCCGCTCGCCTATTAAAGCTACAGTGTGTGTGTGTGTGTGTGTGTGTGTGTGTGTGTGGGTGGGTGGGTTTGCGTAGAAGTCTCTGAGCTATGTTTGTCCAATGTGAATTTCTCAGCACAAAGAGGGCGAGGGGCTCTCATCACTGTCTGTGAATGAGTGGCTGAAGGTGTTGCTTAGCATCCCTTGGGGAGCCGGTGGGTGGATGATGGGGAAGGGAAAGGGGTTGGAGAGATGGGGTGCAGGCAGTTGAGAGAGATGGACACGCAACCCCAAACACAGACAAACGGCTGGACGTGGTCGTTTGATTGACAGCTCCCTCTTTATGGGCGTCAGTGCACAAAAGGCCGAGGCCCAGGGTTCATCCCCGCCCACTGGAGAAGACGCGCTACAGGGGGCTTTGGGGGGTTGGGGGGTTGGGGTGAGGGTTGATGTGGTGGTGCTCGTGAAGCTAGGAGATAAAGGGAAGTCAAATCAATCATCTGCAGATGGACAGATAAGACATGGAGGAGTCAGCCGTTCCCCTCAAAACACCAGACCGGACGGAGGCGGACGACGCCCCCGTAGTTTGCATGGCGTGAAATGCGCCGTTGTAGCGCCCCATGCCTACCTTCCTACGTGCTAGTCTCTTAATTGTGCCCATATATTTGTTGATCATGATCATTATGGTTATGACCACAATAACATGTCAAATCCCAGCTGTTATCATTGAGACATTTTAACAACTGAGAGCAAAAACCTTTTGGAACCCCCTCGGAATGTATCATGTGAATCTAAACCTGGCTGCCACACGCCTCGCCTCTCCATAAAACAAGCCAAATAGCAGAAGCGTAATGGCACCTAATAAAGATATATCCTTTTCCAGAGACGTACCTCAGTCCTAAAGAATTCAGCTTAATATCAATAAAGTGGCTTCTATTGTACTGTAAGGTTGGAAATAAGACGAAGTGCTGCAGTTTTTACAATCCTACATCTTGTACAGACCCTGCAACAGAAGACGCTCTTAAAATACCGAAATGCGTCCGGCGGTGAAGGCTAGACAAACTCAAAATGAATCAATAAAATTTTTTTAGTACATTCTCTCGCTCTATCCCTCTCTCTCTCTCTCTCTCTCTCTCTCTCTCTCTCTCTCTCTCTCTCTCTCTCTCTCTCTCTCTCTTTCTCTCTCTAGTTCTCCACAGGAAAGAATCCTCGCACTCAAAGCCTCCTACACAAAGACAGCGAGAGTGCAGAAAGGGCTGGACAATATTTTCTGCAGGGTACGTCTTGTCATGCACCCTGCCACTGATCACCAGGAAGAGGATAAAAGGAAGAGGAAGGGAAATTGCCTCGTATAACCCATATTAAAACAGATGAACGTACACAAATAACCGTGCCACAGCTTGTGCTGACATAGTTAAAAATGAAGAGGAATGTGGCCATGTAAAATTCTCTACATGCTGTTAATATTTTATGAGCAACCGTTCTGACACCATGCTGTATATCTCTAATTTGTGTGGCAAGCTGGGAGAAGAGGAGGCAGGGGATGGGGGGATGGGGTGGTAGAGGAGGGGGAGGAGGAGAGGAGGAGGAGGAGATGGAAGCAAGGGAAGAATGGAGAAGAGCAGATGATGGGGAGGATGGAGAGATAACAGCATAGTGGGAGAAAAAGAGAAAATGAGAGAGAAAGAGAGAGAGAGAGAGAGAGAGAGAGAGAGAGAGAGAGAGAGAGGGAGGAAGACAGGAACAGGGACAGAAGGAAACAAAGAATAATGGAAACCAGAGAAGGAAAAATGGCGAAAACGGTGACGGTAAAACAGCAGTGGCTGTAGGATAAAAATAAAAAAACCTCAGCAGTCAGCAATGGTACACAAAACATTTGAAATGGCCCATTTCCCCGTGTGCTGTAGCACACACTCCCACTTTGAGGGCCATTTGCATACTTTGTGACATGCGAAGATGGATGGCGAAAATCAGAGTCGTTGAGATGAGCGTTTTATCAAGGTTACGCTATCCTCCAAACTCCTTAACCCCTCTTTATCGTGCCTCTGTTGTCAGAATATTAAGCTATCGAGTTATCTGCTCGGAACAGAGGGGGGACCGACGAAACACAGCGGCAGCTTGATGAGTTTGCGAGGAGCGGCCGATGACAACGTCGTCAACTGACATTTTCATTAAGGATGCCGTATGGGCCCTCCGACAAATTAAGTGCCACTGTTCGAGACAGGAAGGATTCAATTCCTGCACGGGCGAACGCAACGTTACCGAGAGAGGGGGGGCCCGGCCCTCCGACAACACCGCCCACCGAGACAAGACGCTGTGCGGAAACTCCACTGAATTAACTTCATCTTCTCCAGAGTTATTAAAGAAAACTTCTCCAGTGGGCGTTTTTTTTTTTTTTTTTTTTTGGTGCAAGCAAGAGTTCTGCAGCTTTTGCTTCATCTCAATGAGAGGGCTTATCTAAATCCTAACATTGCTTCTACCGCAAGTTTGCACAGCTGATCGTTGAAGAAAACAAAAGCTGAGTTACTTATTCTCTTTCTCAGTCTTTTCTCCCTCTCTCCCTCCCTCTCTCTCTCTCTCTCTCTCTCTCTCTCTCTCTCTCTCTCTCTCTCTCTCTCTCTCACACACACTATGTCAGCAGTCTGTGCCATTTACAGTACACGCCATGCATCCAACCAGCTATTTCCTGTGAGCCCTGGCCTTATTTTGAGTTGCTGGTTGTTAAAATACCACGCCAACTTTATCTCCACTGGTCATGCCATTACTCTGACAGAGGCAGCAGAGGGGCCTTAATGCAAAGATGGGCACACAAAGCCCATCTCTCAGTGAGTAGCAGGCCTACATGGATCTTGAAAAACAGAGAGAGAAGCATGTGCAGTGTAAATGCACACCCTGGGAATTAAAGGAAGGAAATCGTTGGCCGCTTGCCCTTATTAAGCCGGGTTTCTAGTTCACAGGCGATGGACCTGAGAGACATCCTCAGGATTCGAGGGGTCACCGCTCGACATCCAACATGCCAACCAGCTTTTACTTTATTTCATTATCTAGAGGAATTTTTTCTTCCTTTTTTTTTTTTTTTAGTCTGCACGCCGAAATCGGAAGGAAGCCCTGCACACGTGCACCTCCGTTTACAAAAAAAACTTCATCTCTGCACGCCAAAAAGGTGTGTGTGTGTGTGTGTGTGTGATCCATTAGCACGAGAATGCTGATTAGGCACAATGGAAAAGAAATGATGACCATTTATAGAACACTAGCTGGAGTTAACTGAGCATAACTATTGCTGTCCAAGGCTCTTTATAAGCCAGGGGGTTATGGGACAGGGAGACAATAGAGGCAGCTGCATCTGTAAGGTTAAAGAGGTCATAAAAGATTTCTAATGGTATGTTAGAAGATAACAAGGCCACTGTCCAGAGAAAAAAATGACACTGGTACTTACATTTCGTGGTTAAAGAATCAATATTCAAATGCAAGGAAAATGGTTGTCTACAGTAGCATGCCAGTGTAGCGCATTTCTTAGGCTAGTTACTTGTTAGCATTCAGTGTGGCTAAAGAAACACTAAGCGTAATGGAGAAGGTGACTAATCTCCCCTGGCAATCTGCTGTAAATGCTGCTGCTGCGCTTGTGTTATGTGCGAGATGTGTTATGGTGTGTTAAAAGGTGAACCAGAAGCTGAGGTGTCCACAGGGCACTCACGCAGTCACACAGTCCCAGAAAGGGTTGCTTTTTGTGGGGTCCCTGCTCTAGCCAGAGCCCTCTGTGACCTCCAGAAGCTATTGAAGCTCTCTCTACCCCCTCCTCTCCCTTCCCCTCTCGTGCTCCTACACTATAAAGTCTCCCAGCCACAGAGCTCAGTCTGTGCCTCTGTGCTGGGATCCCGTCCAAAAGCATGGCGCGGTCCTGCTCTTGAACATTTGCTTCTTTACAGGGGTGGGGTGGGGTTGGTTTGAGGTGGTGCTGGTGGTGGTTGTGGCGGTGGTGGTGATGGTGTTGGGTGGGGGGGGACAGTCGGCACGAGGCTCAACACGATCCCCAGTGGAGAACCCCTCCCCAGCCATGAGCCGAGGGAGGCTATTTTAAGCCTGGCAGATAGACACCTGAGATAGAGAGAGTGAACACGCACACACTCACACACACACACACACACACACACACACACACATACACACACACAAAAAGGTGCCACTTTCCAAATGAAGCCAGGAGCTTCAGTCATAACCAGGAATTATTCAGCGACATTCTGTTTGTGCAGAGCTACTAATAAATAGCAATATGGCATTCTATTCTATTCTATTCTATTATAAGGCACTGCAGTTGAGACCGTTTTGCCTCATGGATTCATCCCAAGGTCACGGTGTGGTGGGTAGCCATAATGAACAACAAGGGTGAGTTTAGTTGTCTTGGGTTGGGGATTTCTGAGGATGTGTTATAGTGCCCCCCCCCCCACCACCACCACCCACTCACCCCCCACCTCACCCTACCCCAGCCGTGTCCTGAAAGGAAAGCGCTATTGTGGGTATTGTACTGTGATCACTGAAGAGAGTCTTGTTCTGCTATAATAGGGGAGGAAATTAATTTCACCGCGAGACATAATAGAAATCAGTATCAAGACACCCACCGCTGATATTGTCAAATGAGACACTTGGAAACAGGCTGGGGGAAGTAATGACGTTCCGTATAATGGATAGTCATCTTTAATATAAATTCATCAAAACACTTCTTCCACACCTTATTTTTCAAAAAGAAAAAAACAATGGCTTTCCCCCTCTGTTCAGTACAATAGTGCCAAGGACACACACACACACACACACACACACACACACACACACAGGCAAGGCATGGCGGCTATGCCATCAGCTCCAGTGCTGCAGCTCACTGTGGTCCTGGTCTCCCCTTCTAAGCCCAGGCTTCTGACTGATAAACATGGAGAAGACAGTCCCAGTCACGGGCATTAAAGACATCAGGGATAACCATTGGAAGGCTTGATGGCTCGTCCGTTGTGGCGCGGGTGCTACGCGGCGCAGAGCGAGATCTCAATAAACGCCTGGGCAGAGCGGCGGAGAAGGAAGGAGGAAAAAAAAAAAAACTGCCGTGATGTTTATTGAGCTGTTGCCGGTTTTCATATCAGGCGAAGGCGAGATGGTGCCATTACGCATTAGGACTGCAGGCAGATACCAGAGCGACACACACACACAGACACACACACACACACACAGATACAGAGAGAGCCAGCCAGCAGATTGACTGCAAACCGAAACACTACAACCTCAAAGGGGAAGAAGAAAAGAGATGCTGAGACTGAGGACACGATTTGAAATATGACTAAATGACAGCGTGCTATAAGGAACAGCTGATGGCAATTTAACTTTTCATTTTATTTCAAGGGTCAACTGCAGACATGAATCTGCCGAGGGAAGGTCCATGATCTGCATAATGGGCCCTGTCAGCTAATGAACGCATTAAACGATAACACACCTTAAAGGGCCACACAAAAGCAAGCTTTGAAAACTGTCTTTGTTCTGCATAAAGTGAATTATTTCAATTAAAGATCTCAGAGTTAACAAAGAGGGCACACCAAATAAAAGAATGCGATAATATTTTCAAAACACATATTCTTGCGATTCACAAGACCTAGAATCAATCCTCAAAAAATATTCTCTGAATAGCTAATACAGCACCCCCCAGCCTAGCCCAGCCGGCATGCATACATTTATTGTTACTGAAATATCTTGTGCAATTTGACAGAAGCACAAGGCGAAATCCGCCATCCATTTTGAAGGAGACAAGAGGGCTAGACTAAATGTTATTTTCCTGGGAACATTTCTCCCTGAAGTCGGCACATTTCTCCACGGCTGGCAATGGGGAGCCGCGAAGACATAATGAGAAACAGCGGCTTATTACCGTCATATATTAGCATGTCTAATTATGAGCGATTTGCATAGCCCAACGATTCCTAGCCGAGAGAGAGGGGAATTGTGACATTTCTCTAGTCTCCGCGGGGGAAAGAGGAGGGTCTAACAAGCCACTGGGACCAAATCTATCCAGCCCTGCTGCTGTCATAGCCATACCTGCGCCAGGCCAGCACAAGCTGCTTGGCCGCCAAAACAACGGCGGCAGCGATGATAATAATAGTTCTGTTTCCCCGGCCGGCATGTGTTTCTGTTATGACAAAATGAGACGAGCGTCATGATAGCGATCCATTAGAAATATGAAGGTTGCACCGCATTAACCTGAAGACGTCCCCCTAAAGACAGATAACGTCTTCCAGGGCTAATTTGTCTTCTGTCTTCATTATGACTTATTGTGCTGGTGATGAAGAAAGTGTGGAGAGAGCAAAGCACCGTTTGTGCAGTGCTGGATATACTCACTGGGCAAGAAGAGGAGAGGAGAGGAGGAAAGAGGAGAGGAAATGAAAGAGGGAGAGGAGAGGAGAGGAGAGGAGAAAAGGAGAGGAGAGGAGCACATCAAAACCCAGACGCAGTGATGGCTCCCTTTGTGTCATTATCCTCCAGCAACCAGGTGCTCAATGCTGCTTGCCTTGTGCTTTTTCACCAAAGGCCCTTCTGTTCCAGCCGTGTTGAGACAGAAGGGGTTTCACACACACACACACACACACACACACACACACACACACACACACACACACACACACACACACACACACACACACACACACACACACACACACCTCCTGGTAATAGCGAAGAACAAAGAACCAAGGCCGCTTTCAGAGATGGTCCCTTTCAATGCCTGAACACAACACACACGTGTGTCCTGACACACCACACAAATCTTGCTCCTGTTAATGTGCCTGGAGCCTGCTAACTGATGGGACATATAAACAGCCACCCAACACTGCAGTGCATACACACACACACACACACACACACACACACACACACACACACACACGTGTGCGCACACACACACACACTCATGCACTTACACGTATATCTAAACAAAAATACCTACACTACTAGGCATTTCTCTCTCTGTCTCTGTCTCTCTCTCTCTCACACACACACACACACCACGTACACGCACACACACACACACGCACCGAGGAATGTGTCAGGGTGAAGTCCTGTACAGTGTTAAATATCAGATGCAAATGAAAAGAGAAAATCTATCATGACTGTAATGTGGTGTGATGGGAGGGGGCTCCGCGCTGCTCTGCGCTGCACTGGTCCTGGCCACAGGAGGAGGGTGATGTATGGGAGAGCTGGATGAGAGGTGAAAAGCGTAGCGAGACGGACGGGGAAGAGGGGGAGGAGGAGGAGGAGGAGGAGGAGGAGGGGGGTTTAGAGAGGCTGAACAGGAGAGTGCATATCAGGAATAGGAGGGAGGATTTTTTTGGGGAGTGGGGGGGTGAGATATAGGGTGTGTGGGTGTGTAGGTGGGTCAGGGTGGGGTGGGTGTGGTGGGGTGGTGGGGGGTTACACCCAGGGCCTGCCAGCCCCCTCTTGGGCCCAGGGCAAAAGTGGAATAAATGTTGATTAGTGTTGATTTTGTCCAACGAGCAGCCGGCAACTGACAGTAGGACTAAGCTGCGGCGAAAGGGAACCATTAATCTTGGTCTGGTTTAAGTAGTGTATATTAATTTGTGTCATTTCCACTACCAGAGGAGAGGCCTCTCACTCTCACGCTACCGCGTTCGCTGTCTTTCTCACTCTACCTCTCACTTATGTGCTCCCCCTCTCTCTCTCTCCCTCTCTCTCTTTCTCTCTACTCCTCTCTTCATCCCTCTATTTCTTCCTCTCTTTCCTCTTCTCTCTGTCATCTATCCACTCTCTTCTTCCCTCCTCCATCTCTCCTCCTTTCTCCCTCTCACTCTTTTCCCTTTCCTCCTTCTTTCTCCTCCCTTCCTCTCTCTCTCTCTCTCTCTCTCTCTCTCTCTCTCTCTCTCTCTCTCTCTCCTTCACTCTCTCCCTCCTTCTCTCACTTATGGTGATGGTGTGTGAAGGCTCAGGGAGGCAGTGCCCCTGCACACAGTGCGTGTGTGTGTGTGTGTGTGTGTGTGTGTGTGTGTGGGGAGCCTGGGGACGACGGCGGTGTGGAGGAAATGAGATTCCCAACCCTGCATTAAGGCAAATTAACTCCTAAAGGGGGTTGGTATGGCAACCGCATCGGCCAGGGAAAGACACAGAGAAAGAGTGCAAAAGGGAGAGAGAGAGAGAGAGAGAGAGAGAGAGAGAGAGAGAGAAGGAAAGAGAGAGAGATGCCGCATGTACAAAACATAACGGCAATGTACATTAAAATTCCTGCCGATTTGATTAAATTCTTAACGCATTAGGGGAACTGACAGTGGGGAAGCATGGAGGGGGGGGGT
This sequence comes from Sardinella longiceps, assembly GCA_027497455.2. Taxonomy (NCBI): domain Eukaryota; kingdom Metazoa; phylum Chordata; class Actinopteri; order Clupeiformes; family Clupeidae; genus Sardinella; species Sardinella longiceps. The sequence goes on along the minus strand of JAODXP020000022.1, from coordinate 26,244,263 downwards.
CTGAGTATGCAGCAGGCGGCCAACAGGGGGGCGCGTGTAAGGCATGGGACTGCCTGAGATTTATGGGAATTGAGCCCAAAAAACAAGGCAGCGGCCGCGATAAAAATCTACCCAGCGTCCTCGGCACTGGTGCTGAACGCTGAGGCTGCTAATATGTGACGTCGCCGCCACTGACTCAGGGACCGCTACGACCGCCGATAACACCACCAACGACAACGACAACAATGCCAGCAAAATAACAACAGCTCTAAAGTCATTCTCATCAAGATAGGCGTCAGGACATTAAACCTCTCTCCACCCCCCCCCCCTCCATCCCACCCTAAGCATTTTATTTTTCAGTTCCACTGATCTGACAAAGAAAATAAGTTTGCAATAATATATCTACAGTGTGTAGTAGAGAGAGAGAGAGAGAGAGAGAGAGAGAGAGAGAGAGAGAGAGAGAGAGAGAGAGAGAGAGAGAGAGAGATAACATATCATATCATAGTCTTGCAGGGGTGCAGTATGAGGGTGAAATTGTGTTTTTATTTTGTTGCAAATAAGGAGAAAGAATAAATAGCTCTATTCCTGGTCTTTTAGCCAGCTTAAAGGAAATCTCTAACACCATGCCTCTCTCCATCTTTTGTCTGTCATTGTCCATCTGACATCCTCCCACACACACACACACACACACACACACACACACACACACTTCCTCATATTGTTAAATCCATGAGCCAGAGGAAACAATGTGAGCTTCATTCATATGTTGAAAATCGTACCGAGCAGCTGTATCAATTCCACCACAAACTTGATGTCATACTTAATTACCAAACAGCATCACAGTTAAATTTCTGTAATTAAGCCTCTTAATATGATTAACACGTCTCAATTAGGCCACTGACAATTTGCATAATTTATAAGGCAACATAATTGTGCTCTGGTGTAAGCTCTGTGATAACAAAACACTAAATGCATTATGTCACTCCTGGAATCCATCTCCTTGACGGCTGTCAAATGGATTCCTAATTGCACTTATGCTAAATGAAAAAAAAAGTGTAAAATCTTGTAAAAAGTTCCCCAGAATGTATATTTTTTTCTTTCTTTTATAGCACATTTCGTTTTCCCAGTCTTCATTTAAGCTATTTTATTGCACAAAGACTCAAGCTCTGGAGCTGCATACACAGGGACAATCAAGCACTGAGATTGTGAACCAGCAGGGGTGCCCGGCTTCGTTTTCCCTACATCTGCCCCCCTCCTTTTCTCTCTCTCCCTCTCTCTCGCTTTCTCTCTCCCTTTTCTCTCTCTTCGCCTCTTTCCCCCTCTCTCTCACTACCCCTCCTTCTGATTCTCTCTCTTGCTGTCTCTCTCTGTCTTTCCATTGTCTCCTCAGAGGAGTGCTGTATCAGCAAGGAAGCGGGGAGATTGAGTGGAGAGACAAAGGCACGTTAGCATGTTAGCATGCACAGCCAAGCCACAGGCAGACAAGGCCAGTGTGTTTGTCACCAGGGCCCAAAGCCAGCAGAGGCTCGCCTCCGACCTGTCCGCCAAACACCAGCAGCATGTACAATCAGCTGTCTGCGCTAAGCAGCCCTGCACACACTGACACAAGTCGCAACAACACATGTAAACACAATAAGTAATTAAATAAATAAGCAAAAAAGCAAATAAATCCATAAAGATGATTATGCAAACAGGGAGACTAAAATAAAAGTAAAGGTGACATTAATGCTAAATAATAGGTCTGTCTCTCACCGTGTGGCCAGTAATAGGATTTGAAAAAAAAAAGATCCAAAAAAAACTCCAGGTAGAGGCAATATTTACATGTGTAAATACAAAATATACACCTTGGCATTACAATGAACTTCAGGCCCTGAAGGGTCTTTGTGGTGGCCGTAAAAGTGAGAAGAGAACATTATTTTAAAGAGTAACTGAGCTGTACCACACTGGACATTAAGGTTGCTGGCATCCCAGGCAATAAACTAAATAATCAAATAAAAGGACTGTGACTATGGAGGCATCCCGTCAGGCCAGAACATGGAGCAGACGTGTGGCTGCAATGTCAGCGGCGTGGAGTGGCGTGGTGTGGTGCGGTGTGGTGTTGTGTGGTGTGGTGTGGTGTGTGGCGCAGCAAGAGAACCCCCCCCCCCCCCTCCCCCTTGTCTGTAATCTGATCCTGGGCTCACTTTGCCGGCGTCAAATCTTTACTCTGCCACTCTCCTCTCACCCCATTTTCACCCTTCAAAAAATAACATTACATCATTCTGCTAGTCACTTTTATAAATGGGACGTCCCCCCCGGGCCTGAAACCATACCCTATTCAAACACATGCCTCTAGAAAACTGGCCTTTTGTTGAGGTCGGCAGCGAAGAAGTGTGTGTGCGTGTGTATGTGTGTGTGTGTGTCTGTGTGTGTGTGTGTCTGTGTGTGTGTGTGTGTATGTGTGTGGGGCGGGTGGGGGAGAAAAAGTAAAAATAAAGCAAGAAGTCTGTGCAGAGTGTTTAGTGAGCATTTCGCTGAAGGATTGTTAGGATTTGACATTGGTTTATAAGATTTAGATTTATAACGGTTGTGAGATGTTTACAATGACCAAATCAGCTCCTTTTCAATATCATCTGGCGAGACATTTGTTTAGAAGAGAGGTAGAACACACACCCACCCCCTCAACTCCACCCAACGCTTCCATCAACTCGCCTACCCCTACCCCTCACCCCCATCTCAAAAGTTCAGAACCCAACAATGTTTTCTTTTTCTTCATCTTACTCTTTTTTTAAACAGAGAAAAAAAAGATTGGGAGTTAGACAGAGATAAAGTTCTCTTTAAGTGCCTGTCAGTAAATAAACGGCCATCAGTGGTTAATTACGAACAGACTCGACACAGGACCCCTGCTGTGAGAACCATTAGAAAATTAGAAAAGACTTTCATATAACAACTGCAACTTAGCATGATAGTAAATGCCCCCACCCACCCTAGTAGTCGCCTTGCGTACTGCAAGTATTTGCCTTTCTTCTTTTTTTCTTTTTTTTTCAAAGCCAAGGTTCAAGGTGGTGTCACAGAACTGGCGGTTACATTAGGCAATTGGATGCCGTGACACCATTCTTAAGTGCTTGGAGATCCAAGCGCTCAGGCTCCTTTGAGACTGGTATGCCCCAATTCTCTGACGCAAAGGGGAACCAAACACAAGAATCTGCTATTTGGCATCTCGCCTTTCATGTACAGACAGGGTTATGTCACTTTTTGTGCTTTGAATAAATAATGTTTCTCCCCACACACACACACACACACACACACACACACACACACACACACACACAAAATAAAAAGTATAAAAAAAGAAATTGCTTCCAGAGTTCTAAGTCAGCATGACCTAGTGCTGATACAGTAGGGTCGCATTGTTTGAGAGTATTTTTGGAAAGTAGTGTGTGTGTGTGTGTGTGTGTGTGTGTGTGTGTGTGTGTGTGTGTGTGTGTGTGTCTTGTGTGTGTGTGGGATGGCAGAGTCAGTGACAAGACGACGCCATTGTTTTCACGCCTGACTTTACGAGTCGACCTCGCTCGCGCCCTTTAGTCACACGTTCCCCATAATGCAATGCAGCCGTGTCAGTCGGTATGCGCCTGTGATGTTTAGTCCTGAGCCATCATCACGCTTGATGCACAGCTCACAGCCCACCCTCACCCTGCTCACCTACACCGAACATATCCAACACAGGTGGCTATATTTATAGGGTGGAAATGCACCCTGTGAGTTACGACTGTACTGACCGTGTCTGACCGGACTTATATTCTTCTATTAAATATTAAAGTGCAAGTCGCAAGTTATTTACAGTAACAAGCCTTGTTGACTTCTATAGCACAACATCAAAAGTTAACATTTATTCATTAATAAACAAGTTTGAATAACAAAGGTGAGATTTTTCAACTTTTTCAAAGACTAACCATACACACTACTATATCATAAAATAAGCAAAGATGTCAACAGAATATTTCAGTCTAGCAGAGAGAAAGAACATGCATATACACACATACTTCAACACTATATTTCTCCATGACAAAGGAGCAAAGAGCAAGATAGCTTTGGCAAAGTAGCATTCCTTTCAGCGGGATGAGAGGCAAAATATGTCAGGAATGAAACCAAGCAGTGAAGGGGGAGACAAATCACACACACACACACACACACACACACACACACACACACACACACACACACACACACACACACACACACACTCAAGAGACATGCTCAGGAGAGTAGTGGAAGCTGGGCTGCTCTCCTCTGGAGAGTGTATGTGTAAGCCAGCCACAGTCAGCCAGCACACCATTGTGTTTGTTTATAGATCTCTATACAGCCTAGAATAAGCACACAGAGCCGGGAGGTCAAAGGTCAGGTCTTGCCCGGCGCCCACGCTCCATCCTGCAGGTGCTGTCATTCGCCCAGGGGACAGCGGGGGGGGGGCAGTGGTGGCATCACAAGAGAGGGTGGGGTTGGGGGGTGGGGGGTGTCAGTGCAAAGGGAGATGACAAATAAAGATCGTCACAGGAGGGGACCCTGCCCGTCGCCACTATATCGTCATGACAACCCCACACACAGACACGCCGCTGCACAGCGATACAGATAAAAATCGATAGCAACAGCGACGGACCCACCGGCATCCAAGGAGAACTGGCCAGCCATTTATCAAAGCCTATTAAAAATTGACTGGTTTATTGGTGATAAAAGAACAACGAAGCCCTCCTGTTTGTTTTTCCCCTTTTTCCACTGTTTCTTACAGAGGGTATTTTTGTGGCTTTGACACAGCAAGCACAGCGTTTGGCAAACAGCTTATTTCAGCCTCATTGCAAGCAAGCAGGCAAGCCTTAGCTTTTCCAAACAGTTTAATAATTGAACAAAAATTAAGGGGTTTGCTGACAATGCTGGCACTTTAATGTATCCTGTTTAATAAAACATTGGCATCCACAAAGGGCTGAAATATAGCTGGAAATGTCCATGTCGTCTCCAGTGCTCCTCTAAATGACAGTGACATTAACTGTGTTACAAGTCATAAGCGTTCATCATTAACATCTCCTCGGCAGCTCGGAATCAAGAACAGGCAGCATCTCAAAGCATGGCTGACTTTTGATCGTGACAATGAGGAGAACTCCACTGCACTTCCTCAATAATTCATTACAGTAATCTATGCCGTGGAAAGGTAAAGGAATAGCAATGTTGTTGTTGTTTTTTTCCACCTTATTTTTTTCATCATTCAACAAACACCAAAAAAAAAAGTAAATAAATAATAATAAATAATAATAAAAACATGAGCTAGTGTGTTGCTTTTGTTTATTTTGCAACAGAAGGCTTTGGTGCAAAGAAAAAGAATCATTCTAATTAGGTGTGAATGCCAGAGTGCTATGTTTCAATGACAGACTGAAACAATCCTGAGACAAAATAACTAACCTCTCTGGATTCTTTAAATTGAGATACTGTTTTTAATAATGATTTAAACAAAAACATTGCTTTTGACAATTTTTTTTATAAAAGTATAAAATTACATTCATTATATATTTGCGTTGTTAGGCAGTGGTTTGCCATTTAAAGACAAAATTAGGAAAATATGTAATAATAGAATTCAGCCTAATGTTCTAAAGCAACTTGTTTCATTTGCATTTAAACAGAACGACATCTCAAATTCAAAGTCTTTATGAAAAAAAAAAACAAAAAACAAAAAAAACAAGGAGATATTTTCTCGACAGCACAAAATGTCGGCGGCAACTCCGCTGGGATCCCCCAGAGAGAAACGCATGCTGTCAAAACGGGACCCAAATAGCCCTGCTAATGTGTCTGGAGCATTCATACATATTCAGAGCCCTAAAACGAGACAGATTCCAGAGCGCCATCGCGCCGCGCTCCGTGTCGTATTTATGTTACATCTGGCAATGTCGAGCGCGGAGCAGAGCAGAGCAGAGCAGAGCGGAGCAAAACAGTGCAGAGGAAAGCATACTCAACGGCCGTGGTCCTTCTGTGCTGTGCCACGAGTGCCGAGT
>JAODXP020000022.1:26230767-26233267 GCA_027497455.2 Sardinella longiceps | reverse complement strand
CATGTGCTGAGACAGGCCGGGGTGCCCTGTCATCCCTACTCCCGCGTGAGAGTGCATCAACCGGGACTGCTCGTCCATGTCGCTCGAATTAATGTTGTATCTCACCGCTGCTTTGCTTGCGTTACTCCCCTGTTAACTACAAGAATAACGTTACGCACGGAAATTCCTTTGGAGCTATGCTGAGTCCAAACCGATCCTTCCCTTGCTTACTCCTCTTATGTTTTCGCCGTAGCAAGAGGCAGATAGGGGAAAGGCAAACCCTTTGACTCGCTCTCTCCCAGCTGGTCTTGAGCTAAATGTGAAACCTGATCTGAAATACTGCCTTGACCCACTGTGTCTATGCGTGGAAGAGCGAGGGCTGAAACTGTAAATTCGGTGCGTGCTTTCTCCCGCGTTATAACGGTGTCTGGTTCCCGGTATGCAACCGTTCCACCCGATAGACAGTGCTGCGTCGGAGGGAAGAGGGTTTCAGACCTTAGATATAGGTTATTTCGACTTGTTTCATCCCCTTGCTTTTGTTACGTGTAGCACTGGCAGCGCATAGCGAGACTACGAAGCACAAACTCCACCCACCCGACATGATTGGAAATAGAGACCATTTAGCTCCTCCTTGAAGTGCTTCACATGAAACGTCAATCATAGCACAGGGAAGGTGGGACGCAGGAACCAGCTTTAATACTGTATCCGATGTATCGTGTTGTAAGCACTCCAGAGTGGCATCTTAGGTGATGGATTGAAGCAGATTCCGAAATAAGTAATTGTGGCTGAGAACAAGAGGTCTGCTCTTGTCTCCCCTTTTGACCAAAGGAAGACCTCCATTTTCTCCACAGAACTCCATTTAATGTTTAGGAACATTGCCAAGAAAAAGACCCATTTAATCCCATGATGCTGGAGCTGCTAATCAAAACAATCGACTTTCTCATTCATTTGTTAAAATTATTAGGACGATTATGCATTTAACGTGATTAACGACAGCGGATCCCTCCACCTCCTTGTGACAGGGGCCTTTACAATGACAAATATTCACTCTCTGGTTTAAATCAACTTCAACTTTACATTTCAAACCGTCTTTATGATTCATGATATAACAAGAGCGCATACCCAGAGCAGCTAGTCAATTCATCTTCACATACCACACTCAGCCTTGTGCAGACACTGCATTGTTGTATTTTTGGAGTACAGTGTTTGTGTGAGTGACTGCATGTGTATGTGCATGTGCATGTGTGTCTGAGTGTGCGTGTGTATGTGTGTGTGTGTGTGTGTGTGTGTGGTGAGGGGGGTTGTGTTTTTTTCAGGTATGTTAGGGGGGTACGCTTGACTGGGTTTTGCTGGGCACTCCTAATGTAAGCCGGTGACCCATGGTGCGCAGTCAAGCAGCAGGGTCTGTGTGAGTGTCTGGCCAGGCTGAAAAGTGCCCTCTAGGCCCTGAGGAGGCCTCCACTCCGCCACTGCTGCTCCTGCCATGGGGAGGCACCCAGGAGATGACGGGGGAGAGGGGAGGAGAGGCAGGGAGGGAGGCAGGCAGAGACAGAGGGTGGGGTGGAGGGAGTGTGTGTGTGTGTGTGTGTGCGTGTGTGCGTGCGTGCATCTGTGTGTGTGTGTGTGTGTGTATGTGTGTGTGTGTGTGATTGTGTGTTTGTGTGTGTGTGCCCAAGTACTGTATGTGTGTGCATGCATGTGTGTGTGTGTATGTTTGTGTTTGTATGAGTGTGTGTGTGTGTGTGTGTGTGTGTGTGTGTGTGTGTGTGTGTGTGTGTGTGTGTGTGTGTGTGTGCCCAAGTATGTGTGTGCATGCACGTGTGTGTGTGTGTGTGTGTATGTGTGTGTGTATGTGTTTGTATGAGTGTGTGTGTGTGTGGAGGGCATGCATGTTGGGAGACACTGAATGAGTGGGTTTGGATGAGGCTGCTGTGAAGGAGGGACGCCAGACTGCATGGACGCAGTTTTTTTTTTTTTTTTCCTTTTCTTTTTTTTCAAAACTAGCTGCCTGGAAGCATGATTCAGAATCCTTTAGTGCAGAATTAAACTGTGGACAATCAGTCCCTCTGGTGTTATTTGAGGGTGGGTTCTCTCTCTCTCTCTCTCTCTCTCTCTCTCTCTCTCTCTCTCTCTCTCTCTCTCTCTCTCTCGTTTTTTTTTTTTTTTTTTTTTGCTATCGGCTGCTGCTCAGTGCTTGGGAAAAGACAAGAGAGAGGGAATATTTTCGGTGTTTTCAGAAGCCAGAGAAAGAATGAGGATAGCTTCACAAGTCTCTCTCTCTCTCTCTCTCTCTCTCTCTCTCTCTCTCTCTCTCTCTCTCTCTCTCTCTCCACTGAGGCCAAGCTCAAGAACTACAGGGAGTTTTGTTTCCATCATAGAACTGAAAGCCAGAGAAGAGAAAAAAAAATCTCTTTTGATATTCAATGACAACATTTCAGTGTGAAAAATAAATAGTCTAAATAAGAGTTATTTTAAGACAGTATTTATTTTAAGTGAGCACTACTAAAGCACAACTCACAGG
>JAODXP020000022.1:26220767-26225767 GCA_027497455.2 Sardinella longiceps | reverse complement strand
CGCTCTGCTCTGCTCTGCCACCACACAACGCAGCCCGGCCCACGGCCAACAACCAACGAGCCGCGAGCTTTCAGACGACCAGGCATCAGACGGAGGAGACAAGGGGCTGTGAGACACCGTGCAGCTCCAAGCCAACTGGACCAACACACACACACACACACACACACACACACACACACACACACACACACACACATAGACAAACACCCACTCACACACATACACACGCGCAGAAAGGAAAGGTGTTTGTTCATAGAGTTGAATGGGAGGGACATGGATGGATGGGGTGTGCAGTGAGAGGAAGAAAAAGCCAAAACAAAGCGAGAGTCAGTTTCGGTTTCTAGGGGAATGAAAGCGACTGTCCTGAAATAATGTGTTCCTGGAAGTCCGACTTGTAGAGAGAGCTGAGCTGGGCTGGGCTGAGTGTGAATTAGAACTGCCACAGCAACAGTTGGATGCCCAAGGGGATCCCACACTGGCACTGATTGTGGACTGGACTCTAATGGCAATTGCTTCATATGAAAGGACAACAGTAAATAAACCAGATTTGCTAAAGACAAACACATAGTAGATAGAGCCATATAACAAAATACATTTTTATAATTTTGTGATATTATATAGTATAATATATATATATATATATATATATATATATATATATATATATATATATATATATATATATATATATATATATATATATATTGTAATGTTGTGATCAAAGGACTCAACAAAAGGAAGGTATTTTATTTGTCATATGCATATGATCACTGGTGTAAAGAATACTGTGAAATGATATCTGGTGTCATAATGATAATGATGTAATGCTGTGGTAGGCTATTCTACAGTATAGTATTATGCAATATTGGTTACCGTGTAGAATAGTGTTGACATACACTGTAGCACATTCTCCTCATCACAGTGTAATCTAAGTAATATAGCACCCCTTCAAAGTGTCACTGACTGAAGCCATTTCCATTCTGTGGAGACTTCCCACATTAGAGGAGATCTCATAATCACAAGCTCCTGTATACTCAATGTTTCTACTGAGGAGTTTCTAGTAGTTCTAGTATTCAGGAAGCAGGAAGAAGACAAAGGAGGACACTGTTACTGATCCCTCTTGGCGGAGGTCTGCGCTCTCTCAGCGCTTTTCTAGTGCTACTTATTTATTTATCAGGACTTAGGTGAGACAGTGGGATTTAGTTGTTCTCTCTCTCTCTCTCTCTCTCTCTCTCTGTCTCAATCTTTCTTTCTATGTGTTTGTGAAGGAGTAGGTTTTATGTCTCTCTCTCCTCTCCTCTTGTTTGTGCGCTTGTTCTGGTCCAGAGGTGTCTCCACGCGGCCACCGTCACATCCATCACCACCTTGTTTATTTGCATGCCTCATTATGCCTCCCTGGCTTCTGCCCCCTCCAGACCACCCCTCTACCTCCTCCTCTGCACCACCCCTAACAGACCCCCCCCCCCCCCCCTCTACAACCCCCCCAATAAGCTTCACTGGGCTACTTAAGGAGCTGCTGAAGAGGACTTATGGATAATACGACAGACCACACTGGCCGGGTTCATAGGGTCACTTCACTGCAAATGCATCAAGCAAGACATGTAGGATATCACACAGACAGAAAGAAAGAAAGAAAGAAAGAAAGAAAGAAAGAAAGAAAGAAAGAAAGAAAGAAAATGCAGTAAATTAGCCCACCCACTCACCTCGAACTTAGAGGTGTCGCAGTGTTTGGATGATCATCAGCAATGTCCTTTGTTCCATCAAGCGCATCTCTCTCTCTCTCTCTCTCTCTCTCTCTCTCTCTCTCTCTCTCTCTCTCTCTCTCTCTCTCTCTCTCTCTCTCTCCCCCAGAGCCTGTGGACACCAGGAAGAGCAAGAGGCAGGCGAGAGCATGGCCGCGGCGTTGCCAAGGATACAAATGAACACCATGAAGGAGTGGAATGAGGGCAATCTCCCCCCAGACACACAAGCACGTGACGGAATGCAGCCAAGCCATACAGGTACACTTGCTTATAGAGAGTTAGCGTCCAAATGACACAGATGTGTGTGTGTGTGTGTGTGTGTGTGTGTGTGTGTGTGATATTGGTGAACATACTTAAGTTTATTTGCTTTAACATGATGGACATGAGTGAAGTACATACAAAGTTAATTTGATTTATTTCTACAAATTCTATCTAAATAGAAAATGAGAAATCTGCTTTGCCCATATGAACCCTTTTGGAAAAGTTCTAACATTCTTAAAGTACCATGAAGAGTTAAAATTCACTGCCCTCCCTCAGGCCTTCAGCCTGTAAGGTTCTCATTACAAACAGTGAAGCCACATGCAATCTGGAGTTTAGGAAAAAAAGAAAAGAAAAAGAAAACAGGATCAAGGACTCTCAGAGCCAGCATTGGCTGGAGTGCGAGTAGTATACACATATCACTGTGCTGGGATTGGTAGTGATGCAGCACATATGGATGCATTTGGATTGGAGATGCAATCTATATTTGATATAAAGAAGAAGAAAAACATCCAGTCTGGTACAATCCAGAGATTGATCATGAAAATGACCGGCAGAATGTGTGAGTGGGGAAAAAAACACAGCCATGTTTTAACAATGAGTCTCTCTCTCTCTTTCTTCCTTTCTCTCTCCCTCTCTTTTTCTTTCTTTCTCTCTCTCTCTCTCTCTGTGTCTCCCTCTGTTTCTCTGCTGTGTGGCAGCCACTGTCTGAGAAGACCTTGATAAAATATTCAGTGCATTTGTGTAGTGGTGCACTCCCTGGGAAGATAAAGCTAAGCCAAGGAGACATACTGGGACCAAACAGGTTCTCATGCAGAGTGCATCCCAAATATTAGACAACCTCTCTGCCTTTCAATATCAGCAGTAATGATTCAAAAAACATTCTTATTTTCCCTGTTTGTGGTGGTGGTGGTGGGGGGGGGCCTTTTTCTTTCTTTTTCTTTTTTTTATTTATTGAAGCCTTGGATAAATTAGGGAGGCAACGGTTGACTCAGCGCTTCGTTGCCGTGGTGATCCATTGACCCTGAGGGTCTGGCGGGGAGAAAATTGAGAAATGCTCGTTTTAATGTCTATCCAATATATACGGCATCCACCTCAAGATGGGCCGGAGTAATCAACCGCCAATCCATTAGACGGAGATGTTTTTCAAAGACTGACGCGTTATTGTGCCGACGCCGCCCTCGCTCTGGCTCACGTTCAAGGTTAACCTTTTAGAGCCGTGTGATTGTTGCGAGAAGGTTAAACAACACATTAACATGCATTAAAATATTAAATTATGGTTCCATTTACTATATGAGAGAAAAACAACAACATAAAAAAGGCTTTTAAAATTATGAAGGCAATTGATGAAGTAGGGGGTTTGGGCTACGAGGCTCCGGAGGATTTTGCGGGAGCAGAGTCTGCTGGATGGTTTTGGAATGGCCAGGCAGGGTGGGGGGGTATTGGCAGGAGGAGGATTTCTTTTAATGTGGGGTTAATGAACTGCCGGGGAGAGTCAAGCCTCTCACAACAAAGAGAAGTTTTTAGAACGTGAATGAGTGGGAGGAAAAGTGGTGTGTGTGTGTGTGTGTGTGTGTGAGGCTGAACGAAGCAAAAATACAGTTCCCTCTGGGCTATGACTCAATATTTTGTGCAGGTTTGCACACATTATTAAAATGTGCTTTGGCAGTTTTTCAAGAAACAAAAACAACAGACGACGGGAAGGGAGTTAAACACACACACACACACACACACACACACACACACACACACACACACACACACACACACACACACACACACACATCAACAAAATAAAAAGAGAACCCATTATTAAGTAAAAGAAGATCTGCAAAAGTAAGTGTTTTCTGTCATTCTAATGAACACCAATAGGCTTTAAAGAATGATGGCCCAACTCATCCCACTCGTCAGAGCAACATGTGTAGGAGGTGATGGCTCTGATTGGCTGTTCGGCCAACAGATTGCAGAGTACACCAGCAACGCAAGTTTCCGTGGCAACGATTAATTGATGCTTAAAATATGATATCACAAGGCCAGGTGTGAGAGTCCGCCCACCTGCAGGGCAATGAACAAACAAAAGAAAAGCTAAACAATACAAAAACACTTTGTCCTGTGTGTGTGTGTGTGTGTGTGTGTGTGTGTGTGTGTGTGTGTGTGTGTGTGTGTGTGTGTGTGTGTGTGTGTGTGTAAGAGAATATTATCTGTAAGGAACCCATCGAAACAGTTACATTTCCATAGAAGTTCCTTAGCGTTAACATAAACGTTATTGTTATGGATGTCAAACCTGGAAAGGACAGAAAAGACATATACATTTGTGCTATGCTGTGGTTTGCTTTGCATCTGTTAAATGAATGAATGTGCGATTACTAAACCAATACACAGTGTGTACAGAATGTATGTCTCTCTCTGTGTGTGTGTGTGTGTGTGTGTGTGTGTGTGTGTGTGTGTATTTAACATGTTTTATTTTTATGACCAGCAGCGCCACTGCAGAGAAAAAGCTCTGGATTAATTGTGGTTTTACCTCTCCAGCGGTAATATACAGCCTTCACCTTGTTTGAGAAAATAACCAATTAACCCATCTGAGCGTTACGGGGGTTGCAACAGCTCCCGGGCCGAGCGAGCGAGCTGCATCCGCGTCTCATCCATTTAGGTAATTGAAGGATTGGAAAAGCCATCCCATTTGAGACCGCTCTCAGGAGCAATCCCATCATGGCCGTCTTCGCCTCCACCATCAAAAGTCGGGGGCCCGTCAAGCCAGGGGAGGGGGTGGGGGGTAGTGTAGGGGTGTGGGAAGGGAGTGTGGGGGTGTTTGGTGTGTGGTGTGTGAGTGTGTATGCGTATGCGTGAGGAGGGGAGGGGGGTGATTGACAGCTCTCCCTTTTTAACGATCCCACGCTCACCAAGTTCAATTTACCTTATTGCAATGTGAGTGGCCAGGCTCAGTGAAGGTTGGTGTGTGTGTGTGTGTGGGGGGGGGGGGGGTGGGGGTGAGTGAGGTGG
>JAODXP020000022.1:26205767-26215767 GCA_027497455.2 Sardinella longiceps | reverse complement strand
GCTTTTTTTGCTTTTTTTATTTACGAGGGATCAGAGTGGGCTTGTGCAATGCGGCTAAACCCGGCTGACTGTCTCATGTCTTGGTTCTGTCCAAGTTCAGCCCAAGTTCAGGCAAACCCGAGCCAGGTCAGGGCTAGGTCTATGCCAAGTGTTTTTCAGATCTGTTTGGGGTGAGGAGGATCAAAGCACTCTTAGACCATGCGATGCTTTTAATGGTGCTATGTGAATCAATACAACTGAAAATTCAATTCAAAGTCAATCGCTTCTGACTGGTTATATTTTTATTTTTATTTATAATTCCCCCCCCCCCCTTGGTTTCAGTCTTGTGGCTCCACTCCAGTAACAGCCACACTGATTTACAATCACTGATCTTTGATGATCTTCCAGATACAAAAATTCCCCTTGGAGATATACCAAAATAAAGGGCTTCATGCTCGATTCAATTCTATTTTATTTTTTCTGTCCAAGAAAAGAGAGTTATTGAGCATAACATAGAAAGACATCCTCACAGACACAGACGGAAGGAGCCGGAATGGGATATAAATAACCCGATTGACTTGTTCAATACTGTGGCTAGCTATAGCCAGCCAGGGAGTCAGCTTGCCTGCCAGCTCACCATGCAACACGGGACGAGACGGGCTTGAGATGGAGATGGTTAGAGGGAGAGCAGACAGATAGGTTACAGTATGGAGTGTGTGTGAGTGTGTGTGGTGTACAGTCTCTGGGTAAATACAATGTAAAATGTGATTGGAATTGGCTCCGCTTGCACAGGATGAAGAAGGATCAGCATCAAACAGACGAGGAGTGACAGCAGACCATTTGTACACACTCCACGAGGGGAGGGGGCGTGTGTGTGTGTGTGTGTGTGTGTGTGTGTGTGTGTGTGTGTGTGTGTGTGTGTGTGTGTGTGGTAAAGAGGAGACACCACCCCCTAATGCCTTATGGCAACTCATGTACAGCTGATAAGACAATATTTCACAGGGGGTCAAGGCCAATAAAGGCCCTTTTCAGCACTATGGAGATGAATAGGGCCTGACTACCACGTTCAACATGCAGACAGACAGACACACACACACACACACAGAGAGAGAGAGAGAGAGACACCCACATTCTTGCACGCACGCACGCACGCACACACACAGACATAGCACAATGAGTCTAACACATGTGGGCAGTGACATTGGCCATTTCATCCCCTCATTAATGATGAGAATTGCCGTCTGGAGCAAAAGATGGGGATATATAAGCTGGCAAGAGGGTGGGATCAGACTGGTTAATCTACTGGACAATTTGTTTAAACTGTGATGGACAGAACCATAGAGGCTTCAGACAACACAATTAAACACAGATCACAAAACACTTCTGTTATTATGTTCTGCAAGCTTGAAACAATGAAGCTCAAATGGCATGACTGCAGTGAGCCACATCTGGGCGGTAATATAGCCTTATTAGGACGATTAATCTATAAAACAAATCCTACTTCGTATTCTGAATTGTACAGAACATTTACTGATTGAACTCATCTCTGTGGTGTGGTCTTTAAAAAGCAAACTATGATTTTTTTTTTTTTTTTTTTTTAGAATTGCACCCCAAATGAATGCCCAGTTTTTGGGCTGTAACATCCAAGCTGCAGCACTCTCTATTAACACAGCACTCATAAAGCATTATAAAGACATATAGAGGGTTATTAACAGAGGCTTATAACTAATGACACTAGTATTCATAAGAGTTTGTACATTCTCATTACTGTGCATTTTAATGTTGTCTGCCTAAAATACGCTAGCTTTCAGAAGTAGCTTTTGGGAGCCCAAGTGAGTGGACCTTCTGTTGTTTCATTTCTAAAAAACATTGTTCACATTTCTCAACAATGGCTTTAAAGGATATGCCTAAAACGGTTACAGAAATCAATACACCTCAAGGTGTCCGTTAATCTGTTCTGTTACTGTAGTGACTGGGTTATAAAAAGTGTTGTGTTTACAAACTGCATAAAATCATTCACTTCGCCTTTAAATAATTAGATAATTTCATGTCCATGGAAACCCAATCAATGAGAGGTAGATAAAAACCATGGTGTGCTTAAAAAAGAAGATCAATAGACACAAAAAGTAAGTTGTTTTGGTAACACAGCCAGAGAGTATATAATTATTAAAACACTGGCCATGGAGGCAGCAGAAGGTGCTTGAAATGTCCTCCGAGCGGGGAAACGCGTGAAAGGGGAGGCCGGAGCAGAAACGGTTAAGGCCATAAAGAGACGTAGCGCTAGCCTTGACCCCTGCCAGGGCGAGGTATCTCCCCTGTGCAGGATTCTTATTCAACTCCAAACTGACAGTGTTTTTAATCTTTTCTTTGCCTCTCTCCTGGAGATTGGGGAAACAAAAATCAATACTCGCTGGCAGGCGATCTAGAGGGCTGTGAATTACTGGCGAGCCATCCGGCCCGGCGCCCGAGCACCCAAGCGCTCGGCGGCCTTGAGCAGGGGACCATGGGAGTAGCGTCGGAGGCTGGGCGAGGTCAGAGGTGCGGGCCAGGACCGCAGTGGGCAAAGTGAGGTATTTACTGCTGGTCTCACTAAAATGAGAAATAACTCCTGCACAGTGGCAGGGGAGCCGGGAATCTTGCCCCCCCACCCCCTCACACACACACACACACACACACACACACACACACACACACACACACACACACACCCTTTCTTCTTCTCACTTTGGTTCCCCCTTGTTCTATCTCTCTCTGTTTTTCTCCCTCTCTTTTTATCTCCCTCTCTGTTTCTCCCACTCTCTTTTTTTAAGTTCCTTTTTTTTTGGACAGTTCTCTGGCCTCTCCTCTTCCCGGCTCTTTCTGCACGCAGGCGTTCAGCCGGTGCTCCTGGTGGTGATGAATTGGGCCGGGGACGGCCATCACGCCGGTCCGTGCCACAAATCTCCGCGCAGAACATATCGACACCCTGGTCTGTCATTACCCGTTAATCACGCACCCTCTGGGCCGACGAACATTTCAATCCACCACAAACCCCTCACCCTTGCACACACACACACACATACACACACACACACACACACACACACACACACACACACACACACACACACACACACACACAAACACACAAACATACAGTACATACTCAGACACACACACACACACACACACATACTCACACACACACACACACACATATATACCACTCATGCACTGACCATCAACCTGACAACGCCCACCCCCACTGATAAATTCAAACCATAAGGCTCAGAGATATTAGAGGTGATTTTACTTGTTTGGGAATATCGGGGAATGTGGTAGATGACTGAAATATGTGAAAAATAAAAGGAGAGATTTTTTTGTTTGTTTGTTTTCAGAATTATTTTTTTGTTACAGTCTCACAGTAATGGTGACACAATGACCTGTAGATCAAGGTGAACATGAGGGGAAAAAAGCTGACAGATTTGACAGATGACAAACGCACCAAACACTTAATAGTTTATCATGTCTATAAAGCAAAAACCTTGACCCCAGACACACAAAGGCAATACTACTTCCTATTCTTTAGCCCAGATCCTCCTACTGATGTCGCTACTCCTAATAAACTACAGTGGAAATTCTCTGCCCTTTGAAACCCTTGCACAGAGGACAGCCTGGAGAAAACCCATTCCTGTTAACAGCTAAACCCTGTAAACGATGCATTCGCTTAATGAGTCTGGCTCTGAGGGCTCGACATTGCTTTCTCTCTTCCAGCACCACAGCCCAATGCTTCTTAGTTTGTATTGTTTTGTTTTGTTTGCCTAACACTTTCCCTCCGTCACACAAAACATTGCCACTCCTTCGCCTCAGTCTGGCCAGAAAGCGTTTGGCATCGACCAAAAATGAGGAGCACAAACCAGTCAAGTGTGGGACTAGGATCTGGGACGCATTTCACAATCACCCCACCAACAAACACACACACACACACACACACACACACACACACACACACACACACACACACACACACACACACACACATCCCACCTCCCCACCGGCCAAAATAACGCTTGACTAATTTGTGTTTGAGAGGCGAGGCCTTAGCGCGGTGATCGATACGTATGCGGTCACCTGCCAATAGCGGGCTCACTGAGTAATTAGCCAGCACGCTCTAGCGATCGTTGGCAGTGCTGACGGCTGGAATGAAGTCGCTCTGGCTGCCGCAAGCTGCCAAAAAGACATGGCCCGTCCCTTATTCCAGCTGAGAGAGAGAGAGAGATGGAGAGAGAGAGAGAGAGAGAGAGAGAGAAGAACAACAACAACAAGGGGCGCTTCTAAGAATGCCATGGCGGCCAGCTCACCTGGCAACCCGACTTGATGACCGGTCAGTCGGGTGTGTGATTGAGTGAAGGAGGTACCCTGCTCCAAAGGGTTGTGTCAATTCGCATCACACACCACAAATCAGTTGCTAAAAAATGTGTGTGTGCCTGAGTTTAAGCCAATAAAAAGACAATCACACAGGAATATTAATTGCCACTATAAATAGAATATGATGCTGTCTGAGTGGACTCTAAGGGGAGTAGCAGATACAGGACACAGATCTTCTGTCTTTCCTTCTGTAAACAAGGTGTTTTGACAGCAGCTTGATTTGATTTACTGGCAAGCTCTCCTCTGATATAGCTAATGAACGCTAATAAAAAAATACCCACCAACCTGATCAAATAATTAGTTTTCGGGATATTTCAGACAAGTCCCTTAAAATAGACCACATAATGACACAAGACACCCACTGAATGCAGATATTCTAGGGAGGGTTTGTCAAACATTAATTGTTCCCAATGCGATTTTCTTTTTGCCAAGTCATTATCATCATCAACCCCCCAAACTCCTAACCATTAGAGAAAGACTGGCAGGAATGAACCAGAGGGTCAGGAGCTGCAGCTGTGCTTTGCCCTAATTTGTTCAAACCAGGGTCATGTATGCGATGATCAGTGGCAACCGCAGAGATGAGGTGAGTGTGTATCTGTGTGTGGATGGGGGAGTTGTATTCGTATGTGTGTGTGTGTAGCCTACGTACCTACACAGCCTAAGTGAATGTGTGTGTGTCCATTTGTATGTGTGTCTGTGTGTGTGTGTGTGTGTGTGTGTGTGTGTGTGTGTCTGTGTGGGTACGTGTAAGTAGGAGTGTGTGTAGGTGTGTGTGCCTGTGTGTATGTGCGTGTGTGTGGGGGGTGGGGGGTAAGTGGGAGTGTGTGTGTGTGTGTGTGTGTGTGTGTGTGTGTGTGTGTGTGTGTGTGTGTGTGTGTGTGTTCTGTATGGGCTTCATCAGCAGTAGGCTGCCAATCAATAGGTGCTCAGCCCCCGAGCAATCAGATAGCCTCAATGACTCTGTCCCATGCCACTCATTAGAGGCGGTTACTGGTGGGCCATGCTGGAATTACATAAATAACAGCCAGTGCAATAACACAACCCTGAGCTCTCACACCACTGCAGACCCTCTCCCCTGTCACACAATATTAACCAAAGTCAAACCAAATCCCAGCATTTGTATTCTGGCCCTTTGTCTTGTTTAAATGTTTTAGGTGAATCGAACCTGTGCTTTCGAACGTAACTTAAAGGTTGGGATGGAAAAATGATACAATTCAGATGTCCAATCCCCTGTATTCAGACTTCCACAAAGCCACGACTCCAGAGCACTGGAACTAATAGAGCGGCAGTTGGGTTTGATAGACATAACACCATACAAACATTTTGACTGGTTGCTTAAAATGATTGTTATTCTGTCCTGTTCATTCCACAGCTGATTAGCAAATTTTATTTTGTGTTGGAGCATTTAAATTAATTGGTTGCAATTTAGGTGTGAATGTCATTTTCAGCAATAAAGCAAAATAGTGCTCAAGGAAAGCATCACATACTGTATGCTACCTTTAAGTCAGAGGGACAAATAGAAACAGAACTGACTGCCATAACCTATGAGGTGGGGTAATAATGTTAGCTATAGGCCTACTATGTGAAAGCTGTTTAAAATGAAAATGTAAATGTTTTGAAAGTGCATCGATGACATGGATATTTTGATCATTATGATATTGTAATAAACCTAGTTGGAGAGTTGACTAAAGTTGGAGAACAGAGAGAAAACCACACAACCTTGCTAAAGTTACAAATATACACTTTTATTTATTGATCACAATTCATACAGCCACCCATCAGGTCAGGACTGGGTTTAAATAAAGAACACTGATAAAACTCCCCACGAATTCCCTACCAGCGGCGTATACAAATTACCCACACGTTAACCCACTACACACTTACTGCACAGCAAAATCAAGTTCATGTCACACTAGAAATATCCAAGGCACTGCACACAATAGGCACTGCAATACGTTTAGGTTACACCACACTTTAAGCGCCCGCACGTAGGCTAATACACGAGAAGAGCCAGTATCTTTAAATATCCCCCACCCCGAGCCCACAGGATACGCCGATTAGTTAAAAACACACACAGACAAATCAACACAGAAGAGATCATTAAAACTTAGCTTTCCCCGAGGTTAAGACCCTCCCCCGGGGTCTGAGCTTGGCGCTGGATGGCTAGGAGGGGTCACGCACAAAACGCCAGTCCAGCGCTGGGAGGCCTCCACTGGTAGCGTATGTGGAGAACCTTTACCAGGAAGCGGGTGTCGCACTCCTATGTCCCGGACTTATCTAATGGAGGTTGCCCTACCTAACACAGGAACCTGTCCCTTCAGCCCACTGGCTATCTTCACCGCCGGCAGCCCTACACAGCTTGCGAGCGGCACCCACCCCCCCTTGGTGTGAGTGCTATAGCGTCTGCAGCAAGATCGCACCGCTTCCCGGAACAACGTCCATTGTGTCTCTCTCCCTTCTTAACACCTTTGCTCCCCCCCTCATCAACAATCAAGTCCAGGTGTACAGAATAATTTCCATTACCCAACCCAGGAGTTCACCCCAGACAGACACACGCACACATGCACACACACACACACACACGCCCACAAACACACACCCCCAAACACACTACACTCCCCCCACCCATAGGGCAGACTCGCCCTCGAGTCAAAACATTTCATAGTCCTCAGCCCACACGGGTGGCCTCCTGGTCCGTCCTCGGCACGGCTCCTGAGATGGGGCCTGTCTGCCCCGTTCATCTCCCTCGTGGGCACGACCAGCGGTAGCAGGCGTCTCCGGCAACCCCAAATGTGGTGAAGTGTCGTTACCCTGGGTCCCCCTTACTGCAGCTGGCTGAACTCCTTGTGCTGTGCTTGGGCCTGGATAGCAGGGAGTAGAGCTTTCCGTCCTCCCGCTCGGCCCCTCTGCTGGACTGGCCGTGGGCACCTCAGCCTCTGCTCCGGACACCATCACCTCATTTCCCCCATCACTTGATGCTGTGATTGGTGTCTGGCTTTGGACTCCGCCAGGGGACCCAGGTGGTACGCCCGCAGTCATCTGCCCCGCCGAGTTCTCTTGCCCCGCGGCCTCTGTTACAGTGGAGAGAAAGGGTTTGAGTCTATTGAAATGCACCACAGTCTCTGCCCCACCCCCCATTGGTACTAGCCTGTACAGGACCTCGGTTAGCCTTTCTAGAATCTTATAAGGCCCCTTAAACCGTCTCTGCAATTTTGGACATAATCCCCTTTTTCTAGCCTTTTCCCGGAGCCATACCAATTCCCCTTCTGAATAATACTGAAACTGTGCTTTAAAATCATAAACAGTCTTCTGTCTAGCCGAAGCTCTTAATTGGTGACCTTTTACCGCCTCAACCACTGTTGACAAAGTCTCCAACAGTCGGGCCACATATTCAGTTGCAGAAGAGAATTTCTCCCCATTGTCCAGATTTAACATCACATCTATGGGCAGAACAATCTCTTGCCCAAAAATCACTTTGTAGGGCGTAAACCCAGTGCTTGAATGAACGCTACTCCTGTAAGCCATCATTACATACGGTAATAATACATCCCAGTTAGACTGGTTTGCTTCCACAAACAGAGACAACATTGCACACAGGGTCCTATTGAATCTCTCTATCATTCCATCGGACTCGGGATGGTAGGCTGATGTTCGAGTCTTGTGAATGTTTAATAGTTGACAAACTTCCCTAAACAGGTTTGATTCAAAATTACGGCCCTGGTCGGTATGAATAGTGCGGGGGCCCCAAATCGACATATCCACTGCTCAACCAACAACTTGGCTACAGTTGGGGCCTCCTGGTTAGGTAGAGGAAATGCCTCAGTCCATTTGGAGAAATAATCACCGATGACAACAATGTACTTATTAAACCCTGGAGTCTCAGTCAGCGGACCTAAAATGTCCAATGCCACCCGTTCATATGGCCGTGAGGTTACTACAGACTGAAGAGGTGCGCGCGGCTTCTTTCCAGCCTCTTTCCGAGAACCACAATCTACACACTCTTGACACCAGCGTCTGACATCCCCAAACCACCCCACCCAGTAAAAACGATCTTTTACTTTGGCCTGGAGTTTCTGTACTCCCAAATGCCCCCCGGTGGCGGCATTATGCAATTGGTTCAGAATTTGAGGGACCAAAGCGCTAGGAACAACAACTTGAATGCAGTTAGCAGCATCTGAATTTAGCGGTGGATGCCTTACCAATCTAGAGCCCTGTATATGCAACTGAGCCCACACTGAAGCATATTTCTTCAACTCCTCTGGAGGTTGATCCCCAGCCCTCCCCTCCATTTTTAGAGCTAGGATCTTTTGGAGTTCACCATCCCTACGCTGAGCCTGTACCAACTCATCCTCCCCCTCCCCTTGTGTTGACTGGAGGTCAGCCCGCCCACTCTTAACAGCACGAATCACTTTTCCCTCAGGAGTTATAGAGGCAGCTTGTGGGGACGATGTTACTGGCAGAAAAGCAGGCAACCTGGAGAGGGCATCAGCATTTGCATGCCCCCGGCCAGGTCGATGCACGATCTTGTACTGAAAACTAGCCAGCTGCTCCACCCACCTGGCTAATTGCCCTTCTAGCCCCTGAAAATTATGGAGCCATCTTAAAGAGTTATGATCAGTCCTCAAGATAAACTCCTTACCCAACAGGTAATGTTTAAAGTGCTTTATAAAGGTGACCATGCTTAAAAGTTCTTTCTTAGTTGTAGCGTATTTCCGCTCCTGCTTAGTCAATGCCCTACTGGCATATGCTATCACCCGTTCTTGGCCTTCATCCTCCTGAGACAACACTGCCCCAATACCAGCGTCACTAGCGTCAGTGTCCAAGATAAATGTCTTCTGCGGGTCTGGATAGGCCAGGACCGGAGCAGACATTAGGCTGCGTTTAAGCTGTTCAAATGCAGTCTGGCACACTTCAGTCCATTTAAACCGCCTGCCTTTTTCTGTAAGTTGGTGCAATGGCCGTGCAATCTCAGCAAACCCCCTGATAAAGCGCCTATAATAGGAGGCTAGACCGACAAAGCTCCTCACCTCCGTCTGATTTTTGGGTGCAGGCCACTGACGCACGGCTTCCACCTTAGAGGGATCAGCTTTCACACCCTTAGCCGATATAATATGGCCCAAATACTGAACTTCTTTAGCGAACAAGCTACATTTGGCTGGTTTGACTTTAAGATTGGCCTGACGCAATTTAGACAGCACCTCATCCAACCGGACTAGATGTTCTTGAAAAGTGCGTCCAAAGATGATGATGTCATCTAAATATACCAAACAGGTGGTCCACTGAAGGTCAGCGAGCACCAAGTCC
Source organism: Sardinella longiceps (assembly GCA_027497455.2). Taxonomy (NCBI): domain Eukaryota; kingdom Metazoa; phylum Chordata; class Actinopteri; order Clupeiformes; family Clupeidae; genus Sardinella; species Sardinella longiceps. The sequence goes on along the minus strand of JAODXP020000022.1, from coordinate 26,206,077 downwards.
ATAAGCCGCTGAAAAGTACTTGGACTATTACACAGGCCAAAACTCAGCACATTGAATTCAAAGAGGCCCTGGCGAGTAATAAAAGCAGTCTTATGCTTGTCCTCCGGATCTAGTTCTACTTGCCAGTACCCGCTGGCTAGATCTAATGTAGAGAACCAGCAAGCTTTACTAAGGCTGTCCAAAGCGTCATCAATTCGGGGTAAAGGATATGCGTCCTTACGAGTGACATCATTTAATTTGCGGTAATCAACGCAAAAGCGAAGCCCCCCATCCCGCTTACGTACCAGGACAACTGGTGCCGCCCAGGGAC
>JAODXP020000022.1:26198335-26205667 GCA_027497455.2 Sardinella longiceps | reverse complement strand
TGGGAAGGCTGAATGATGTTAGTAGCCAGCATTTGTTTCAAATGATCAGACACTTCCTGCTGTAAATGAATGGGGACACGACGTGGGGGTAACTTGATAGGCTGAGCATCACCAGTATCTATCTTGTGCAACGTAAGGTGGGTTCTCCCCAAATCACCCTCCCCAGTGCTAAATACTGACACATTCTTTTGGAGCAGTGTGTAAATGTCAGTGAGGTCAGCTGGAGCAAAACCCCTCTGATGCAATCCAAAATGTGTCATGAGACTCTCAGCCGTCCATTGCGCCTGGGAGCCGACTCCATCTGGCCCAATCAAATGTTCTGCATTACAGCCTACCTCAACATCAGTATGTAATGTCCCCATCCTCATCCCCTCCTTCAAAGTAAGTGCCTCCTCTGTCACATTAATAACTCTAACTGGCAGGACGCCCTGGTGCACTTTACAAACTACCCGAGCTATCATAATGTCACATTGACTAGAAGCTGAGTCTAACGGTTCAAACATGCCCTCCAAACAAGGACCCAGTGCTTTTTCCACCTTACCCGAAATTATTGCCTCACTACGGGGGGGAATGACGGTGTCTTCAGGAACTATGACGACACGGGGCTTATCCATATCTGCTGGCACAATAAGGGGAAAAAGTTTACCCATTATACGACACTCGTTTTTACCAAAGTCCAACACAACTCCATATTTGCTTAAAAAGTCAAAGCCTAAAAGGATATCTTGTGATGGCACATCAGCTACCAAAAATTCCGCCACTAATGCTAGTGACTCAAATTGACACACTGTTTGCCACTTTCCTAGGATACCCATTTCGCCCCCATTTGCTGCCGAAACATCCCCAGAATGCCCAGTTAGCTCCACCCCCCGTTTGTAATATCAAGCCAGAGCTGCTTTGGAATCACAGATAGAGTTGCCCCACTATCTACTAACAAAAACGAGTCTGACGCACCTACTTTGGCTGCGATGTACCCAGAACCGCCATAGTTGCTTGCAGAGGCCACATATGCACCAATACGCTGGGGGGCAGGCAGTGGGCCTACGGTACCTGCCCCCGAGAGTTTCCCGGCAGATAAGGACAATCTCGCCGTATGTGTCTACTGCAACCGCACTCCCAGCACCCACCACTCTGTGCCCTAGAGCTACGGTTTAAAGAGCCCTGAGTAGCCATACGTTCCTGCAGTTGAACACCACTTAACTCTGGGGGCCTAATGGGGTTTTGCTTTTTCATATCTACTTGAATGTTAGACACAGTAGTTCGGAGAGATTTTACTTCTTGCCTCAATTCTTCTACAACTCCCAATAGCACCTCCATCTGTTCATCACTTTTGTGTTTACTTTCTACCACCCCCCTTACTTTAGCCTCAGGTGTCAATGTAGTCTGCTCCATATTTCTGAGCAGCTCCATCTCAGAAGCGAGATCAATGGCATCCTCTAATGTCGTGGGTTTTGCAGTGCGCAAATGAATACGGAAATCACCGGTTGCAAAGTGCGTAATAAACTGATCTCTGGCCAGCATGTCACGAGTGCAATTATCAGCCGTAGGATACGCTCTAGTAGCGAGTCTCCTTAAAGCATTACCAAACTCCCGTGCTGTCTCATTATGCATCCGACGGCGGGAGGTAAATGTAGCCCTACTCCAGTCTACGCTGTCGCAGGGTTCAAAACATCTTGCCATAGCCGACTTTAACAATTTGTAATCATTTTTCGCCTCTGTTGATAGCCCACTATAAATATCTCTAGCACGGCCTGATAATAATAAAGACATAAACTTAATCTTTAGAGTGTCATCCCAATTATTAACCTCAGCCGCTAGATCAAATTGTTCCGACCAGTCAGACCACTCACGGCCCACGCCGGTGAATGTCTCCGGCATAAAGACTGGACGAGCAGGGAGAGAAGCTCGATTAACTACTACGCCAGTTGCAAGGGAATTAGAAGGGCGCTCTCTACCCATCCCATCATTAACATCAACGTTAACGCTATGTTGTGATTCCCCCTCTGTCTCCATTTTATCACTACACAATCTAGGTCTACAAAAAACAAACAATAATCCGCACCGCTGCCACCAGTGTAATAAACCTAGTTGGAGAGTTGACTAAAGTTGGAGAACAGAGAGAAAACCACACAACCTTGCTAAAGTTACAAATATACACTTTTATTTATTGATCACAATTCATACAGCCACCCATCAGGTCAGGACTGGGTTTAAATAAAGAACACTGATAAAACTCCCCACGAATTCCCTACCAGCGGCGTATACAAATTACCCACACGTTAACCCACTACACACTTACTGCACAGCAAAATCAAGTTCATGTCACACTAGAAATATCCAAGGCACTGCACACAATAGGCACTGCAATACGTTTAGGTTACACCACACTTTAAGCGCCCGCAAGTAGGCTAATACACGAGAAGAGCCAGTATCTTTAAATATCCCCCACCCCGAGCCCACAGGATACGCCGATTAGTTAAAACACACACAGACAAATCAACACAGAAGAGATCATTAAAACTTAGCTTTCCCCGAGGTTAAGACCCTCCCCCGGGGTCTGAGCTTGGCGCTGGATGGCTAGGAGGGGTCACGCACAAAACGCCAGTCCAGCGCTGGGAGGCCTCCACTGGTAGCGTATGTGGAGAACCTTTACCAGGAAGCGGGTGTCGCACTCCTATGTCCCGGACTTATCTAATGGAGGTTGCCCTACCTAACACAGGAACCTGTCCCTTCAGCCCACTGGCTATCTTCACCGCCGGCAGCCCTACACAGCTTGCGAGCGGCACCCACCCCCTTGGTGTGAGTGCTATAGCGTCTGCAGCAAGATCGCACCGCTTCCCGGAACAACGTCCATTGTGTCTCTCTCCCTTCTTAACACCTTTGCTCCCCCCCTCATCAACAATCAAGTCCAGGTGTACAGAATCATTTCCATTACCCAACCCAGGAGTTCACCCCAGACAGACACACGCACACATGCACACACAAACACACACACACACACGCCCACAAACACACACCCCCAAACACACTACAATATGTAAAGTATGCCAGAATGAGGTTCCCACAACGTGGCTCTAAATGAGATCTAATATTTCTCTTTTGCCTCTCTTTCTGTCAACCGTCTTAATTAATAATTGAACATTTTTAATTTTTTCTATTTAGTGGCTATGAATAATAAATTACACTTGGGAGAAATCAAGCCTCTCTTGTGCAAACACTTTAAAAAATAAACAGGTACAGTGTGCTGAATTGGAAAATGGAAATAAATGAGAATATACATAAAGTCTGAATGTGAATTTAGATCCCAGCCTTGGAATTCCACGGCCGAGAGCCAGGGTGCCCTTTAATTTGGTTCACAAAGGGCCCTAATTGAAACTTTCTCACAATGTTTTGCCGCTTGATTTGACACTGGCTTCACCCATTGTCACAAAATCGATAGTCCCTGCCTGTCTGCAGTCTAACAGGGGAATGCTCCGGGCCTTTCAGCCAGCACACGTGGAGGAGAGCAGGGGTTAAGTGATCTGTTTCTGACACTGAGCGTGCAACACACAACACACACACACACACACACACACGCACACATACACGAATATCCACACACGTATTCACACATACACACACACACATACACACACAGAGCTTTTGAGGGGTAAAATACCGTGTATTTAGGGTAGTCTTTATTGTGCATGTACAGTAAGCGTATGTGTTTGCCTGTTTTTATACAAAGTGTGTGTGTTTGTGTGTATGTGTGTGTGTGTGTGTGTGTGTTTGTGCAGTTACCATTTGTGCCATTTACTAAAGTTATCTCTAAAAGTGAATTTGTGTGTTATTTATTTGTGTGTTATTTGTGTGTTATGTGTGTGTGTGTGTGTGTGTGTGTGTATGACTGTGTGTTAATATCTGTACCCATGTGTATGTGTGATCATGTGTCTATGTCTGTATTTGTATCTGAGTGTGCATGTGTGTGTGTTTGTGTGTAAAGGGAGGCGTAAGCATCAGGCTTTGGTCTCTGGAGTATTGGATTGGTCATTAAGGGCAGCAGCAGCCGTCTCCACGCCACACTGACCCCCACAACCCACAAAGAGGAGAGAGACAGAAGCCAGAGGAAAATGAAGAAACAAAGCCACACACTGACCGTTCCCCCTATTGTCATTGTGATGTGATGCTGACAATCTGCCAGATGACGCAGTGTGTGTGTGTGTGTGTGTGTGTGTGTGTGTGTGTGTGTGTGTGTGTGTCTGTGTGGGTATGGGTATGTGTGTGTGTTTGCGATAAGAGTGCATGAGAAAAAGCGAGACAAAAAAATGTCCCGAGAGACAAAAAATAAAGAGTGTGTGAAAGAGAATGTATTTGTGTGTGTGTGTGTGTGTGTGTGTGTGTGTGTGTGTGTGTGTGTGTGTGTGTGTGTGTGTGTTATTCATACCGCATCTCCTCTTATGAATGTCAGGCTCTTTTGTTATGCTGTACTTGGCTACCTACCTAGAGGCAGAGGGAGAACATTTGGTTCAGACACACAGGCACTGGGAATAGAGCAGAGCGGCTGTACACCACCAGAGTCACTGCAGATGTTCCACTATAGAGTCCCAATATTTCTTAAAGCAGGCAGCCTGAGCTGTACTGTGGGAAATATAATATGTCTATATCATAGTGTTATCACAAAAATACTTGTCAAAAGTCAAAGACAAACAACAATTACATTTACCACAGTCCAACATTTAACTATAAAAACACAAAAACATTTTCTTAAAGGGTTGAGATTTGATACATGGAAATATTCAAACATGTAAGTGGTGTCATAATATCTAAATCTGATAATGGAGGACTAACGGCTACATGTGTTGTATGTGTTGTTGAAGGCTTCCAATGTCAAACAATGATGAAACTGGAATGCTGTTTTCATCCTAGACTCTCTCTCTCTCTCTCTCTCTCTCTCTCTCTCTCTCTCTCTCTTTCTCTCTCTCTCTCTCCTGCATTGATCCTCTGCTAGGCTAATATTCTCCACTTGCCAGACTGCAGACAAGGGCCCTGGGAGAATCAGCCTGATGAACAGCGAGGAGTCAAAGCCGCTGCCGCTGCCGAGCACAAAGATGGCGACCACGACGACGGCGAAGATGCTGGTGTGAGGGATGAGGTAAGAGGCCAAGTTAACGTCAGGAGATGTCTCTGGTGACCAGCCAGTACCCCGCTAACATGGATCACCCCTCAACCCCTGAGTTAATGCACTTAGGCAAATAGAGGTGTGTGAAGCCATTTGGGTAAGTAGGGACCAATTACATGTGTGGATGATTTAGGGGGAGTCCCTGTCAAGGTACCGCTCTGCCCCCCCACCCAACACCCCATCTGCCCCCCACCCCCCCTTGGGCCTCGCCCGAAGGAAATGAAAATGACTCTCGTAATGGCGTAGGGGGAACGGCGGCGGTCGGCGGAGGCCACTCTCCGATGGACGGACCATTACGGCGTGTCAACAACGACCGAAGAGGAAGAGCGAAAGCGTGAGGGCCTGCAATTAGAGAGTGAGAAAGCGAATGGATGGAGTGGAGGGTGGCTGGGGGACGAGATGAGGTGAAGGGGGGATGCGTGTGTGTGTGTGTGAGTGAGTGTGTGTGTGTATGTGTGGGGTGTGTGTGTGGTTGCGAGGTGTGTGTCACACTAGAGGACTTCTGAGTGGCTCTGTGGCCCGTCGGGCTAATGCTCAGATTTATGGCTTTTTTCATCAGCGCGGCCCCAGCGCGCCATACATCCCCACACCATGCGGTAATAGCCCGAGTAATCTTAATGAGGTCACAGTGAATGTCATTTTGTCACTCGCTGAGTTAAGGTGGTTGCCACGGACAGCGCCCAAGGCCGTTAGACCCAGCAGAGACCTGTCCCTAGCAACGGTCAAAAAGAATCACTTAAGAGCTGACCCCAGCCACAATATCTATTATTGTGCTCACTCTATGTAGTCCGCTAGCATTAAGTGACACATTAAGTATGAAGCATTGAATATAAAAATAAAAACTGACAAATTAAATACTGCCCAGAACACTTTTTATCATTAAAGGACCATGCATTGGAGGATTTGTCAAATTTTCTAAATTTATAAGGATATTTCTTGGCCTTGAACTGTGCTCATTTTGAAACATGCAGTTGCAGGACATAGTCAGTTTAAATTGGACAGTAGTTGCAGTTCAGTAGAAAAATGGGGGGAAAAGAAATTCTAGTCAGATCATCTATGGCATGATAGGCCATATCCTAGTTGCAATAGGCCTGGAATAAGTCATATATGTGCAAGTCTCAAGCCAGCTGCATGTCAACTCAAAAGAACCTGTATGTCCTGAGTCTAAATCAAGACATTTACTGTAAGCTCAGGTCAAGTATATCACTGGTCAAATCAAATAAAAAAAGGGCTATTGATAATCTACTGGAAAAAAGTAATATCTAGATTTAATCTACATGAAGGCTAAGTATGGAAGTAAATTGATGGCCTCTTGTGAGATTAATGGTAAGTAAACAGTTAATTTAGTCAGCAATGTTTTATTAAGATTAGCTTGCTGTAGCCTGTTACCCTGAGTAAGTTTAAGCATAGCCCTGTTGCACGAGCCTTCTAACAGCAACAGGTTTCACATGGAATGAATTTCGAAGCATAGACCTAACGCGAATGTGAAGCACTTTACATTGAGTCAAAGGTACCTCATATCTTACTTTCGGTTTCGAATAATGAGTTTCCATTGATTCAGTGTAAAGTGCTTGTTCGCTTCTGCGTTTGTGTTCGGTTTATGCTGTTCCAAATCATTTTGTTCCACTCGCTAACTAGTGCATTTAGCAGGCTTGTTCAACAGGGCTATGCTTGAAATCGCTCCGGAGCACTGCTTTAAATATGTAGATTGCCTTTGAATAAACTGCTTTCCTCTATCTTATCTATATTTTAGGGGTTCGCCAGATTTGCTCAATTTACATTTATTTAATCATCCTTTCTAAGTTTCTGAAAACATGCTAATTTTTCAAAAAATTCTAAAATAAAAAGTTTAAGGTCAAGTCAAGTGTAGTTTTTTTTTAATCTGCATTAGCAGAGCAATTCTAAATTATTCAAATTTGGATACAGGTGATATTTGATTTCAGTAATGGGACTCAAATAGCCTTTTGTTCGCCCTGTGGCAATACCTCCCATCCTGTACACCCAGTGTGTGGTTTGCCCTGCGTTCCCCAGCCATAAATCAGAGATGTTCTCTGAAACTATATTACATTATTGTATCAATGATTAAAAACGGACTTTATTTGAGCCAAAACATGGTGGTTGGTTGCACAGTCATCCAGCCCAGCTGCCTAGACTGTCCAAAGGGAGAGAGAGAG
>JAODXP020000022.1:26183335-26195835 GCA_027497455.2 Sardinella longiceps | reverse complement strand
TAATTTCTCCTGGCACTTAATGTTTTTTTCTTCCTTTTCAGGTTGATTTATTGAATGAAGGCCAAGTCTGCTTGAACGAAAATAATTAAAGAAAACGATTGTGATGGTAGGCGTCTTTGTTTGCCTTTGTATGACCTTGGGCTGTCAGCCAGAGTATTCTTCCTGTATCAGAATGGCATAAATGCCTGGCTCTTACCAAAAAATCACAATCACTGTTGCTAGGCTACAATGTGTTGGCTAAGCCACTGAGATTTTGGAGAAGGATGAAATATTGTTTAGACCGTTTGTTTGTCTGCCTTTGTCAGTTGGCCTTGCTAACACAACTGCCCGTCAAGCTATAGCCAATGTGTGTGTGTGCCAAAACATTGTTATGCTTTCTTCCAGAGCTCGAAAGTAAAACGAGCTATTCAATTAAAAAATATATCTTGCCTGAGTTTTTTTTGTTGTTGTTGTTGTTGTTGTTGTTTTTTGCTGTGAAATGTGAAACACACGTACAGTACATTTCACTTGCAGGCAAATATATGCGGCAGGGTTCCAGATGCAGAGTGCTGGTGTTGTTGTTTGCCTCATTGGCTGCACCTTTGTGTAAATGAGGAAAAATGACTACATTTTGCTAATTCTCTGCTCTTTCCAAGAGCAAATGCTTCATCAAAGACCCCCTGCAGTGGTCAGCATTTCCATTTGATTCATCTCGGGCTTGGAGAGAGCAGGTGCCCTTGATGTTGCTACTGTGAAAAAGGCCGCCTGCCTAAACTTTGAGACATGAAGGCACACAGGTACATGGGGGGGGTTTATGTAACCCTGACAAAAAAAAGCAGAGCGTCGATTGTCAGAATTAGACAAGCACAAGCGACGAGAGCGGCACCCCTGACAAGCTAAACCTGTGTTTGACAGCAGACAGCAATCTATCCTCATCACCTCAGCTCATGGCAGTAGCGACGGTAACGGCGGCGGCAGCAGCACTAGTGGCGGCGACAGCAGCGGCAGTGACACACACACACAAAGCTTTGATTCCCCTCACGGCGTTTGCGTGCGGCTTGAACCTGACGCACGATAAAGTCACGAGATTCAAGGGAGAGGAGAAAAAAAAACCTCAACGCCATTGCTGCCAGGACGCTGTGTTCTTCAAACGCTATTCGTGGAGCGACTGGAGTAGTAGTGGCAGCTTAAAGACTCGCGGCAGGACTGCACTGAGCGTCTCTCTTCAACTGAAACACACACACACACACACACACACACACACACACACACACACACACAGGGCATGACAATGCACGATCATAGAAAAGGAGGATTTTCACCATTACATCTTTTTAAATGCTGTAGTCTGCAAATACAGTATCTCTTCACTAAGAGGGGTGAGGCCTAGAGGGGTGAGGCCTAGAAAGAGAAGGAGTGAGGGAAATGCAAGAAAAGGAATAGAGAGAGAGATAGAAGGAGTGAAAGCGTGAGAGACGAGAGGGAGAGAGAGAGAGAGAGAGAGAACTACAGTGATTTGAAAATTTAATAGGCCTCTAATATTTATTTCTTAAAGAGGTTTGATTTAATAATTCTGTTTACAGAACATCAAACTGTTTTAATCTTCTTCTTTTTTTTCCTCACCCTTTCGGAGAATCATTTACCATGCAGCCCCCCTTCATGGTGCAAGGCAAGCCGTTTCTCATTCAGTATAAATTCTGCAAATAAATCTCAGCGGTGGCTCCTACTCATCTTTAACGCAGACTGTGCGGCTTCTTTAGTGGGCGTAGGATGGCGTCTCCGCTCCGCTCGCTGCCGATCTGAGATCCGAGGGTGCTTTGTAGAAAACTGCTAGAATCATCGGCCCCATTACAGCCAGTGTAGTACAAGGCATGCACTCACACACTCTGTCACACATATTCTTTCTTTCAATGCTTTCTCACTTTTTCACACACACACACACACACACACACACACACACATACACACACATGCAGTCACACACACACACACACACACACACACACACACACACACATACACACATCTACCAAATGCCAAAGCCTGGCTACACCATGCCCTGAAAGGGTGTTGATGTGGTAGCAATATTAATGCTCATACCCAGCTGAACCATTGGACTAGCCTGCCTTTGAGGAAAGAGGAGAATAAAGAGTTTGTGTGTGTGTGTGTGTGTGTGTGTGTGTGTGTGTGTGTGTGTGTGTGTGTGTGTGTGTGAGGGTGAGGGCGAGAGAGAGCATGTAAAGAAAGAGAACGCGAGAGGGAAAACTCGCAAGGAGAATGTTAAAAAGCGAGAGGCAGCCTTTGCTCTGCTGAGTCTTTGAAGTCATCTCTCTCTAGCTAGCGCACAGCAGCACTCCCTGAAACACATGCACACACACACACACACACACACACACACACACACACACACATACATACACTGCAGTAACACACTAACACACTCACATACTCACTCACTCTTTCTCTCTCTAACACACAAACACACACACGCATACACACACATTCACATATTCTCTATCTCACATACTCCCACACACACATACAGTACATACACACACACACACACATCCACATTCACACTTACACACACTTCAACACACTCTTTCTCTCTGGCTTTTGCTTTCTTCATCTCTTTCATCTAGTCCTGGCTCCTTCATCTTGCCCTCTCATGCTTCAGTGTGCTCCAGGGATCGCCGCCGTACACCCCTACACACTACCCCACACCACACCACACCACACCACTCCGCATCGCACCGCGCCGCACCACACCATGCCGTGCCGAGCCACGCCGAGCTCATTTGCCGGCCATCCTTTGATATGGGCTCTGAGTGGGATCAACAGCCAGCTAACGCTCTGTCTTTTTCATCCAGCCACTCTCGGCTTCATGCTAGCCTGGCCAGGGACTTTTAACTGCCCTCTCTCCCTCCACCTCATCACCACAACTCCCAGCCCGAACCCCTGCAGCCCCGTCTTCTCTTTCTTCAGCTCACCCCTCCTCCTCCTCCTCCTCCTCCCCTCCCCTCCACACCCTTCTCCTCCACATGCATTTGTGAGCCATGCTGTTTTTTATGTTTTAGTATTTTTTTATCATCCATGCACACACACACACACACACACACACACACACACACACACACATATATATACACACACCCACAGTTTGACTTGACTTGAGTGTACAGTATGAGTCTGGAAATAATATTTCTATGAAACTATGCAATATGTTGTTTGCTTTGCATGTGTATACACATGCGTATACACATGCAAAGCAAACAACATATTGCATCGTTTCATTAAGTTTCATTAATTATGGTCCAAGACCATCTGTGTTTTGGGTCTACCAGATACAGTATGGAGAGCAAACAGGAAATGATTTGTCTTTCATGGGAGTAAGTCTAGCCATTGGGTCTTAAAATATATGGGTCAAGAGTCAAATGAGCTAAGCTCTGCAGTAGAGTACAGAGGAAACTACTAATGATAAGCTTGTTTTAGCTGTCAAAATGTCCATGGTTACATACTGTATTGTACATTGTATAGTTTTAAGACATTAAAACATTTTCATTACATCCGCCAAAGAGGTTGTTTCCACCTGCGTGTGTCTGTCAGACTGGTGTCCAGAATACCATCTGGAATTCGTACTGTCCAATTCTAGTTTATTCATTGATGAGTGTCTTTATTTTTTCATGTTTTCCAATTTTGACAAATTGTTTATATAGTGGCTTACTGAGACCACTTGTCTTGGCTTTGATGTACTAGTAGGAGAGATTGTGCATGCCTAAAGAGCTATCACGAACATATTGTGTGGTTGAGAGATGATAGCCAGGTTCCTTAACCAACTTCTCAATGGAAGACCTCCAATTCTCCAGCCTTCCTCTCTATCTAACAGACCTCACGACTAGGCTGTGGCCATACAGATGGGGACGCCCATAAGAGTGAGATGGGTTTGAAAAATGTTTACCTAGCAGGCGTCCATGCCCATGATCCTCTCTGTTCCATGACCCCCAGCAGGCCTAGGGTTCAGAGTTCAAAGGTCGCCTGAAGGCTTCTCTGCCCACTTGCTGGCCCACATGCCCAGTGCTACTTCAGTGGGCACAAGTGAGTGACTCTACATTGTCAAGTGACTTTGTCAAGCAAGACTGATCTTTGCAAAGGGGACTAAGGCCCTTGAGAGAGGGAGGAAGAGATAGGGCGAGACACCCTGGGTCACCCTGAAAGGGCACAGAGGTCACAGCCCCATGGCAACCTACCCACTGCCATCTCTCAGCCACAGCTTTAATTTAGATGCCATGGTTTGCTTGTGTTCCCATCTTGTTATTGCTGCCATCTTATCACCCAAAAGTGTACCAAAGTCACCATGCAAATTTAAACTGCTAGAAATTTCGGGCCCTATGACTGAAAATAATTCTGGGCCCCCTAAACATTAATAATAATACCAAAACATTCTCTGGGCCCTCCTTTCAGTACTAGACTTCCCCCCCTTGATGGCTCCCCTACAATACAATTGAACTTACATCCAGTAAACGAGGCATATTGTACCTTCTTCCAAGTCTTGGCAGGTACATACTGTATACTGCTGTAGCACATGCCCATTTTTGGCCCTGGCCTCGCTGATGTCTTCCACCTTGCCCCTGACTGCGGCACAGCACTGGGAATAAAAGAGCCGTGCCCCAGTACTGTGCTGACCGATGTGGCCTGTATCTGATCTGGCCGCAGGTCAGCCAGTTGAGGGCCGGATCTCCGCCGCACATGTGCTGGGGCCGTGAGCCTTTGCAGCTGCAGCTCTTCTCTTCTCTCTGTAGCAGCCGCAGCAGCAGCGCTGCCGGGGTGTCATGCTCCGCTCGCTCTGAACATCTGGGGCGCCATCTCCTCGCCTCTCTAATTGATGTTGAAATGTAACATTTGAAGCAGCACAATATGTCATGTTTCTAAAGCGCCTTTCAAAAGGCTCTGCGCCGAGGTCGGCACACTGGCGCTCGCTCGCTACACCCCTAGAGCGCCTGACGCCGGAGCGGGCGGCCGTGGTGTCTGGGGCGGAGCGGGTCCACGTCCGGCTGTGCTCCGGGCGAACAAGTGAACGTACGAATGAGCCAGCGACTCGCCAAGAAGTCACAGCTGCTAGGCGGGGCGTGGGGATACAGAATCGAGTGTTTCGGCTGAGTGACTGACACACAGGCGGACATGATAGGATCACAGAAAGGGCTGTGGCAGCCAACAGACTTTCAAAAAACCCACTCCCAGAATGCACTCCCAGAAACATGTGCACATAGACAACACACACACACACACACACACACACACACACACACACACAGATCTTGCGGAATAGTGGTAGGTGTAGTAGTCACATGCGGTGTGGCTGCCATGGCGATAGCAAGCACAACAAATGTCTCTCTGGTGAGGATGCAAAATAGATGCTCTAAAAATCCACATTTGTGACCCAGCAGGGTTCAGTCTAACCCCGAGAGGACTGGAGCACCTCTCTATGCAGTGAGAAGAGGGTTTTTTTTTTTTTATCTTTCCTGGTAGCAGCTGACTTTTAAAAAAGGCATCATTGCTTAAATACTTTTACGTATGTAAGATGGTCTAAAGGAGAACAAAATTAACATAATTAGATTTTTGTGGTATGATGACCATCTCAGAAAATGTATTCTATTCAAAAGTGTGCACGCACATCCAGAAGACACAGGTGCTGGGTAAAATAAAGCGTGAATGAAAATGAAAAATACCCGCACACAGTTGCTGCTGCTCCCAGTGAATTTATTTTACAACGTTTCGGCCCAGGTTTGGCCTTCGTCAGGTGACACCTGACGTGGTAACATGTCTGTGGCCCCCTGCACATGAACACACATACGCACACACACACACACACACACACACACACACACACACACACACACACACACACACACACGCACACATAAATACTTTCAATAATTGGTTTCGTCTTTGCTCTTCTTTTCACACATGTACTCTCTCCAATTCTAAAGTTCCTGGAAAGATGACACATATGTATTATTTACCACTGTAGTTTGTTTGAATAAATTATGAAGTTATGAAAAAATCTTTAAAATTCTGCTAATAATTTTCTGAGAATCATGCTTGCACATATCTACACATGGTGCAGCCAAAGTTTTTACTACATTCTTTTGGTGCAACATGATGTTTTTGTAAAAATCTTCCTAAAAATAATCCTAATCCTTATAATCTATTTTACAGTAATAAATAATGCATCTACATAAAGGATCTATCATTCATTTGTATTTTTAGTTTTAGATTTAGCAAAAGGCTAAATATGAATTAAACTATTTAATATAAAAGTAAAGATGTTCATTTGACAGTAAAATTATAAATTTCATCTTTAAACATTTCTTCAGGAAAATATAAAGGTGGCGCCTTCACATACCACACTATCAGAATTATGAAAACAGCCTTAGAATCTTTTTTATTCTCTTTCCTTTTGACTTATATTTGTGTAAGTCTTCCTCTGAGTTGACGGCCTTTGTTGCGACTTTTTTCACTGGTAACATGAGGAAGCTGTCAAATAACTTTACCAGAATATTTGAATACTCTCCAAGAGTGGAACGTGGCTTTGACTGAAAACAATAGGTGTAATCTGTCTTGTGATATAGGCAACTCAAACTTTCTGATGGTGACAATATGAGTTTGATCCCCCCCCAAACAAAGTTGATCAGCGACAGCTTGCCAGCCACAGTGAAAGGTATGGCACATTTCACCATCGCCGTGTGCCTCTCCAACAGATGGATCAAAGATGTGCACGGCACGAAAAATCTGGAGATCTTAATAATTCAGCAACTTCTCCTCTGACATCGACTGCGATTCGGCTCGCTCTGGAAACAGGGCACAGATGGAAAGACAGACGCTCCTCGCGCTGAAAAACGCTAAACTAACAGGAGAAGTCCCCGAAGAGCGTGGGAGAAGAAGCGAGATAGGTAAGGACGGACAGAATGCAGCTCCAACCCCCCTGAGGCCCTCTGTAACACTTCTCCTTCGCCAGGCGTGCCCGTGTACGGTGTGTGTGTGTGCACGCGGGTATGTGTGTGTGTGTGAGGCAGTGTGCAGCTGTGAACAGCTTGATGCCGCCTACCACATGCTGCAGGAAAGATGTCCTCCTGTTCCAGCACTTTTTAATTTGAGTGGAAAGCAGTGGCCGGCCCCACAAGTCTGCCTGCCTGCCTGCCTGCCACACACTGCACCACCACCACCACCACAACGACAGACCAAAAACTTTACGCCAAAAAAGTTTGAGCGTGACACATGTCAGCACCTTATATTCTCACCATTACCCTCAGCTTAATATTTCAAGGTTCAAGCTTTCACTTTGAGGCCAATCTATGCAGCGGTTCTTTTTCAAAGACACCAACACCTAACCTTAGAGCGAGAGAGAGAGAGAGAGAGAGAGAGAGAGAGAGAGAGAGAGAGAGAGAGAGAGAGAGAGAGAGAGTACTGTATCAACGCACATACAGTATATTTTCAGTTCTTCTGCCCACAGTGCATTTGAGCTGGTAATGAGGCACAAGACCAAGACCTGCATTATTTCACAGTAGGCCTAGAGTGTGTAAAAATAGCCCAAATGAAAACAGCGCTAGTTCTGGGCTACTCTGCATCCACAGTGAGGCGAGGATGGCTGACTGGTACGCTGGCTGGCAGGATTCTGTCATCGTTGGCATGGAGCTCTCGAATGGCTTGGCAGGCCCCTGGCACTGAATGACTCACACACACACACACACACACACACACACACACACACACACACACACACACACACACACACACACACATACATGCACTTCATAAAGATAACTTCCAGTTGAGCAACTTACTGTAGGTGGGGAGAGATGCTCATGCTTTCTCTCTCTCCACCTCAGTCTCCATCTCACTCTTTCTCTCTTTCTCTCTCCATCGCTCACTCTCACTCCCTCCTTCTCTCTCTTTCTCTCTCTCTCTTTCTCACTCACTCGCTCTCTCTCTCACTCTTCCACTGCTCCTGTCTGTGTGTCAGGGTCTCCCCTCAGGCACTCGTACTTGTTAGTGTCTAGCAGTGGAGGAGGTGGTGGTGTGGCAGAGAGGCATGGTCTCATTACCTTCACATACACACACACACACACACACACACATGCACACAGTCACACATTCATGTAGGCGCGCACACACACATACACACACTCTCTCTCTCTATTCCTCTCTCTCTCACTTACACACACACACACACACACACACACACACACACGCTCACACACCCTGCAGCCAGGGATGTGGGGTGGCGGCCGGAGCCTGATTCGTTGTGATGGTGTGTGCATAACGAGGCTCCCTGGTGTTACTCCCGACCCCCCTGTAGACCCCCGGGGGTCCCGACGCGGACACAGTCACCACGGTAACCCAGCCACCGTTCAGACTCAGGGAGCAACCCCCCCCCCCCCTCCTGCCCCCACCTTACCCACGCTCACACACACTCACACACACATACAGACACACAATACGACATGGATTTTCAGTTGTGTGTGTGTGTGTGTTGGGGGGGGGGGGGGGTCGGGGGTGCTGAGACGGAGAGAGGCCAGGGAGTTATACTCGCCCCCCTATTCTGTGTCCTCGGGGTACATCCAAATCCCTTCTCTCCATCTACACACACCACACATACACACACACACACACACACACACACACACACACACACACACTCACAGACACACACTTACACACACACATATACGCCTCCACACACACACACACACACACACACACACACACACACACTTACGCACAAACACACACTTACGCACACACACATAGAGAGACACTTGCTCATTACGGGGCCCAGACTGGGCAGAGGACGCCTCCCACTGTGAGGGCTTGAGCTAAATCAGCTCCTTTCCTGCGGACTACAGACAGCACAGTGGAGGCCCGGTCAGCGGGGACACATATTTGGACTCAAACAAGCCACTCGGTGTCATCACCAGTGGAACGAGCACACGGCTGCACACACACACACACACACACACACACACACACACACACACACACACACACACACACACACATACCCCGGTGCCTTTGAAGAGACTTTCAGCACTTCAACAGGCAGCTGCATCAGTCCAAACTGGTAAGGCAGCCTTATGATCAGACCAATGGATCAGACCCTTAATGGGAAAGCAAATAGCCATGTAGTCTAGTAAGTAAGTAAGTAAGTAAGTATTTAATTCAGTAGGCCTAAGTAAGTATCTACAGTAAGTATGTCATTTAAGTACTGTAGTGCACAATGTTTTAACACAATGGCCCCTATTTGTGTAACACAGAAGGGCTTCTTGCATTACAGGCCTGTGGAGTATCCCCCAGTAGTACTTGGTGGTTAATGATTGTAAGAAATTAATGGGGGGGGGGGGGGGGGTACCTTGCTTCACTGTGCATAATTAGGCCATAATTAACATGCATAACAGTCATCCATCCAAAAAGGGTGGGGGTACTACTTGCATTCTATTTGAAACATGTCTGTATTGCAATATGAGAGTCATTGTTGTCTTCATTTCTATTTCCTGCTGTTCCTCGCTTCCAGATAATATCCTCAAGATCATACTGACATTACTTTATATATACAACACAGTGGACTAAGTCTTGAACATGTATTTTCAGTACAAGTTGTCTCTCATCAGTGCATATAAATCTACACCTGTCTAGTATATCTACCTGTCACGTTTTTTAAATGTATTTTTTATTCATTTATTTTTGTTTATCTATTTATTATTATTATTTTGTACACCACAATATGTAATAATTAGTAAAGGCAAGAGGTTCTCACTAGACACTTGCCACCTAATTGTTGCTAATACATGCAGATATAACTGTTTAGACATATGTCAAAACTACCTCTTCTCGTAAACAACATGAGGGCTATTTTTAGTGGGAGGCACATCATTCCACTATCAAAACAAAATTGTAAATTGTGTATCTAAGTAATTATTGAGTAAACTTAAGTCTTGTTAATTTTATTTTGCACGGTTGCACCAATAAATCAAGTAAAAGTAACCCAATTGTAGATCCAGTGATATATCTGAAAAAAGGAATGTACAAAAAATATTTCTGAAAATTCATATAGCTTTCAACATACCTTTTCTAGCATTTTGGAACCCTACATGCATGTCCAGTATATGTATTGTTTATCTCTACAATGTTCCTCTTTATGTTCTAATGCTGTCACTGAATAACATTTTAGGGTAAAGGAATCATTGTTGATTTAATTAGTAAAATCTGTATTTGACAGGGAGGGTGTAATGTGACATATTTATAAAACAGACCATGCAACTGAAGTGTTGTGTTGCCTAGAACATTCTTAGCTTATTGCTAATTTTCTTGTGTCCCTAGTTGTACTTTCAGTGCACAACTGCTACATAAAAAAGCCGTCAATATCCAGTATGAGGTCAAAAGAATATTTGAGGAGAATGCATGAACGAAAATAGCAAAATGCTTTTTGTCTCCTCCTGCCTGCCATACCAGTAATATGAGAATTCCACCCCACTGATAGGAGGGCCCAGGTCTTGTACTGACAGATCCATTAGATGTGAACATGCCATTTTACACGGCTGTGTTTGGAGCTGATGGTGGGAGGCAGGGTACACATGTACCACCCACCCACACACACACACACACACACACACACACACACACACACACACACACACACATACACACACACATCTGTGTCACCGTGGTTTCTCTCACTGGTGGGCGTGAAGCTTGAATTGCTGACCCCCCAGTGAATTCCAGCTCACCCCATTTCCATCACTCTGTCTCTCTATCTTTCTCTCTCTATCGTTCTCTCTGTCCATCTCTTGCTCCTTTTTCTTTCGCTTTTTTCTCTCTCTGCTAGTTCTCTTCCCCAGCCCATTCCAGCTTTTCCGAGTGCAATCGCCCGACTCCCGGAATAATTTAATGGTTTGATTCCTCCAGGGGTGCAGAAAGTCCCTGATTCTCTCTCTCTCTCTCTCTCTCTCTCTCTCTCTCTCTCTCTCTCTCTCTCTCTCTCTCTCTCTCTCTCTCTCTCTCTCTTCTGTTTTCTCCCTCTCTCTTCAATTTCTCTCTCTCCTCTTCTCTTTCTCTCTCTCTCTCACTTCTGCTTTCTATCTCTCTCATACTCAAACTCTTTCTTTTTGCCACAGTTTCTCTTTTCAACTAGTCTCTCTCTCTCTCTCTCTCTCTCTCTCTCTCTCTCTCTCTCTCTCTCTCTCTCTCTCTCTCTCTCTCTCGGGGCGATGGAGTGGTGACAGTGGGTTGGGAGTTGATACCGCCCTGCTGTCTCTGAAATAATGCAGGGATATGACACCCAAGTGCCACTGGTGTCGGAATCACTGACTCTCTGACAGGAAGCTGTGTGCAGCAGCCCACCACACACACACACACACACACACACACACACACACACACACACACACACACACACACACACACACACACACACAAATAACTTAGCTTTCAATGATTGGGGATGTTTTTGTATATAGTGAATGGTGTGTTACAGATGTGTGACTGTGAGAATACACTCACAGAAATCTGCACCGAGCTAAAGGCATGGACTTGAGGGAAAAAAAGAAATGCTTCTGTGCCTGTTTCAATATGTAATGATACACTTGCACAGGCATGAAAATGGAAATTTTGTCATTTTTGTCAGTTTGCTAAGCATGTTTGGGCCTTTTCTTACCAAATAAGCAACACAAAAGGGATATAACTAAAAGTACAAGTACATTTTAAGCAGAAATCTGTTCAATGCTGTCATCCTCTCGTCAACACAGAAAAAGATTGGTCTTGAAATATGAAAGGAGTTGTCCCTGTGGAGAGAAGAGTGAGACTAAGAGAAATAGACATGGAGCGAGCCATTGAACAGTATCATTCTTTTTCCCTCGCCCGTCCCCCCCACCCTCTCTCTCTCTCTCTCTCTCTCTCTCTCTCTCTCTCTCTCTCTCTCTCTCTCTCTCTCTATCTATCTTTCTTCCACACTCAGACTCACCTTCTCTCTAGTCTATGCTTTGTGACTGGTGAAGGTGATGTATGTGTCTCAGACACACCTGCTTCTTGGTGGTAGAGAGAGAGAGAGAGAGAGAGAGAGAGAGAGAGAGAGAGAGAGAGAGAGAGAGAGAGTGTGTGTGTGTGTGTGTGTGTGTGTGTGTGTGTGTGTGTGTGTGTGTGCGCGCGCATCATGTGGGGGATAGTAGAACACTATTCTCACCGAGCCAACTGATGAGAGCTGAACGCTGGTCCGAGCGTCTGGTCTCCATAGCAACAGTCGGCATGGGCAACGGAGGAGGATGAGGAGGAGCGGGAGAGACAATGTCGGAGGAAAGGGAAAGGAGCAACCAGAGGAAGAGGAGGAGGAGGAGAGACAATGTCAGGCAGGTGAATTATCAAAAGGATCTGGAGAGGAAGAGGAAAAGAAGTAAACCCCCCTTACTTCATCACCCCCTCCTGTCCCCAACACCTCCCAAACCCCCAAACCCCCACCAACACCACTGCCTGCC
>JAODXP020000022.1:26170835-26178335 GCA_027497455.2 Sardinella longiceps | reverse complement strand
AGGATTGATTGCTATGAAAGCTGATGTAGTTTGCAATTTTACAGACTCTACATTAATATTATACCAGAGTAGAGTTACTGCTTTTTACAAAAGTAGCTTCAGGAAGAAAATGTTCTGTTGGCAATAGTAGTTTCAAAAAGATATTCGTGATTCTTATCATGTTGTATTGTATCGTGACCTTCATATCGTCAATTGTATCATGGGCTGAGTGTATACAGTACATCTCTACTAGTTTGTTATAAGCATTGTAAGCATTTCCAAAACTAATTTCTTTCAAGCTTCATACTTGTCACCCGCATGAATACATGTATATTTCCTTTGTTTTTTTTGTAAACACCATCAATCATATCTCTTTTAATATCTTAAGCAATAATATTGTTTACTGAAAATATATTGTTAGTGCTTCTACAACCATCTGCCACTGAACCAAGACCTATATTGACATTTGTTATCATATCAATATGTGTCATAGGTGATGCAAGTGACATATGGCATGTAATGACATTAACACTTTATTTCGACTATAGCAATTCAATCCATTCACTTGTCAAAGGAGATCAAACCCAATCAAGCTCATATATCACTCCTTGATAAACTGCACAGATGTCTACCACACATAGACATCATGATGCTTTTACAACCAGGGGTGTTGTCTGTTGTTGTGTAAAAGGGAAGAGTGGTGATGACAGTGTGTGTGTGTGTGTGTGTGTGTGTGTGTGTGTGTGTGTGTGTGTGTGTGTGTGTGTGTGTGTGTGTGTGTGTGTGTGTGTGTGTGTGTGTGTGTGTGTGTGTGTGTGTGTGTGTGTGTGTGTGTGTGTGTGTGTGTGTGTGTGTGTGTGTGTGTGTGTGTGTGTGTGCGTGTGTGTGAACATGTGCCCACATGCATACAGTTCATGTATGTTTATTCATGTGTGTGTGTGTGTGTGTGTGTGTGTGTGTGTGTGTGTGTGTGTGTGGTGGGAGAGACGAGAGGGAGAGAGAGAGAGAGAGAGAGAGAGAGAGAGGATTCTCTCTCCAAATGGCAGAAGATTAGGATTCAGGAGTCCAGCCAGAGCTAAGTGGAGTAGATTCATCATGTCCAGGTCTGCAGTGGTGTACAGTGTCCACAAACGACTGTGCTGGAGATTAGTTCATAAATCTGGCCAGGGCTCACTTAATGAAGCTCTATTTTCGCAGGGAGAGAGAGGAAGGGGAAGAGGGGAGGCTGCCAAGATTTACATGCCCGTTATGACAGTCAGGGAAAGCGGCGAGTCCACGCCGTTATCGCCTCTCATTTCGTTTCACCATGCGAGCTTCCCTCGTTTAGTTTTTCTTTTCTTTTTTTGTAGGGTTTTTTTTTATCCAACATAAGGGCCACAGGCCAAGTACATCAATTTTAGATTACAGTGTGGACACATCGGCAGCCAAACTCCACCTTAAAGACATTTAAATAGATGCTTACCTTCGCTCAATATGCCAATACCTTTCCCCACCCTGATATATTAAACAGGACGCATTACTAATAGGCATTAATAGTAATCGTGGCATACGTGTCAGATAAACTTCAAATGTTCTCTGGGCCTGTTTCTGTGTAAATGTGTTTCTGTGTGTGTGTGTGTGTGTGTGTGTGTGTGTGTGTGTGTGTGTGTGTGTGTGTGTGTCTGTGTGAGTGTGTGACTGTGCGCTCGCTCAAGTGTGTATTTGTCTTTAAGTGTGAAACAAGTCACAGTGAAAATGAATGTAAAACGTGACTATTGTGCGTCCATGCTTGAATGTTGCGCATCCATCTTGCGCGCCCTGAATGCCTGCTGTCAGGGGGGCCTGTATTGCCTTTTAAAGAGCCTGAGAGTGGCGGTGTGGGGCTTGGGGAAGGGAAGAGGATGGGATGGGATGTGGGGATGGGGATGTGAGGGGGGAGATGGGGGGGCCCTAGGAGCAGAGCAGGGGCAGTCAAGAGCGAAGCAGGAGTGTCCAGAATCATCATTTCCCCATGCGCATCTCGCCCAGTAATCCAGAGTGAATCATGTCGTTGTCTCCCTCCCACCCTCCTCCCCACCCCCTTCTTACTCCACCCCATCATCACACCACACACACCCCCAACCACACACACACACACACACAGAGAAAGAACCCAATACTACCTCACACACAACCTCATACACACGCACACACACTCACACATGGAAACACACAATCACACTCACACAGAAACACACAATTGGACACACACACAAACACACACACACACACACACACACACACACACACACACACACACACACACACACACACACACACACACACACACACACCACTCTCCAGCCCTGTCTGGAGGTGCTCAGCAGAGCATGGAGTCTCCTCAGTGTGCCGTCATACCTGCCTCTCCCATCGAGCCCAGCACGGAGACAGAGAGAGAGGGAGAGAGAGAGAGAGAGAGAGAGGGAGAGAGGGAGAGAGGGAGGGAGAGATCCGTGATCTCCCATCAGGAGCTCAGGAGAGCGAAGCCGCGTAAGATTGATGACACCCTCCGGAAGAAACAAAAGATGGGCCTCCTGTGCCGAGCGGCTTATGAGGCCTGATAGACTCGTCTCTTAATAAACATCACTGATATGTCAGCCACGGCATGTTTCACCCGCAGCAGCAGCAGCACCGGCAGAGGCACAGGCAACACCGCCACCACCACCACTGCTACTACTGCTGCAGATGCCAGCAGGCACACACACACACACACACGCACACACACAGACACACATACAATAGTCTCTCACGTGCATTTTCTCTCTCTTAGACATTCATTCTCTCTCTCTCTCTCTCTCTCTCTCTCTCTCTCTCTCTCTCTCTCTCTCTCTTACACACCCAAATTGACAATGACATTGACTGCCCCATGTTGTCTGCTTTGTATGTAGTTAGCATATTAAAGTTAGCCAAAATGCTAATGGTAAATAGAAGCCAAATCCAACCACATGTGTCTTTTGCCAAATTAAGCAAAAAGTCCAATTACTGAAATGCAAGGCTGATGCAACGTGTTGTTTGTTTGTTTGTTTGTTTGTTTTGCAATGTGTTTCTATTTCAGCATTATTGACTCTCTTATTATGCCACAATCGTCTTAATGTTGCTTTACTACAACCAAAGTAACTGCTTGGGGAAAAGGGGGAGTGATTGGCCTTTATATTCTTTACATAGGCCTGGGCTAAAGAGGAAGGTCTAAACGTAATGTACAGTACAACTACAAATCAGTACACAACTCCTGATCCATATTTCTATCATAGGCATGTAACTTCATAAAATACAAATTTTGTGCGTATTTATTCTAATATATGAAAGGTCTAGAATAATTAAAAAATACATATTTGCTACTGTACTGTGTGTGTAGCCTTGTAATATTTAATTGTTAGTACGGATGAAATGAAAGTAGGTATACTATTTCAATCAATATGATATTCATAGGCTATTATTATTAATATTTTTTTAAATCAATACTTTCATTAGATATTATTATTTACCTCATTAGATGTACATTATAATGTCTGAAAATATTTGTACAGTATATATCTATTTACATGGACAGCTTTCGTGTGTGAGGCATTGGGCCTACAAGGCATTATTAGGCCTAATATTTTATAAACCTCAAATGATGCATTTGTTATACTAATATCACACTTTATACACATGTTGTATAATGGGCTTTGTTTAATTAAGTCAATTGTTGAATAAATAGAATTTTTTATAAATAAATTTAATCTTTAAATTTACTATCATTGTTTTTTGCAATAATTTTGGAAAATATAAAAATAATGTATAAATATTTGTAAAAAATAATTATTAAAAAATGTATTATTCACTAGAAAATAGAAAAATTAACTTATGAACAATCATTCATCAACCCACCCATAAGACAGGCACTCATCCTCACACACACACACACACACACACACACACACACACACACACACACACACACACACACACACACACACACACACACACACACACACTAAACACTGACAAAGAGCATTTTATGGTGAGCTCCACCACTTTCATGCAGTCTACTTTTTACAATATTCTGTATTTTCTGCCAGTAAAAAGTGTTGTAGCTGTCACAATTCTATCTCCCAGACTCTCCCTCAACACTGTATAATGCCTTGTTAAAGCCAGCCGGGTGTGAAATGGTGTTTTGAAATAAATGAAACCGACCAGGAAAGGCAGGAGTGGGAGAATATTGCAATGTCAAGCTGACAGACAGGCAGTGAGAATGTAACAAGAGCTATCATCTTAAGGAAAAAACGGATTAAATAAAAAACCGGAGCGTCTTTAAAACTCAGTGCATCTGCGGTGCGGGTATTGACACGTCGGTGGCGGGGGCCATTTTTCATTGTCTCATCAACACAAAGCATTATGGGAGATCAATCTGGCTGCGCATCAGATAGTCACAGAGCAAAGTGCTGGCTGTACGTTTTCTGATCCGTTCCTTTATCAGGGGGTTCAGATGGGGGAGTGGATGCACACGCGCTCACACACACACACACACACACACACACACACACACACACACACACACACACACACACACACACACACATACATTGCATTCCCTGCCACATCTGGGAAAAGGAGCTGTCAGACTGGTTTTGAAAAACGGAGGTGGAAAAAAAATGGAGACGGAAATTCTGAGAAACTTTTCGCCGAGAAAAACAGAAGTCTCGTCTCGTCTCTGTAGTCAGCCGTCTGCGGGGCTCACCAGAGGCTTCGGCGGCAGTCACCGTGGATACGCTGGCAACGTCATTTGAAGCGTGGCCACCATCGGTGACCCCGCCATGCGCCCCGAACACTTGTTAATCAGTTAAATTTGTCAGCGGCCCAGCGGAGGCTGTGATCTGCATTTTATTCCGTTTTTCTCTAATGGCACCAGAATATCCCTGACACTCCCTCAAATCTCCCTCCTCACTGACATGCCTCTGTGCTGCTACAGTACATCTGACAGCACAGTGGGACAGAAACCACATCAGTATACAATATAATAGCATGCATTTCTCCCTCAATACAAATCCAGCTCATCTGGTTAAAGATGTCTGAGTGTGTGTGTGTGTGTGTGTGTGTGTGTGTGTGTCTGTGTGTCTGTGTGTGTGTGTTAGCATGTATGTAAGCATGTGTGCGTAACTAGGCTACGTGTGTCAATGTGTAAGTTTGTATAGGTTGTTTATGTAAGCCAGAATGTGTGTGTTTGTTGATGTAGGGATAAGTAGTCTGCTCTCTTTTCCGTTTGGGTCTGTGCGACACACCCTGTTGCGCTGACCCTACCAAAACAAACCCGGCCTGGTCAGACATTGCTCTTTTCATCTGTGGGAATGTGTTGGACGGCTCAGCACTCTGCAATTACGCCACAAAAATCATATATCATGCCTTTAACCTTGGGAACCTGTATATCTTTAGGGGTCGTTAATTTTAAAGGAGGACCATTAACCTGGGGATGTGTGTGTGGGGAGTGGGGGGGCAGGGAGCCAAGACGGCCCTTTCTAAAACAAACCCCTGCAGATGTGGCCTGAGGGAGCAAGGAGGTGAACGTGTGTGTGTGTGTGTGTGTGTGTGTGTGTGTGTGTGTGTGTGTGTGTGTGTGTGTGTGTGTGTGTGTGTGTTTGTGTGCATGTGAGAGTGTGTGTGTGCACATTTGAAAGACGGAGATACTATGTGAGTATGTATATTCATCACCCCTTTCAGACCAACAACTTGTATTTTCATGCTAGTCAATCCTTTTATATCAAGTCACTGACCTTTGGTATAACTAGTTTCCATAAAGGTTCAGAGTAGCCTATAGCCACAATATAGTATAAGCCACAACAAAATTGTGCAGTCCAGTGTTTTATAAAAACAAAATAAATTGTAGTAACTGCACCCGTGTATTAACCACATAAATAAGAATCAGATCATCATGTAATGCTGGCAACTCTCATGTATAGCCTCTCCTCCATGTATGCACTTTGATAAAGACATCAATGTATTTATCTTGGTTAATAGTGGTAAAATCATGTTGAACCTGTAAACAACGAACGCATTGTGCATCTATAAAGTATCGTAGAATTATTAGATTAGACTCATATTTTAATGTCAATTGTTTTGAATGGCTACATTTTTTGTATCTACTATTTATTGCATAGGAATATTTACTTAACATGTACTGTAAGAATACTGGAAAATAACCTTTGAGATTGCTCCATGGCCTGTCTTGGAATATGGGATGGTTCCAAAGAAGTGTCATTTTCAGCAATATCAGAATTTATAACAGATTTCCCATGAGTTCAGAGCTTGTGAATGTGTGTGTGTGTGTGTGTGTGTGTGTGTGTGTGTGTGTGTGTGTGTGTGTGTGTGTGTGTGTGTGTGTCTGAGAGAGAGAGGGCAAATATTTATCTGATGTAATTAACGCAGACATTACTCACATTTACCCCATGACAGTTTGAACTGATGAAAGATGCTTTACTACTGAAATGTATATTTAGTATTTGAATTTTAAGCAAAATCAAAGCGAAGTGCTTTCATGATAAGTATTTTCAGTCATTGTCAATGTCCTATCATAACATGTGCATGTTATTGTGACATACAGGCTTTTGGCCTAAGATGAATTCACTTGAGCACCAATAGCCTATCCACTGTCTGTTTGAAATCAATTTGAAATTAACCAACCAACACACACAGACCTGTCTGCAGACGACCTGTTTTGGTTCTCCTGGCTTTGGTTGAGTATTGGATTGGAGCAGACAGCTGTGGTTCAGGTTCTTGGTTCTGACTGGGCTCAGCAGTGAGGAGCAAGTGCAGGAGCTCTGCTGGCTCACGCCAGAGAGAGAAGAGAGGCTCAATATAGTGGGACTGGAAATCAATCCGCTGGAGGGTTTGGGCATGTGGGGAAAGGGCTTGTCTGAAGCTGAAGAGAACACATTTTTATAAGACACTATTTCTTGGCTGCTATTGGGATGGAAAGAGCAAGCTGTAAACAAATAACAATACATTGGTTGCAGGAAAAAAACAGAGACTTTTGGGTATTCATACTACTAGATGGTAAAAATTCTTATAAGGTAGACTGACAAGCCAGACTATAAAATGTAAAGTCTGGCCACGATGGACAGAGCCTAGGGGTGAAGAATCAGGAAAGGAGGCTGCACTATGCATATACACTTTTTATTCACACAGACACGTTTCGGCGTTCTGCCTTCCTCACACTGAGCGAATAAAAGGTGTATATGCATAGTGCGGCCTCCTTTCCTCATTCTTGACTGCATAAATGCTGGGCCAGCACTCTTAAAAAATTACAAAAAGACTCTTGAGTGAAGCCTGCTCCCATCCTTCAGAGCCTAGGGGTGGAATCTTTCAAACTGCCTCAGCATGCAATAGGATAGCACTTTGACCAGAGCCATAAAAAGCTGCTCTAGCTACGACCAATCGGAGTGACGAACAAGCTGATTCAAACAACGCTAAGCCCGCCCAACAACTCCCTGACCACATGATTGGATAGACACCACCAACGTCTGTATA
>JAODXP020000022.1:26048335-26153335 GCA_027497455.2 Sardinella longiceps | reverse complement strand
ATTACCATATGTCCATTTTAAGGTGTGGTCATCAAGTTTCAGAGAATGGGAGAAGTGGTTACCTTTAAGGTCAAGCCTGCCCTGTGGAACGATGAGTTTGAGGCCACGCTGAACAGTGAAGCGTACAATGGTATGTTCATCTGAAAAAACACCAAAGACACAGTCACACACACATACACATACACATACACATACACATGCTCTCTCTCTCTCTCTCTCTCTCTCTCTCTCTCTCTCTCTCTCTCTCTCTCTCTCTCTCTCTCTCGCTCTCTCTCTTAAAGTACACACACAAATACACATATAGGACACAGTTCTATAATTTCCAACAGGACTGAAGCTGTTGTCATAGCTTCATTCTTAGAAAGGAACTGAATCCTAGTAAGATGAGCTAGGGACTTGAAACGGCACTTATACTGTAAGTAAATAAAAAAAATCACTGCGAAAAAAAATCTTTTTTTTTTTTTTTTTTTTTTAATATGAAGACAACTTTTCTTTATGTAGTTTTGAACTTCTTTGATCCAGCACCCATCCAAGTGTGGTTAAGAGATGTGGTAAAGGGAAAGACACTTTTTTTTTTTTTTTTGTGCTAAATCCTAGAAAGGAACTCATTCTTACAAACTTACCTGTCAGGGAAATAATGGTCTTGACTCTATTGTACCAGTCATCCTTTATCTCCAGATCTGCCTCTGGAGTGGGTGCTTTCTGTTCCCCCTTCTTTGGCTTCTTCACAGCTTTTTCCCCAAATAGGTTCTTCATCACACGGTGTGCACAGAACCTATGGGATGAAGGTAGCGAGGTAGTGAATATAACAAGTTGTCCAAAAACATTTTCAACTCATTTAACACATTTTAACTACAAATCCTACTTTAAAATGAATAAAGCTATCACTGAGGACAGAATCAAGTACAATTTTTTTTTTTCCCCCAAATCCGATTTTACCTATAGCTTGGCCTGCTAGCAAATCTGAATTAGAATTTGAACATATAATGAACATGCAATATGATGGACTCTGTGTTAATGGTTAAACTCTGGATGTGTACTTACATTTAACTTAATAACTGCCTCTAAAACTGTTGTGAACGAACATAATTTTTAAAACAACACTCCGAAGCATTTCAGTCTGTACAGTAGCACTGTTATTCAATATCAAGGGCAGCGTTAACAGGGAAAAGAACAAGAGAATCTGAGTTTCTCAGCCAGGTTTGGTTAGCATTAGCTACCAATTCACAACTCAATCAATGCTGCAAGAAATTCTATCATTTTAGTTTTTCCACTGGCAGGCCTTAAAGACTTCAAACAATAAGGCTGTAGTTTATGGTTTGAAATACTCTTCCTATCCTTACTATGCTTGTGCTCTTACTTTTTCCAGCAGATCATCAGGATAGGGAAGACGGTCACAATGGCCAGGTAGAACAGAGTCCGGTCCACCCTGCCCGACTGGAAGAGCTGGAGGATGCAGTCTCGTTGGGACTCTGAGATATTGATCTGCAATACCACACACATTTCTCTTCTATTTCAAATGGGCTTTGGCAGTTCGCAATCAAAATACTCCAAACTTTCATATTATTTCTCACATATTCATTATACTGAATGATTTCAAAATGTCCCATTGCATTACAGAATAGCAATCAACCCAAGAATATGTTTTTAAATATTCATTATACTTCTGAAAGACTTCAAAGTGTTTTTAAACCCCATACCAGTGCATCACGAATAAGCCTTCAACCCAAGAATAAATGTATACAATAGTGACACCCCCTGGTCATATCAAGCACTGCACCCTAACAGGCTGCCAAGAAGAAGATAACTGTTGACTTGCTTTGAAATTTTCTTTAGAATTCTGCTTGGGATGAATTGACTGAGGCTGAGATTCAACTGACTGAAACTGAAAAAAGTGGCGGAACCTAGTGGACGAAAGTTAAATACAGAAGTCCCAGAACACTGAGTATAACTGCCTTAACTGCATTCCAGCATGCCTCAGGCACTGAGTAAAAGTACATTTGTGATTGGTTCCCTACTGTATCTCAGACGAATGAGAAGAAGTTGGGATAGGCCTCCTGGCCAAACTGATCAGCAGGGCCTACAGTGTGTGTGAGAATCAGGCTATAGGAGAGGTTATTCAACCCTTCCTTTCACTCCTGCTTTAAAATAGTTTACATTTGTGGTTCATAGGAAGTGAAAGAAGGAGTATTTTACAATAAGATCGTTTTCTAGAAAAGCCAGCCAGGCCAAGGTATAGTGGATAGTGGAATAAGATGGGAAGGACTATTTGTAAAGGGCCCCAGGGTCTCACTAATAGCCGCAGGGGGAAGGAACAGAAGGAGATGTATGCAGACAGTCTGAGTCACTGGGAATCATTGTAAACAGGGCCAAACTTTGGACCTCTCAACCCACTGAGCTAAAACTAGAGACCAACAACAATGTTTTTAGCAAAGAGTATAAAATCTAAACAGTGCTTGCATACATTTTCCTAAATGGTTGAGTCCTTGATCATATTGTAGCCGTATGTGGTTAAATTAAAAACTACTGCATCTATTTTTAAATTGATTCATTAAATCATTTTTTTTATTATTAATTTAGTTTTTTAGTTTTGTTTCTTTTTTATTATTTCCCTTTACATTTTATTTGTTTTATTACTTTAAAAGTTTTCTGTGGACTAGTTGTTGTGGACTGGTTTTGTTTGTCTAATATAATTGCTAAGTACTGTATGTATCAAATGATCATATAAATAATCCACCTAAATAGCGACCTAAATAAACACCTACCCTGAGTTTTGGGGAGAACTCAGACTTGAGGAAGAGTCTGATGATCATGTCAGCCTTCTGGTGAAGCATGGCGTAGTCGTTCTCCCCGTACAGGCCAGCGACAGCCATAGCTGTACCAGAGTCCGCAAGGCTTCGAAACCTTTATTTACAATCACATGTGAATTCAATGAGCTGGCACTTTTCCATAGTGACAAAAGGGGGGCAAACATTCAGTTACACTTTAGTTGAGGTTTTCAACATAATCATGACATGACACGTGAATATGTAATGACAATTCATGAACAATAAATCATGAACATGTAATGACACTTCAAAATGTTTATGACTGGTGTCATTCGGTATTTGTAATGTAAGGTTAATGCTTTTTTGGGATCAGATATTACATTTGTTGTCATATAACAACAGTCGAATATTCTGATGATCATTACATGTTCATGATACATGTCATGATATTTATAACACCATGTCACTCTTACATCAAAAGTCTCAAATGAAGTGCTACTGAGAAGAATCCAACAACTGAGCAGATGTTACAGAATCTCACCTCTCACATTCCAGGTAGAAAGAGAGGTCATTGACCAGGAAGTCCACAACCACAGGCTTGTGGTTGATGAGGCGCGTCTTCAGGGGAGCAGCTTCCTCGTCTTTGTCTCTGGACATGTGTGTCCTCGACATGTCCAGCGATGAAGTACATGGGCTCACCCCGTATGCTGAAAGAGGCCCGGCACTGATCAGCTTACCCACTACCCACTACCCACTGTGCCACCTTATGCCAAGGTGATCACTAGAAGGCATATGTTTACGGCACGTTCTCACAGAATCTTGCCGAATCTCTATGTTACAGTTTTTTTAATCTTTCAAAGGTATATATTAGTAGGTTGTTTGGCAATGTTGCTATAGGCAACCCATATAGCAGTGGGATTTCAACGTCATTTCTGGCCGTCCGCATATTCCCTTTAGCGTTCACCTTATACCAACTCTATTGTCTGTCTACAGTGCCTATCATCAGTCAGACATGGCTGGGGACAGCACTTACGCTCAGAGAACACCGGGTAGTACTGCTGGAGGTACTGCTCAAACTCACTACGGGTGGCGATGTTAGCCATACCAGCCTGGAACTTGCATACACCTTTGATGAAGCCACTGAGAATGGTCCAGACATTTTTCTGTGGGGAGAGGGATACAGTGAGACAGTAATAGAGAGCAAGCCAAACTTGACATCATTACGATTAAGCACGACCTCTGATTGGACAGAAGGGAGGGTGAATGAAAGACTTTGATTGAATATAAGATATGATTGGCTAATTGAAAGAGTGCAATAACTGAGTCTTCTCGCCTCAGCTCTCATGGATGTCTGACAGCATATTATTTGATTAGTTTGTATCATTCTCACATAACCTCAACATTCAAAATTCCTCAAATATCATGGGGCTAAGGTCTGTACCTCTACAGCTATGCAAATAAATCCTCAAATATGCCATTATTTACATCATGCTCCACAATATTCAATACTCTTTCAGAATGTTGATATCAATCGAGGTCTTAGCTTGGCTCATTCTGAGCCAGGGGCTAGTAGTAAGTACTTATTGGTTTCTCTGAAAGGTTCTTTCACACAGCTTGAATGGCCATTGTAAAAGCTTTGTATTTCTTTTGCCTCTTATCACAAATCTCAAACCCCAAAACTCTTAACTCACTCCTTACAATTGTTACTTCCTCTAAAACATCTTGTGCTTTCACAAAGACAGGGTGTAGACACCCATTTTGCTAGTACAATACACTGAGCTGTGTCTGTAGGAAATTCTACAGCAGGAATGGTTCTCTGGTCACATTTGAGCAAGTTGAAAATGAAAGATATGGAGTGCATCACCAGCTTGCTTTTAATGATGCATCCTCTAGCAGTGGTGTCTGGCGCATTGGAACCAGCAGGGAAAACGTCCTGGTATTGTTTAAACCTGTCACCATGGAAACAAAACAGATTAAAAACAAATTATACCGACAAATATTAGTCAAAAGAGACAGTTCTGAACCCAGTAACTCAAGAACTGCATAGCGCAATCCATTTATACTTTCTGATTTCAAAAGCAGGAAGTGACCCTGCTGCTTTGAGTCCACTGAATAAAATTGGCACCACATGGCACCACCCATGAACAATCAAGCAGACCTGTCAATTTGCAGTTCTGTATTTCTCACGTCATTTGTATGAACCAATCTACTACTGTATGTTTTCATCTGTCACTACATTACAGAACACTTAACGGAATACGCCACTTTTTAATTTAATTTACACACTAAGTGACTCCAATAGATTCAATGATACAAGCTAATCTTCAGCTAAAAAACTACCATCAGACAATGACTGGAT
Source organism: Sardinella longiceps (assembly GCA_027497455.2). Classification (NCBI taxonomy): domain Eukaryota; kingdom Metazoa; phylum Chordata; class Actinopteri; order Clupeiformes; family Clupeidae; genus Sardinella; species Sardinella longiceps. The sequence goes on along the minus strand of JAODXP020000022.1, from coordinate 26,148,208 downwards.
GAACTGAAGAAAGAACTGAAGAAAGTTTAATTCTAGGGAAAGTAGAAAATGAATAGATTAGCCTAAAAGGTGGCATACAGTATTGCTTTAAGATGGCTTGACTATTAGTGTAGAGAGGAGTTAAACTGCTGTAGCCTACTTCTGAGCCAGTAGATTACCATGTAGCCTCGAGGGACTTGTTGACCACATCTTGGATGGTGTAGAGGATCTCACAGGTGACTGGTCTCATGCTTCCCACCTTGTTAATTATGTCTGCACTGCACTGGAGGAAGTCCACTGTAAGAGATGGTAGAGAGACATGTTCACCTCATTACCATCATCACTACGACAGTCTATGTCTGAATCTCATCTCTTTTCTTGCCCCTTTCCCCTCCCCCTAGCCCTCCCCCTTGGCCTTAGCCTGGCGATCGCCAAACTAAAATCACAAGTGATATTTAGTCTGGAGACCCATGGTCACCATGCTGCTTTGCAGAGTGAACAGAAATTGAGCATGCAAAGGAGCATGGGCCTATACCTTATCCATAAAAACAAGGGATAAAGGATAACAAGGGCTAACAGTGTACAGTTAGAAATCTTAAACAAAATAGACAATTTTGGACAATGTCGGAAAATCATCCAATTAGAAAATTAATTGAGTTGTGGTTGTGAAGGTATAGTTGTTAAAAAAGCTGGGTAGCACAGATTTTGAAACAGATAAATATTTTAATACTTAAATAAATGAATCTAGCCTGACAATTCAGACTATAACTCTACATAAAATGTAAAGTCGGGTAATACGGCAACAACCAATCAGAGCAACTAAAAAGTAGATTCAAACAAGTCCGCCCAATGACTCCCTGTCCAGATAGAATGTTGTGATAGCTAAACACCACGATGTCTGAATACAACCTAGAGAATTGTGATTGGATAGACACCATGTCTGAGTAACCTATGGATCATAGATGTACAATTCAAATTTAATTCTAGGCTAAAATTAATCATGAGTTTGTTGATGCCTTCAATGGCATCTTCTAAGCACTGCCTGGAAGTCACTACCTTAACCCTAACCTGAAATCTAACTCCTAACCCTACATCTAATCCTATTTAACCCTCCAGGGCTAAGAGGACAGCTAAGGGGTAGAAATGGGATTGATCTTACATCTGAAAGGCAGGGCACTGTAGACCTGACTGTGATAGGGTAGCCGTGTGGTGTAGGAGACATCAGGCAGAGGCAACAGATTAAGAGGGCCCAGAGGTGCGATTTATTTACAAAGTGGCAAAAATATTTAAATAATCAAAAGTCCAAAAACCTTTGCACCGTGATGAGAGTTACAAACAAAACACAAAACAAAGACAAAAATAGTTGACGGTCTAAAGCCACTCACACTAGGCCTATAATAAAGCAGACCGAAAAACAGCAAGGCTTGAAACAGCCCCCTTACCGTGATAGCTACACGTACATGAGATCTGGTCTCCCGATATCGGACAAGCCGGCAATTAAATAGCCAATTAGGCAATTACTTTCGCCAACACTGGCGAAGTCAAAACAATAACGTCTACCGAAAATCGGCACACCGCCCCTACCTGGCGGACATCAAATATACACAGAAAATAACGTAATAATCACATTGATCACCCCAAACATACATGAACACAATATTAAGACAACAGTTCCTCGCGCGCAAAGGAATGCATCTCAACATAGCGCACACGCATACAGACATTAGACAACTTATAATAAGCAAATCAATAATGAAAATAATAATTATACTAGTGCGATGTGCAGACTAGGGGGGCACATCGTCACACTGACATTATTGTTTAGAGAAATATAGTTATATCAGTTGTAAATGCAAGAGAATCCATACTTGCATCTTCCCGTCTGAAGTACTTCTCCAAGATTGTGTGGATTTTTCTTCTCTGCATTTTGACGCCCTTTGTAGTCGACTCAATGGAACGGAGTCGTTCCACGTCCTGGATGAAGAGCAGAGGACCGTGGGCGTTATGGTAACGAAGGTAGCGTTTGAAGTAGTCAAGGTGGGTCGAGTTCCTGAACAGGTCTCCATAGGTTCTGTTAGGAAATGCATTGATGTAATGAGCACTAGTATCGTGATAAGACCGAGAGTACAAGGAAGAAATTTGAAAGTATGTATTTGAAAGTAATGTTTTTCAGTGAATGAAGTCTAAACCTTGGCCTCATGGCTGGCGTGTGGTAAAAACTGTTTTCCTTTTTCAGATCCTTTCTGGTTGGATTGGCTGATGACACATTCCTGGAGGTGGGTCTGTCTAATTTGTAAACAAAAAAAAATATCCTCCAGCTTATAATGACATGATATGACTTCATTTCCATTTCCTAGGCTCTTTGAACCAGACCCAGGTTCATTTGGATCATTGCTTTGAGTTGGTTTTGACTGAGTGAATGCAGTCTCACCGAACTCAGGTAGAAAGAGGTGGTATGGGTTAAAGTTTGCTCATAGTACAACCTCAATGACAGTGTTGTGTTTTCCTTGTTAGCTACAGTATATAGTAAACATAAGATATATACAGTAGATTGCACTTTAATTGAGGTTATCAACATAAGACTCAAATGGGCCTGTCATAAACATGGCATGATACTTTATTAGTGTTTATGACTGACAGGGTCTGTTTAGCTTCTCAACATGTATGGAGCACTCGTTGCCTGGGAGACAGCACTATGTTCTCACTTATTAAAGTGACAGGCATTCGGGTCTTAGAAGTGACTAGCATACATTTAGAAATCTTAAATAAAAAAGACAAATTTGGACAATGATCCAATTAGAAAATGAATTAATAGTTGTGGTTGTGAAAGTATAGTTGTAAAAAAAGAGCTGGGTAGGGGAGGTAGTGCCTTGAAAGCAGCGTTGCCAGGAAGGCACCATTGAGGGCAAAAAAATAGGTAAATCACGGCCCTAATGCTCCTCATAAGACTTTTTAACGTTTGTGTTGCTCCTTGTTACAGTAATGTTATCTGGATCATATATGTACTGTACCTGATGGGGGGATCTCCTTGCAGTAGAGATGATAGCTGGCACTTATCCTCTCTGCGGCCACCTTTGGGAACTTTAAGGCTAGCTCTTCAAACGGCATATCAAACATATCTGTGCAGCAGAGCAGAATGGCATCTTTTATTTTTTAGCTTCTGTCCTGAGATGGTAGAGGTGATCTCATCGTGTTCCATTTCAGAAGAGTGTCTTTTTGTAATGTTTTGATGCGACCAGCTGTGCTAATGGACAGTGTGACAATGTAACCTTGTACTTTCAATACCAACCATATCATCAAAGTGATAAATATGTATTAAATAAAATGTGATTTAAAAGCTTAAACAGGACAGTGGCCAATGAGACTTGTACTATGATGGTGCATAGACTGTGCACTTTATCTAATGTTCCTATTGTAGGATACACGCAGACGGTCAGCTCCGACTCAGAGCCGAGAGCCCTACCGCAATGACCGCAGAGGTCAAACTGAGAACGCCTCCACATCTTAAATCAAAGCTTATGTCTTCAAGAGCAAACCCTGAAAGTTCCATGCTTCTTTCACTTTGTGCACAATTCTTATGAAAAAAAAAAAAATAAGATCCTAACAGCCCCACTACAATGGCTCTCTTTCTTCTTGCTTACCAGTCTTTTTATAGTGCAGGTGAATAGATCCTCCTCTGGTTACATCTTCCAGTGTCAGAAGCACCCATGTCTCATCAGAAAGGGGCCGTACATCTGCATACCCACAGCAGCCGCGGCAGAGAGCCAGGGCCTCAGTCATGTGCCTGAGCTGCTGTTCTGGATTATCAATCCCACCAGAGGGCGCTGTCTGCCTTTTGTTGACTTCCACTGACTGCAGTCTGCCAAACTGGACCAAACCAGATGGACTTGATCAGCAGAAGTTGGATTACACAAGAGCACACATTGCACCTACATTGCATGTAAATATACTAAAAACACGCCCCCATAAATAGCTAAATAACTACCATGTGGAGAGTACAGTATACTGGGAATATAAGGGGTAGATTTGGTTACTCTTGGAAACAAGGAATTTCCACACAATACTGTAGCACTTACGAGATGCAAGCTGAAATTTTTATCCTCTTCTTTCAAAAATGCATCATAAGATGGGCTGAGAACCTAGGGGTGTAAACATCACTATAATTACAATCAAAATTCCTTGAATCTAGGTTACAATCATGAATATTCATTTTAACACTGATTGAAACATTACTTACATGTGGTGTAAATGCATTTCTACCGAATTAATTAAATTGTTTTTGATCGCTTAGCTGGCTTAGCTTTTTTGTTCTGTCAGCTAAAGACCTCCAGCTATTTTGGGACACTTCTTGGCTCTGTGATTGGAATGTAAAATTTACACAGTTTGACTCTATTAACCAACTGGGAAACCTCCAAAGGCGAATACATTACTGCCTGCCAAATATTCGGTGTGAGCTCTGAATTTTGATAGGACAGGATGGACTCCTGTGGAGATTGAGACTAAGGTACGGCTACAACAGAAACTTGGAAAGCAACTGCTTTCATTCAGTAATGGGGTCTAATAGAGTCTGTGATGACTATTGTAACTCTGACACCAACACTTTGCCTCTCAGTACCTTGCAAATGTCATGCTTTGCTGCATAAATCCAGGGAATAGCCTTCCCAGCTGGCAGGAGGTCACACAAATTGGCATAGGTAAGGCCCTCAATTGCCAGCATCCTTTCAGCCTCTCCGCCCAAGAACATGTCAGCTATCCTCCGACTCACGGCCTGTATCTGCGCGTAAAGCGAGTCCTCAGTCTGGGCCTTCAGAAGGAGGCTGAGGAGCAGCTCCAGCTCCCTCCAGAGGGACAGGTGAAGCAGTGGACCCTGCAGGCCCCTAGCCTCCAGAAACACCCTAAAGGGCCCCCCAGCCATCTCGTCGGCGCACAGGGCTGGCCCCATGTGGGCGAAACGATGGGCGTCAGGTGGTGGTGCGGGCACATCAATGTCGGTGGGTACGTGCATGGCAGGGGTGCCCATGCAGACGTGTGGGATGTCCACATCAGGAAGCACCTGGTTTTTCCCAGCTTGAGCAACCTGGACTTGTGGCTGGAGGCCTCCTGTTGCAGGGTGGTTTGCAGCAGGTGAGATCAGATCAACCTCTTTGTTGTGCACAATACTGGTGCACCCATCCAGGCATGCTTTACCATCCAGAGGAAGCCACTGACAGACACTGGTGGTCTCCTTTTCCTCCTCCTCCTCCTCCTCCTCCTCCTTCTCCTCCTCCTCCTCTTCCTCCTCCTCCTCCAGCGGTGGCTTCATGAGGTTTCCTGGAGCTCAGGTGTGATCTCCATAGCTGCTTCTTGCTGGCCTTGGAGTTATACGAGTACGGGCCAATGGCTGCCCCTTCCAGCTGACTCTCCTCCACCCCAGGCCTGACAGGGGACTCCAGAGGCCCGTCACAGGCGGCCAAGCGGACATACTCTTCCATCAGAGGCCTGCACTCCGCCACGCGACCCAGTGAGGCCTTGCAGTGGTTCAGGAAGTAAGGTGTCCAGTAGTCCTGGAGCCGGCGCACGGCCTGGGTCCTCATCCTCCACAGCATCTGCTGTTTGCCATCCTCTGGGTGATCGCCAGCCAGAACCTCCAGTGCCTCAGCTAAGCACAAAACACACAGCAAGGCAAAAGGCTGATCAACAGCTGTTGTGGAAAACATTGACCTGAACCATATTACATCATCAACACTACTATACCACTCCTTTATAACAATACCTGAACCATGTTGCATTATATGACACCATACTGCACTACTTTCTTAAAGGTATGGTACAAGATCCCAGAAAACTATTTGTGCAAGTTACATTTGAAAACACAAGTTTCTTCACATTTCCCCTCAAACCCCAATCTTCAGAGTAGAGATTTAGGCACTGAAGGGGAAGAGGAGAGGGCAAAAAGTTTGATAAACATACCATCATTCATTCATTTCATTGGGATGCTCAAAATGATTGGATGGTGTTTTCCCATCCTGTTGATTCCACAGGTGACTAACATTTCTTTGGTGTGTGTGTGTTAGGACATTTAACTAATTAGTTGCAATTGGGGTGTGAAGGGGCTATTAAGCAATATAGAAAAAAAAGTGCTCCAGGAAAACATCTTGGATCCTACCTTGTGAAATTGTGAAAATGTACTGTATGACTTATGATAGATTAAAAGCACATAATGTTTTTCATCAGTATGTGTATTCCCTGGGTATTTGTTCTTGATGTTTCCGTCTAGGTTACTACTGTATTGTTCAGTACAGGAATGTGCCGGTATCTGTCTATCCTAGGCTGATTATGTTGCACTGTAGAGTTACAGTTAATACTCCTCATTATCAGAACGTGATATGATGCAGTGACATCTTGTCCTGTTCTGACCTGGGCAGATGCGACAGGCGGCCATGATTCCGGAACCCTCTCTGAGGTGGTTCAGCTGGATGGCAGACAGCAAGGCCCGGTAGTGGACACTCAGAGGAATCCCTTGCTCCTGCTTGGCCAGGCTCAGCAACCTGCTCACTCTCACACTGAAGAGAACCAGCTCCTCCCCTGTACACACCAACAGGCACAGACACAAAGCAAATGGACAATCAATGACTGGATCTCAATAGCTCTTCTAAATTTTTAAAGATAAAGCTATTAAAGAAGTGTGTTGGGAATTTGTGTATGAATGAATGAATGAATGAATGAATGAATGAATCTTTAATGTCCACCAGGGATGGAAATTTGCTGTGTGTGTGTGTGTGTGTGTGTGTGTGTGTGTGTGTGTGTGTGTGTGTGGGAGAGAGAGAGAGAGAGAGAGAGAGAGAGAGAGAGAGAGAGAGAGAGAGAGAGAGAGAGAGACCATCTCACCAGATGTGCCTGTGATGAAGGAGTTGAAGCGTTGCATTCCCCCTACACTGCCCACACACCTCCTCAATAGCCACTGATCTGCTCTACTCCATGCCTCACACTCTGTTGTTCACACAATTCAACACTCAAAGCCACTAGTCACATGCATCACATTACTATGAGAGAAAAGGCGCCGCACACTTCAAGTTCAAAACGTTATCACCAAAACGTTATCACCTTTTCTTAAACTTCTTGGATTTCTGAACTAGCAGTGTGCGGCACCTTTTAACTCATAATCTCAGACTAACTGATTGGCAGCACCTCTTTGTTTTGGTGTGCATTGCAATCTTCCTTACAAATGCAGCACATTATCATAACAGTATAGAGCAATGGGCATGGGAGTTCAGTTCAGCCCAGGTTTAGTTCTTCAGTTTAGTTCAGTGCTCTTGATGAAAGTGTGAAACTGCTAAACACCAGTTAAGCAGCCATTAGCAGTGAAATAATAGCATGAAACTCAAACAGGCTAATCAATGATCAGCCAAGGTTTGAGATTCACATACCCCACAAAACACTTTTCACCAGTGGTTGGACAACTCTGACTATAGAATATATTGAATCATCTTATCAAGAGTTATCTGTTAATAACAGATTATGGATTTTAATCATCAATAGGACTACAGCAACCCCACCAGGAATACAGTTTCTGATGAATGGGAGTTCAGTAACCGTGTCATTTTGTGTCTTCTTTCACACTCAGGAGATAAGATAAGATTTGAATTTACTTGCCATTTACAAACTATAGATTTTGATGTGCTTATCGGCTGTGTCATGATATAAAGATATCCTTAAAAGTATTAACTTATCTACAATTGTAAAGAATTACCCTAATTCAGTGTTGTCAATGTTGACAAACAGAAACATTCAAATAGGCCTAGGAATGTATCATTCTGTTAATCCTAGGTAACAACAAAACAAGACACCATTTCTCCAAGTCAAATTTACACATTCGGTCATTCAAACATCCCACTTTAGAAAAACATGTAGCTGGATAACTAGAATGTCCATGATATAATGTGGACTGAATAAACAAGTAGGCTATGAAATGCACTCAATGAAACATATCAAAAGCATTGACAGTAAATTCAGTGAAGAGATTTTAACAGCAGTTGGGCAACTTGAGGAAGGGAAACATAGGCCTACTGTAAAGCAGGGGTGGACAAACTTTTCTGTTTGAAGGTCACATACTGAAAAAATCTAGGTTGCCAAAGGCCAATGCAAAATTTAGTGCACCAGTTTTTGACCAGTTTCAAGTGAAAGAGTGCCTATATTTTCTATATATTGATATATAGCCAAATATTACATTCATATAATATTATGGGATAGGCCTACATTATATTTTTGAATTGCATGATGGGACTTTGGCCACTACTGTAGCCTAAAATTACCCCAACCATTCACCTTTATTTAGAGACAACGGAAGCTGCAGGATCTCTGTGCAGAGCAAATAGTGATGATAAAGTTCAGTTTGTTTAAACAAGGTGAATCGCTGGGATGTCAGCCATTGCAAAATCCCTGCTCCATTTGCTGGCTGCAGAACACAAACAATTGATTGTTAATATGGCAGAGAAGAGAAACTTTTTGCTCATTGTACTTGCAAGAAATGAATGAATGAATGAATGAATGAATGAATGAATGAATGGGCCTACTTGAGAGTGCTGAACTTTGGGACACAGAACCCACTTGTTGTCACAAAGGAGGTACAGAGGGGTCTGTCCAAAAACCTTCAAATTATGAGATACAAATATGTGATGAACTAAATATTTCACTTAAGAGATTTGGCAAGTTGTCTTATTTCAAAACATAACATAAATAGGCTACTAACAGGAAGGCTGAGGAAGGTGTTGAAGAAGTCCACAAATACTTCATCTTTCAAGAGCTCCGATAAAGTTCTTTCATCTTCCTCCCCTAGAAGATAATTGTTCATACCCAATTAGTGCAAGAAGTTCAAAAATAAGCTGGCAGAGTGATGTTTCAGATGATGGCAAGAGACATACATCAATGATCTGCAGTCTATAATTTACTTTTAGATAACTTTTTAACAAATTAAACTGCACTAATCTACAACAAAACCTGTTTTTAATTATCTGTGCTGCACTAAAACAGTTTTAATGGACATCTTTAAATCAAAACCATTTAGCTCTCTACAATAACCCACTGAAACAGCTGCTTGAACCTTCGGTCGAAATGTTTCCTTTCATGTCGCAAGATCCACACAAAAGCCTAGATTGCAATTCCCATAATCACACATTTCACTGCGAACCAAAAACGTGGTGACTGGAGTTCTTGTGGATGACTTCTACATGAACTGCGCAGTCAGTCGTCTATGACGCAACAATCAGTTAATTCTATGATGGCACATTGTTTTTAGTAAGTGTTTTTTTTAACAACTGAAGCAATCAGCTCTTTTGCTTTGGTGAGTCAGGTGTTAGTCCTCTGAACATTTGTTAATATCGCTGTTGGCTATTTAAACAATTCATAGTTTAACCATCAGTAATTTTCCATTTTAACCAGTCAAGAATATTTGTATTTTTCCTAACGCCAGGCCAGCCACCAGCAATTCCCTTGGAAGAGACAAAACCAGGATCATTCTTCAATAGGCAAGCGTAGCCTAATCCATTGTTTTCAGGAGAACGTGGAAACTTTCCTTCCCGTTATTTAGTCTGCCTATGGTTCTAGGCACTTGTAACTACACTTGATCAAAGCACTGATGGAGATATGCTTTCACAGATGCTTGCTGAGAGTGAAAAGCTGTGCAACAACCCCAGTAGAATGATAGGCGTCTGTCATTTTCTTTACTAGACCTAATCCAAAGAAAAAATCCCTATCGACTCTTGTTACATTTCTAAATGCCTCCATTAGGTGGCGTAAACGCATCTCATAGTGATTAATAAATCAACAAACAAGGGCTAAGTATATTAAAATGCCACATAGCCTGGTTTACGTTCATTAAATATTACTCATAGAAATGTATTTTTCACCGTAAGGGCGACGACTTCAAATGAAAAAGACTAAAAATTCTGCTTTCCATTGACCCTTGTATGACCAAACTCTTCTAACTGCCTCATTCTAGTCTTAGTGCACTAGCAGAGGAACGAACTCTTGTTTTTTGGGTGTATCCAATGATTTCAGCCCATGCGCTTTCCATCTCCAGACCATGAAGAGATCACGTTTCTGTGTGGCCAATCAGAGGCGGAGGGATCCGACAATGCACTTTAAAAGTTCGACTGCACGAGGCAAGCGGAGAAAGAATGAGAGAAAAACAAGCAGGGACTATCCGACATACTCACTGGAGACAGTACCAGTTTTATTGTCCTAGTTTCATCATTTTTGAAGGTAACGTATGACAATATTTAGACACTCTTCAATGTAGTTTTATGTTGCAGCTGTTAACAAGTGATGTCATGATTGCTGATTCTCGCAGTTGGTGTCTTTGATGCTTTCACCTGGCTGTTCCAACTAGTCTGTAGGTCAGCTAACTTGAACAATTGGATCACTTTATATTTGCATGTAATGTAAACAATTGGATGCGACAAGCTGTTCTGATTCTGGTGTGATGGTCGTTGCCTAATTTGGGTTTCCAGCTGGCAGTCTACATAGTAACCATGACCACGAGTTTAATGTGGTAAACATGTAGCCACATGCGGTGGTCATCGGTGTGGTTGGTGGATTTTCAAGGAAAACATTAAGAGAAAATTCGTGTTTATGGAATGATGTTCATCCAGATTTTCCATACTGCCTCCGTTGTCTTCAGTGTTAAGTCGCATCATGCCGAAGTGTTTGCCATGAAGCGATGGCAACACGGCGCTGGCAAACTATTGTTCTTGGCTTGGCTATTGCATAACGTGTTCTTGTTAACCCTCCCCCACTACCCCCCCAACCACACTAGACTGTGATGCCTACTTGTATACCGCTCAAGTGATCGTCAGAAGTAGTCAGAATTCTACTCGATTGTTTACGCACGTCGATCTAATCGTAGTGGTGGATGCTTAAATACTCAGCTTGAGGCAAATGCGCTAAACTACTGTATTTTCTGTTGTTTGTAGGAACACTATAGCGAGCAAGATGGCCACTTCTTCGAGTGCCAAGTTGAGTAAAGCTGTCAAACAGCAGTATATGGAGCTTCCTCAGGGAGACAAGGTTCAAGCTATGTACATCTGGATTGATGGAACCGGAGAGGGCTTGCGCTGCAAAACCAGAACCCTGGATTCTGAACCCAAAAGCATTGAAGGTTGGTGACCATAATTGCCTGTTGCCTAAACGGTGAATTGTTTGCATATGGTGTGTTCTTTTATTGCAGCAGTGTGGTAGTTTCTTAATGATTCCAATGTCTAAAAACTTAATTATTTCCTCATAGATCTCCCTGAATGGAATTTTGATGGCTCCAGCACGTATCAGTCTGAAGGCTCCAACAGCGACATGTACCTAATTCCAGCAGCCATGTTCAGAGATCCTTTCAGGAAGGACCCAAACAAATTGGTCTTGTGTGAAGTTCTTAAGTACAACCGCAAACCTGCCGGTGAGTACTATTGCTTTTTTGGTTGTGGATTTTTTGTGTTATTTTTATTGATTTTTTTTTTATGTAATTAGTTAGCATTATTTTATACTTATTAACACTCCTTTCTTCTCCTGTCCCCCCCCAACAGAAACCAACCTGCGGCTAACTTGCAACAAGGTCATGGAGATGGTGCACAATCAGTACCCGTGGTTTGGCATGGAACAAGAGTATACCATCTTGGGGACGGATGGGCATCCCTTTGGCTGGCCATCCAATGGTTTCCCTGGTCCCCAAGGTGAGTGCTTCTATTGAGCTGGATGTGTGTAGCTCGGGCCGTCACCAGAGTTGAGAGTCGTTCATGTGCTCTCTCCTGGCCCTGTGGTTCTAAGTCTGAGTTTTTCCATCAGGACCATACTACTGCGGTGTTGGCGCTGACAAGGCCTATGGTCGAGACATCGTGGAGGCCCATTACAGGGCCTGCCTCTATGCTGGCGTGCAGATCTGTGGCACTAATGCAGAAGTGATGCCTGCTCAGGTATGGATCATGAATTTTATAGATATAGAGAAGTAAAATCACAGAACATGTTTATATCCTGTCTAATATGTGAAGATATGGCAAGGTATGCCATTGAAGGGTGCTGAGCACTTAAAACGTTTGTTTTTGAATACTAATACCTGTTTGCACTTTAGCATTAACAGCAATTTCTCTTTCTGTTTTCAGTGGGAGTTTCAGGTTGGACCTTGCGAGGGCATAAACATGGGAGACCACCTGTGGGCTGCCCGCTTCATTCTGCACAGGGTGTGTGAAGACTTTGGAGTGGTGGCCTCATTTGACCCCAAGCCCATCCCTGGAAACTGGAATGGCGCTGGCTGCCACACCAACTTCAGCACCAAGGAGATGCGTGAAGAGGGTGGATTAAGGTAAATCTAGTGGGGTTATTTATGAATGGATTTCTTTTGTTGTGATCGTCTATAGACAGTAGTCAATGTATTTGCATATTTTTACTGTACAGAAGCTTGACCGTGGTAAGGTTTAAGTTGAATGATTGTTTTTGTCCAAATCTCTTCTTAACATGGGTTGGTTGTCTGTCCTCCCACAGATTTATTGAGGAGTCCATTGAGAAGCTCGGCAGAAGGCACAATTACCACATCCGCGCCTACGACCCCAAGGGGGGCCTGGACAACGCCAGGCGCCTGACCGGCTACCACGAGACCTCCAACATCCACGAGTTCTCCGCCGGCGTGGCCAACCGCGGTGCCAGCATCCGCATCCCACGCACAGTAGGCCAGGAGAAGAAGGGCTACTTCGAAGACCGCCGCCCTTCGGCCAACTGCGACCCCTACGCCGTCACCGAGGCGCTGATCCGCACATGTTTACTCAGCGAAGAAGGAGACGAGCCGACCGAGTACAAGTGAACTGTTGGGTCCAACTTGTTAATCCACCCTCCCCCTCCCGTCTCCCTCTGCAGCCCCGTGCTGCCATAGTGAGCTGGAGGCAATTTTAGTACTGTACTGTCTGTGGTCTTATTGAGAAAAAAAAACCTTGTATTCATGTTGACTGGTCAATCCAATACAAGGTATAACCTAGATGGAATTTTTTTTTTTTGTTTTTGTCAGAAGAAGTGTGCGAATTTCATTCAAAAAATGTGCACATTGGGTCATATTCACCCGTATTTTTTTAGCCTGTTCACTGCCATTACTGTCCAGTTTTAAAAATGTTGCTATGGACCTAACGCTTCTACACTTGGTTGAATTCCCCTTGTGTAGATATGAGATGTAAAATGTGTCTGACATTTCTAAACTTCTGTGAACTAGCATGTAATGTCTTTTTAACATAGTTTTAACTAAAGTCAGATCTGTAGATCTGTTCCTTTTTAAAACTGAGTGCTGATATCTTGTGGTTCATCTTGGATCAAAAGTCTCTTGATTCTCTTCGTGCGGTACTATTCTGTGTGGGATCCAACATGCATTGGAGTCTTTAGGGGTATTTTTTTGTACGCATGGAAGGATCCCTGTGTCTTGCCTTTCCTCTTGTTCTCTTAGATGAAGGGTTTTTATTTGTATTGTTCAAAGGCCAGTTGTGGCTGCAGTTTTAACTCCTCCGAATGGATGAACTTGTTTCTTATCGTGATATTAAAAAAAAAGAACACACACTAATTTTACCTTACTCCTGTCTCTGGATTGTTTTTTGACAAAGTGTGAAGTTGAAACTCCTCAAAATGGCCTCTTGACAGATCATGCATATTAAATTGGTCATTAGATTTGGATTTTTCTAAAATCGGCACTCCTCACATGGGCACTTCAATAGAGAAGCATCGCCATCATCAGTCCCAGTTGGACACTATATGCTGATCTTCAGCATCTGGGCCAGTCAGAACAGATCTGAGATTCATACTATACTGTGGCTGGCTCATTGTTGGGTTGAATGTCACGAGATTGAATTAGATTAGGCAATTGTTGGCTGTGAACAGGGAGTTCAAACATTTCACGTGCCCAGACTACAGAATTTGGAGAACATAGAATTCTTTGTCTTATTGTAGAACACCATTTAGTGGGTCATTTTTAGCAGAACCTCAGTGCGGTGTGTAAGTAGGCATTTAAGAATATCTGGAGTAGGTGCGTTGATTAAAAAAAAAAAAAAAAGCCAGTTTGGTTTTGGTGCTGTTGCAGGCAGGAGAGTGGTAGCAATTGTCTGTAAGACGGCCCAGAGAGATAACAGTCTCAGATACTGTATCTAAAGAGGTTTTTTTCTCTGGCATATGTGTCTGTGCTATGTGGTGCTATCTTAATTAGTTGGCCATGCGGTATATAGAAAGGTACTTTATCAAGTCTCATTATCTACAGCATGCATGATGGTCATGGCTCATAAACTCAAATTGAACTTGTTGACCCTTTCAATAAGTGGGACAAAGAAGTGCAAGGTAACACACTTTAGACTTTATATTTATTTATATTTGACCAACATGCTAGCCAATTTATGATTATTTATCTTTTATAAAAATTAGTTCCTAAACTGTCAACATGATCTGACTTGCGTACACAAATATATTTAAATTCTCCACGGCAGGCCACTCTGATATAGGTCATGTTGCTGAAGTATCATTGATCTGGTACTAATCTAGATCCTGGCTTTACATTATCAGACTAAGGGCTGTCAGTGTAGGAGTAAGCAGACAGATGGGGTGTTAAGACTATCCTCTCAGAGAACATTGTGTTCTTTTATTCACAGCGGGGGGAATACAGGCCACAAGTCTGTAGGAACTACACTTGCCTGCTGAGTAACAGCTCACGTCTAATGATGATGGAACAGTGTGGTACATGTCCAAAAATGCAGTGGTGTGGATGCACATTTGGAGGTTTGAGAGGCTTAACTGTTATTCATTATAGAGCACTTCATACATACACTGAGACGTTGTGCAATCCTTGTACTGTAAGTGTAGTACAAAAACAGCTCCACATCATGTTGGTCTGTTCCTTAAAACAGTGTTTTTCTGAGGCTTGCGTAATGTTCTTGGAATGGGAAGCCCCAAATATTGCATTTGTTGTCTGCTCATTTAATACTATAACATCACATCACGCCATGCTAGAGACGTAAGCTAAGCTCTCATTTGTCTTCAAATCCTCTTTTGAAACTTTGTTGCAAATATGAAGTGCTTCTGTCTCGCTTTCTGCACAGTTATTGCAGATCATTCGTCATGTTCCCCCGGTCTGCTAAGTTAGTTCCTCAGGGCAAGGGAAGAAAAGGTTGTCAGCTGGTTTTGTTTTTGTACCTTTCACCCACATTTCCCAAGTCTAAAAAGGAGGGGAATGAGAGATCTCCGCCTTGCGCTGGTGCTGCTGTGGCTGCTGTGGCTGGGGCTGTTCCACAAGCTGTACTATTGACAGGATATCCTTTCAGTGAACTAGCATGTTTTTTGCCAGTCATCAAAAAAACAAATCCAACCTCTGTACCCAACCCAGAGCTATTCTACCCAGTAGATGTTCTACATGCTGCTGTCGGGTTCAGGTGGCAGTTTGTGCTCAAACACACACACAAAAAAAGAGGTCGGACTCTTATATTTGAGGACTTTGCTGTATACTTAAACTACTTCAGAGAGAAAAGACAGAAGGGGGGAAAAAAAACCATTGTCTTGCGGAATCACTACATTAAAATCCAGTTGGATTATACTAGGATTACAGAGATTATTTTCCAGGCAAAATAAGAAATAAGTTTGCAGACTGCTGTTGGTCAGATCCTTGTGTTTTAAATCTTGTTCAGATATGCATTGTATACATATTCACAGTAGTATAGCTTTGACAAAAGATGTTGATGGACTGAATGCAACAATCAAAAGAAAGAGTGACAGCACACAGGAAATTCTCACTAACAAAATTCAGAAACGCAGACATTGCTTTCACCTCTATCACCAGACTAAACACAACTGCAGACTCTGTATTTCTGCTTCAGGTCCTTGTGTTTTGATACTTGTTCATGTATGTGTTGTTTACTGTAGTGCACATATTCAGGGACTCGTAGTATAGCATTGACAAAACATGTTTGTTGATGGACTAAAGGCAACTGCAGGCTCTTTGTATTTCTGCTTCAGGTTTCCATGCATCATAAAAGTGTCATTTGCAGATAACACTCAGTGAATGACATAGCCTACATACTGGGAACTGCTAAGCTATATCAGGGTCGGTTGCAGGGTCAGAGGTACATATGGATGAACTTGCTGCCTGTTGCTCTTGTTGCTGTATATAGCGCACTTCACTTCCACGTGCCGCTTGGATGGAGGGGGTTACTGGTGGAATCTGTGGACAGGGGAATGACCTGGCGAGGCCAGTTACTCTGGGCAAACAGTATGGTTTGTTGCGTGAGCCGTTTCCCCTCTTAGCCAACCTGTACCACCGACAGCTAAAATTAGCCTTCTCGCTGTCTAACTCAGCACAGATGTCCCCTGCCTGAAACTGTTTTGAGTTTGAGTAAATAGGTTTTTTTGTTTACTCGTGTTTAAGGGTTGAGGTTGTGTAGCTAGGTTTGCGGGGGTGGGGGGGAGGTCAGTGATAACAGTGCGTGCAACTCACAGGCTGTCCAAATAAACAGCTTCCAAAAGAGAGAGAGAGAGACAGAGAGAGAGAGAGACATCCATAGCAAAGCCCTGGACGGACTTGGAACAGACACACAATGTCCTGCAAACAGGACCACATGTGGATTAACTGCCACTAACACAACAAAAGCACCAGACAGCTGTAGGCCACTTAAGTCTTGGTGGCCCACGCAAAAAAAAATAAAAAAGCTGAGGATTTAAAGATGCAGAGAAGGCAATACTTAACTGTGCTAACCCAAAAACAAATCAATTGCTCATCAGAGGGGCATGTTGATTGGACTGTGGAAGCAAGTATGAACTTACGGGGAAGTACAGGCTGTGGAGAATGACTGGAAAATGCTCTGTAAATATTTACATGAATATCAGATTTAGTGTGGGCACTGCACACAACACGTGAGCAGGAGGTTGGAGGAAGAAGAGGAAGAAGAAGAAGAAAAACCATTGCCTTGATGAGATCAAATTTGACAGAGGCAGAGAGGCTTGTCTGTGGGAGAACTTGTGAAAATGTCGGAGTGCCATGCAGTGCTTACAAGTCACATCAGGCAGCAAAGCAGCTCTTTATAGGGAGAGGAGAAAAGAGGACTCTTAAAAAGGGGGCTGGTCGTGGGAAGGAGGGAGTGGGGGGCAAGGATGGTGAGGAGAAGAGAGAGAGAGAGAAAGAAAGAAAAGAGGAGAGGGAGAGATGCAGGCTTTAGGATGTGAATTCACATGCCAGTGGCACCACAGATCATTTCATTCATGAGAACTCCTTCAAACCGGATCCCGCTTGTTTCACCTTATATAACCTCCTCCCCCCTCCTCTGTCTTCGCTCCCCATTTACCCCCCCTCCCTAGTGCCATCCCTCTCTTCACGCAAACACAAGCCACAACGCTCTCAACGCGTGGACACCCAGGGTCAATTCCTGGGTTCTTCTCTCTCTTCTTGCGCTCGTTGTGCCGACCATTACGTAATGGCCCTGTTCTTATTGTAATTTACCCACGACACAGGCATATGCTCGATGAGGTGCGAATGACCAGAGGCCCTCCATCACCATCATCCATCAAAATTACCATAACCCTTAACCCACCCCACCCCACCCCCTACACACACACACAGATACACACACACACACCCCTCAATAATCCAGCATGGGCTTCCCCTTCTGCCATACGGTGAGGGAGAGGTGAGTTTCACGGGCGATTGGTCTCCTTCATTAAGGATTCAAATCTCGGCCACTGACCCACTTTTGCTTCCTCCTCTCCCTCCTTCCCTCCCTCCTTCTCTCTCTCTCTCTCTCTCTCTCTCTCTCTCTCTCTCTCTCTCTCTCTCTCTCTCTCTCTCTCTCTCTCTCTCTCTCCCAGCCTGCATGCTTGCCTGTCCTCTGCTTTGGAGAATCAGTAGACGGGTGCAGCAAGCAGACTGCATGAGCCGGGGAGGAGAGAGCTGTGCCATATGTTGCTGGAAAGAAGCAGTAGCAGCCAGGCTCAGCCAGGACAGACACCCACCCAATCCTCACCCTACGCTAGTCCCAACCGCACCCCACCCCACCCCACCCCACCCCATCCCATCCCTCCAGCCTCATGCGGCTCCGCTCGGTTATAATAGGTATGTTGTGGCTGTGCGTTACGGAGCCACTGATTATCGGAGCGCATGCCATGTGACTGTCATTAAGAGCCATGTTCTTTTACTCAATGCCCTCCTCCTCCTCCTCCTCCTCCTCCTCTTCCTCCTCATCTCAGAAGCGTAGCCAGAGATTTCCTCTTGGCACGTTAGTCACGGCAGAGGAGCCTGGTCTGGCCAAGTCATGTGCGCATCACACGCATGACCAGTGCAGCACACAGAACGTGCCCCTCTATCACACACACACACACACACACACACACACACACACACACACACACACCAGGCAAATTCTCTCCCTCTCTCTGCTACTTCTGCTGTTGCTACTGCAGCGATTGCTTAGACTACCGCAGATTCTCAGGCAGCAAGCATGGGCAGCCGATGGTGTAAACAACAGCAGGGAGGACACCAGGCAGACAGACAGACAGACACCACCAGCCTCAGTCCCTTTGGGAATCTGTCCAAATATTTGTCAAGGTGTAGCACCACCGAGCGAAAGGGTGTGAAAAGAGAACGAGGGGGGAGAGATTTTAGGATCAAAGAAGAAAGGGAGGGGGGGGGTTGTGAGGTGGGCATGAGGAAATACTACTGAGCTAACGTGGACGATGGGGAGGGGGGGGGGTGCGTGTTAGGCAGAGACATGGGTGCCTCGTTGCTATGGCAGCCAGGGTAAGCCCAGACAATGTGTGTGTTGTGCCGAAGAAGGGGGAAGGGGGGTGTGTGTGTGTGTGTGTGTGTGTGTGTGGTTATGTAACCAATCGAGGTCATGCCTGCATTCCCCTACACATAAAGCCGAAGGGCCGCGATGATCAGCTCTGGGCTTTATTCTCAGAATAAACTGGAAAAGAAGAGAAAAAAATAGAAGAATTACGCAGAAGAGGTCAGTGATTGCTGAAAACAGATTGAGCCAGATTGAGAATTTGAGCGCAATCAATTTAGATGAGGAAAAAAAAAAGAAAAAGAAAAAAAAAACATTCAAATGTCTGCTGGCGTCCTACATCTTGGGGCTCCCTTGGCTGTGCTAGAAATTCAATTACGATTTGCAGACACGCAAAGGCCAGAAAGAAAGAATGAGTCAAAGAGGCAGAAGGAAAGAAAGAGAGAGAGAGAGAGAGAGACATTGAAATAAGATCTGTTTAATCTACATTGGATCCTTATGGTCTCCCTAAACAAATGAAGTCCCTCCCGCTGCCTGTGGTGTCCTGTTATCCAATCAAGCTAAGAGAGTGTGCTGATTGGTTAAAAGAACAGGGAGGCCTTGTGAGTGTTTAGATCCTTTCTCGCACCCCTCTCCCCCCAACCCACCCCCCTTCTACGTCCACATGCCGGGACCATGACAGGGATTCTGTGAGGGCACGTGTGTGTGTGTGTGTGTGTGTGTGTGTGTGACCTAAGTTCCACTTGGTTTCTGTGAAAAGAATCACCATTGGCCAAGGACTTTTTCCCCACCAGCTGAAAAAGCACAGGGGCTGCTGGGAATGGGAGAGAAAGAGAAAGAAAGAGAGATAGAGAGAAAGAAAGAGGGAGAGAGAGCAGACCACACTGGGGGATGGATGTACTGTATGAATGAGCAGGTTACGACATCACAGATATACACAAAGGACACGACACAACACAAAAACAACAACACAGCACAGCACAGCACCGAACAACACAACACAACACAGGACTACACAATAGACACAGCACAGCACACTGCAGCACAACACAACACAACACAGTAGACAAAGCACAGCACAACAATTGGACACATTACAACACAGTTAACACAGCAAAGCACAACACAAGCCATTCAAAACAGCCAGAACACATGCATGCTTTAGCTTGCCTATCTCTGAGGCCTGCACTTGGCTACAAAGCATTGGGCGCAGAGCCACGTACCTAAAAGGAACTGCCCGTTCCAGCCCTTGTAAACAGACAGATTGTGCTCGTGCTTGTGTGTGTGAGTCTGAGCGTCTCAGATTACGTCTGAAGTGTTAGGGCATGGCTTTCCTGCTGCCTGTTACAAGGAACTCAAGGCTTTACTTCACTTTTGGTACAGTAAAGAGAGGAAGGTCCCTTATTTGTGATGCAGTTTATTGGGTATGAGTATGTCTCACACTTCTCCTCTCCTGGTACCATATCTTTTATAGGCCACTATAAAGCAATTGGATCACTTGGCTGGAATTGTAGGGAGACGTTCAGGAGGTCAGATGGTTCAGAAAATTGGGTTGCTGACGTAGCAAAATTATGGGATAGACAGGTCTCTGAAGTAGTGCTCTTACTGGGTACTGTACATATTCAGGTTACATTACAAAAATACACAGTGAAGTTAACCTACTATGCATGGACACACACAAATCATGTCTATACACGGCTAAAGTTACACGGCATGTACAGGACACGTGCACAACCGGTTATAATTTAAGCTCTCGGCCTACAGTAAGTCTATGAGTGACAGACATTGTTTTGTTTGCTATGTACTGTACTGCATTTGGCAGCAACTGGAAATGCTGTGCTCTATTTAAATAGGGGTGACTCTTAGCATTGCAAACATTAGTGGTTTTGCTGAACTAGTGATTCCCACAGAACAGAATACATATGCTGATGCATGTTTGCACTGATTAACTCCTGCAGAAAGATATGGAGGTAGCCCTCATGGAATGCAGTGACCATGTACCCTTGCAAGAGAGAGGGCTCACACATGATTTATTTGATCACTTCTGAACTGCTTCTAAATTACAGCATATTAAAAGACAGGGTGGTTATCAAACAGATTTTTTTAATCATGTTTGGCAGATCTACAATGTATTTTCTTCTCGAATTAAAACATATCTGACTTAAAAATGAATGAATGAATGAATGAATGAATGAATGAATGAAAAAAATCTCTTAGTGGCTGTGGTGTTTGTTTCCGCTGTACTTTTCAGGTTAAATGTCTAACCTACTTTGACATATTACAAACAGATTACAAAGTTACACAAATAATCAGACACACATAGTGTTCCTGTGCCTGCTGGCCTTGTTTTCACCTGACAAGGTTGTACAGTCTAAGCCTGCTGACAGGGATGAAAACATCAACAACTACTGATTGACACATTCAACATTTGTGCCAGGCAGTGTTCCTTGTGCCAATTTCTGCAACATCACACACAAGTTGATGTTTTCTCTTCAACCTGGACAAAGTCTGTTAAAGGAAGACAAAGCTGACCCGAGAGTGTATGTGTATGTGTGTGTGTGTGTGTGTGTGTGTGTGTGTGTGTGTGTGTGTGTGCGTGCGTGCGTGCTTGAGTATGTGTGCGTGTGTGTTTCTTGCATGGTGTGTCACCAGAGTGGGAGAGTCCCAGTGAGTGTGTGTGTGTGGTGTGTGTGTGAGAGTGAGTGTGTGTAGAGAGAAATCTGCAGATGTTATCAGGCATCATATCAGCTTCACATTGGCCAGCCATGTCTATCACCTGCCCTTGTGAGCTGGCCAGGTCTGTCCTTGCGAGTAGAGGCCTTGACGTGGCTAAGAAGCTTTCACGCTCCCAGCACGAGGCTGCTCCTAAGACTACATGTATGCACTCAAGCTGCGTTGGGATCGGTGCTGACATCATAGTTCAAAGGGCACGGCCGTAAGAGGTTAAAAGGCCTGTCTCAGAAGTTCACAAGAAAACATACCATCTTGTACATTTTGGTTGCAGGGCGATTTGAGCCCCCCCCTCCCCCACCTCAGCTTGTCAGCAGTCATTGACTGTGCACAAGACAGGAGGTGAAAGGACAGAAACAAGAAGGGGTAGACTTCAGACAGAGACTTTATACTGAACAAAACTCTAAACAAGTCTGTAAAGTCATCCCTGAACTCTTTCACCCAAACAACAGTCAGCAATTAAACCTTTGAGGTGAAGGACTTTCTCACCTACAGTACAACCCTCTCTGTTTATCTTTAGTCTTTACGTGCTTGAAGATTATAGCATGATGAGGGTCAAGGAGAAAGCCCCAATTCCTCTGCAGTTCATGAGGTGTGATTCTGCATGTCACCTGTACGGAAATGAAAATGGAAATTAAAACCCTCTTTGACTTATTTTTTATTGTTTTGTTTAAAAAAGTTTTTAACTGCAAACATGTTTGGATAGCCTACCTTTCACCTCTTATTTTCATATGTTTTAACATAATTTTTTCCTTAACTAATGTCTGTTGATCTGAAAGTACAGCATTTATGTTGATTTAAAGCACATTGAACTGCTTTGAAATGCATACAAATTACATTACAGCCTTACCCTCTTAGTCATTTTTGCCCATTACTTGAAAGACCACTGCTCAGAATACTGACAGGTGCAGTTCTCATGTAGAGTCCCTGCACTCCAAATGCATAAATAAATAAATAAATAAATAAATAAAACGAGTAATGAATCACATACAGCAATGACCTCAACAACCTGAGCTAGGTTTATCTGTGCCGGTGAATACCGGCCTGTCAATTGGCAGCCATCCAATAGTATCCAGTGAGTCAGACATTGAAAAGTGAGAGAGCCAGGGGAAGACCTCTGCAGTGCTCCCCTTTGAGGTCTCTCACACTGACATAATTACGGCACTAAACTGCTGGAGTGAACACACCTAAATTCTCTATAGGGCTTCATCCAGTTTAGGGGTTCACAGGGTGGGGTGGATGGGGAGTTGTAAACCGGGGTCACACTAGTATATCATCGCCTACCAGCAACAACAACACCACCCCCTGCCCCTTCTTCTGCTGTGGAGGGTGGCGTGTGTGTGTGTGTGTGTGTGTGTGTGTGTGTGTGTGTGTGTGTGTGTGTGTGTGTGTGTGTGTGTGTGTGTGACGGGGGATGGTGACTTAGCTCTCCCCTCTTTTCCTGTTTTTTAAGATCTCCAGTGTGGTGTTAGGTTCCACACTAAATCCAGGGCAAAGGTTTCTAACTGCACATAGTCTGTGTGTGTGTGTGTGTGTGTGTGTGTGTGTGTGTGTGTGTGTGTGTGTGTGTGTGTGTGTGTGTGTGTGTGTGTGTGTGCACTGAAGGAACTAGGCCACTTTGGGGAAATAACTCTATACAGATCCATGAGCAAACACACATTCAAAAGAAACCAGCTAAACTTTCTCCTCTAAGTTTTGTTTGTTTATTTGCCACCAGTGTTATCATTAACTGCTCCCCTGTACTATACACACAATAGATGCTGAGTCACCATTATCACTGACCATGACGTAAGGTTTACATTGGTATTTATGTAAATGTCACAGTTTAGTCAAGGGTTTGATTCTATCAGTTTTGCTGTGACCTGCATTTCATAATCACCTTGACTTATCAGTTGTGACACAGAAACACGTCATACATATCTTAAAATAGATCATCGATTAATTTGTGTGCTATGTTGTTTTCTTTTACTTTTTTAACACGCTTGATTAAAAAATGTTACATTTTTTTTTAATTGTCTTCTTTAACTTTCATTATGTCTAGCCCATTGAATGGTTTATGTTTCTGAAAAGTACTTTATAGCCAAACCTGTCTTACAGTAACATACAGTACCTGATAACACAGTTCAAATGCAATCTGATTTGAATTTATTGGTTTGTTTGTTTGTTTGAGTTATATTGGCTACTGAATATTTACAAATTCCCACAACAATATAATAGTATGTTTATGAGAATAAATAGGAAACCTAATACAATTCACTAATCGATGTCTGCACGTGCTAAACACAAAATGCACATCCCAATGTTGACATTCCCTTAGCCATGTGATGACCTCATTTAGCAGTCATGCATGTCATCGCTATACCGTAAACAACCTTGCTTTCTAATTGACTGGCTGATAGATGTGGATAGATGTGTTGCTAAATGCTGTGAGCTTGTGAAAATGCCTCTGCCAATGTCACTTGCAATCTGTATTGGAATATTGACCTGAAAACCAGAGAACCTTTCACTTGTGGGGATGTTTTGTGCTCCAAACAGCCATTATAACCTGGCTAAAATCACCAGAAGGCCATGCAAAGCATTACATGCCATGCCTTTTGTGCACTGACATGAAACGTACAGTACACTTGCTTTTGTAACTGCTGTGTTACGCAACAACATTATAGATGAATGAATGAATGAATGAATAAGAAAGTGAACATGAAAATGAATGAATGAGATCATACATGCGTGAGTGAGTGAATGATGCACATGTTCTGTAATGAAGGTAAAGAGCGATGAAATGAAATAATGTATCATTCTGCCTTTACGTCTGTGAGATTTTTGTATGACTGCATTCATTCAAACAAAAGCTTGTTGACATGTTAGCCCCTCATGTTGGCCTTCTCACACACATGGTCAACACATACGTTAGCAGTAGTTTTCCACTGTTTGTGAACTCAATAATGGGGTGTCCGGTGGGTCTCTCTCTCTCTCTCTCTCTCTCTCTCTCTCTCTCTCTCTCTCTCTCTCTCTCTCACACACACACACACACACACACACACACACACACGTCCGTATGAGCACCCCTAAACACCTTCTTTGCTGCCCTTCCTCTTGGCCCTCCCCCGCCCCAACCCCAACCCCCGCATCTCAGATTCACACTACTTTGGAATTTTCCACAGCAGTCTTGAAGTCTTTAGGGGATGGCCAAGGCACCCCACCAAAAAAAAAAAAAAAACCTACATGAGCCAAGCAGTACTAGGGGTACACAAAGGCATTCCTTCATCCACTTCCCCTAAACTAGAGAGGAATAGCAATGCCAAAGGGCCATTTCCATGTCATCTGCCAATTGAGTTATTATTTCAATTGAACAAACATAGTGATTGCGATCTAAAACATTCAGAGTGGGGTTTATATGCGATGAGATATTTTCATACTTTATGCCAGTAACTGTGTCTGATGTCTGAAGCAAGGCTCTAGGCCAGACGGATGTACAGTACATGCACAGGCAAATCATTTACTGTGAAGTCAATGGTTTGCAAAACGTCTCTATTTTGAAAACATTTTCAATAAGATCCTGATCTTGGCTGGTTGCCTGCGTATATGCCTATGTCATTTCAGGTCATTCTGACAAAGAAAGTAGGTTGTTGTTGTTGCTGTAGGCATTAATGTGTGTGTGTGTATGTGTGTGTGGATACTGTTTATGAATATTAGTGTGTGTGTGTCTGTGTGTGTGTGTGTGTGTGTGTGCGTGTGTGTGTGTGTGTGTGTATTTGAGTGCATATGTGTTTCTAGATGTGTGTGTGTGTGTGTGTACGTGCACACGGGGGGCCCAGGCTGTTAGTGGCCCCTCTGAGGTCATGTCATTGTTCTGCCTTCTCTGTAGCCTCTCAGTGGCTTCCAAAAGTGGACAATGTCTCTTTGTGAGGCCTCTTTGTGGCTGCCCAAGACTGGGAACTAATTGTGAGACACTGACAGCTCTTGACCAGGCAAATATTTATTAACTTTACCACCCTTCTGAGGCTACTTCTCTCGACCATGTGTTAAGCAGCCTTTTGGAGAACCGTTGGCTCAGTTTATCTTGAGGAGGTTGGGTGGCGGCGTTGTTGGAAATGTCAGAAAGTGAAACACGAGACGATGTTTGTGGTGGAGAGATCTTAATGAAAATGTTACTGTTGTTATTGTTGTGGCTGCAGTAGTGTTTTGGTGTTTTAGCTAAAAACCAAGTTCAGGCATTGATCCGGTTAGCAGTGACATTTCATAGAAGATTAATTTGAGTGTATCTCATTTCTCTTCCAGGGTTTGGATCACACCCACCCTACTTTTCTTTCTTAGGCCACACTTACTGGGACTGAACCACACCAGTCAGGGATTTACAAGTAGATGGGCCCTGAGCCAAAGGAACACCTGGCCCAGACCTCAGCCGGAACTGGATCGGGTCCGTTCCAGAGTCCGCAGGATTATCGGGAAAAGCCTATTCAAACACAAAAACATGTTGACTCAGCTAACCTGAAAGGTGACTCTGCCGACAACCTTCAGCCAATCAACTGCTGCCTGCGTGGCATGCCAGGACATGTCCTCAGTTTCCACCAATAAGCAAAGAGGTTATTGCTATAGACAGCATCAACAAAGCATCATCCCTTGAGACTCCTGATGCTCTCTCTTTTTTCTCTGAAGAGAAGAGAAGCTTCGGTGGTTAAATGTGTTTTGCTGATCAGCAACCACACCTGTGGAATGCAGAGTTGACACAGGTCAGCTGATGGCATTAGTCAATAGGAGGGTTAAAACAGTAGTTTTCCATGGAAATGGACATTTTGCCTCTCCCCATTTCCCCACCCATTTCCTGCAGAATTAGTGTAAACTCACACCCTAAGTGCACACACAACAACACCGTCACAGTATTATAATGATGCCATTCTCCAAGATGCTATTCTTTCATTTTCTCAGACCACAGATGACAATCATAATGTACAGAAATGTTTTAACTTAAATTCACACAAAAGTCACAATTTGATGAATTAATTGTGTGTCATTGTCATTTGAAAAGATTGAGTAATTAAATAGTTTGTGACTAAGAGTTACTGCATTGGAGCCTTACCAAGACCAGTGTAACATGTTGTAAGAATGACTCACGTCCTCAGTTAGCCAAAAAAAATAAATCTGCTCTTTTTCACTCGTAAGTCAATGGCTAATGAAAAATGTTGACCTGTTACTTTGTTTTACTACTCTACACCTAGTGTAAAACAATACAAAAAGCAAAATGTGTGACATAACTACGGGTCTGACAGAATGAGATGTTTGTATGAAGTGTTGTTGTGAACTTTCAGACAGATACACACCCATCCATAGAGTACACCCTTGTTGACATTTAGCGTCACCTGTACCAGACATACCCACAAAGTAAAGCCTTAAAGGTAACAGGACTTCGGTGTTAGACCATTACTTTCCATTGTTTGCTCTTAAAGAGGTATTAACATTACTTATCAACAGGAGTAGCTCTTTACTGTTCACCTGCTCACTCTTTTTTCTCTCTGCCTCTCACTAAACCCAAGGCACAACCAGGTGACGCAAGCATTTATGGGATGTCTGAGTTGGCTTACGCACACCAGGTGTGTCAGATGATGTATGTGTGCTGGTGGAGAAAGCTTCTCTGTCATTTGGTTTGAATGAGTGTCCCATGCACCCTGCACACACCTCATGTTGGCACAATACAATAAGGCGTCTGACCCATCATTACAAAAGTTACAGATGTTACATAAAAAACTGGGAGAGTCTAAAGGGTATTGGGCCAACTGCAACTACTACTACATCGACTACAAACACTTTCCGAGTTAATGCTAGTCATTTACAATATAATGCTCTAGTGAGAGAATTATGTGTTGGGTTGTATTGGTGCAAGGATAGAGTACTGTACTGTAGGTGTGTTATACATTTACATTTATGGATTTCCAAGATGCTTTTATCTAAAGCCACTTACAGTACAGTACATTTGTCAACTATCAATAACTTTTAGGGCCAGTCTGCCGTAGAGCAACTTACTCACATGAGAATATCAGATATCCAACATTTTCATTTGTGTTTTCAGATAAGTGTGTCTGACTTGAATCTGAGCTGTCAGCTGTCTCCTTAGGTTGGATCTCTGAGACCCAAACACTCAGCATTCAGGGAGCTGGATGGAGAAGAGTCTGTTTCTCTCAGGTTGGAAGGAATTGGAGACTAACAGCCAGCTGGCCTCTACAGTACTCCCACACAGCAACTCATGTGTAACTGTGTACATGTGTGTGTGTGTGTGTGTGTGTGTGTGTGTGTGTGTGTGTGTGTGTGTGTGTGTGTGTGTGTGTGTGCAGCACGTGTATGTGTGTGTCCTGAGAGTGCATGTGAGTCTGTGCATGAGTGTGCGCATAGCCATGTGCTAATATTTCCATTGTACACAACATGTCTCCTCCCTGTTTCATCATCATAACCCTTGCTTCCTCAATCAACTCTCCCTCATGCTCATCACTTCACTACTACAGCTTTTCTCTGGTCCTGAATAAATCTATATTTATGGGATTTCCTGCATTTATTCAGAGATTATACATCATGACTTTCGTGGCCTTCACAAGTAGCTAAACATGAGCTGAGCTTGTGATTTGACGAAACACCAAGTGCGGACTTGTTCAAAAAATACTTGCACTTGCACCAAGGTAAATTGTGGTTTGATGGATGCAGAGTTGCATAATTATCTAAGAAAATATTTTATCCTGTAAATTGCTAACAGCAACAACAGTGACTAGGAAAGTTGAGATTGAGTAATTTCACATGATGCTGATGGTATGAGCGATTTAACCAAGATGAAAAGATGAATTTACGTACAAGGAGAGAATAATACCCAGTACCGCAATATGTGAAGCCACACAAGGCAGGTACAGAGGTACATGGGTACTTTGTTTCCCTGATTGTGATGTTTTGGGGTCGTCCTGCTGGACATGGACTATGGAAATATGTGTGTTTGGATAGACCAATTAAAAAAATCCTTGGTAACACTTTGCGGTAAGGGTACATGAATTATCATGAATTCATGCATGATTTCATTCATGATTCATTCGTGATTCATGCATTACTTCATCTCTGAATATCTAATGACTCATCAGGTATTAGCATGAATTCATTGTTTATCATTAATGATCTGCTGAAATAGCAGATGATCTTAAGCATTAATTACTCTGGGTACATCATCATGAGTCATGACTAATTACACATGCTCATGATGTTTTTGTTCAAAAGAATTTGATATAATTTGATAAAATAAATGTACTTATTTAGCCTACTTTGGCCTAGTCATACGCCATACGTCAACTAAATTTTACCAATTTAACCATGTCAACACTTTAGTTGAGGGGGCACAAACATGATGAATTCATCATGATCATGCTAATAATCATGACTCATGCTAATTAATCATGACTCATGATGATGTACCCAGAGTAACTAATACTTAAGATCATGTGCTATTTCAGCAGGAGGTCATTAATGACAAACAATGAATTCATGTTAATTCCTGATAACTCACTAGACTTTCAGAGATGAAGTAATGCATGAATCATGAATTTATCATGAATGATTTCATGCATGAATTCATGATAATTCATGTACCCTTACCGCAAAGTGTTACCAAATCCTTTTGTATTCTACAGACGCAAGACATTTTGGTCCAACTCATATACACCGAGTACATTCCAATTTTTTCTCTTTTGGGTGGAGCTGGGGAGGAGGTGGGTTGCAAAAGCAGCGTGCAGCTGAAGGAGCAGGAGGAGTAACCCTCCAACATTTATCACGCGTCTCTGAATTTGTACACATCCAGATGATTACAGAGAGATTGTCAGCCTTTTCAAAAATACTCCCCGCATTAGACTAATCCATTGACAGCAAAGACACTCCCTGAAAGACAGTAAAGGTCGATAAGAACAATGTCATAATCCTCGTAAGATCTTTGGAGGAGCCAGGGGAGGAGAGGTCAATTAACAATGTTCTGATAACCTCCCCAAAATTGTACATGATGTGCAGCCTTTCCTGATAAAGTTATATGATAGAGTATAACACTATAATCGCATCATCATCGCTCTATTGTCATCCTTTTTGATTGCTCCTTATAAAACAATTGGCTTACTCACTTGTTCTCTGTTAAATAAATTGTGTGTGACGTAATGGCAATATAGAACAAGTGAAACTGTTGAGCAAGCACATTCCCAGGAAATACTGGTTGCAGAATAACTGTGTGCTTTAGGTATTGGCACATTTGTCGGGGTGAACAAGAGCTTTTACCAACAACTGTTGCTGCAACATCAACACACAACATCTTTGCTGCACAGTGTGAAAAGAACGTCACTAACCACCTTCAATAGGTAACACCCATGTAAAGCACACACTAATCGCTATGTGCCAGGTAGCTCACTACACACCGGCATCATTTAGCACTTTTACACCCTTTGGGGTGGTTAGTTTAGGAGGAAATAGAATGGTTGACACAGAAACCTATCTTGGACATTTGGCTCAATTAAAAATCATGTGCAATTCATGGCAGAAATTAGCCTAGAACTCTAGACGTACCCCTAGCGGTAGCCAGTGTTGGGGAGTAACGAGTTACATGTAACGAAATTACGTAATTTAATTACAAAATAAAAGTAACAGTAATCAATTACAGTTACTTTGAAAAAATGTGTAATTGAATTACAGTTACTTCAAGATATATGCAGAATTACAATTTCAGTTACATGATCCCAATATCATCTTCAGAAATATTGGCTATGTGCGCTTCATGTACAGTACATACAACATCCTCTATTTACAACTACAGCAAATGGCACAGCTAAAAGATACTATTCTAATACAATAATTTCTACCATCATGTTGGCAACACTACTCAATTGTAACTGGATCTACAGTGGTCTAAGTTGCAGTAGCAAGGAGGCCTGACCCTCAGACAGAAACTAGAACATAGGCCTGTAGCCCATTGCTGGATATAAAAATGACCTCTATTGATCAGGTGCACACATACTGTATGAGCAATCTCAGACAAACAAACACCTGCTTAGTCAGTGATGTTCACCAAGTATTTTAACTATTTGCTCGCCGTGAAATCTGACACTGCTGTGGGAGTTAGAAAGGATTTTGGCAGTGTCAGTGTTGAAAAATATGTGACAGTTAGCCTAACATTGCCAGGATTGAAAAACTCTGCTTGACAATTGAATTTTTTTTCTTCAAAAATGTAGAAATGTAATCAAAAAGTAATCAAATGTAATTAGTTGCATTACTTTATTAAAGTAATCAAAATAGTTACACTACAATTACATTTTCGAAGGGGTAACTTGTAACTGTAACGCATTACATTTCTAAAGTAACTTACCCAACACTGGCGGTAGCAAATTTGAATTTGCACAGCGGATACGTCTAGAGACCCCCAATAGAAAACCGTTGTATCCTGACTCTGGTGGCGGATAACCAATCACAGCGCGATATGTGTACAGGAAATCGCAAAGGCGGGCTTAGTACGATGACGACAGTCCTGCTCAAACCAGAGCTGTATATAGAGAATCGTCTTTGGCTTTAGTTTAAGAGGAATTGCACTTGTCATTTTCTTTGAAAGTGGAACAAGAAAGTGCACTGAAGTCTTTCGTTCTGAAAAAGATGTCTTTGCCGTGTTACCAACGGGCTACGGGTACAGTTTGATATACCAGCTGGTACCACTGGCCGGAACGCTAGCCTATTACGTGGAGAGGTAGTTTGAAAGACAATGCAATCACCCGCCCCTCCATTGAGGCACAGTCTATCAGTGGTCTCCAGACAATACATTCTTATGATATAGTCTGGCGTGTCAGGCTAGGCAGAAATGGTATTTTGCTACGAAACTTGTTTTGGAACATAAAAGAACAAGACTAATCACTCTGAGAGTTGCACATATTTAACAAAGGACAGGATTTGGGAAAGCACAGAGCTACATTCTGAAGCAGGTGAAGGAGATTCTGAATGAGCCAAATGGCCAAGACAGGACCAATCGTCCAAATTTCGGTGTAAATCATTCTATTTTGTGCTTTCGTACCTTCAAAGGAGCGGTAACAGAAACAAGCTGCCACTTCGCCATCTCGGTTTGCGTTGCACGAAATTCGGTCATTGCCATCACACTTAGCAATGTGAAACAGCAGGGCTATGGGTTGATTCACTCTGGATAATTCCTTTAAGTGTCAACTGAGGGCCAGGATGGAAATATAACCAGTAGACTACACAGGGGGACACCCTACCTTTTGTGATAAGCACCATTGGGGTACAAGTGAGGAAGTTGGTGTAATGTCTCATTGTAAGTGAGACATTGAAAGTGTGAAAGTTTACATGGAAACCATGAAAAATTTAGCATGTGTAGAAAACTTTATACTATACATTCCTCCCAGACTCACCAGTGGCAAAATAGATTGACACAGGATTTGCGATATCTGCCGGTGCCAGTGATAAAAAGCCCTCTATGTCCTGACTTGGCCTACATTCAGACTTGCCCAACCCCCAATACAGTAACCTCGCGCTGCACATTTAGTTTAACCAGTTAGTGAAAAGCAGGCCAGTTAAGAACATTTTAAGAAACACGGTTAAGTAATCATGTTACATTTTCAGCTAATGGGCTTAAACTCCACCCAGGCAAGAAGAGGGAGTCACGCAAGGAACCAATATCAATAAGAGGATTTAAAGTCTGTATTGTTTGTCAACAATTGTCATAGTAGGGTAATGTCTGCTCTCATGGCATCTGTTTCTAAGATTAACAGACTGCATCTGTTTCTAAAGGACACCCAACGGAAATTTATCCACAAAAAAAAAATATATATATATAGGCCTATATATATATTTTATCTGTAAAATAGAAATTAGGCTATGCACTTCTTATGCAACTATGGATTAATAACTGATATTTTTAGCACTCTGTGAGGAAGCCTTTCACAATATTTCTTTCAGATAGGACCTGCTGCCTTGCTGTATTTTTGGAAAACATGTGGTCAGACGAATGATTTACAAATCCCAGCAACAAGTAATTTCATGTGTTTTGAAACACATACACAGGTATGCAATGTTTTAGCCAATTGTGTTTTTTTTACAAAACTGACCTGGACATCAAATTGAAACTGAATCATTACTGCCTGAATCCAATTGATCTTGCCAGACTGGAAAGTCTAAAGAAGGAGAAGGGGGACTCCAAATGCTCAAACGGGGAGACAAAGACAAACATGGACAGGGATACAGTACAGGACAAAGGTGCAGACAAAACAAATAGTCTTCATGTTGATGCATGGACCACTGTGTCAATAGGGTCAAAAATGGAATAGACAAGATTGCTTAGGCTCCTTAGTATCCAAGAGAAAGTGTTACAACAATGTCCCAGCAATGGAAACTCTGTGTCTTATGATAAGAGATGCTTTGGGCTTTTGGGCTTTTCCTTTGTGCCAAGGTTCAAAGTTGTGGATCTAATGTGGAAAGGCAGGTTGTTCCAAACACTTGGGCCTAGCTAATAAAAAACCATGGTAATTTCAGTACTGGGTAAATATGTTGAGTCTTTTTAGACTTGGAAAATAGCTTTGCAGTCACATTTTGCACCATCTGAAGTTGGGAAAGAGTGGTCTGAGTGATAAATACAAAGAAAGAGAGCCACGTAGAGCATACTTCTGGCAACAAAACAGGCAGTGAAAATCTATTTGTTTGAGGACATCTCCTTAGGTCTTCATCAGCAACCTGGATGAGTAGAAGCAGCTTTATTTTAATCTGTGTGGTTTTTAACCTATATACGATAGGACTGGACATGTGGAATGGACAAGCTTTAGGTTTTGAGAGGTATGGGGAGAATTGATATTGGAGATACCTGAATTTCCTATGGGATAATAACTAGGTAAGTAGGCTATTTATCTATGACCTGAGGTTAGTGAATGGACAAGCGATGAGTTATGAGAGATATGGACAGCATTGGTAATGGAGATGACATCTGGTTAGTGTCAAGGCCTGTGTCGATGTGTCCACAAAGCACACAAGTTGGGTAGGATACAATGGGATGGGATTCACTTTTAACACTCTCCCAAGGGGAGAACTCATACAGTATAGGCTAACATACAGTAGGCTACAATAAGTCAACTGGACAGCTACAAGACAAATTGTAACATATTGCATGGACAACAGCAAAACATAGAACAACATGCAGCCTCAGGCAGCAACAAAAAGCATTGGGAGCGTAGAGTGTGTAGCCTACTGTAGTCCTGCTGTGTAGAATACATGTAAACAAACCAGGTTCTTTCTCTGCAGCTGTGCCTCAATCTGATCTGAGAATGTTTGTGGTTTTTGCCTATCAAGCTTCCTTAACATAACACTCTCGATTGAGTTCTTCATTTATTTGTCATTTACAGTGACAGAGAGTCCAGATACTGAGGAGTCAGGGGAGATTTGAGTGGAAGCTCCTCCATAAGATGACCGATCTTTTCTGCCTGAGGAAAACTGTGTCTTCCTCTGTCATCAGCTACCACCATCTGGCAGTCTGGATCTAAAAACAGATCATGTAATGTGTTCGTTCATCATGTATTCCTCTCATTAACCATGGTCAGACCCACGTACGTTGTCTCATACAGCCAGCCGCCAGAACGCTGATAGGTCAAAGGTCAAGCATCTGACTGACACCTAGCAGGGTGTCACCTCTTGAGACCTCTCCACCTTGCCCTCGCTTGCGTCAGTCCCAACTGTGGGATTTCTCCGCAGCTCAGTTTTCCAAACACAAACTTGCTTTGTTTGCTTGCGCCGAATAAAAAATCTTTTATCTTTAAGCTAAGTGAACCGTAGTGTGTTATGTAAGTCTTCCTCCCACTCAGATGGAACTCTCTCTCTTTCTCTTTCTCTCTCTCTCTTTCTCTCTCTCTCTCTCTCTGTGAGGCACGGCACGGCCAGATAAGATGTCGAGGCGGCACACAGAGCCGAGCCTTCATGAAAGCCGGGCCGCTCTTTCCCATGCGTTGCTGCCACTTACCAGGCAGATTAAGAGGGACCCACACGGGAATCACAATGACCGCTGTTGTGACAGTACCAGAAAGGCAGCGCGCCAGGCCAACAGTGAGGCCCTCCGATGCCCACAGCGCAGCCACACAGCGTGGAGCACACTGGCCGCTTCATGGTAATCAGACCCAACAGCCATTATAGGAGGACACTGAGAAAGTGTTTTTTTTCTTCTTCTTCTTCCTCCCGTTTCCCTTTTCAGCCCCAGCTTTTTAATTGTCAGTTCATTTGGGCAGTGCTGAACACAGCGTCTGAAAGCCTCAGCTAAAGGGAAACACAAAAGAGCTTGGTTCAGGTCTAAGCATGCAAAGCTGGAACACACAAACACACACACACACACACACACACACACACACACACACACACACACACACACACACACACACACACACACACACACACACACACACATATGCTGGCTAGTCATGTTCCTTGAGTACTTCCTTCTTATCCTAACCTTGGCCCCTTAACTGAGCTTATTCAGTGCTTTAGATCTAGTGGTGACTGACTACAAAGTTGTAGGAGTTTGACACAACATATGGTTGTTTCTAGCCTTTGTGTTTGTTAAAGGTCAAGTTCTCACTGTCTCAAGCCTCAAACTCTGATAAAAAAAAGGATCACATGCCTGTTTGCTATAGCCTTACAGTACAGATAACCACAGGCAAAAGCAAACGATCACGATAAGAATCTGCTTTTCGTCAGTTTTTAATCCAACAGCAACTTCCACGTTTCAGGTTTGTTTGTCCTGACAACATTTTTTTTTCATAACGTTTGACCTTCTCCTGGTACTCCTGGTCCAAATGGAAGTTTGTGATTAAATTCCGAACATTATGATGTTCTGCCTAGCTCATTTTGAGTTTTCCGACCCTGCTATCCTGTGCAAACTGCAAACATTTTTTTTCATTTGCAACAGGTCTCAAATGACCTAGATTTGGATGCTAGAGGCACTGGAGTGGGGTTGGGGGAGGGCATCCATAGGAGAGAAGGGGCATGTTGCACATAACTCCCCCGTTTGCCAAACTCCCCCTGTATCCTATATTACTGCTGCTGTGGAAATTTCCAGGAAGTTGTATGTTCTCAATTAAGGCCCAGTCTCCTTGACTGCAAAATTGAAAAACCAGCCCCCAGCATGACTCAGCAGTATTTTCTTTTTTTTTTTCACTCACCGCACTTCACTGCCATGCTTGTTTAAGACATAGTGCATGGGGCCACATTACTGGTAGTGCAGTGCAGTGGGTTACTTATGTAAAAGTTTTAGTCTGGGCGGTGCCGTTCTATGCTTCCAGTTTGTCTATAGGACTGTTTGTACCGACTCAGATTCAGCTCCAGTTTGTACATGTACATGTAGGTGCAGATCCATTGTAAGAACTAGGCCATGTGCGTTACAGGAAAACAGGCATTAAAAACATCATGTACACTTTCAGGAATTCCTTTTGTTGTCAAATAACTTTCCATTCTAGCACTAGAGGATGAGTCACAGTTGTAGTGAGTATTTTTAAATTGGCAGAGCCGACGTTCTTGAAGTTGAAAATAGCTTTTGAAAGGCCTAACGTTAATCACTGAAGCATACTCTGCTCCATAGGCACGTGTCTCCATTTTTTTTACACAACTCCACAGCAAACACTTGATGACGGTAAAGTTAACATTCGTCCTAAGCCTACGAGACACACAGGGTGATACGTGCACAGAAGTGGTTCATTTGCATCAGCTTACAGCGGCCGACACACAAAATCCCTCACCTGTTTGTCCACCCTATTTCAGTCCTGGAAAAACTCATGCGGATACGCAACGCTTGACCTGAGGATTTATTGTTAATGGATTGGGTTTCTTCTGATGACCAATTAACAACTTTCCAAACTAATCACAACATTAGATCTTTTCCAAGAAAAAGTACAAGTAAATAGCCATAGACATAGAGATTTTTAAACAGCTTTAAAAATAAATACAGTAAATAACAATAATAAAAAAAACTCCCCAAATATCTAGTGAGCAAAGTCTGCTTTCCTTAACTCCAACCCCCCTCCCCTTCTTGCCCACTTGCTTGTATCTGATGGTGCCTTAATCTGACGGTAATGAGCATTGAAGACATACAGTACTTCAATCGCACAATGTAGGTCACATGTTTTGAAACAAAAAGCATATCACTTTCCACTTCATCTGCTGAACATGGCACAGGATGGAGTAATGTGGTTGGTTATGTAACAGCTATGCAAATATAAACAGCAAGCATTTCCATTTTGTCTACCACTAATGTGATTATCTGACGGCTAAATATTGATTCTGCAGAGAGCTGGAGCTCACAGCAGGCCAAACTATCAATTGAATTCATATCAGTGAACAGTTTTCATTTGCTAGCTGTGAAAGAGAAGCATTCATTGAACTATGTGGTCTTTATTGAAGATTTCTGTGTGGGTCATTTACAACCTGCACAAGAATGCAAACATGTCAATTTAGGCTCAGTAGTGTTTTCTTTTTGCCCCCAATGACACCTTCCAGGTTGCATAGCCTAAAAGACACTACCTTAACCCTAAACCTAACCCTAACCCCCTCAACCCAAACCTAACCCTAAACTGATAGCATCTTGAAGACAGCACTGCTGAAGGCACTTTTAAGGTAAAAGTGTATAAACTAAGGAGCCCTGGAGGTGTCATGGGAAAAAAATGGGGAACCTCTAAAAAACGTGTGCATGCTTTCATAAACTTGCGGTATAATAATGTTTTTAAAAAGCATGTGCAAAATTTTCTTAAATCGTGCACAATTTAAAACATGATTTACTAAAACATGCATAAGATTTAGTAATTTACTAAATCTACTACTAAAAGATATGCACACGCTTTCTTGATGCCAAAAAATCTTCCAGGCCTCTGTAATAAACATTTGGCCCGTGACACAGTTTTTCTTAGTTTCAGTTCTGTATTGCTTTTCTATAATGAATTTTAAACCAACCACTTCAAAAGCAGTTGAACTGCCTTCATTTTTACTTCAGTGGGTTGAACAAAAATATTCCACGAAATAACAAGGAACAAAAAACAATTGGTAACAAAAACTGTATATATAATGATAGGGTTATTAAATTATTAGCAATGGCCTTTAGTTGCGGTGGTTTGTGGGTCTTTCTGTCCAAATTTAGTCTTCAACGACTGAAATGCATGCTTGATTGGGTTGAAATCAGGTGACTGACTTTCATTTTGTTGTTTCCATAAATTCCTGGTTTACTGTTAGCATGTTTTGGGTCATTTTCCATCCGTGTTGTGAAGCCCTGCTTCCCACTTGTTTGGATTTCAGCAGGTCATATTCATCAGGCTGCTTCTGTCCTGTGACACATGCTCAATAAACAGTAATGTTCCAATGGCACTGGCAGGAATGCATGCCCAACATATCACACTCTCCTCCAGGTTTCACAAGTTGTGTAGTATGCTTCGGATTATGACCTGTCCAATACCTTCTCCAAAAAATTCTTCTTATCATCATTCTGATAGAGGTTGATCTTAGTTCAATCTGTCCCAAGAATGTTGTTCCAAAACCACGCGGGCTTTTAAAGTTGTTTTGTCGAAAGTCCCATCTGGTAGCAAAGCCTTTGTGTTCACTTTCATGAGGTCTTCTCCTTATGGTAGACTTGGATATTGATAGGACTACCTCACAGAGTGTTTGCTTGCAATTTCTCTAGCAATTCTGTTGCAATTTGTTTTTTAATCAATTTTATTGATTTCATATCCTAGTACATCATGATGTGAACATGAGTGCTCTCATCATCTTTGAAACACATTCATATAACATAATTTATTTCAAAATACACCACCACTTTCAATACATAATTCAAAGTTACTTTATTATGGATGTCAGATTTAACTGGGCTCTGTGTTTTGATTTCAGCTGAAGAAACGGCACCAACACGTCTGGTGGTTCAGTGTTGGCCATACAGTGAGTCCCCAGCATTTAGTGACTATTGTGCGACACACACACACACACACACACACACACACACACACACACACACACACACACACACAGGCCCCTTGCTGTGGCTGTCATCAATAGATAATCACATGCCTGTGAAAGGTCAGTGTCCTTCAGAGTTGAAAGCGTCCGGCGTCCAGCTGCAAAATGAACCGTGTCCACTTCCCAAGCCCCTGCTTGCGCACAGCTGGGTCTGAAGGGCCAGCGTCGGTCTCGACAGGATATCAGTAAGGAACTGGAGCAAAAAAAAAAAGGCACGTAAAAAAGACCACGTCTGGAGTCAGCAAAAACAGCGACCTCCTCGACAGGAGCTCAAAGAATCTCCCTCACAAACACACACACACACACACACACACACATAGGCGCACACACTCTAAATGTTAGTTCAGCTTGGACCGTCTGGTCTCTGAGGTCTGGGAGAACGACCTGACTACAGGACATTGGGTTGAGGGTCGGGTCATTCTCGACTCTTATGCAGGTTAATGTCGGTTGTTAATGCAAAAGAATGCTTTAAATGTAGCCTGAGGCGACAACAACCCCCGACTCTGCAGGACTGCATTGACAAGGAGGAGAAGTGAAACAAAGACGCACCGTAAATAGAAGTGCCATCATATGAGGTCCCGTTCAAACAAGCGTGCCACAGCACTTTTTTTTCCAGCGTCTTTCCGAATCCAGACTGGTTGGGTCTGGTATGTGTGTCCTACCGAGCAGGGACGCTTCCCACACACAACAACAGCCACCACAGTGCCTTTCATTTGGTTTCAGCAGGTCAGATTTCAGACGTTGATGATTTCAATTATAACAGACTTATGTAAGCTGTCTCTGTCCATCAGACCAACATGGCCCAGTCCTGTGCCAGTTTAAGTGTGTGTGTGTGTGAGAGTGTGTGTGTGTGTGTGTGTGTGTGTGTGTGTGTGTGTGTGTGTGTGTGTGTGTGTGTGTGTGTGTGTGTGTGTATGTGTGTTTCCACTGGGGGTCTGCTCCTTTTTCATCTGTCACAGGGGTACTGCTAAAGGCACCGTCTTCATAGACCTCCTGCACCACTTACATGTAATTTCATCATGTTACGTAACTTTCAGAAAAAAAGGGAGGTCTGTTTTTACTGTAAATCCCTGTAGACTTGGAAGCAGAGAAAGGACCCTGGCACAATATCCCCAACCTCATCCACCCCAAGTCCCCGTGGACTCCAGGTCTAAGATTGTGAGCGTTCAGGTGCATTGTGTCAGTTTTTCTCCGGTGGAAAAGACTGGCCCCAGGTGTGGGGATGGACCAGACATTGTAAACCTCTCTGGTTACCAGATCAGATGTCAGGATTTAGCCAATGTTCCGTCTCTCCTTAGAGAGAAGCACTATTCATTAAGAACTACCTGGGGAGCGCCAGCATAGAAATCAAACAAGTTTGAGACGGGTCAGACTGGAGAATTAAATCCACCTCTATTACATCGATGCACTGTGGGTCTCCGTTTTAGCACTTATTGAATGAGCAACTCCCCACCACCCCACAGCTCTTCACACACAAACTCTCCCCTCTTGTACAAAAGCAGGTAAACTTAAGTTCAGGCTGTTCCCATGTAGATCAATGCACCAAAGCGCTATGTGTGTGTGTGTGTGTGTGTGTGTGTGTGTGTGTGTGTGTGTGTAGTGAAGTGAAGTGGCGGAACAGTGTGCATACGAGAGGCCTCGGCGCCAAACAATGCCCTGCTCTTTAATTTTCTGGGACAGCCAGTGCTTTGTGTTGTGACTTAATGAGCGGTCAGTCCCTGCTCAGCCGATCTCCAATGAGTGTGTGTGTGTGTGTGTGTGTGTGTGTGTGTGTGTGTGTGTGTGTGTGTGTGTGTGTGTGTGGCGGCTCAGCCGAGCTCCAATGCCCCGCAGAGAAAGAGAGGGAGTTTGGCAGGCGTGTGAGGTGTGGGGGCAGGGAAGGTCGAGGTCAAAGACTGACCAAGAGGGAGAAGGAGAAGAAGAAGGAGAAAAAGAAACATCATGATCAACTGAGGGTACTCTCACTCTCTCACAATGGGCTTTGTGTATGAGTGTGTGTGTGTGTGTGTGTGTGTGTGTGTGTGTGTGTGTGTGTGTGTGTGTGAGTGTGTTTGTTTGTTTATGAGTGTGTTCATGCATGTGAGTCCATATCCATTGTATATACATGTGAATGAATGTACATGTGCAAGTGTATTACTAAAGACAAAGAGAGGCATATAAGTTAAAGTAAGTGGTCTTTTTGTCTCTCTCTCTCTCTTTTTCTCTTCATCTCTGTCTCTCTCCATCCCTTCACTTGTGACCGTCTGACATGTGTGCATCTGTGAATGTGTGTATGTGTGCTGTGCATGCATGCGTGCGTGCATGTGTCTGTTTGTGTGTTTGTGTGTGTGTATACGAGTGTGCAAGAGTTTATGTAAGACTTTCTGCACACACTGGTTGCCTTGGTGGCCATATCATGGCACGGCTTAGCTCTTCTCTCTTCCACTAATAATCTCATAATCTTATTCTGATTATGATGTTATGAAGGTGCGTCCACAGATCTCATACATGACGTGAGCTGGGCGAATAATACGGTTTTCCCTGGAAGAAAGCTGGATTAAGACCAAGCGACCGACCGCAGTGCAGCGCCGTACCTTTGGTGCTGTGGGGCAACAATCAGTGGGTTGGTGAAACAGGCCTTTGGCATGGCTAAGCTGATCAGTGCCCATGAGCTTACGGCAGAATGCCTTGCTGAACCAAACACTGACTACTGACCCCGGGACTGGAGGGCGTGCGGAGAAATCTGTGATAAAACCAGATCACGGCCGTGTGAAAGAAATCAATTTTCTTTAAGATTACCCAGACACACAAACACACACACGCACGCACACATGCAATGATCCCTGCGCACATACACAAACACAATTACGCTCAATCCTTGAAGGAACGCAGTCGTTTGACATCACAAGGTGGAATCCAATAAATTAAAAAACAAAAAATCTCGCTCAAAGTCCACGCAGCAGACTGTCTGTGACGCAATTGCTTAAGCAAGGCTGCAATCAGCCGCGTAAGTCAATCATCCCACCCACCACCACCCCCCGCCCTCCATCCTCTATTTACCACCACCCTCCCCCCACCCTTCAAACAGCCTTGTGGAAAGGCCGCAGTCATCATAACTCGCCTCACCCCATCTCCTTACTTAAGAGAACTCATCAGTGGTGTTAAGCAGTGTCAATAGCAGACACAAAACAACGCTGCTTAAAGGCTTGAAACGCTTCAAAGCTGCTGGGGCCGATGACGTAATCAGTCAAGGATGCCTGGTCATCTATGGAGAGTTTTTTTCCCAGTCAGCTGATGACCAAAAATGAGGAAGGAATGCATGGCGTTATCTGAAAATTTGACCACAGCAGAATGAATGAATGTGAAGTCACTGCATAATTGTGCTGATTGTAATGGTGCAAGGGTTATGAGTTTGCAGGCAGGCGTATTGTTATATAAGGGAGTGACCAATTAGTCAGAAAATGTGACTATAGGCAGTGGGGGGGCTGGGTTAATGCAAACTGCATATGTTGGAGACCTATGTAGAAAATTATATATAGAAACCCTTGCTATAAGAAAAGGATCACAGTTTCCACATCATGGTGTGCAGGAAAGGGATAAATGTCCGAAGATATTTGGAGACACGGACAGCAGAGTGCATATGTTGGTGACCTATGTATAGAATGGGAAGACAAATAGAAAACCTTGCTATTTGGAAAGGTGCATACATTCCACATCATGGTGTGTGGGAAAGGGATAAATGTCCGAAGATATTTGGGGACACAGACAGCAGCACGCATCCTGCACAGAGGAAGATAGAGAGCCGAGACGAAGACCTCAGCCTAAGCAGTCCTGCGCCAACCAGCGAAATCTCGTCTCAAACTGGATCCTGACTCAACGCCCTGCAGCCGGGGTTGTATAACAAGCGGGGCGCATGAATATGTCCTCGTCCGCTCTTCTTCTCCATAACCCCCCCCCCCCCAACCTCCATCTCTCTCTCTCTCTCTCTCTCTCTCTCTCTCTCTCTCTCTCTCTCTCTCTCTCTCTTTCTGTCTCTCTTCCCTTCCCTCTCTTTCTTTATCTCAGACGCTTTTCATCCGCATCCTACCAGTGTGTAAAAAAAAAAAAAAAAAGCTGAGTACCACTGCAATGCTGCAATAAAAAAATACAGTGTGTTGTTTTATAGGGCATTGTAATTACAAAAGCATACTGTGATTGGGGACTGGACTGGTTAGATAACAAGTGGGACAAGGGGAGAAGATTACACCCTCAGCTGATCCCCCCCCTTCACACACGCGCACACACACACACACACACACACACACACACACACATACACATACACGCTGAGTCTGCAAAGACTTTATGACACATCTGTGCACGGCATCCAAATACAGATCCATACAGTACAGTAGGTAGTTTGTGCAGCGTCATGACTGGGACTCAATGGGGATGGCCAGGAATGTGGTGATGGCTCAATGCAAGTCAACACAGTTTACCCACCACTCAAATTTGGGACATGTTTAGAGTTTACTGTAATAGAGTTTCTGCACCAAATACAAATTCTATTATTTTTCATTTTATTTTTCATTGCCAAATCCCACTTTCATTATCCTAATTTAAAATCAAATACCACAGCAATCATTTTCCATCATCAAAGACCATCTGTATGTCTTTTCAAACATTTAAAAATCTGATTCTACATATGGCAGCCCACTTTGCTGTGATCAATTCAATTGAATTCAACTCAATGTGGTTTTATTAGCAGGACTGTTATTACAGTGTCCCTAAAGTGTAACACGACATAAACATACTACAGTAATAGTGAACATAAAATTCATCGTTTAGCCACCTCTTATTTTACCACTACAACAGTTGGGATGTATTTCCATGCAAGCTTCCCGAGAAGAAGAGGCTTTTTTTTTTTATTCCTGCAGGTGAAAGTGCACGGGCGTGACATCCACATGACTAGCACACTGCCCATGTAACGAGTTTATCGAGAGACCGACGCAAGGACCTCGTCAGGAACTTTGGACGTCACCTCCAATGCCCTGGCCAAGAACCAAGGGCAGAATGTTTGTCCAAGGACTCTGAGAAGCTTTTGAGTGTAACAAAACACCCTAGATGACACTATGAAGGTGTTCTCTTCGAGCTGGACCTTTGGCACGGTCAGATGACTGACAGAATAACTCTGTATCAGTTTGTTGTGTTTATGTGTGTGTGTGTGTGTGTGTGTGTGTGTGTGTGTGTGTGTGTGTGTGTGTGTGTGTGTGTGTGTGTGTGTGAGAGAGAGAGAGAGAGAGAGAGAGAGAGAGAGAGAGAGAGAGAGAGAGAGAAAGAAAGTGATCCACTATGGATTCTCTCATCCTGTCCCTCTCATCCCTGCCCGGCCTCTCGCCCGCTTCCTGCCTAGTAATTGAGGCCTCCTCACTCATCTACCCCTCAATTACTTGGGCATGGCAGCAACAGTGGTGCCCGCTCCCCCTGGCAGCCGGTGCCTGGCATCTTACGTAAGCGCTGGCTCCGGATAAATTCCCACAAAGGGGCCCCCTCTCTCTTTCTCTCCCTCTTTCTCTCTTTGCTTTCTCTCTCTGTCTCTTTCTCTCTCCCTCCCTCTCTCTCTCTCCCTCTCTCTCTGTGTCTCTTTCTCTCTCTGTGCAACTGAGCCACAGGACCTGCCCAGAGGGGGAAAGCTTCTTTTGTTGGCCTCCAGCATAGGAGGGGAAGAGAGGAAGGAGAGGAGAGGAGAGGAGGAGGGGGGTGGGGAGGAGAGGAGAGGAGAGGGGAGGAGAGGGGAGAGACTGGTACATATGGGTCCAACGGTGCAGGCAGTGCCCCTTCAGCACGCCATCAAATTTCCATTTGTCAAACAAACC
Organism: Sardinella longiceps; assembly: GCA_027497455.2. Lineage (NCBI taxonomy): Eukaryota > Metazoa > Chordata > Actinopteri > Clupeiformes > Clupeidae > Sardinella > Sardinella longiceps. The sequence continues at coordinate 26,103,894 of JAODXP020000022.1, read as the reverse complement.
ACAGTGTCTGAGACACACACCATACAATGAAATGGGTGTGTTGGCGACAGGCCTCAGATCTCTTAATCAAAGAGAGCCCATCTTCCCATCTTATAGCTGACACCCATGATGAGCTCTCTATATCCTCTCCAGACAGGGGGGAAAAAACAGACATGTTGGCACACGGAACAGATAATATACTGCCACACCTACAAATTTAGGCTTTTATTAAGTTATCTGTGCTATTTGAGCCGAACCATTTAGTCCTGACAGGTCTTTGATGTGTCTGGCAAAGAGAGCTGATGTACAGTAGCAAAACCACTTTTAGCCGCTTCATCTCTTTATTGAAGTGACAATCAAGCTATTCTGCAACCCAGCATCCTCTTCACACACAGAACCTGGGTCCATTTTGTTTTGAAAGACATGACACCAATACCAGAAATTCCCTGAAGCATTGCTGGCTCACATTTTGAGCTGTGGAACAAAAACCCCAGACCTGAGGAAAGTGCATCCTTATGCAACCCAGCAGGTTTGAATGAAAACAGGTGAGGCGGGGCCCTCTGTTGACCGAAACTGGTACTGCACCTTGTTTACCAGCCCCTATCTGGGGCTACAAGCTCCAACCCCCCCTTATGGCGGCCGGAGAAACAGAACGTTCTGTACCCTGGGCGCAGGCTCCTCCACACCCCAAAAGTGGGTGAAATGGGACACAAATGTATGGTCTTAAAGAGAGCATGCATAGATAATCCAAAACAGACTGAGGAAATGCCTGACTCTCTTGTGATGGGCAGGAAGACAGGCTTGAATGAATGACTGTTGAGGCTCCTCTGTTCAGGGTTAACCCAACCACAACAGAACAAATGACAAATGCGTAAACATTCAGGTAGGGGCGAGTGTGGGTGGTTCTTTTCAAAGCAAAAAAAAAAAAAAAAAAAAACATCCCAATCCACCTAACCGAATCCAGCTGGGTTTTTTTCCTTTCTTTTATTTTTATTTTTTTTTAAACAACTAGGCCACTGGAACAGGAAAACCAGCATTACTGATGGTTATGTGGAATGAAATTATTATGTATATTTATTCCCCAGCATGTGAAATTACATAACGCCAATGCTTTGTAATTAAACAGCATGAAAACTGGGCAGTGAACACTAAACTCTTTGTATTTAAAGCCTTTTCCCTTGTTCTTGTTTTCTCTCCTTCTCTCTCTCTTTCGCTAAGGAGGACAGATTTAAATGCTGAGGAATGGACACTGAGGGTAAACATATGAAATAGAAATGTCAAATCAGATTGAAGTATCACACAGTGATATGAAATACACACAGAAACACTGAGGAGGACTACCCACCATGCTTTTTATGCTCCTAAACTCACAGTGTGAGATATCCTAGAATTTCAAGTGCAGCAATTTGCTTCACCACAATGTCTGGTCATTCAACTCCCTTGTAGTTATCTTTCCTGACATACCACATCTCCGGCACAGTTTCCATAGAAACAGCATCAGTGTGTCAGTGTTCATGAGGATGGGGTTGAGCGTTCGCTCGACAAAGTGGAGGAAATAATGGATAAGGCTGCCATCTACTGGCTGTGATGTAGAATAACTGACTACTGTGACAATAAATCCATCCATCATATTTGTCATTTTAGGATGGCATATATTTATGATATGCCAATAAATATGATAAATGGAGTATAGAAGTTGTTTTATGGAGAGGATGTAGATTACTGATTTAAGATGTGTACAATGTCTTTTAAAAGAAGGGTAATGTGTCTTATCTAACCAAAATGTTAGGCTATGTAAAGAATTTGGTAATAGATCAAAAGGGAGCAAGAAAGCCTAAGTGGTTTGGAGACATGAAAATGATGTTCCTATAGCTCTTGTAAAGAAGATATGCTATTATAATCACCCAAGCATTTCAGATCCAGATTCATTTCATGCAAGTATTCTCATTCCATATACTGTACTACATGCAGAGAGGTGGGGATATCCGCTCTAGATCACCAATAATTTAAAAATGACCTTTTTACAGTAAACAAAGCCCTTTTAAGCATTTTGGTCATTTTTGTCTAAACGTCTGACATTTATTGCTCCTTTAAACCACATGGAAATTTGGTGCACCAATTTTACCTGTAGAATTCATTCATCTTCACGTTTTACCATGTGGGCAGTTAAAGAACACTAGACAACTTTTTGCCACTGTTTGACATATCTTTTTTACTGTATTATAGACCATTTGTTTTTGTAAGCCTCAAAGGAATCCTGCACACTGACCATTACGCAAACAAATATTTTTTAAATGTTAAGAAATTACAACGTTTTGGTCTTAGACCTTCATCAGGTAAATTTGCATTACTGTTTGTTTTTGTACCATGTCCAAATTCATTTTGCATTTATTCACCCTTCATATGACTATAGTAATATGAAGGGTGAATAAATGCAACTATATTATTCCCACCAGCCATCCAGGACATGCACTGCAGTTCTGGGTGGGAGCAGGAAAGCACCTCAAAAACCCACTTACAGCATGTATTTTTGTGACCAGACATTATTAGCATGTTCTCATAGTGCCAGAAAGACAACAAACATGTTTATATGCCTTTTATGTACAGTAGCTAGTTGAGGAGTTTTACAGCAAAGACAGCACTACCGGTATATTAGTCTGGGCCTGCCCTTACTTCCTGTCCCTGCATGAAATTTCAAAGTCAGTTAGGAGGCAATTTCCTCAACTCTCAAGCCCAGAAAAATCAAGACCCAATGAGAAACGAGCAGGCTGAAGGTGGTGAGCTTATGATGACTCTGTCCAGCTCTGTCCCATAACATTGATAGAAGTTTGATAGCATTTAGACATTTAGATTAATCCTACCTGGAATACCCGGGTAATGCTAGCTTTGCCAGACCACAGTCAATTTCTGAACATGGTCGCACAAGCCAGGCTAGCACAATGTCCCTTTTTCAATTGGACCACGTAGGCATATCATATGTAGCCTATTACAGTAAGAGATTACCTGACAAAAACCATGCAACTGAGCTCCTTTATTGAAATGACTGGCTCTTGTAATACTACTTTACACCACATGTGGCAGCTGTAAAAGCAATGCAAGTCAATGAAATAAATAGGCTAAATAAATTTAGTGTGCCATCCAAGCTTACATGATAATCTAATTTCAATTATTTATTCATATATCATATGAGAATCATGTCTCAAAGGAATTTAGTGACATTGACATATTTTGGACAGATTGTATTAATACAGAAGGATCTATTGTAAAATCCTGTGAAGTGTCCACATGGGTGAATGAGAAACAAAAATGAGTATAGTTTTGAAAATCAACCATATTTGAATGATAGCACTATTCCTCCAATAGCAATCATTAATGTTTCTGTATCCTCCTGACTCCGTTGAAAAAGTTGCTCACAAACCACAATACCGTGTATAAAGTATCAAAGGAGCAATGAATGTTGCCTGTTAGTCAAAAAGGCTTGTTGACCAAAATGATTTCAGAAATTTCAGAAGGTCATAATTTTGTAACCAACAGTGATAAAGATGTAATATTTGGGATTTCACTTTATGTTTGGCATATTAATAAACCTGTGATTTCTCTCAGAGTTTTTGGAGGTGACATGGGAGCCACTGGATGATTTGGCACTGAATGACCCAGTAGGAATCACCACAACCCACTAGGGGGCAATATTTTAATGGAACCTACATTTAGCTATCTCAGGCCAATTAATTTTTTATTTTTAATACGTGTTTAATGGAGAGACCCTGTAAAATTATTCACTGCCACATGCAAGTGCCAGAACTGATAAACCATAGTCTTGTGCAAATGACCCAGTAAAAGAGTGCAAACGCCCTTGTGATAACAGTGCTGTGAGGTACTAGGCTGTTTTACTGGTTAAATGAGCAGGCCTTAGCCCTGACAGACTTCAATACAGTCAGTACAATCATTCACTAACACCTCAGTTGTTTATCTATTTGTTTATTGAGAAGGGGGACATTGTTTCCTCATCCTTGTTCTTTCATCACTACAACATCACAGTATTTAGAGGTAGAATAATTACAGTTACGGTAACACTGACAAATAAAGAATTATAATTTTTGGGAATATAATTTCTTCCCTCAAAATCTGAGGGATGTCATGTCTTCCAGAGAGCACCTCACACTAACAGCATCACAGATATGTGAGCATGTAATAGACCTGCTTGGGCAGGTCGGGAGAACATGGAAACAATTGGGAATTCTGTACGAAGAAGCGCAAAGGTACACTCTTTTAAATAATCTTTAAGGAATTGTTTTTTGGGAAAAAGATTGTAACTTTCATTCTGGAAAATCACGATTATATAATAGTCATGTCCAGTGTTGACTTTAAATGCCATAACTGTTTCTCCTGCAAGATGAATGTATTTGTCTCTGTACTGACAACCTCATTTGACCTGGACTTCAAATCTTGCCATATGTTCACAGTGTAAGTACATATCCTTAAGGATATTATCTGAAATTAGTACCCATCTCCAATGTCATGGTGCCACCCACAGGGCTTGGGTGTCTGACTCCCCCACGTCTGACAGCGTTTGATGAGCAGGCAGCGCAAGTGTGTGGGGTTCTGTCATCAACACAGACGTGATTATAGGTCCTTCTGAAATACTGCCCCTGAAGAATGTGCTTTAACACACGCTAGAAGTAGTACGGCGGTAGCACGGTAGCCTCCTACAGCAGCATTTATTTTAGTCATTCCTGTTAAATAGTTTTTCTTTGCTTAAATAGAATAAAGAAAACAGCACATTCAACAAGCTCAACATGTGTCTGTGCTCATACAGTAGGGACCGATGTTTATTTATGTTTTGTATCTAGGGAGTATATTCTTGAGGTTAGCTGTGGGGCGGTGGAATAGTTAGCACATGGGAGAAAGGTGTGGACTTGTGTGATCAGTTGTTGTCTCCATAACAGCCTGATCATATGAGGTCTGGCGCTGCAGTTGTTTCTCACCAGTGATCTTGCTGACGTGGTTGCTGGGTCAGCTTGTTCCTTCCTCTGGTTAATTAAAAGACTTCCATACCAGGACACAGTGTTGTTAATGGTGATGGATGGATTTACATACCAGGACATGCCGATAGCCTCGATGCAGCCTTCTCCAATTCAACCACCATGATACAGTTCCTTGGACTCACTAATACTGGGGTCAAAGAAGAACTCTGGCATGTTCAACTTATAGTTCTGGAGCGCTTCAAGTAGGGCTTTCATATGGTATAACATGATGAAAAAAAATGAGTTCAGATATGAGCAAGCTAGACTGCTAATATCATAAGGGCCTACTAAGTATGTGAATCACTCTAAAAACAGAACTGATTGAGTTTTCCTTTAGATTAGACAACTTTCCACCGCTGTTTCAAGTATCCTTTATCAGAGAATTTATTTTGCTACCATCCCCAAATACATTTGGATGGCATACCGTAGTTATTTTGCTATCAGACATTATTAGCATGTTTGTATGTATTTTATGTAGCTATTATACTAGTTTTAGTAAAGCAAAAACTGTAGGGTCCCTTTAAGAAAGCTGGCATGAAAGGTGGCAAGGAGAGAAATGTTAAGAATGGGCAGGAAACTTGAGATGTCCTGGCTGGTAAGCACTGTACAACTGAGATGTCTTTCCTGTTTGATACCATTTTATTATAGACTCATGTTGATAGCCAAGCAATAAAATGTTTGTTATTCACACAAACAAAACAACAACAAAACCTTTATAGTTTAAATCGTTCAGTGAAATAATACAATTAAGCAGCCATTTTAAGAAGTTCAGCTTGAGCTTGACCTGCCGATTGCATCGACACATCACTTTTCAATTAGGGCAGAAGAATTTCACAACAAGACATTTGTCGTATCCATTTCACCTTACTCTGCACAGCTGGCTTGGTGTAAGTGTGTGTGTGCATGTGCTAGAGAGAGAGAGAGAGAGAGAGAGAGAGAGAGAGAGAGAGAGAGAGAGAGAGAGAGAGAGGGTGCAGTGTTGCGGAAGCTCAAGAAAAGCACTTAGCTACAATTAGATACTTGTTTCATCCTTAAATTCTTGTGGGATCCCTTTACTCTTGAGGAAAGTAACTTATTACTCCTGAATTTAGCATTGTAATGGGCTGTGTAAAAGTACTAAAGTCTTTTCATTTCACATTTTTGAATAGATTTTTTTTAATCCCTGACAGAAAGAGCAGGGATGTAGAGAGAAAAAGTCAGAGAGAGAGAGAGAGAGAGTCCTCCTGCACATTTTGTAACTCTATAAGTAGGCTAAGTAATATTTTGTTGAGTTGTTGAGATAGCAAATCATTGTGCCTCAGTTAGTTTTCCTATTGAGGCTATAAGAAACTTACCTCACTCACGTCAGATGTAGCGCTACGCGCGTTCATCTGATATTCAGCGATAGACGAATTATTTCAGGAGCCAGAAATCCTTGAATCTAACTGGGCAAACGGCTTGTCCATCAATTTAATTGACGTACACTGCAGCCAACCACATCGAAACCAACCGATGACGCCTCTACAGCAGCCAGCGGCCCTGATTGGTCCGGTTAGAGAATAATGGCTTGAAATCTCTCTGATGGGCTTCAACATCAGATCGTTGCGCGGAAGTGCCTTACGAAAGTTACGTAGCGCATGATCTGACGTGAGTGAGGTAAATAAGAAACCATGTATTCAGTAATTGTGATGTACAAGTTACTGATACTGAAAACTGACAGGTAACACGTTTCTTAAATCACACAAATAAGTAATTTGACTACCTTAATGACAGTAATCCATCATTTTGTAATTAGTCACACCCAGCATTGATGTGTGTGTGTGTGTGTGTGTGTGTGTGTGTGTGTGTGTGTGTGTGTGTGTGTGTAGCACTAAAATCTGGGCCCTATGCACAAGCAGTGATCATGGGCCCCCCTCACCAACTGGAATACAATTCCAGATTCGTTAAGGGCCCTCCCCACTCTTAGGGCCCTGGTAACTCAGTCCCCCTTTTTCCCCCACTGTGTGTGTGTGTGTGTGTGTGTGTGTGTGTGTGTGTGTGTGCGTGCGTGTGTGTGTGTGTGTGTGTGTGCGTGCGTGTGTGTGTGTTAGAGAGAGAAAGAGAGACAATGTGTGTTTGTGAAAGTACAGTTCAGGGGAAGTACAAAGAAAGTAATTACTAACAAGATACTCATGTATTTCAGTGAGGGAAGAGAGTTGGCTAGAAAGGTTAGCAGACTTTAGCTCACTTATAGGCCACCCTGGAAGACCCCTGTGCCCTCTCTACCCCAACTCCAACTCCCTCAGGAACAGGGGGACGTGTTTCAGTGTGGCACACATGCTGAAGTTGGTAATCCACACGACATGATCCAACATCTTTGTCAGAAAACACACATAAACACATGGCAGGGTAACCATACCTCGGATTGGCACTCCCCCCACCGATCACGCTCAAACTCTGAACACAACGTTCATCTTGGGCATAGCTAAAGGCTCATGTTACGGACTGAACCTGTTACCCAAGCACTCTGTATATCATGTCAAAGAAATGAAACCCTGTAGCCAAACGCAGGTCCACAGGTGCCAGAAATAGGTCTTATTTATAGCAACCGGGGGATCGATGGGGAACCCCGACACAAGCCGTCAGGAGCTGTTGTCAGGTAGTTATAGATCAGTACAGTAATTACTAATGAGTGTTTCTCAAAGTCAAGGAAGCATGCTTCGAAGTCTGCTTTTTCGAGCATTCCAAGTCATTGTCTGTTGCCAAGTACTGTTCCAACGTCAAGGATCGTTCTAAATTCTAGCGAGGACAGAGGCCTTTGTTCATATTTTTCAAGGATGCACTGATGGAACTTTTTGAAGTGTACGACTTTCAAGGCGAATGTTCTACCTAGGAAGCATTCTTGACTTAGAGAAACACTCAATATCTGACAGCCTGTTTCCATAAAATGTTACCTCTACACAGAGAAAATATTTGTATAGATAGATGGAGATAATATATTTGATCCAAATTAGGATCACACATTTCTAGGATTAGGGTTAGACTCAGGTTTAGGTTAGGGATAGGACAATGGGATCATAGGGCTGTGGGAAGACACTCCTGAATGAAGGAATAAGATGAATGCGAAGGATTTGTCCCTGTTGTAAGTTTGGTCTCTTTAAAATGGAGTTTGAGGTTGATTTAAAATATTTGTGGCTCTGTGATATTGTGTGCTGTTTTTTTGTTGCTAGTAACACATTTGTGGGAAACATGCCTCGCTATGTAAAATAAGTCTGATTGTGTGAAGAAAGTCTGTGAATCAGTTCTGTGGTTGTGTGAGACTATGTGAACCAGGCGTCTTTATGATACACTCGTTACCTGGTAAGGGACTCTGGCTCCTGGCTGTGCAAGTGACAAGTCTGGCTGTGAGAATGGGGTCACTGCTTTCAGCCTGGAGGGATCACATGGAACGCTGCCTCGTGCCATCTTTGATGGTGGAGTGTGTGTCGTGTGAGCTTGAGCAAGGGGTTCATGTGTCAGGAGAAAGTGTGCAACACAGCGCTCTGCACACACACACACACACACACACACACACACACACACACACACACACACACACACACACACACACACACACGTACAAGTGAGAGTCTGAAGTCACCTGTTGTCACAATGTTTACAATGCATATAAACATGTTTTTCTAAATGGAGAAAAACAACAAAGGATAAAAGGATGAAATATTTAACATAACAACCGAGACTGCATTCTTCCACAGTCCGGCCATCTTTATTGTTTCACCAGCTATCAAAAATCAAATGACATTTGCACCTACTGGCCTCTGTAATTGTCACACATACTGTTTGAACATAATAAAAGTACAAGGACAAGTACATTTTATGTACAAATAGCATATTCCTCTGCTAAGACATACATCTCCATCCTAGTCTCAAAAAATGCTCAATATGAGATAGATCCCAAACTAGCACAAGGTTTCAGACTTCATACTGAAACCAATAAGACGCAACTTTCAATTATTTTCACTGTAAAAATGAAAGGATAGTCAAAGCACTTTTTAAGGTTCCTCACTTTGCCATACTGGCGGAACCCATAATGGAGCTTTCAGGAACCCTTTTAGAAAATACACTATTTAAGATGTTTGAAGGATACTTGAGGCTCTTGTAAAGGTGGAACCCAAAATGAGGAACCTTGACAAGAGCCTCAGGTATCCTTCAAAGATCTTCAGAGAACTAGCGTATTTTTTAAAAGGGTTCCTGAACGCTCCATTATGGGTTCCTCCAGTGTGGCAAAGTGAGGAACCTCAAAAAGTGCTTTGAGTAGCCTTTCATTTTCCCATTGTACAAAAGAACTTTGCAGATAACATCCTCCCCTGCAACCACAAAGCAGGTTTGACAATAAATAAATTAAAAGCCTTTAAAATAGGCAAACAGAAGTGAAGTTATTCATAGTTATAGTCATTGAAGTATTTTCCTGATTTGTATTCGTCACAGTATTGTGAATAGAAAACACTCTGCAGTCTGAAAACAGCAAAGTGACATCTTGGTAACCGAATCATAGAGAAGAAGAAGAAGAAGAAGAAGAAGAAGAAGAAGAAGAAGAAGAGAGAAAAAAACACATCCTGACAACTAAAATAGCTTTCTGCATTCTGACGCCTGACAGCTATTCACACAATTCTTGTCCACTTGCAGTAATATATAAAAAAAATCTACCACCTTGCTGGTAGTCCAACAGAGGCAGGTGCTGAGAATATTTCTCACTACTCATGATTACACGGCAGAGACTCAGTAGGTAAGACGGTTGGTCCTCAAGCATTCCTGAGAGTGTGTGTGGATTCACATAGGGAAAATCTCTCAACAAACTGGCCTGCTTTAGGACTCTGGGGACGTATTACAGAAACTTTCTGTCTTAACATTTTGCGTTAGGAAGTTTACAGTATGTAATACGGCCCCTGGACTCTACAATCTAGTCATTAAAGACAAGAATCTGTGTGCAAAATTGAAAGAGTCATGGTAAAGAACAAAAAAACATCAAACAAACAATATATATAAATATCCAAATTTGTATAATAATTCTTATATAAGTGGCATTATAAAAAGTAATGATGAATTACAGTTCTTAAATTATTTTTCTTACAAAAAACTCAAAAAAGTGCAATTCAATACTAGTTATAAAAATTAAGAAAGGTAGTAAGAGATGGTATACATCTTAAGGTAGTAAGATGGAGGTAGCAAAAAAGCTAATAAAAACTGAATTTAATAATAAATTAATTTGTGATTAGACAACACAACATACAGTGTAAGAACATCTAATGCTGCAAGTGAGTCCATTCTGTCAAACAAGTGTGTTTTTGTTTGTTTGTGCGCATTTGTTCTAGCATGTTTGTCTTTATGTCAAGCAGCTGTATATCTCGTAGGAAGGGTAACTCTTTATTTGAAGGTCTCTACATAAGAGTAACATGAACCTGTCATTAGCATTACATGACATATAAGAACATTAATGACACTTTTGTAATGTTTATGACTAAATCTCACTTTGTTTTTGAAATGTAAAGTTGACACTGTTTGTGGGGCAGAGAGATTACAAAAACCGTATGACACTTAATGACAACAGTAATACACATCTAAGAAGTGTCACTGATGTTCATGATGTCTCATTTCATGTTAATGATAGACTCGTATCATTCTAATTTAGACACCTTCAAATAAAGTCTTACCAAAGGAATTACTTCAATCTATAGTTCCAGGGATGCTGCAAAGTTACAATGAGATTTCTTGTCTTTAATTGCTTGTTTTGTTTTGTTTTCTCTCAGGTATTTTTCTATAGGCAGATCTGGGAGAAATGAAGGCTTTAGGCTTGACTTTGTTGGGTTTGTTTGCATGTTTTTCAATTGATCAATTCCATTAGTCTAGAGTTCAGTGGTTACACATTTTGCTTCATAAGAAAGAAAGTCTGTCTTTTGTCTTTATGCACTAACAAATATTATGTCTTTGAAGCTTTGTTACTATTTACTAATACTGTGAGATGCTTACTCATGACAGTGTAAACTTCTTTGGTACTTGCTTGCTACAATGTGTTGTGTTTTCCTTTTCTCATGGAGTTGAAGTCCTGTTGCGGATCCCCTGTTTTTGTTTTTGTTGTTGTTGTTGTTTGTTGAGTTATTCCCCGGAGTGCACCCGCTGATGCCGGACCAGTCGTGAGGCCATGGCAAAAGCCACCCCGCACTCCTCACACTTGTGTGGACGGAAGCCGCTGTGGACAGCCTGGTGCTCCAGCAGATTGGAGGACTTGGTGAAGGCTTTGCTGCAGACAGGACAGACGTAGGGGCGGACGCCGCTGTGCACCTTGCGGTGCTCAATCATGCGACTGGGCATGGCGAACGCCTTGCCACACTCTGGGCAGACGAAAGGCCGTTTGCCCATGTGCGTGCGTTCGTGTCGGAGCAACGACAGCGGCTTGTTGAAGGTCTTGCCGCACTTGCTGCATGGGAAGGGCTTGTTGTTGACATGCATGTTGCGCTCGTGCTTGCGCAGGTCCGACGAGCGGACAAAGTCCTTGCCACAGGAGTCGCAGATGTACGGCTTCTCGCCGGTGTGCGTGCGGATGTGCTTGCGGTAGTCGGACGACCAGATGTAGGTCTTCTCGCAGAAGGGGCAGTGGTAGGGCCGCTCGCCTGTGTGTAGGCGCTTGTGCTGCTGCAGCGTGCCCTGGTGGGAGTAGGCCTTTCCACACTGGTCACAAACATGCGGCTTAAGACCACTATGGGTACGGATGTGGCTCACCAGGTTGCTGGATTTGGTGAATGCCCAGTTGCAGTGCATGCACTTGTAGGGCCTGTTTTCCATGTCCCCCTCTACCCCTCGCTTTTTCATGGCCGGGAAGATTAGGCAGCCCTTGTCGTCCGCCTTACTTTCTTCTGATGACGCTTGACCTTTTGGTCCTGCTTTTCCTTTGTCTTCTTCTACGCGTCCATCCGACGCTGGCTCGTCATCGTCATCATCAGCGCCACCATCCTCAATGTCATCATTATTATTGTCATCTCCATTGGCTGCTTGGGGACCCGTGCTATCATCATCTTTTCCTTTGGTTTGTTCCTTTGCTTGACCAGATCTCTGGCGGCAGCGGCGGCGGCTCTTCACCTTGGCCTGACTGTCAAGCTGATTTGCCTTACGGGGACGCCTGGCTCTGGTCGTGTCCTTGGGCACTTCGGCTTCTGCTGGAACCTCAACCTCACGGACGTCGAAAGAGACGGGAAGACGTGGCTTCACGTTAACCGGAGACTCTCCTCTCGGGTATAGCTGGGAGAACTTGTCGGACAGATAACACTCCACGGGCTCGGTCTTGATGCAGAGTAGTAGATCAGAGCCTAACACGGACGAGTTGGGCTCCTCCCGCTCACTGGAGGGTGTGAAGACCCCAGGGGGTCCTCCGAGGCTGCTGTTCCTCTCTGTTTCTGGGGGAATGCGGGGGAGATAGTGCCTCTTGCTGATGAAGGCCTTCCTAATGCTTCTCTTTGAGATGTAGATGTCATTTAAACTCCCTGGGTTGTATGTGCCCATTGGTTCTGCCATCTTAGTGTGGTTTTGGTGACTGGTTTAGTGACTACTGATTGCTTTCTGTCTTAAGCTTATTGGGCGTTGTGGCTTTGCCTTCTCCCTGCATGTAAGATGACCCCCTCAGTCCTTGGTGTCTGACCATTGAGATTTCTACAAAAAAAAAAAAAAAATCAAACTGTGGAGTAGGAAATTCAGGTAACAAAAGGTACACACATTCATTCACAGAGAGGGGATAGCAGATATGAAATACTGATAGTAGTAATAATAATAATAATAATAATAATAATAATAATAATAATAATTGGGTTGCACAAGGAGAAATCCAGGGTGAATCAGTCCATAAATAGTCTAGTGCTGTCGTCTGTCGGGAAGAAAAGGGAGATGGGCAACTAACACTAACTGACTATACCTTAGCCATTCAATGTTGCCATCAGTTTAGTATTCAGTCAATATTGTATGAAATACCCTAGACACTTTTGAGAGGCGAATACATCAGTCAATTAGTCACAAAACTTCCGTTTCTAGACATGCTATTAGTCAATAAAAAATAACATAAAACATTACCCCAGCTGGACAATGTGAGACTAACAAATTCACCAAATAAAATATTTTCTTTTTCATAGTGCATTACTATATTCATTCAATCCTACTTTTTCATGTGATTTGCAGCACTAATGACTTAAGGAGGTATTCATTTATATATAGGCCTACTTCACTTAATGGGATCCAATAGAAAAAAAAAACGTTTTGCAGGCTTTTAATTGTGTTTCAGTAGCCACAGGATGATTTAAAAGACGCTGTGCTAAAGCTCAATCTGTCAACTCCCGACTTTATGAAGCCACATTTTATGAGTGGATGGCATACCACACAGCCTGGAGGCGGCATGCAGTTTTCATTCAAAGTGTCTTTTAAGAAGTGTCATGTAGGCTACAGTTGTACCCTTGGAATGTGTTTTCATTCCATCAATGTGCCAAACTTCAAAGGAGCCCATAACGCAGGTGCAAAACAAAGAAGGGTCTTTAAATTAGGCTATCAAAAAGTAGTCAATTATAGGCTATTGTCAATATATATTTCTCTACATATGTATAGAAATGAAAGTCCAGACCAAACAAAGTTTTCTCTCTACTGTTATAAAAAAAACACTTACCGACAGACTACCCCGCATGTGAACGATCAGCAAACTGTAGCCTACATGTGCACCTCATCCTCCACTTCGACTTGACAGCAGCTGGTCACTACTCTAAAGAAAGTTCAGCCATAGCGGAGGCGGAGTCAGGAGAAACTGCACGTTAGCCTACAGTCGTCAAACTATTCGAACGTATCCGCGATACCTCGGTGTAATGATGCAACAGCGGCTATGCCAACCGACAGGTCTGAAATACATTGCCTGCGATGATCCGCAGCCAGCCGTAAGTCATTGGACACTTTCCACACTATACCCAGAAATAGAAGATATACAGACTGAGTAGGAGACTAAGACTATTATGTATCACCTGGTCACGGACAAGTCAAAACACTGTAATTTTGATTTTAAAAAGTGTCTGGATTTTCTCCATGTTTTGGTAGGTTAGCTGTGATTGGGACCAGTTGTTCGTGATCCTAGCAAACCACTGGCTTTCCAAATCCACTTTGACCAGGATAACTGTTTTGAACAACAGAGATGATATAACACATAAATCGGATTTAATTATATGCTTGGCCTATGCAGATCAATGAATAGTCTATAGGCCTAATGCATGACACATAGGTGGATTTTTTTTTTTTTTTAAGTTTATTGAAATTCAGACAGCACAACTAGGATATTCCCTGTTACTCCTGTTTTTTTTTTAGGGGAGGGGGGAGTTTTGTGAGACACACACACACACACACACACACACACCTCGATAAAAGTAAATTCCCTTCATGTCAGGACATCAGAATCACCACTATTAGTATAGGCCTATTCTCACCCATCTCGTGAAAGGAAGAGTAATTGTATTTTTTTTCTGTAATTTGATCCAACTCTCTCTCTCTCTCTCTCTCTCTCTCTCTCTCTCTCTCTGTGTCATCTGATGCTTGACACTCACAGAAGAGTTAAAGGGTCCAAATTTTTCAGTGTTACATGATCATCAATATCCAGACTCTGTTAAACATGGGTCATTCAGGAAAAATAATCCAAAACTGTGACCTCAGACAATCTAGTCCAGTAAAACTGGAATAACAGTACTAGTAGGTTAGCCTGACTTAGCCCCAGGGGCGGTCCTACCCTCTTTCGTGAACCTGGGCGAACACCTTATCTGCCCCCCCCCCCCCCCCAAAAAAAAAACCCACAATAAGTATTATTATTATCATAAAATATTATAAAAATGACGCAGCACACCTCATCATATTATCATGGCCTAGAACAACAGGATAAAAAAAACAAAGTTATAATATAGCCATTTTTTCTATTTTTTTTGCAAAACTCTTATGGTACTTATGGTAGCTATTAGTTACTCTACTATATGCATGTCTAGCTTCTACAGCAAAGGAGAAGATCTGAACCCCAAACCCCTCCCCTTTCTTGTGTGTGAGACTTCAGCACTGAAGTCTGAAAGCAGGCAAACCTTAAGGGATTTGGGGTGTTCATTTTCTGCAAATGGGTGATAGAAAACTCTTCTGTTCAAATTATATGTCTATATCACAATCAAAACACTGTAAACGCCTGATAAAAAATTGCCTTTTTCTCAAAAAGTGGTCAAGTGGAGTTAGGGGGTTTTGCATCTGAAGTCTTCATATCATAATGTGTAGTGATTGTTTTGGTTTAGTTTTATTATTGAGCTCTTGGTTATTAGATGGAACTCCAGCAGCCAAGTTTATAACACCAGATTGTAATAGCGCAATAATAATTCAAAATAAGCGGGGCCCGTGATGCTTTACACTGACAATGTCGCCCATACGCCCATCGAAATTCTCAAGCATAGTCCGACCATTGCAATGCTGGTCATCCATATGCATGGTCTGAGGTTCTATAACCTGACTGCTATTGTAGGGGGGCGCATTCCGTTTTGGTTTGAAACTATTGGACAGCTCATCTAATCAGCTTCGCTTTTTGGCCGGTAGTCTCTCTACCGATGTAAACACGCCCCTGAAGACCGTCCCCAGACCATGGATACAGATGAACATTCGTATTATGGGCGGGCTATGTCAGGCTACTAGTAGGTACTAGTAGTACTGAGTAGGCCTAAACTATGTGACTTCAAACTAGGCCTCAAAAGTGTGACATCACATGACACTCCATTCTAGGGGTTATCATCAGGGTCTCTACTCAACTTGAGCGTAGAGACCATTATTAGTGTTTAGTTAATCTTAGCTAAATACGTCTACTTTTGCTCTCACTGTAATCTTGGATTAAAAAGTCCATCAATGGAACTCTACAATGCAATGCACATTTGAGTTTTTCCCCTTCTTTTTTTAGAATTACAGTACAAGTGAAAAACTAAAGAAAACAAAGTATTCCATGTATTGTGATGCCCCCTTGATATTTATAAATATTTGAGTCATCTACAAACAGACATACAGCCAATAATGTAATCTGCGAGCATTACACTATAAGGGCAAAGTTATTGGGCATCACATCATGTCTTAACCAAGGGTGCTCTTTTACTAACCTGAACTTATTGCTCAAATGCAGACGCCAGAGGGACTTGAAAACCTTTTTGTCCTTGTGAAGGCCAGCAACTATAACACTTTATTATTAATATTAATGTTTTTTCAATCATGGAGTCACTGTGGAGATGGGTGTTACAGTGGTCTACCAGTGGTACACGCGATAGCTAGCATGGGCCCCACAAATAAGTTTCAGGGGAAACTTGAGAAGTAGGAAAAGCTGTATGGGCTAACTCAAAGCACCTGTTAACATCTTGGGCTGCTACTCAAACTTGAGTAGAGGCTAGCAGGTGTAATAGAGCATAGGCCTACTCCAACCGTCTTGTGTAGCCCTTGTGTAGACCACAGAATTGGCCATTGGTAGGAAGTGCATGCTAGACAGCAGTATCAGACAGGACAGTCCAATTCTCTGTCAGTGTGTCAATGGACATGACGCAATCCGTGTCATAATCTTGGGATAATTTGTTCCTGTAGCTAAACTGTCCAAGCCTGGCAAGCCACCCTATAACACTAAAATGTCTGGCATCGAGAGATAGACCAAACTCAATCGTGGGAGGAATATGACTGTTATCTTTCAAACTACTTCTGCACACCATTGGATAGCCCATGACCAATCAGAGGAACAAACAACATGTTACACCAATTCAAAAGGCCTTTGTCTTCAGTGAAGCCCGTCCTAAACACATAGAACGACGACGTCATCCAATCAAATTTCCTATGGCTTGCAACTACATGTACTGGCTGAGCAACTTGCCGCAGCTAGAGTGTCTATATCTCTAGGCTAAAACTGTCCTTCAGATTCCATGGCATACATGATAAGTGAGGTGATTGAAAGTACTATCACCGGATTTCCAGACCTCAACTGGCCAGTGACAATGGACACCTGAGAAGCCAGATTTTCTAGATCTGGTTTATGACATTGTAATTAGAGTAATCTACATTACGTGTTTGTTTGTTTGTTGTAAGTAATTGTTTATTTAATATAGACAGTATCTATTACAGGAAGCATATTATCATACACAGGCAACCAGAAGTTGATGGGATATGAAAAGTGGTTCAGAAATTATCAGAGGAGGATATTATGTATTCATATATTTACTCATATATTATACTTTTATAAGATTAAATGTAGTACTTGAGATGGATGCTTATTATCTGGTCGTACATAGTAAATAGATTGGACTGATGCTTTTGAAAGTGTGTAAAGCACTGTATACTCCCTTCAGAGCTTTGTTTATCTGCTGTAAAGACTTATAGCAAGGGCCAGCAAGAATTGGTCATGACAGATAGAGGGTGCTCTCAAGCGCTTCATTTGTTGTTCCCCATTGAAGTACAGGGAATCTCAAAGCATTTCTGGTGTTCTAATGATGTTAACGGTTACAGAGGTGGGAACCAAGAGAAGGTGAAAGCCCATACAACTGAATTCCCCATATTCTGACGCCTTTGGACATGTCACAGAGAGAGACTGGGTTACACTCATTCCAGTCGTTCCAGTGTGTAAGCCCCTAAGTGCTTAGTTCAGTCTGAGAGAGTTGACTCATCTTTGGTTCTGTTGCTTTTCAGCTCCACAGTAATGGATGACAAAAGCTAGTGTTGTAGTTCTCAAGTCTAGCCCGGTCATAGCCAGCCCCTCAGGCTACGCTTCCAGGGCCGTCACAACAGGACAGGCATACCAGCCCCCAAGATTGACTGTTAAACCATTTTAGGAGTTTAGATGGTGTCTTTCAATTAAAAATGACTTTAGACTGGAGTTTACAAACTAGATTTGCAATTCCAAGGAATTACACAGTGCATGCAAACGTTTAAAAAAGTGCACTTAGAAAGTGACAGTAGAAAAAAAGGAAAAAGGTAGAGTAAAGAGGAAACTTATTAGGCAATAAAAGTTACTAGTCAAATAGCAAAGAAAATGTTGCTACCTTGATCATGTTGTAGTTGGATAGTTGAAAAAAAAAGAAAAAGGTGCTGATTGCTGTGTTGGTTGCTATGTTGATTGCAAGGGTGCTTTTGGTTGTTGTTAGGCCGTTGCTAGGGCGGATATGGTGGTTGCTATGCTGGTTGCTACATTGATCATGTTGGTTGCTATGTCTAGTGCAGGGGTTCTCAACCTTTTGCATGCTAGGCCCCCCCAAAGCGGGCTCCTTGCACTCGGGGCCCCCCCATCCCCTCCCGCCCCCGACCCCACTACCGCTACACTACCTTGGATGGATGGATAGGCAGATAGAATCGGATATAACTTAATTTTGTGTTTTAAACAGCAATACCAACAGTATGTTATGTATCATAGAAGGCCACATAAAATTACAAAGCCATTGGCTATTATTCCTGACAAAAAAAAGTTACTGTTATTCCAAAACTTCAGTTGGATCAGCATTCAAAACCTTTGGCTTCCTGGCATCTAACCTCAATAAGTGCAAGTCCATGTTAACTTATTAGTAAAATATGTCCATATACTGTATAGGCCTATCACATGAATGAAAAACTTTAGAAATAAAGGCTATATGTCCTTAATTTTAGGTTTTGAAAAAAGTAAAAAGGATTGTAGGCCTATCTACTGAAATAAATCATGTAAGAATTCAGTATAAGACATACGTGCAGGAAGGGGAGACAGAGGCAGGCTCAGAGCATGTGTGTGCGTGTGTGTGTCTCGGCACCCATGCACGCGCGTCAGGGGGAGAGAACGATATGGAGTGACAGTGCGTCTGCTCTCTTAATTCTTCTAAATATCTTAGCTGGGCATTATCAGAACTGGTAAAATAATTGCAAATACCGTAACTAGCGCTAGTGTTTATATTACCGGTAGTTAACAATCGTAAATCAGCTACCATTGGCTTTTAAGCAGTTTTGAGACGCTTGGTGAACTGCAGTAGCCTAAACGTGCGGATGTTCTCTGTACATGTGGGTCATGTTGGCCGCGTCCATATACAGCACGTTGTTCCCTTCACCTAACATTAAATCAGCCTTACTTTCAAGAAATGTTCCCTCGCTAGCTGTCTTTACGCATCCAAAGCTTGGTTTTCCGACATCGCTAGGCTACCTTTTTTTTAATGAGCTTCAATCAACCCATTACACTCTGTATGGAATAGTGCAACATTGAGTAAGCGAGTAGCCCACACAAAACGCGTGGTTGATTTGTTTCTGTGTTACCACTTACATTTCCAACATAGGATTTTTTTAAATGATTTTTTCCCACCCACCCACCAAACTGCTGTTTGCTATGTTGGTTGCTATGTTGATTGCAAGGGCACTTATGGTGGTTGCTATGTTGGTTGCTATGTTGATGATGTTGGTCTAGTGTTTGGTCATCAGTGTGGAAGTGGTTCCTGGAAGTGGTTGCATGTCTACTTGAGGTGGTTGCTAAGCTGTTGCTAGGGCAGATATGGTGGTTTCTATGCTGGTAGCTACGTTGATCATGTTGGTTGCAATGTTAATTGCTAGGCCATCATTGTGGAAGTGCTTCCATGAGTGCTTAAGGTTGTTGCTAGGCAGTTGCTAGGGCGAATATGTAGGTTGCTATGCTGGTTGCTACATTGATCATGTTGGTTGCTATGTTCATTGCTAGGTCATCATTGTGGAAGTGATTCCTGAAAGGTGGCATGGGTGTTTAAGGTTGTTGTTAGGCTGTGCTGGGCGGATTACTTTGGTCATGTTGGTTGCTATGTTCATTGCTATATCATCAGTGTTGGAGTGGTTCTTAAGATATTGCATGGGTGCTAGAAGCTGTTGCTAGGCTGTTGCTAGGGCGGATATTGTGGATGCTATGCTGTTTACTACGGCGGATATTCTAGTTGCTATGCTGGTTGCTACATTGATCATGTTGGTTTCTAGATTCATTGCTAGGTCATCATTGCTGGAGTGGTTCTTAAGACATTACAAGACTGCTGGAATCTGTTGGTAGGCCGTTGCTAGGGTGGATATGGTGGTTGCTATGCAGGTTGCTACATTGATCATGTTGGTTGCTATATGTTCATTGCTAGATCATCATTGCTGGAGTGGTTCTTAAGACATTGCAAGGCTGTTGGAGGCTGTTGCTAGGCGGTCTTTGGTATTTTTTGCCCTCAACGGTGCCTTCCAGGCAGCGCTGCCTTCAAGGCACTACTCCACTCAGTTTAGGGTTAGGATGAGGGTTGAGGGGGTTAAGGTTAGGAATAGGGTGAGGGTAGTGCCTTTTAGGCTGTGATGCCTGGAAGGTGCAGTTGGGGGCAAAAAACACCATTGAGCTTGCTAGGCGGTTGCTAGTGTGGATATGGTGGTTGTTATGCTAGTTGCCATGTTGAGCATGTTGGTTGCTATGTCAATTGCTATGTCATCATTTTGGAAGAGGTTCCCAGGACATTGTAGGGGTGCCTGAGGTTGTTACTAGGCCATTGCGAGGGCAGATATGTTGGTTGTTACATTGATCTTGTTGGTTGCTATGTATATTGCTAGGTCATCACTGTGGGAGTTGTTAGCAGTGCCTATTGTTAATGTTGATGAATGGGTAGTTGAATAGTTGAAAAAAAATGACGATAGTTCGAATGAACATGGCCCTTATCAGTAGTTAAATTGGTAGTAAAAGGTGGACGCAGCCTTTGGCTGCGTCAAATGGTTCGTTGTGATGATTGCATAAAAAGTTGCTTTGTGTAAATTTGTTTAAAAATGTTGCAATAGTTGAATAGTTGAAAAAAAAATGAAGATAGTTCGAATGAACATGGCCCGTATCAGTAGTTAAATTAGAAGTAAAAGCCAAAATGGTTCATTGTTGATGATTACATAAAAAGTTGCTCATAGAAATGGAGAAAAAAGGCAAAAATGTGAAAAGTCGATGAAAAGGTGAATAGATAATACAGAGAATTGAAGACAAAAAGGTGAAGATGTAAAAAGTTGCCAAAAGTTGAATAGATGATACAGAGAATCAAAGAAAAAAAATGTGAAGATGAAAAAGTTATCAAAAGTTGAATAGATGATACAGAGAACTGAAAAGAAAAAGACAGTAGAGGAGGGAAAAGGCAAAGAGGCTCGCTTCGCGAGCCCTTTGCCTTAGCAAATGGAAGTGAAATAATTCATAGTTGCTAGTTAAGTTAGATAAAAAGATTATGAGGTATAGTTAGGTTAATACAGCAGATAACAGAATGTTTGTGGAAATAGAATCCTAGAAGTTCCACTAGGCTGCTGAAAGTTCTTTGGAATGTTTACAGTAGTTAAGGAAGCTACTATAGAATGTTTACAGTAGTTAAGAAAGCAACAGTAGGAAGTAGAATTCTGTTGTGGAACTCAAAATTCCACATTCATTTTCAATAGGTCTTTTTTTCGCTCGTTTATCGCAGATAGTAGAAAAAGTAAAAATAGTAGAAAAGTGAAAGGTCATAGCATGATGACACCATTCGAGACCTACGAGATGAAGTTTGAATGAAGTTTCTAGGTGAAACGGTTATTGAGAAAAAGCGTGCATAGAAGAATAATAAGAACTAGATTTGCAATTCCAAGGAATTACACAGTGCATGCAAACGTTTAAAAAAGTGCACTTAGAAAGTGATAGTAGAAAAAAAGTAGAAAAGTAGAGTAAAGAGGAAACTTGTTTAGGCAATCAAAGTTACTAGTCAAGTAGCAAAGAAAATGTTGCTACCTTGATCATGTTGTTGAATAGTTGAAAAAAAAAAAAGAAAATGGTGCTGGTTGCTGTATTGGTTGCTATGTTGATTGCAAGGGTACTTTTGGTTGTTGTTAGGCCGTTGCTAGGGCGGATATGGTGGTTGCTATGCTGGTTGTTACATTGATCATGTTGGTTGCTATGTCTAGTGCTTGGTCATCAGTGTGGAAGCGGTTCCTAGGACATTGCAGGGCTTCTTGAGGTTGTTGCTAGGCTGTTACCAGGGAAATTATGGTGGTTGCTATGCTGGTTGCTACGTTGATCATGTGGTTGCTATGTTCATTGCTATATCATTATTGCTGGAGTGGTTCTAAAGACATTGCAAGGCTGCTGGAGGCAGTTGCTAGGCTGTTGCTAGGGCGGATATGGTGGTTGCTATGCTGTTTGCCATGTTGTGCATGTTGGTTGCTATGTCAATTGCCATGTCATCATTGTGGAACTGGTTCCCAGGACATTGTAGGGGTATCTGAGGTTGTTACTAGGCCATTGCGAGGGCGGATATGTTAGTTGCCACATTGATCTTGTTGGTTGCTATGTATATTGCTAGGTCATCATGGGAGTTGTTAGCTGTACAGTAAGATGTACAGTAAAAAGTTGCCAAAAAGTTGAATAGATTGATACAGAGAATAGAAGAGAAATAGGCAAAAATGTCAAATGTCGATGAAAAAGTGAATAGATAATACAGAGAATTGAAGACAAAAAGGTGAAGATGTAAATAGTTGCCAAAAGTGGAACAGATAATACAGAGAATCAAAGAAAAAAATGGCAAAGATGAAAAAGTTGTCAAAAGTTGAATAGATGATTGTTGCTACGTTGATCATGTTGGTTACAATGTATATTGCCATGTCTCATTGTGGGAGCGGTTTCTAAAATGTTAAAATTCTGGTGGATGCTGTTGCTAAGCCGTTGCTAGGGCAGATATGGTGGTTGCTATGCTGGTTGCTACATTGATCATGTTGGTTGCTATGTTCATTGCTATATCATCATTGCTGGAGTGGCTCTTAAGACATTGCAAGGCTGCTGGACGCTGTTGCTGGGCCGTTGCTAGGGCAGATATGGTGGTTGCTATGCTGCTTGCTATGTTTAGCATGTTGGTTTTTATGTCAATTGCTATGTCATCATTGTGGAAGGGATTCCCAGGACGTTGTAGGGGTGCCTGAGGTTATTGCTAGGCCGTGTATGTATATTGCTAGGTCATCATTGTGGGAGTGGTTAGCAGTGGCTTTTTTATAGTTGAAAAAAAGAGAAAAAGTTGCAAAAAGTTGATTTGAATGATACTTGAATGAACATGGCCCGTAACAGTAGTTAAATTAGTGGTAAAAGGTGGACGCAGCCTTTGGCTGCGTCAAATGGTTGATTGTTGATTACATAAAAAGTTGCTTTGTGTAAACTTGTTTAAAAATGTTGAAATAGTTGGAATTGGAAAAGATGTAAGAAGTTGCCAGAAAGTTCAATATATACTGTAGTATAGAGAACTGGAGAGAAAAATGGGAAAAGATGCCAAAAAGTTGAATAGTCGTCAAAAAGTTGAATAGATAATACAGAGAATTGAAAAGAAAAGGCAAAGAGACTTACTTCGCAAGCCTCTTTGCCTCAGTAAATGGAAGTAAAATAAGTAATAGTTCCTATGACAGTTCGATAAAAAGATAATAAGCTAAAGAAGGTCATTAGTTTAATAGAAATGAACTGGTAAGGTTAATACAGCAGATAACAGAATGTTCGTGGAAATAGAATTCTAGAAGTTCCACTAGGCTGCTGAAAGTTCTTTGGAATGTTTACAGTAGTCAAAGAAGCAACAATAGAATGTTTACAGTAGTTAAGGAAGCAACAATAGGAAGTAGAATTCTGTCGTGGAACTCCCCAAAATTCCACATAAATCATCAAAAGGTCATTTGTTCGCTCGTTTATCGCAGATAGCAGAAAAAGTAAAAAACGTAGAAAAGTGAAATGTCATAGCATAACAACACAAATCGAGACCTATGAGATGAAGTTTGAATGAAGTTTCTAGGTGAAACGGTTATTGAGAAAAAGCAAGCATTGAAGAATAACTAGATTTGCAATTCCAAGGAATTACACAGTGCATGCAATCGTTTAAAAAAAGTGCACTTAGAAAAGTGACAAAAGAAAAAAGTAAAGAGAAAACTTGTTAAGGCAATCAGTTACTAGTCAAGTAACAAAGAAAATGCTGCTACCTTCATCATGTTGTAGTTGAATAGTTGTAAAAAAAAAGGTGCTAGTTTCTGTGTTGGTTGCTATGTTGATTACAAGGTACTTTTTGTTGTTGTTAGACTGTTGCTAGGGTGGATATGGTGGTTGCTATGCTGGCTGCTACATTGATCGTGTTGGTTGCAACATTCATTGCTACTGTATATCATCATTTTTGGACACTGCAAGGGTGCTGGAAGCTGTTGCTAGGTGTATATGGTGGTTGCTATGCTGGTTGCCACATGTCTATATGGTGGTTGATATGCTGGTTGCCACAACCTCATGTTGGTTGCTATGTTCATTGCTGGGTCATCATTGTGGAAGTGGTTCCCAGAAGGTGGCATGGGTGTTGCTGTTGCTAGGCCGTTGCTAGGGCGAATCTGGTGGTTGCTGTGCTGGTTGCTACGTTGATCATGTTGGTTGCTATGTTCGTTGCTATATCATCATTGTTGGAGTGGGTCTTAAGATATTGCAAGTCTGCTGGACACTGTTGCTAGGCCGTTGCTAGGGCGGATATGGTGGTTGCTATGCTGGTTGCCTTGTTGAGGGTATTGGTTGCCATGGCAATTGCTATGTCATCTTTGTGGAAGGGGTGCCCGGGACGTTACAGGGGTGCCTGAGGTCGTTGCTAGGTCGTTGCAAGGGCGGATATATTGTTTGCCACATTGATCACGTTGGTTGATATGTATATTGCAAGGTCATCATTGTGGGAGTGGTTAGCAGTGGCTATTGTTAATGTTTATGTATGGGAGAT
This sequence comes from Sardinella longiceps, assembly GCA_027497455.2. Classification (NCBI taxonomy): domain Eukaryota; kingdom Metazoa; phylum Chordata; class Actinopteri; order Clupeiformes; family Clupeidae; genus Sardinella; species Sardinella longiceps. Next base: position 26,079,170 of record JAODXP020000022.1, on the reverse strand, counting down.
AGTTGAATAGTTGAAAAAGGAAAAGTTTAAAAAAAGTTGATTTTGATGATAGTTGAATGAACATGGACTGTAACAATAGTTAAATTAGTGATAAAAGGTGGACGCAGCCTTTGGCTGCGTCAAATGGTTGATTGTTGATGATTGCATAAAAAGTTTCTTTGTGTAAATTTGTTTAAAAATGTTGAAATAGGAAAATATGTAAAGAAAAAAGTTGCCAAAAAGTTGAATATATAATACAGAGATTTGGAGAGGAAAAAAAGGAAAAGATGTAAAAAAAAAAAAAAAAAAAAAGTTGACAAAAAGTTGAATAGATAATACAGAGAATTGAAGACAAAGGCAAAAAGGCATTGCTTTGCATGCACTGTAATGAGATGAAGAAGCCAACGGAGAACAGTACAGTGCATGGCTTTGCATGCACTGTAATAAGATGAAGAAGCCAACGGAGAACAGTACAGTGCATTGCTTTGCATGCACTGTAATAATTATGTTGAAGATTATAACAATGTGGTTCATGTAAGTATGGGGGGGTGGGTAAAGGGCCCCCATGTCGTGTTTGCTTGGGGCCCCCTACCTTGAAATAGCCCTGTACTCTTCTCTTTGTACAAGGGTCTACATTCAAACCAATTGGATCAGCCCTTGACTGATAGCGTATTATATTTTTGCGTTGCATTCTTTACGTTCGCTGATTGGCTCAGGATCAATGCGATTGATGCAAACGAGGTAAGTGGCCGAAATCCCAGACTCTCGTACGAAGAGAAGCATAGACCAAGGGGCTGGTTATGACCAGGCTAACTCAAGTCCGGTTTCAAAAACTGAAAATGGATGACGTAACGTAGAGGAGTAATCCAAAAGTATGTAGATATACTTGACATTTTGTATTTGGTAACTTCTAATTTTAACACATTACATTTTAAAAGTAACTTCCCCAACTCTGTTTATCAGGATTTAATATCAAATGTAATTTTCCATAATATCAAATGTAATTTTCCATTGGCCATACGAAAGGCAAAATTCAGTCAATCAATTTACTGTCAATGGCAATTCCAAGCATGATTTACTGACAACACAACACCAAGTCGCAGATGTTGTCATGTTGCTGGTGACAGTACAAAACATGAATCTGTTGATTCCAAGAAGAGACATGGCTTGGGATGAGGAAATTACTACCAAGCACACTTGAAACCTGATCTGAGGCCTATCCTTCCCTCCATCTCTCCACCACACTGACATGTTCATCACCTGAACCTCAGCGACTCTTGGTCTTAAAGGGACACTAGTCGAGTTTGTATCAAGTAGCCAGTGGACGAATGGCTCATTGTAGGATGAGCAGAGGTTCTCTCTGCCTCCCCTGCAGCATTTTAAAATGTACAGCTCTTGAAATTTGACAACATTGCCCTACTTCTGACAAAACCGAAGGAATCACTTTTATGAGCCTCATGAGATAACATGTATTACCTTGTCAGTCAACATAACTTTGAATAATGATTGTGTTTGCAAACAAATCTGCATGCATTGGGAGTGTAAAGTAATTCTGTGGGGCGTTTAGAAATGGAGATAAATCGTATATAGAACTTTTACTTTATGTAAAATAAAACAAAAAATGCAAGGAAAACACTTCAGATGTTATGTTCATCAGCAGAAAGTGTGCAAGTCTTGAGATCAACATGACACTTTTTGAGTTGTTTGTGTTTGTGTTTAAGTCAAAAACTATGTTAAAGGAGAAGTCCAGTGTAAATCAATCCTTAGCCCTGTTATACAAACTTTCCAAGTGCTGTATGTAGGAAAAATAATAAGAAAAAACATAGACCGAGCAGTGAACTGCAGAGCAGTGAACTGGCAATTAACACTAGAAGTGAACAGGACATAACAACTTACTGTACGTTCAGACCACAAGCGATAAATTGCCAAGAGTCGCGGGAGACTCCCAAGAAACATTGCTTGAGCATAGCAACTAAAACGGCAAATTTGCCCCATGACGTTAGCATTCAAACGTTCGATCGATGCTTCTCTACAGGCATCTCCCCAGTAAATCGACATTCTGATTGGTAATCGGCCAACCGCATCATAGCTTATTACATAAAGTTAACCAAAGTTTAACTTGATTTTATCGCCCAAGTTTCATCGCCCATGACACCTGCCACTTTTGTCGCCGAAATCGCTGGTCTCCATGCAAAGTCAATTACTTCCGTCGCCCATGTCGCCTGAATTGGTCTCGGTCTGAACGCACAGTTACTTTCAGTATCATTTAATTTTGCCAGTCAGCAGCATTAGTGTAATATATCTCCCTCCAGAGTGATGCCACAGCCCTCCACTTTGTGTCGGGAGATATTCCACGATAATGACCGCCTCATAGAACGTTATCCCTTACTTAAATAAATGTAACGGGCCACGTTACATTTTTCTTTTCTTTTTTTTTCTTTCATGGCAGGCCACATGAAAGAAAGCAGAGGGCAGGGACTGGCCCTCGGGACATAGTTTAGCCACTCCTGTAGTAGACCGATATCAAGCACAGCAATTTGTTCCTCTGCCTCACAGTTTGAGGCTGAGCTTGTGGCATGTTTCCACGTTCTCAGACAGATGCACACGGGTCACACCATGCCTTGGCTTTTCACCCCACAGCCAGTTGGCAGTATTTAGGTATGGACGGAGCATTTGTCTAATGCCTACTGCTCATTCTTACTGTCAGTGAGGTTAACTGGGTAAAGCAGCACAGTGAGTGTTGAGAGATGTGTTGCTATAGTTCTCGATTGTTGGACCATAAGTTATTTCGTTGTCTCAGTACTTGTACTTTGTGCAATGATAATAGTTTAATCTAATTGAAAAAAAGTCTTCTGGGGACATTCTTTTACCTGTCAATATCATTACTTTTTTCTGATTGTAGACCGGGCAAAATTAATAACTTTTTTCATATGATTCAATGGTGCTTTTTCGTGTAGAATCCATTTCTTCTTGGAACATTTTTTGTATCATGCATAATTAATTAGATAAAGAGCATATTTAGCTAAATTTGGGGTAAATTAGAGAAGCCTTGTCACCAGGCTCTACAATTTTTGTCCAAAGAATGCCCCATTTCTTGTTACCATCATATAAAAATGTAAGCCTGATACCTTGCATTGCTGAGGAATATAAACTAAATGGTGAAACTTTCTAACAGAAAACTGTCTAGGTTAGCCAGTTATACAAAATTATGGAATGAAATACTGTTTTCTGATTGGCTGACAGGGTGTCTAGATAACAGGACACCTGAGACATTTGTCAGGTAAAAAAAGAAATCACCAGCATTCCATATCAATGCTCTTTAGAAGGCAGCCTTGTGGATCTTCTTTCATATGAAAATAGTACCCCAAACGAACAGGTTAACTTCTTTCAAAATGGAGCCACATGTTTCTTTTATGTTTTGAAAACTTGCTTACCGTCTATATGTCTTAGTTGCAACCGGGTTATAAGCTGAATAACAACTTTCAAGGTGTCCCACGTCATGCTTGTCATTCGCTTCCACCTCGTCCATAATCACTTTATATCAGGACACCTCGCTAGCCATTATATCAGGACACCTCGCTAGCCATTATCCCTTACGTAATGGCCACCTTATCAGCCAATCAGAAAGGAAAATCGCATTCTAAAGGGTGATAAAACAAATTTAGATGAAATAGGTAGGCCTATAGATACTACATACATACTGACAGGTAAGGGCAAGCGAACAAGGCCATCATCTCACTTTCATTTTTATTTCTAAAGGCTCCATTCAGTTATCATGAGTAGCATGTTCACTATTGTATATATTTCACCAAATTCTCCTGTTCCTCTTCCTCCCAACAGGACTTGAGAGAGTTGGAAGCGGGAATTTGGGCATTTAATGTATTTTGCCTGTAATTACAAAATAGCACAACAGTAAGATGAGATAAGGTAAGATATAAGCCTTTTATTGTCCCCAGAGAGGAGAAATTCTGCTCAGGCAAGTAAGAGTATCCTATACTAGCCATGGGTGTTATTGAATTGTGTTCCTGAGAGAATATGTTTTTCTGCAGTGGAGATGGCCTACTGTGCAGACTGTGTGACTTGTTATGTAACAGCGCACATGTTAGTGCACTGGGTCAGTCTGAAAGAAGACCTGGCTGTGCTTTTAGTGGTACCATCTCCCAGTGCTGGGAGCTGAGCCAGTACCAGCTGAAGAGTACACAAGGACACCACCTCAGCGGTACAGTGGTCTAAGGAGTTCAGTAGAGCAGCTGCATATTACAATATGCTATAACTGCCAGGGCTGCTGGCGGTTAAAGGAATCCAGCATAGGCTACTGTCTTCGACAGTTTTTTTCTGAATGCTTAAAGCTATACAACTTGCAAGATTTTGGTAAAATTTTGTTTCCTATTCGTTGTACCTTTATATACAGTATATCGCCTAGAACTAATTGAGATTGACAAATGTTATGGAGTAAAATGTGCCCCTTCGCGAACTTGTTTGTGCCTCCTAGAGGTAGATATCACCCTTGCAAGATCTGTGGGAGCGTCCACCCCAGTTTGTTTTGGTTAGAGAGCAAGCAAGGTCACATGGCTTAGGTAAAGCTTACTATTTGAATTACAATTATCAAATTACATGATTTGTACCTTCTCAGCCCATTCAACTGTCGATACGTAAGGTGTCCCAACATGAGCTAGGCTAATTATGGATCAGGTGGAAGTGAATGACAAGCACAACACGGAACGCAGAGTCAGTCAATCAGAAAACAGTGTTCCATTCCACCGGGTGATACATTTAAATAACAGCTTGCTCCATTGACTACGCAATTCTATATGAAGGCTTATAGACCATGAAAGCCCAGTTACGCCCCCTCGAAAAATTGCCTCAGGTTCCAGGAAATATGTTGCCCATTCATTTTCGCCATTAATGTTTCGAAAACTCAGAAAACATGTTCTCTGAACTGCATTGAACTATGGGATTGTAGCGTTGTTACAGATTCACTACCAACGGGATTTACGGCACTCTCCTACAATGGAAGGCGCCGTTCTACACTGCGGGATGACGGGTAGTGTTGTAGTTTCTTGTGATATCACGATTAAAATACGTGTTTTTATTAAATCAAGGTGGATTCCATATGAACCCGTGGCATGACAGGCAATCCTTTTGTTCTGCCATAGCTAGTTAAAAGTCCACGTTGTGTGGTTAAGACAGCGTGGGTAATAATCATATTTCTCAATGGCGAAAATTACTGCCGTTTTCACTTCCCGAACCAGGTCAAACTCGCTTGCACGGTCTATTGGCAGAAGCGCTTTATAACCGCTTTGTTTGGTTAGCTTTCTGGATGCCGCAACCGAACTTGCATAGGATCTCTGGTCTTTGTTTTGGCACAATTTCCAAAACTGTAGCCAATCAATTCACAAATTCTGCCAAACCAAAAGCCCACTTTGTGCTTTACACTCTGTTTGAATATTTGTAGCACAATGATTTCTAAACATAAGCACAACTCACTGCATATTGGCTTCAGTTGGAGCAGGAAGAGAGAGACATGGACTGTAAAGTAAAATGTGAAGAATTTGAGATCAAATATCAAAATCTCTACCAAAATTCAAAAAGAGGTAAAAAAAATGATTGTACTTTTGAATGTGTCGGTCTTGTATGATGTAGACTAACACTGAATATATGTATTGTATCATGCCTTATCAATAAAACTATATACTAGTGAATATGCATGCATTACATATAGGTATAAGATACAAAAAAACTTAGTAAGCAATTGTGTTTTCCATGTGTACTGTCAGTGTTCAGTTGGTGTTTTGTGTGCTTTTTTATGGGTTTTGTAACTGTCTTGTACAAAAATAACATTTTGAAAAGAGTGTGAGTAGTTTAGCAAAAAAAATTTGCTTTTGCAATTTGAAGAGATTTGCAAAAAGCAGCCAAATGTTTCAAAAATTGTGTTTACTGTAATCAATCTGAAAATAAATAAATAAACAAACAAACACTGTAAACAGGGTGGCCAAAAATGGAACAGTGTCTACACCACTTGACTTACCATCAACTGACCCCAAGCTCAATTTCCAATCCCCTCATTGTAAGTAGTGCCACTTTCTGTAAGAGTGTCTGCTAACGCAGTTTATTTGACATTACCTCCTCACCTCATATGCACTACAGTACAATGCAACTTCATGTAGCCTCCATGCTACAGTCTGAAACTGTGCCACACTACACAAATTAGAGAGATTTCCTAATTCATAGGTATCTAAGATTGTGACAGCAAGGACATTGATGGATACATTTTTACGGGGGGGCTGGGTGGGGGGTCAAGGGATGCTTCATACGGGAGTTCAGGGGGTTGACTTTAAGACTGTAATATAACAACACATGTTGATGCACTGGGTCAGGTTGGCATTAGAATTGGGGTGACCTTTTATTATTCCACATCATATTCCTCATCATCAAAAAACACATGTCCGCTATTTTTGTGTAGATAACATTTAGTCCAAGTCACAAAGATCAAAACACAAATAATGATTTAAAAAAATTACTTGCCATCTAAATTCTTAGGAGCTTCTGAAATAAAGACACAGAGATAATGTAGTATTAGGTAAAAAGATTTGCTGCAATATCAGTACTGTCCCTACAATCAAGCGCGTCATTTTAGCCGGGGACGCCGGGAATATGTCCCAGGGACTTTTTGTCATGACAGATTTTGTCCCCAGCACTATTGACAATTGAAAATAACATATCATTAACACAAAATCTCTAAGCATGGTACGCAAATGCCAGGGCTACGATATCCACGCGAATGCAAGGAAAGTTGTCTGCTTGCGCAATTAATTGTAACGTTGGATCAGCAGTTGCGCTCAAAAATAAAGCCAATCTCACTTAAGGCAAAAAAAGGCAAGGTCTAAACAACAGCTGCGCTCATCTTGGTGTAAAACAAAGCAGATTTTCCCTAGGCCTTATGCAAATTCTAACATTTACTTTGTGGTAGGCAGCCTATCTAGATCATGTCACTTAGCCTACTGTACAAGATCAGACATAGACTACTTCAGCGTGTTCATGTAGCCTAGGCTAAAGTCTGAATCGAAGACTAGTCACTTTGGTGAAGTTATAGGAAGTTACCGCAAGCTTTTCTTTGAAGACATCAGCTGGTGAAGTATTGCGTCTTTTAACCGTTCAGCCCGACGTTTGTTTACCAAGAGATTAACATTTTGTTTGGGACTTATATTGCTATCAAACTGTGTGGTTACAATAATTTACATTTGGACTAATAGAGCAGTTAGTTCATAGGAACCATTGAGTTTGTTTTCGGGACTTTTAATGACTTTTAAAAGCATAACTTTTAAAAGCGTCTTTCTGCATCACTGGCCGGGGCAGCTATTTTTCTTTTGAATTAGTCCCGTACATTTTCTGCCTATTGTAGGCTTTACTATTCTTTGGAAAGGTAAAGGCTACATAATAATTTATACCCTGGTCCTCGGACACATCGCTCACTCCGCACCAAATTCCGGGCCCTGGGTACAAGCAATGGCCATGGGCCCCCCATACCCCCATTAAAAAAAAAAGTGTCTAGAAATCTGTCAACAAACACGGGTGCCCCTACTGCCAGTCCAGCCTGGACTGTTATGTAGCCACAGATTATTCTAAACTACTACTCTCTTCATTCCTGTCACTTCTCTACCTGGACAGATGACTCTACAAGCATGCAGTGTTGGGCAAGCTACTCATCCAGAGGTGTCATCACATGTTTTAAAGTAGTATTGCCAAATTTTATCAGCGATTAGCCTAAAATGTGTTAGACGTATGTTTATTATAAATGCTGGTCATACTGGTAGAGTAGGAATTGGGCTTTTCATGGATATCTTATTGCTAATGTCACAGAATAGGTCTACCCAGTAGTTGTGAAAGAAAAATGTTACATTATTTGATAAGTAGGGTAGACCTAGCCTACTGGGGTGTTTGGGGGTACTCCCCCAGGAAATTTTAGAATAGTTAGATGTTTTTTTCCTGCATTCTGGTGCATTTTCACAGGTTATAATAGGCTATATATTTTTTTTTTAATGTAACTTCATGTAAGATTTGAAGCTCAATGTTGCACTAAAAAGTAGTATTGGCAGGCAATACCAGATTGAAAAGTAATATTGCCGGGGCAATACTGAGGATAACTCAGTAAATGTAGCAAGCTGTCAGTTACTCCACATCATCTGAAGCTTCACTACACTACCGGAAGACAAAATGCAGCAAGCTAAGCTATGAAAAAATGTCATAAGTAGCTTAACTATTGTGAAGCTTCTTTTTAATACACAGAAAGGCCTATAAATTAAATCCTGTGATCCAACCAATTGTATTGATCAAACACAAAGGTCTCACAAACAGACAATAAGTAACTAATTATATCTAAATGTAGCCTACTTTTATATGGGTAAAACATTTGTTAAAGTAAACTACATCAGATTGACACATGATAGAAGACACAATTGCTTTTTGTTTTCATTATGGACACTTTTTTTAATTAAGGCACCTGTCAGGCAATAAATGTTCACTTTCACTGTCATGTTCTAATTCTAATTCTGTGTTGTGCAGTAGCACTGACAATCGCGATGGTATTGCAGGTAGGCTATTGTTCATTAGTGTGGGCTGTTTGCTTTCACATTTGGGCTCACCTTTCTTGGGAAAGAAGTTTGTTAGCAGTTGATTTGCCTCATCTCTCTCCTGCCTCCATTTTTGTTAATGAAAGATGGATTTTGTTTCATTCACAGTGGGCCAACAGACACACCAGCTCCAACGCGCAGCGCTGCCTCAGCAGCTGAATGAACGTAACGTTAAATGCGCCTAGTTGAAAAGGCCGGTGAAAGCGGACTAAACCATTTTTGCGAAGTGTGGGGGGCCCTGTCCCCAGATACTATGTAGGGCACACAATTCAATCCATTAATCGAACGATTTATTATTGCATTAGCTAATACCAACATATATTGTGATATTTAAAGACTATATTAAAAATAATAATAATAATAAAATTTAAAAAAATAAAAATACAGATTCCTCATGGGCCCTTCTCCCCCTTGGGGCCCTGGTAACTCAGTCCCCCTTTTCCCCCCACTCCGACGCCCCTGACTGTCCCTACAATACATAGTTCACCTGTGGTATCAAATTGTCAATGTTCAATTATCTTTGGTCAGTTAAACAGCTGGATGATGAGACTGCACAAACCCCAAACAAACAAGCATATGCAATAATAAACATTGTAAGAATGTAATGCATCCAGTGAACTACTTATTACATAAGAAGAGGCAAAAAATGATGGCACTGCTAATTTGATATGCCACAGCATCTGTGCACATACACACCTGCCAAAAGGGAGAGGCCACAGGCAGAGGTCTGTGCTCAGGTGCGTTCACTGGATGACTCTTACATAACCGCCACACATGGCAGTGAACTGGGTCAGTAAGGGAATTGCACTGTTAGCCTCTAGACCTATATTTGAAGAAAGGTCATGCACTTCTTTGGCTAATTTGTTCATCAAGAGCTGTGAGATGGTAAGTCATCAGTGACAAACATTTGTGTTTAAAAAGGTAATATAGAGAAAATAAAAACAAATAAAACAGTGAAAGAATGTACATTTTAGATTCCCTAACAGCTTCAGGAACCAAGAATGCTTCCATTAAATAACATTTTAATAACTAAAACTCTGGTTTATTCGACGTAAAATCATTAAAGCAGACCATTCCAGTCTTTGTTTATCTGTGGTCAGCATCCAAGATAGACAATGGTTTTATGACTGACATGACTTCCATTATCAGAATTTTTTTTTATAAAGTAGGATAATATGGTATAATACATCCCACCCAAAGCTGGGACTTTAACGTAAGGACAAAGAGGGACTTTGATTTCAGGACTGAGATGGAATGGACAAACCATTCAGGAGAGACTTGACGTAGCACATCTCTCACAAACATACAAAACGCAAGTAAAACTGTTATACAGTATATATATATATATATATATATATATATATATATATATATATATTCTGCTAGTCAAACCGATTTTTGTGCCAAGTATGCCACAGATACTGCCATAAATGTTTGTCTGGAATGGTTGAAAAATTAGAAATCACATTGCATCATGGTTGCATCACGATGCAGTCTCTTGTCACAAGTTGGTTTCAATGTGAGTGGTTGAAGTAAGATGAGAGACAAGTGGTTTGTCCAATTACATATAAGGATTTTTGTTGACGTCCAGTCTTCTGAAAGAAACAACTTTCAGATGAAAAGCTTTGATGAGGGAGTGCAATGCTTGCAGTGTAATGAATCATCTGACGTGAGTGAGGTTAAAAAACATCACCAATGTCAGTTAAAAAAAGAAACAGATTTAGACCCAATTGTCCTTGCATTTTCTCTAGGCCCAAGCTCATTTGAGATGGATAAGATGTGTAAAATTGTGCTGTGGTTAAACAAATCAAATTGTGTTCTTTTTGGAGATAATACCAGAATTTATTTCAAAAACATGATGCTAGTACAATTTGAACATGATTTACAATGGAGTTTATTTGCTTTTTACTCAGTGTCCCAATACAGGAATTGTGTTTTTATAATAAGTTTTTATGAATACCATTTAATAGTGAACTTAATACTGTACATTACAGAATGGATTATTTGTAGGCTACAGTATAAAATAGCCTACAAACAAACTTAGAGTACATGCTTTACAAAATTTCAGAAGAAGATACAAGTACAAATCATGAATGCATCAAGTAATAATTAACTACAATATGCTGTAAAGGCACTATCATACTACCATGGACCAGTGGTTGATTTATTCGGGATATCATAAAGCTATTTTTGGTCCTAAATGTCGTGCCTGATCCACACATTATGAACTGATGCAGCATTTACCTTAATATCAAATATCCTTTACACATCTCCGCAGTACTTGAACACATACTTTTTTTCCCAAAACTCTTCACATAAATCACAAAAACTTACATCCCGATCATAAAACATCATACACTGTAAAAAGTGATTCATTGGATCAATGTAAAATAATAGGGCAGCAATTCACAATAAAGATTTTACATTGACCTAATCTAAAAAACATCATTTAGTCCAAACTGATTTTTAGCATTTCACACAAACTCTTTTGTGGGTTTGGTGTAATTCAAAATTTTACATTGGCTTAAATTGAAAAATTACTTTTCAACTGGCTCAATCTAAATTAACAGATTTATTCAAACTGAAATATCGAATCTTTGCAAGTGATAGAAAAGGCTTTGCAATTGACAATCTAATCATTTTAATTATCTTAATATTAAAATAAACATCACAACAAACATTCTTTTAAATATTTATTTCATACAGTTGAAAGGCACTTTGAAGATTGCCCTGTACTTTAAAATACATGACATTGACCTGTACTTTCTAATACATTTCAAATACAATTCTGTAAAGGAGTATGCCACCTCTAAAGACAATCTATTCATTTCCAATGAACAACAAACTGAATTTGTACATTACAGATAATAGTGGAGACCTGCATGAAAGAATGTTTCACATTACACAAAATGGGACTGGCCATCAAACATGAGTTTGTGTCTGTGTGTGTGTGTGTGTGTGTGTGTGTGTGTGTGTGTGTGTGCAAAGCAATGAACGAGTCTGTAAGTCAGCCACTGACTGTGCAGCAGAGTGCAGAGCCGATGCACTTTAGGAGTCATTTTTGTGTCAAGTTCCATGAGGACTTCAAAAGTTCCACAGTGAATATCAGTTCTTTTAGATTTAGAAGGTTGCGAACAGCACCAGTTGCAGGGGAAGCCATGTTCCTGAGAACCTCTGTGGCCTCTATGAGAGCCCTTGTGCCGGTCTCGCTGATGAAGACGGGTCAATCACTGTGCCTGTCCATCATCTGGCATATCCTGGAGAGATAATACAGAGGGTTGACTTTTAACACTAATAGCCTATTAATGTTATATTAATTGTAAGATACGTGTAAGATACTTCTTGAAAATACTTAATTTAGGGTTTTCCATTACCTATATGTCACAATTAACAGAATTAATTACCTTGAATGACTGAAATTATGAAGTTATGTACCAGGCCATATGCAAGTATGTGCATGCGTTGATGGGAAGCAGTGCATTTACCTGAATGTCTTTGATGAGATGGCGAATCTGTACCAAAGTAGATGACCAAACATCTGAGAACACATTCTCGCCTTGTATTGATGTCCACAACCTGTACAAAATGCAGTCATTGTAATTACACGCTTTTATTCGTACCCAACTCATTACCATACCCACTCCTCACATGCAATAGCACATCATCACCTCTCCCCATTACCCAACTCATTACCATACCCACTCCTCACATGCAATAGCACATCATCACCTCTCCCCATTTCCCTGGGCATCTCCTTGACCATAGCTCCTGGCTATAGGGCTAGCCCATTGAGCCATGGATCTATCTGCCCAACGTCCTAAGGCTAAGGAGATTTGCTTTGTCCTTTTAGTCTCGGGAGCTCCTTGTTGGAGGATATTAGATTGATCTTAGATTCCTATTGTGTGACTACAATGTCATGCATTTCTACTCACTGATGTTAATTGTGAGAAAAAGACATGTTCGGTTGTACATACCTCATCTAAGGTCCGCAAAATGCCGCAAGAGCAAGTGTTGCTGAATGCCTGTCTAACTGGTGCAGGAATGTCGACTCCAGAAGCACTGTTGTAACTCTGATGAACTCTGCGTCTGATCTAAAAAATTAAAGTAGTAGAATACACAATGAGTTTACAGAGTGGATGTACAGTATCATCAACAGATTTCGTTTTTTCAGGTTTCCAAAATTTCTAAATTTCCTAAACATTTCCTCCTTCACAAATTGAAAAAATTGCCTACAGCAAAATCACGCTCCTAGTGATACAAAATGGTGCAATGATGCCACCTAGTGGCTGCCTATGTCGGTGTAAGCACAAGAGATCTAGTATCTTCCATGGATTTACACTATCAAATAAAACAAATTTGTGAGAATAGCATCGATTTTTTTCAAGACAATATTACATTCATGAAATACATTACATCCACCAGTAAATTGCACCTAAGTATTAGAAGCATTTAGCCTACATTAAAACTTTAACAGGATAAAGTAGCCACACCTATTCTTTGTCCAAGTTTCACAATAATATCCTGAACAACATTATAATTAATTTCATAGACAGTATCAACATAGATTTGAGATTTCAACAAAATTATCCCTCACATTTGGGCATGAGGCACCTTCGAGTAAATTGAGTGGTTTTCCTTGGCTTGCTGTAAAATGGCTATGTCAATGATAGCATGCTATCATTAACATGGCCAAATATCAAAATTAACGCTAGCTGACTAGCCTATGCATATGGTTTCGAAGTGTAGTGAGTTGACACATTTCAGTAATGTTATAGAGATAGATATTTAAGTATTTAACTGCCATATACAGTAGGTAGTCTCCCCTGTAAGCTAGTTATCGATAGCTAAGTTGTGTTAGCCTTGCACATGTTAGCTGTCACTGCCGTTAGCTTTTAGGAAACGGTAGCAAAAATGAGTCTCAACTGGTCACCTTTTTAAAATTACAGTACATACCAATACAAAAAGCGTGTCTGTGCCAGATATGCTTTTTTTCATTCCTTCCTTACCTTATTGACGAGTTTTGTTCAGTGGACCATAACCAGACACCAGAGATGGTTGATGAAGCTGACACACCAGACAAGACGTTAACATTCTTCTCGAAGGTTCCGTGCACATGCGCAAATCCGGCATAGTCGTGAAAAAGTCCTTTGAGCCAATGTAAAATTTCAGTTTCATTGTTGAGTTAGAATTTTATATTATATCAGTCTAAGAAAATAGATTGAGTGACTCATAAAATTACGAAATGTAGTTTCACTGAACAATCTAATAATTGTAGGTTTATGAAATGAAAAAATATACATTGGTTGAACAAGTGCAATGTTTTACTTTTTACAGTGTAGATTATTTGCTAAACACTTTATTCAAAATAGTATTTTGGTACGCGACAGTGCACACAACCCATAAAATTGGTAAACACACAAGGCACCAACTGAAAACTGACAGAATTAATGGAAAACACATTTGGGATTTGCTTAGTTTTTTAGTATCTTACAACTTTGTAATGCATGCAGCTTAGTCATCATGCATTTGCACAGGTATCCAAATGTGCAAACTGATGATGTTTTGTATATTTTTCCTTTTAGTGTATTGCCTGCATCATACGAGAGAAATTGGATCAAAAGAGTAATATAACTTTTTTGTTTGTTTTGTTTTCATAGAGATATGGATGCTTTAATCTGACCTCAACTTTATAGCCATATTTTATTTCATGGTCTTTGGCTTTCTTATTTTGTCATGTTCTCTCTAATTCTTTCACCTCTTTCCAATATTGTCAAAAATTATAATCCAGGAAATCCTTAGGCCTACTTGTCTTTTTGCAGTGCTAACAGTCTGAATGTTGAGTGAAGTAATTATCAAAAAGTGCTTTGTCATGTGTCAGTGTAGGAAACCAGTTAATAGTGTAGTAGAAGACACACAAGTTTACAGTTTTTACAAAATTTATAAAAAGTTTTTTTTTTAATATAAAATTTCCAACAGGGTGTAAAGCGCAAAATAGGGCTTTCTGTTTGGCAACATTTTTGAATAGATGGCTACAACTTTTAGTGGTTTCAGAAAGTGCTGAAAGAATCACAACTTGTGTTTTAGCATTCAGTCTGTGACATGGTTTCAAGGAAATCTTCCCTTTCCTACCCTTATCAAATTTGCTTTATTAAAAAATGTTAATATCATAAATGCCAAACATATGATGCTGTTTTTCTTCACTATCTACATTGTATGTCTGAGAATATGTAAGATGTGCTTTATTTACTATGCTATACTACACTATTTACTTTAATGCTTTTTTATTTCTTTGGATCATCTCAACATGTGCTTACACACCATAACCTGAAGGAGTTTATCGACTACACAGAATTATAGGACCTGAGAAGAAGCTTCAAGCACCAATGTGATTAAGTCACACAGCAAAATTTTATTTACTATTAATCTAACACTACATGGCTGGAAATGCATGGGAGTGGATGTGGATGGGTGGTTGGGCAGTGGGCACTGAAAAGCAGACTGTAGTATGTGGAGAATGTGTTATTGACTGTTGGCACTAAACACTGCCATGCATCGAAGCCAAGCCTGTCACCATGCACCCATGTAAGACTGGCCTGCTTTAGCCCCTGCCAACGGCCCTGCCCCCCCGGACCCCCCATGGCCTCCCCTGGCCCCCAGCCGTTCATGGGACTGGTCAGACACTTTGTGCAGAGAAGAGAATGCTCCAATGAGTATTCTGGTCAAGACGAAGTGTTTATATCTCGCTTCAGTCTTTTGCTGACCGCGCACATGACACAAAACATGCTGTCTCACTAAAGTTGGGGCTGTTGTGGTACATCAAGCATGTCAACGCCCCCACCCTCCAACACACACACACACACACACACACACCCCACCCCCGCCCCCAAACACCCCCCTCCATGCACCCACCTCCAAACACAAACTGGAACACCCCCACCTTCCAGCCATCCGAGCAGCCCTTTTTCCCAGCCCTCAGCACAAAACCCCTCAGGCTTCAGCTGTTGCTCCTCCTCAGAGAGGCCCGGGCAAGCCAAGCCCTTAAAAGCCAATCTTCCTCCCTTCTTGCCGCCGCTAGGCTCCAACATGACCTGAAGACTCTTGTGCCCAGCGTCATGAGTGTCATCTCCAAAGGCCGGAAACCACAAAAACGGTCAATCCAAAAAAGGACTTGTGTGCCAACTGCAAAGCGCTGCCGTCCCACATTGGCACAGTTTAGGCATTATCAAATTTTGATATCCATGTCTGGAATGCTTTTTTATTTGCTGCTGGCCTATCCCTGAGCTGATGGCTTTCCATCTTATCCTAAAGCATCCATGGGATGTTCCATCGTTATGCACTCTGCATGTAAACAACACACAAAGAGAGTAAAAGATTAGGAAAGCATTTGGGAACTACTTAAAGGGTTAAACAGACTCAGAGACAAGTAGATATACACACACACACACAGACAAACACACATACTGTAGTTTAAAGGAGAATGCCGGTGTGATGTGGACCGAAAGTATATTGCAACATCATAACAAGCTTGAACTTTTGCCGGAGATCAGGATTTGTGTTCATGCGTACATAATACCGCTTGCCAATTGTATCTATCGGGGTCATCAAGCTAAGCCATTGGCCATTGATGTTGCCATTTCCTTTCGTTCCATATCACCCGAGCATTCCCCTTTAAGATCCATGTGCTGCAGGAGGACCGCTGTGACAGAACCTCACCTGTGGCATAGTTCCGTGATTCGGTGTCATGCGCGCCCCCGCCGACTGACCTGCAGCTAAATGAGAAAACAAGATGCAAAAATGTCCTTGGCTGCGGTGCCCACAGAATGAATACAGAATATGCAGCCTAAAAGCTATTCTTAGAAGGAGCCTTTCGCAGGGACTCAGGTTCCACTATCAGGGACCTTACGGTGTCTATGGTATGTTTTGGAGAGACAGACTGAACGTCTGCTGCTGATCATGGCACAACTTTTGTCAAAAAACAAGCAAATCCATTGCAAAATACAAGATAGAGTGTTATTAAACATTTATGTAACATGGCAGTCAAACTAAGACATAGCAATAGGTCATTTTGCTGTTTAAACTTCAGACATTTGAATGGGACAACATATTGCATGGCATCCCATGCCAAGCCATGCTGCATTCAAGCCTGAAAAAGTCCACAAGGACCCAGGAATGGGTCTTTCCTGATGTGAAAAGTTCCCATTCTACCCAGTCTCTCTCTCTCTCTCTCTCTCTAAACTAAACTTACTAAATCCAATCTGCATAAAGACAAAAGCATAGCAAATGGCATTTAAACCTGTGCCACCAGATTCAGAGGCAGCTTTTATCTAGTAGATATTAGGACATTGAACTGTCATAACCTCTCACTCCCCGTGTGTGGACACTTTGGGCCTAATGCTAACTAAATTAGCAAGTCTGTTGGTTGCAATGCAATTTCCCATTGACAACAAACTAAGAAATTGAATTGAATTCTGTCAATTGAGTTGAATTATGACAATTTGTAAAAACAATCAATCAATCAATCAATAAATAAATACATAATGCAAGAAATAAAATAATACTTGATATGTCAACCGAGCAGTAGGTCTACTTTGTTTTCTAGAACATACTTAAACTGTGTTATTCCTCCATGTTGGCAAAGACAGAATGAATAGTCTGGCATGAGGGAACATGGATCCTTATGAAAGTAAGTAGTAAATTAGAGTGATGAGTAACAGTTTAAGCTGCTTTTGACTTCAAAGATTTGCTTTTGTCTTCAGTCTCTGGAAGCTTCTGTTATTGAAGCATTGAAGCACTTGCTTTAAAAACTGGAAATATTTCACTGCAAAACAGGCTTTGGAATACTGGAAAACCTATAGAAACCCTAAATCATTATATCACTACAGCAACATTTTTCCTCCCATTATTCGTGGCCCCGTTCCCCTTCTCTCCTTACCGCCTCAGGAAAACATATGGAGCGGGTCACAACTCTACACTCCACTGACATGTAATCTCTGCTGTCACCGGCTTTCCACTGTGTTTGTACTGTACATACAACACAACACCATGTTTTCAGTCGCATTTAACATCTCAAACGGTTTATAAATAACTGTAGGCAAATGAAGATATACAAATAACAAAATAGGTTATTTGTACATTTGGCCCTGCACATCTTATCCAGCACCATATCCAGCATACACTTTTAATGATTTAACATTTTTATTTTATAATTATTATGATTCTTTTAATGATTTGACATTTTTTAATATTTTACTTTTAATTTAAGTTGAAACTTAAAATAAACAGAATACAATAATTATAATATACATGAAATACTCTACAATATAATATATTATACTATATACAATATACTATACTACAATATAGACCTGCTACAATATGTTATTTATTTTGAAATATAATAAAATACTTGCACATAAAATACACTATGATTTGATGAAAGTCAATGTGTGCCTTGCTGCTGCATTCAACACATGGCTGACTTCTTTGCTGAGTCATGAAAGCGCAGCTGCTAAGCTAGGGGAGGGGGGTTTTGGTTAAGAGTGCGTATCAGCAACCCGGGAAATGAAAGAGGCTCTTCCTTGTGCTTTGTCTCCCAAAGCAGAAACAATAGATCCTACTGGAACACCAGAAGCACTCTGAACAGAGTGACTATACCCAGAGAGGAGGCAACAGGATGGTATCTAACTGTATTTAGTAGGCCTATATATTACTATATATATTTGTTTACCCAGGTTCTGCTGAACTTGTACAGTGGCACAATGCTAATTACCATTAAGGACAGTTAAACTTACCAGCTCGCCTGGAGAAAGGGTTGACTCCGGTTGACAAAGGGGGAGCATTTAATGGTTGTGTGGATTCTATCGGTAGTTTTGGCGGGAGCCCTGGCGAGAAAGCGGCACTGCTTGTTGGCTCCTGCGAAATGAAAAAAATATTGTACTGCATATGTAACATCGCCCAGTGGTTCAAAATGGGACAGTTATACAATCACCACTTTAAAGACACACAGTGCAATTTTCATTAAACATAGCTACAAAAATTATCAAATGAACGCTGTTCACACTCAATGGATTAAGATGTACTGTACATAGACCAGTATTTGTATAAAAAAAAAAAAATTAAGGCCAGGGTTTAAATATAACACTGTTTGTTTTGCTCCTAGTGAGCATGATAGCCTTCGGCTTGACCCTATTACAGCTAGTTGGGCTGTAAGGCTGCAGTATGCTGTCTGTCTTTATTTTTTGTTATTTAGCACCATTTTATTTACTCATTCAATAATGTTCCTTTCATTTTATTTACTAATGCTTGCACTGTATGCCTGTAACCTTTTGGGATATTTCCATGGAGTTTCATAGAAAATTGACTAATTTAAAAAATAATATACAGCAGTAGGCCTAATATATAAACATATGATTAGCTGTTTTCACTTGTAGAGGTCACATGGAATAGTCCGATAATTAGTATCCTTAAAATGTATACATTTATATTATACTGAGTGATTTTCTAGATATGGTATTAAAATCCTTGCTCTGATACTCTTTGTTACATTGTAATTATACAGTTAAGTACAATGTAATTAACATGCTGACATTAAAATAGCGCACTGACAATCTGTGCACAAAAAATCAAATCGAATCATGATGATATCCTAGTTAGCCTATTTATAATCTGTAATGCTGTTGTTATTCATCATTAATACATTTTAATATAATACTCCATGCATACTGAGATTATGACAATTGTGCTGTTAACATTTCGTAAAGTTTGGAATGAAGAAGAGATATGAAATGTAAAATGTAAAAAAAAGAGGACAGAATCATAGCTTCACACATAATAATTAAGTACACATCCATTTTTTCCATGGTACACAAAACTAATATTTTATGATTTGACAATATCCATCATTGTAATGAAGCCACTGCTGTCATCAATTTCTTCAGTCGGTGGCTTTATCCCTTCTTCTTCTTCTTCTTTTTTGTGTGTTTTGGTCATTATTTGGACTTGACATCATTTTTATTTATGATATTATATTAAGTTCTTTATTATTTACAAATTGTACTTACTTACTTAGGCCTACTTGGTCTTTGTCTTTCTATATTATTTTGCATGAACACACTAAAGAACATTTCAGCTGTACTTTTTTTCATTGCTAACACATGAAAAGTCATTTTGGGCCCTTCCTGATGATAAGATCAGAACATCAAAATGTATTGTCAGACCATGACAAATACATACATGTAGATCAATTTCAATCCATTAGCCCCTGGGTGCCGATTAGCCAATAAGCTAAGGTATGTCTAGGCGACTCTCTAAGAGAGTCCCAGAGTACAGTTAGAATGCACACTCGTTGCACACCAAGCGTATGATAAGAACTATATCATCATAGTGACATGCTCAAACCCGCTAGATTTGGTCACCAAATCAAACTGCACCCACACTGTGCACTCACTCCCGTAGGCATAAAAAACTGTTCACTGAAGCTCAATTCAGACTGAAGATCCGCGACGAGATGAGACGGTTTTAGAGAGTAGTTGCGGTGGTGTGAATCAATAATCGCAGGTTTTGCAAGCAGTTGCAAGTTGTCGCAAAAGATTTAACATGTCAAATCGCAGTTTCTGAGTTTTAGAATGTAGCAGGTTTTTAGAACGTCACAGCCTGTCTCGTCGCGGATCTTTGGTCTGGAGCTACCTTACGGTAATATTCATTTGTGGAGTAAACCTGGATGTGTCTCAAGAGTTTCGGGTTAATGTGTGTGTGTGTGTGTGTGTGTGTGTGTGTGTGTGTGTGTGTGTGTGCGTGTGCGCGTGTGCGTGTGTGTGCATTAAATAGCTTGTTAGCATGGTTTAGGAATAGTAACTGAAATAAGTTCCAGGACTCCAAGTGCATTTAGACTACTAGTGAGAAAAGCATGCTGGACCTTTAGGATACACATTTTGCACAAGATGTATAGAGTACATACAGTGGAAGTTTAGCATCTCCTTAAGGGCACTATAATGCAATTGGCCCTATGGTTCCGGGCTAGACGTACATATGTGGTTTTATGATAATTATGCAAACTGCTAATATGCTTCTCTACATACATCTCAACACAATAATCTACAAAAAAACACATCTGAGGTGGCAAAAATAGTGAAAAACAAACTACATATACATGTCAATACCAAACTGTTTGAGCCACAACTGCAGGTTATACAATTATTCATTTACAAATGAAAAAAGACCTATTGAACAAGCCAGGAAAATCAGAAGCAACTATACTTAACTGGCAAAACAGGGCCCAGTTCCCCAAAACATAGTAGTTAACACATTGTCTTAACCACAAGCTTTACAGCTTTAAAAAGTGTTGTGTTGACTTGCGCACTTATTGCCAAGGAACATCTGAATTGGTTTCCTTGCATTTTGTGTATTATTTTGCATAAATTAAAAATCGCCCAAATTCATTTAGTTGCTTTGCTTTTCAACCCTTCTAAAATGCAAACATGTCACTTACACACCTCATATTGACACACTAATTATATTTTGTCTTACATATTTCTTGTTAATATCTGCACCTTTATCCCCAAAATACATTTTCCCGCATGCGCAAAAGAAGCACAAATGACAACACTCAATGCCAGAAACATGGATCTGGCATCTTAAGAGATAGCTAAGAACAACACAGTAAAGAAGACTCTAAGAGATAGTTTGGGGAACACACTCAGAAAAGTAAACAACTTTGGTAAGATATATCTTTAGAGTCTTCTTAGTGCGCTAAGAGTGAGCGTTATCGGGGGATCCAGCTCAGGCTGGTAGAGAAATTCCCAGAGTGGTAATGAAAGTTATCTAATGAACTCTGCATCTAAAAATACAATGTGAGTTCTTGCCAAATCCGACCAAAGTAATCCAATGCAATACAAAAAACTGTAACAGCTTGCTTTCTGTCACACAACAACAGTTTGCTTTGGTGTTGGTCTTTGATGTTAATTTTTACACAAACAAAGTACAGCCTATGACATCATACCTGCAGTGGGACGGCAGGAGGGGCAACATCGCTAGCTTCACCCTCAGAGTCCTTTGGCTTGCTCCGGAACCAACCGCTAAACCAACCGCTCTTGGAGCCCTGAGGAAGAAAGAATAAACATTGAGACATAAGACACAGAGAAATGTCATGTGTAAAGCAGTAGGGGTTTGGTCTGCTAGGCGCCACCCACTTTGCTTGGCTGAACGCTGGTTTCGGGCTTTGGCAGGGTCGGAAACTGGCTCGGTTTAGCCGAATCAACGCCCCCCGCCGGCACCGCTCCATCCGTGTAAAAAGGCATCTAGAAACACATAGGTTTGCCGTTGACCCAGGGTGTGTCTATTTTTTCCTCAGTCAATACACTGCCAAAACACTGGAAACATTTGAAACTCAAGAGCAGCTTCCATATGTGACCGAGATCACCAAGGCAAGGTTAAATAAGCACATAAGAGATAACAGTTGCATCTAAATTATACTTGCCATTGCTGGTCCAGAAGAGATGCCTAGACCTGTAAGGGAAAAACAAGGTCTTAATTTCCACTTTAAATTCTATAAACTAGAGTGTTAGAATGGTTGGAATGGTTAAAGCTTAGCAGATCAGGGCTCCGTTTCCCAAAACAAGGGTTGTTAACTCAGTTAGCAACTTTGCAACTTAAGTTAGCAACTTTGCTATTTGCAAAGTTCAATGCAATTGCAATAGCAATGCAATTTCCCATTGTCAACTAACTAAGTTGCTAACTAGTTACGTTCCTAACTGGTTAGCAACTATGCTTTTGGGAAACGGACAGCAGAGGATAATATTGAATAAACATTTGTGCTGTTATGCTCGTATCATTATGCTTGCTTGGTTCTCTACAGTCTATATTTATAGGTAATAAGTTTATAACTACTTCTGGAAATCATATAAAAAGTGATGAGGCTCGTTCCTCCATCCTAACCTTGGGCCTCGGTTGGAGGAGAGTTGAGAGGCGGATGCAGTGGCACATCCCCTGGAGGGGGGTAATAGGATCCAGGTTGGATGGGGAGAAGCCCTTGCCCATGTTGCTGGGGAACGACCATAGACTCCGCCTGTCTCTCTGATTCACTGTGGGTGGGCACCATAGTCTGGCTGTAGCCTGATAGTTGTGGGGAGTGTAGCTGGTCCATGGCTGGAGGAGGGCCGTCTGCCAGGGGAATCCATTCCCCTGGTGCCCCACACGGGAGGGAGTCTGGTGGGCAGCTGCCAGTGGTGGTACCAGGCAGGGTCCATGCCCCATCGCCATAATGCTGCTTGTCTACGTGCACATCTACAGCAGACAGACAAACATGAACCAGACATTCTCCATGTTCCATACATATTTGTCATATTTCAACCTTCCCATGTGGCCAGGACAGGAGAACTATGCAACTTTTCACCACTCTTTGAGGTATCCTTTTTTTAAATCAAAGAACTTGTTTTGGTACCATTTCCAAATTATTTTAGATGACATATAGTCATATGAAGGATGAATAAATGCAAGTTGTATTCCCACCAGTCATCCAGGATATGCATTGTACAGTTCTGGGTTGGGGTTAGGAAACCACCTCAAAACTAAAAAACTAAAAAATTGTATGCCTTTTCGGTAGCCAGTTCACTGCATGGTGTCCCCTTTAAGACCAAAGAAGTCTGTTTAACGTGATGCTGACCTCTAGTGGAAATAAATAGGAATGCAAAGACATCCTTTCTGACTGACACTGGAAACTAGGTCATTGACATTAAATTACATTCAATTAAATGAACTGGGTCACAGCCATCATTACCTGAGTCGATTCTATTCTCTTCAGGGTCCATAGTGTTTGCAACACCAAGTGGCTGATATGGACCAGTACAGACCATGTGTCTGATCTAAGGAAACACATCATATTTTACCCTCAGGAAAGATGTCAGAATATGTTAGGCCTCTTGATCACATGTCAGAACATCTATAGAATCCGATTTGCTTATAATGCATTTTTCTTCAATCAATGAGTACAGTAAATACCCAATGTGAGAATACAACAAAAAAATAAATAAATAAATAATAAAAAACAAACAAACACAGAACTACATAACTATACTATATTTATAGCTTTTGCTCTAGAGGGGTCGAGGCGGGTATAGTGACAGGTTAGTAGACTGATATGCACTGGATAGGGGAAGCAAGGTCAAGGCTAAGATGAATATAATAAGTTACAGTAGGCAGATGAGACATAAAAGAATACAGAATAGATGAAGATGGCCAGGGCTGGAAAAACTAGGCACCAAAAACTAGGGCACCAAATATCAAAAATCTATTTTGCTTCAGTTTTTCACTTTTATTTCTAGAAAAGAGGGGGCAAACCTAAAATCTGGCCTAGGGCTGCAAAAAGACTAGAACCGGCCCTGAAGATGGCTATTGCAATACTGCAAACTAATAACATAGTTTCACAGTCTATGTTAGAAGGCACGTCCGCCCTGATCAAAGGGACATTCAAAATAGAGGTGGCAGAACCTGGATGTATTGCTGCCATTAAATAATGTCTATGCTTATTTCCATCATAATGATGACGACTAAGTAGAAAGCTAATCCTTAACAAACTTCACAACCCCCGAACAATCGTCTTTCTAAAGTGGCTCATGAACACCCGCGAGTGTTGTAAAATCTCCTGTGAATGGAGAGAAATAAAGTGTAGCGCGTTGTAGGCTACAAGTGAGAGGTAGCGAGACAGAGGTGCAACGGAGAGAGTTCCCGAGCAGTTTACAGATCTAGAACTAGGCTATTTGAACAAACGGCCCTCTCTCTCATCATCAAATGACTTTGTCAGTAAAATGAAAGTCCTGCTATCAACCAGCAAATGAAATGAACCGCTTGAGAAAGTGAAGGGGAAAAAATAAAGTCCGAGCATTGGTGAAAGTGAAAGCATGTCGGCTTCATTGCATGTATGAGAGGGGCACTCTGAAATAGTATACACACAGAATATCTGAATAGTGTTGCACCTTGTTCTCTGGTGCAAAAATGGAGTAAATTCAACTTTGTTTTAGTGCAATATCATACGCCCAAGAACAACCTTATGTTCACCCTCATTGGTGAGCACACAATTAATTAACTACAATTAATTTGTTACAAATTATTATATCATATGTAAGCTTTTTTTAATTCACCAATTTTTAGTGACTATTTCTACGCTCAAGGTAAATACGAAGGGGGGCACAATTGTATTTTATAGTTATGACAGCTCTGTCACCATGCATAACTTTTATAAATTCAAATTCATTCTATATCTCCTTCAAAGAAACATTATATCAACAATTATTCAAATCTTTGTTTCATTACTTGATGTTTCTAGAGGTAACATTAAATGTTAAAAGGCCTACGAGCAGTTTTTACATGTAATCAAAACCGCTATCTCAATGTCATGGAAATTATTTTCCTCCCCCACAGGCTACCTGAGCTCCCAGCTCTCTGGTCCGCAGCTGGAGAAACCAATCAGGCTCCCCCAAATCCCCGTCAGCACTTGCGTCTGCCAGGGAGGCCTCGCTCTGCCTCAGCCGGTCCGTCAGCTGAGTGGAAGGAAGGATCAGGATACACCAGGATCAGCAATACAAGAGCACACAGATCCCTTAGCACAGCAGCACAGATTCACCACGCTCACATGTGCACTGACATTTCGTGATGTCTCCATGATGTCCCTTAGTGGGATTTACAGCAACAGTGACAAGTTTGCCATGTTTGTGTGTGAGTGTGTGTAAGTGTGTGTGTGTGTGTGTGTGTGGGGGGTGTACATGTACAGTGTGTGTGTGTGTGTGTGTGTGTGTGTGTGTGTGTGTGTGTGTTTGATGGTGCTCCTGTACCTTAATCAGTTCTTTCAATAGCACCATGGGAGGTTCTTCTAGTGCAAGTAGGGTCTTCCCAACCACCTCACAGTAGTGGTATGCCTGAGAGGCCAGACCACAGTCCAACAGACGACACGCATACAGGAACTTATACACCTATACACACATGGCACACAGTCACAAATAGGCCTACTCCTCACTCCACACACACACACACACACACAAAAACCACAATCTTTTACGCTATTAGACTGAATACAGTATAATAAATCCTCTAAACAACTCAACCAAGTTCTGACTTCTCCACTAATGGATACCATAAGTGGCTACTTGTGTGCTGGTCTTTACTATAATGCTTCAGGGTTAAGGGTTGTGAATGGCACTGAGATTCAGCTACTATACAGTACGTCACATTTATTAAAATTAAGGAGATTGAGGAAAATCATCCCCTGCACACAGACTCAACAAATCTCAAGTTCCTCTACACTGTTGGACTATCTGGCCAGCAAAAAATGACCTGGAACCAGTTTTCCAAAGCCTTAAAGTATAGGCATTAACATAGGCTACAAGCTACTTAGCATTAAGAGGGTTTTGAGAATCAGCCTTTTATTTCTCAGAGTTTTGAGACATATTTTTTACCTGAAAAGGGGGGTCAACGTAAGCAGGGTTTCCAAGCCTCTGGCTGTATTCAAATACTTCTGAGCACTGCATCGCTGAGCTCTGGGTGAACTTCGGAAAAGGAAGACTATACAGGCACAGAAGACAAATAACATTTCACTCAACTCTTTATTTTCATTCTACAGCAGAGCCTCCAAACCTGCCAGATTTCCAGGTTTTCTGTGTAAGTCTCACCTTTGGCTACTGCCAAGAAGCACCAAGCGGTCTGTTTTGTTTGTGTAGACCCCAAAGGGAACACGAGCAGTGAGGTAGCAGATATGGGCGGCATGCAGCTGCCCTCTGGAGGCTAGGAGAGGAACAACACGTGTTAGTCTAACAAGATCTCATCAAGCACAGTTAAGGCCAAGAAACAATCTCTGTCCAAAACAATTAAACGTCATTCCTGTCGATGTGAGAGGGCGGTTTGCTCTATTGTGAGATCCTGCCAGGGACATACCTAGCGTGTCTCCCATGGTAATGATAGCCCTGCGGTGAGTCTCACAATCCTCTGTTTCGTTGGAGAGCATGACGGCCAAGTGGGGCTTCCAGTCGCCCCACCTGTCGCTTCCACAGCACTGCCAAACACAAATCAGAGCCAAAATGAAGCTCCCTGATATCACAGAGAATTATAGGACAGTGCCAGCAAGAGGCTGTTTAGAGAGTTTCATTAGGCCAACCGAGACAGTTCAACTATCAGTCACAGCCCAAAAATGTCATCCAAATCCGTGCATTACTTTTCAAGTTTTATTTGTACACAGACAGACAGACAGACAGACAGACAGACAGATGCCAGCGAAAACATAACATCCTTGGCGGAGGTAATAATTACAGAATTAGCGCCCTGTACAGAATTAGTAAACTAATTAGTAATCATAGAGGATCAGCCAAGCAATCAGCTAATTAAAATAAACTGACTGAGATCATGCAATTGGATGTAAGCCGGACTCCATGGCCTATCTGAACTTTTGATGGGGTTCCTTTTTTGGATTAGGATAGTGAGTGAAATGGAGTGGAAGAAAGAGATAGATTAAAGACAGACAGACTGATAGACAGACTGATAGACAGACTGATGTGGAATAAAAGCCAATCAGAGGTGATGAGATAGAGTATGTGGTGCTGCTGGGAATGTGAGTGGACTAAGTGTTACCGTGGCAACAGTTGGGATTCTCTTGGACAGCAGCTGGAAGAGTGTTTGTAAAGGGTCGCTGGGAGACAGACAACCGGTAAATCTGAAATCACACAAGCACACACACAGACACACACACACACACACACAAATGTAGGGAGCCTTTAAACATGAACATATTTAATGTATTAATGCAGATTGCAGCTGCTTATTCATTGCAAATCTAACCCACATTTAGCAGCACACACATTGAAAACCACGCACTTCATCCAATTGATATCACAGTAACTCAAACCACACAGACATTCCATTAAATGGTGCTGAATATGATGCAGGTGTTTTCATTTCACTGCATGTCTTCTATCCAGTATCTTTCCGATGTCATAATGAAATATCCTTGCAGGTCAAGCGGCAAGGACGTGAACATCTCCATCCCTCTCCAACACACACACACACACACACATAAACACCTCGCAGGAGTGCAGGCTCCACCATCAAACCTCGCCATGCATGTGTCTCCCCCCCTGCCCCCTGAGTTATTCTGTTCAAAGTGGCCATGAGAACACCCCTCAGCACCCCTCAGTCTTGTCTTATCCTCCGTTTAAAGTCAGAGGAGTTGCGTTACATGCTAAGTGATTTGCAGGAACTGGGGCCTAAAGAACATTAGCAAGGAGATGCTGTGTCTTAGGTCATGACGAAACACTGAGATGCCTATAGCTGCTCCTTAGCCCTAGCAGAGTGGGGCCTGCAGGCTAGCAAGTTCAGATAAGTGCACCCACCTGTCATTGGCAGCCTGACAAGAGGAGGGAAAAGTAAATTTAGCTACTTGACCTATAGAGGGAGCCGTGGGAGTCATTTACACGGCTCCCACCTGTTATGCCTCTGAGACACACACACACTATGTGCTAATAGATAATAAAATGTGGAGCCCTGAGTGAGACCCCAACACTAAGCACTCAGGAGAGAGGGACACACACACACACACACACAGAGAGAGAGAGAGAGAGAGAGGCACGACATGGCATGGCATGGCACAGCATGACTGTGAACAACATGCACCTCAGAAAGAAGTTTAACACAGTCACTCAGTTAAAAACATATGGCGATTACCTGATCTGTTCTAATTAATAATGATGAGATCAAGACAAATTACATTGCTAGCCACAAAGCTTTAGTTTACTGATTACTGATTTTAGAGCACATATTAAACACTAACAAATCATTGTTTATTTAGAAAAGTATTAATAGAATCATCAAAGATAATGAATTCCGTCTCTGGAATCATTAAGCATTAGAGATAGAGGCAAATCCGTTGTGTTTATGTAAACAATCCGGGACTTACATTGACTATATAAAATACATATTACAGTATATCCAGTGATAGAGTACTTTACAGGAAATGGTGGGTCACATAGTGAAAGTAAAGTATCACCAATAACAGGCGTGTCAGTTACTTATATTAGGCCATCATAAAAGGTGCTGCCTGCACATTACTAACATCCTAATGTTTTTCATGACATCTTCATCAGAGTTTATAACAAATGTTATGAGAAACATTAGTCTGTGAGAAATTTTATGAGAAACATTAGTCGGGTGCAGAGGCTTTGAAATATCTGTTGCACTCCAGCAATTCTTTCCAATCAATATGCACATATCACAACCAATCAGATATTACAGTACTTTCCAATACAGAGTGTTGCTATCAGTCAGCATCTTTCTTCTATATTGAGGCTCGTATTTTAACACTGTCTGCCATCTTCAGTTCATGTTTATGTCAAGGAAGTGCTATACTGATATGGTATATAGTTAACTTTGCATACTCAGAGAGTCTCGGTGCATACCAATGCCCATCTAGAGGAGTTACTACATATCTCTTTCCACAAACGTACTTTGTGAGAAAGATGCTGTACTGTACACTAACCAAATGACCCTAAGTCAGTAAATTATGGTACTGGTTTGTCTTTGAGTACTTTTGCTCCACATAATCCATCCACACAGTCTATCTGTACGCTACTGTACACCAAGCAGAAACAGTATTTTTAACTTTTCCAGTTTTGGGTCCAAACCTAAAATTGACATTCCTGAACCAGTTAGAACAAAATAAATATTATTCCTGTGCCAGAAAATAACTTTCCATATCAGCAGTTAGACATAAAAATATTTCAAATTGGCTAACAGTCATGATATTTGTTCTTTAGTCAAAATTCCACTGTATTGCTCATGGAAGCATAATTATTATTCAGTAGTTTAGAAATATTACAAAAAACCCTGACCTAGTAGCAGCTGATTTGTTTATTTGCATGCTATCTTCAGAAGGAATATTGACAACACAATGCTTTTTTTTTTATTAATATGAGGTAAGTATGGCTGTTAAGTAGCCTAACTCTAGACACACTCTAGCGGTAGCAAATTGAATTTGCTCAGCGAGTGCTACGTCTAGAGACGAGCCATAGCTCAGACCTTGATTGCGTCTGACCTGTTTCTGAGCTGTTTATGCTCTTGGTTGTATTCAGACAACGTGGTGTTTAGCTAATCACAATGTTATATCTGGACAGGGAGTTTTTGGGCGGGCTTAGCGTTGTTTAAATCGCCTGTTAGTTGCTAGTCGCGCTGATTAGTTTTAGCAGTTTTACCCGGGAGTCTATCACTCGTCTCCACTATACATTCATGTTTGCGTGTCAGGCTAACTGTTAAGATGTCTTGTCTAAAATGGCAAGATGTTGGTTAAGATCTGTTGGCATTTTAGTGTAGCATAGAGCTGAGCAGTTTGATTCACAGTACCTGTTCAAGACTGTGGTGTAGGTTCTGTTGTCCATCTTACTGGCCAGGAACAAGGCATGACCCCAGAGGCCACTCTTCATGGCTGACTCCAGAGCCTCCTATAATCACCAAGATACAGTACATCAATTTCACCTCCTAGGTATAGATATTATTTTTTATATACTGGCGGACATCTTTGAATACAGTAGTCTAGTCGTGATTTCATGAACCCAGAAATGTTGAGTAGGCCTACCCTAAAGTTTTATTGCAGAAATATCATCTATAGGCCAAATGGATAAAATTTGGCTTGGTTCCCAAAGTTGCACTTTGAGCATTTGGATAATTTGCATAAATAGGCGATTAAAGTGAATTACAAGTGAATAGGCCAAAATTTTTAAATTATAGATATCACCATGAAACTTCCTCAGTTGATTACTTATACTAAGATGAGAAAAAAATGTATTGCATGTTTTTGTAATTTAATGTTTAAATATGCAAATGAGGCCAAAAACCATCAAATATGCACTCATTTGCATACACCCGATATAGTGTGAGAGCCTATGTATTTTCGTGGGATTTCAATGTTAATTTTTGTAGATTGGTTGAAATGTTTTCTAGGGTCATTGAACTTTGAGGAAAAATATGTCTCCATTTTGTTTAGCAGAGTAAATGTTAAAATAGTGGAGGAAAGTAAATTTCCCATTGAAATGAATGGGATTCGGGTGGATTTTGGAGGAAAATGTACACTACTGGTACATTTTGGCCTGAAACCTGAAGGGGAAACACATTTCACCACATTTCAGGATATTATATAACATGGTATGGTCTGACATTGAGGTATGCCCCACCCTCCTCATTACATTAAATCCCAAAATTAA
>JAODXP020000022.1:26032156-26048235 GCA_027497455.2 Sardinella longiceps | reverse complement strand
AGAGCAACTTCAGTCATTTTCAACAAGAGCTCTATTGCAAGCTACTTGAGATTAGCCAATAATGAAGACGCAAGACATTTTGGTCCAACCATATAGGTTTCCTTGAACAAAGAAGAATCAATTACAATTAGCCCAATGGGGCAGACTTTTGAACTGTATTTTTAACATCTTAACATACTCCAAATGTCACCACAAAGACTATAAAGTATCAACCTTACAAGACATAACTGTATTGTGTATGACTACAAATGGCTGAAAAAGTGTTAAAACTGTGTGTTTATGCAAGCAGCCAAACACTGTTTATTTACAAAACGGTTTTGTAAACACTGCATAAAAACACTATTTTAACCACTTTGTCAGACATTTGTAGTCATAAACACTACATTGGTGTGTTGTAATGTGTCTGATGATGTTACATAGCTTTTGGGGTGATATTTGGAGCATGTTTAGATGCTGAAAACACAGTTTAAATGTCTGCCCGATTGGGCTAGTTGTAAGTGATTCTTCTCTGTTCAAGGAAACCTATATGGTTGGACCAAAATGTCTGGCGTCTTCAGTATTGGCTAATCTCAAGTAGCTTGAGCAATAGAGCTCTTGTTGAAAATGACTGAAGTTGCCCTTTAACAGAAAATGAATCTACCCCTTTATGCTATACCTTTTCTGAAAGCTTACACACAGGGTGATATATGAAATGAATTGAGACTTCATCTCTTCACTATCCATGTATATGGGTGTATTTGTAGCCCTCTTTTTGGACAAAATGCTCGGGGGCCAAGCAGCGAAACTATACAGAGAATGTAAATCTCACCTTTTAACTCATTGACTGCCAGCCGTTTTCAGAATAGAGAGCTCCATACTGCCAGAGGTTTTGGATAATTTTGACTGTTTTTTAAAGAGCCACAGAATATTATGTGTTATGACTACATAAACGATGAAACTATCACAAGAAAGATCAGACTCTCTTCTTTCACCAGAAAAAAAAGCTCGTTTCTACCCCTTTCCATTGCTTAGAAATCAGCAGGCGAACATAAGCTACTTTCTCCAAAAACTCACGTTTTTTACTGAAAAAGGGAAAAAATTAGCGTTTTGTTTGACAACGTTAGTGTCTTGGATGCGCATATTTTTCGGTCTATTAGCACGTCAAACATCGTGAAAATGTCTTCCTTTGATACGACCATAACAACAACAGTAACAGGGGGCTTTTGGTAATAAAATAGACATTGCTGTAACAAGGTAAATATATGCTATTACAGGCTGTGACAGCGATAACTCAGCGATCAACATCCGGCTCGCAAATTCTTACCTGACCCGGAACTGTGAGCTAGCTGGGCAGTGAAACAAGTCACAACTGCTATTTCCGTTTGCCCAAGGTTGATCTCCTCCATCTCCCACGATCGGAACACTACTCGAACTACTATGGCAGTGCCATTAGCTTTCTGTACTTCTCCCGTGGCTATACCTATGAATCTCTGCTGATCTCACATCCAAAGTGACACACTGCCACCCTCAGGATCAATTTGGAACAACAATTTTCGACGGAGAATTCTGATATTTACAGACAAGGTTCCCTAGGTCTTTCTGCAGCCCGCCCCATTAAAAAACGCAGTTGACGTCTAAAGACGTCATTGGCAGTGAATGGTAGTATTTCAGTTGACGTCTCAAGACGTCATTGGCAGTCAATGAGTTAAAGGCACTAAAAGCCAAAATTACAAAAACATGCAATACATTTTTTTCTCATCTTAGCATAAGTAATCAACTGAGGAAATTTCATGGTGATATCTATAATTTATATATTTTTTGCCTATTCACTTGTATTATATCACTTTAATTGGCTATTTATGTTAATTATGCAAATTGCTCAAAGTGCAACTTTGGGCAACCAAGCTAAATTTTATCCATTTGGCCTATAGATGACATTTATGCAATAAAACTTTAGGGTACTCAACATTTCTGGGTTTACTATTGGGCCTATGGGGATCACGACTAGACTACAGTTAAAAGTAGGATAGGAAATGTTTTCCTGGAGAACTGTACAGTATATTGCTTAAAAGAGATAAGACGCCTTTATTAAATAAAAATGGGTTATTCACTTTCTAGAGTTACATATATGGGTAAAAGCATTTTGCTCTCACTGCTCACTGGTTCTCCTAGTCTGGCAACCCCAATGTTAGCTTTAGCTTAGCATAATATATAACTCCAGGTATTAAGGGTGAATAACCCATTTTTATAAAAAGGTGACATACTGTATCCCCTTTAAATCCCCTTTACATCTCAATTGCATCCAATTGGTATATAAATACTCCAACACAAAAATAAAAGTGTATTTTCAAATGTAGCCAGCTTGAACGTTTTTCAAGGATCTCCAAACTTTCAATACTGTATGTGTGCTCACTGAAACCCCATTGGTATGATGCTGTTGGCAATCTCATTTTCCTGTTGACCTGCAGAAGTGTCTGGTAACCAGTTTAGCTTACAAGCTATAAAAATGCCATAGCTGTGTATCAAATGTTCATCACTTTATATCAATCCAAAATAAACTTAATCTGGTGCAACACTGACATCTTCACTTGACAAATGGGATATTTATCTTGCAATAGTACAAATTGCTTATCATCCGATCAGGGCGGTCCTACCCTCTTTGGTGCCCTGGGCGAACACCTTATCTGGCGCCCCCCCCCCCCCAAAAAAATCCATAACAATAATAATTAATATGATTATAATTAATATTATTATATTATTATTATATAATTATAATAATAATAATAATAATAATAATAATAATGACGCAGCACACCTCATCGTATTATCATGGCCTAGAACAAGAGGATAAAAATAAAACAAAGTTAAATAGCCATTGCTGCTAATTTCCATTTTTTTCTATTTTTTTAAAAACTCTTATGGTACTTATGGTAGCTATTAGTTACTCTACTATATGCATGTCTAACTTCTACAGCAAAGGAGAAGATCTGAGCCCCAAACCCCTCCCCTTTCTTGTGTGTGAGACTTCAGCACTGAAGTCTGAAAGCAGGCAAACCTTAAGGGATTTGGGGTGTTCATTTTCTGCAAATGGGTGATAGAAAACTCTTCTGTTCAAATTATAGGTCTATATCATAATGTGTAGTGATTGTTTTGGTTTAGTTTTATTTTTGAGCTCTTGGTTATTAGATGGAACTCCAGCAGCCAAGTTTATAACACCAGATAGATATTTAAAAATGGGGGGCGATCTTTACACTGAAATTGAACGCCCTTATTCTCAAGTAAGTACATTACAAGTGGCACCAATGCATGCGTCTGGATGTCTACTTTAATTTGATACCAAATACTTCTATTTTAGGCGGAGATATACCAGTACCAAAGCTTCCAAAAGACAATGAAGCAAAACCGGATCACCCGCGATTGTAATTTTCGGCGCTCGCGTGCGCAATAATAATTAAAAAAAACTTCGGAGTGCCCGTGATGCCGCCCTCCCGACGATGGCGCCCTGGGCGACCGCCCATATTGCCCATGCCAGAAACCGCTCCTGCATCCGATGTTATGCTGGCCAAGTGACTCCATCCCCTGACCCTTCTACCCTATTGACTGTCACACAAACTATGTGTATATTAACTCAGACTACATTCAGTACTCTTGCTGTTCTGTGTAAACCATGGTCAATCTATCAGACTACTGACTTTACGGATACTTATTAGGCCCCAAGCAGGTAGGCCGAGTCCATGAGGCGTGGATCTGCCCAAAGTTTCTTCCTAAAAACAAAATATTAGTAAAGCGAAGGGAGTTTTTCCTTGCCCCTGTTACTCATGGATGCTTCCCGTACAATGCACTGTATTTGCGCTCTACAAATAAAATTGAATTGAATTGAAATGAAAGTGCATACTGTGTGATAAGCAGTACAAATAAGCACAATGGACTGATTTAACCATATTAGTTCTCACAAACTTAGGTTAAAGACGAGGTTTCCAAAACACTGCTTAGAAGGAGTAATAAATACATATTGAGAGCTGAAAAGCTATGAACCTCTATAGAGGACGTATGTGACAAAAATGGCTACAGTTTTCTCTTACTTTGGATTACTATTGATTTCACCTATAATATAGGTGATAATATAAGTGTATAATATAGGCTTTAAATAATATATAGTATATTATTTAAAGCACATTCACTGACAGATATTGGTAAACTTGTAAATCATTTAATAATTTCACTTTTAGTCAAATGCAGTTACAGCCTTCTGACTCTAACTGCTAAGCTATATGTTCACAGTAAAGGCCTCAGTTTTGTTGTTTAATGACTCTAATTTTTACTTCTATAATTTTGTCAATGGCAAGAGCTTTCATTTGACATACATAGCTCAATTTTGATCGAAATGTCACATATGCCCTCTAGGTTCTCAGCTTTTGTTATCATAGCCATCAAATATCCGTCGTCATCCAATGACAATACTGGATATGATCAATCAGGGCCGGTTCTAGCCTTTTTGGTGCCCTAGGCCAGATTTGAGCTTTGCCCCCTTTTCTAAAAATATAAGAGAAAAACTTAAGGAAAAAAGTAAGAAATGTATTGTGATGCCCCCCTGATATTTGGTGCCCTAGGCGACCGCCTCGTTTGTCTATGCCAAGAACCGGCCCTGTGATGAGTAAGATAGTAATTATACTTAATACTAGAAGATTAGGTGAATTATGAGGAGGATGTTAATGATGTATGATGATGACAGAGACCTTCTTCCTCCCGCAGAGCAGCAGTTGTGTGTAGCTTCTCAGGGCCTCCTCCGCTAAGTCTGCCGTGCAAGCTGTGGGGTTTCCCGTCAGCAGATCCGTTGTGTCCAGGGGCTCTTCCTCTGGCGGTGGCCTGTCACTCAGGTCTATGAGGCTAGGCTCCTCCCCCTGCCCTTCCAACCCCTCACAGGCGCCCAGAGAGACAGTGCCTCGCGTCAGGAGCTCCGCAATATCAGAGCCCACAATTCTCTGTAAGAGAAGTGCAAGAAAATTTATTTCATTAACACCCAGACATGAAGAAAGCTGACCTGATAAATCCATAGTTCTCTGAGCAAAGTGTTCATTCATTTCACATGAGGAAAGCTGACTTGATAAATATATTTCCTAATCTATCCAATGCTATAAAATCTACATACAAGAAGTTATTCACATTCAAACAACACCTTACATCTCTATAACGCTTTTCAAGACACCCAAAGCGCTTTACAGCAGAAGGGGGACCTCACTGACCACCACCGATGTGTAGGGTGATGCACGGCAGCCATTAAGCGCCCAAACGCTCACCACACACTATCTTGAGGTGGAGAGTGAGGGAATTATTGAATGAGCTAATTACAGTGGGGAACAATTATGGGACTTTACACAGGACACTCATTCAAACTCAGATCATCACATTTTCTTACATAATAATGCTTTAGCATTTGAACCTCAGATATATGTTTCACTTCAACTCTGCCAAAATATTACCCATCCAGTGTACATTAGATCACACTTTAAATGCATAGAGTGCATCACCTACCCCATTCTGTCTGCAAAGCAATACCAGCAGGTTCCACAAGAGGGCAACAGAGGGAGCATCCTGTAGAGTGTCATCCTTCAGACAGGCCTCTACCCTCTGCAGAGCAAAGGTGATGACATCAACCTTGTGCAAGTCTGGTCTGGGAAGAGAGAGAAATGGATATGCAAACAAAGTTATTGGGGTTAATATATTAAAGGCTCCCTATGGATCAGTTGCTCCTTCATTGTTTTCTCTGTTTGAGCCAGGTTTGTGCTTGCATTTTTCCTTCACTGTATTCTATGTCTACTGAGCTTCTCTACTGAGCTTCCTTGAATTTTTTCTCTACTGAGTTTCCCTTACAACTCTGCTAGATTGGGCCAAACCTAGCATATTCCTGATCTCTGCCAAGATGTGCTGGGGTGGGATGAAACAGTCCCCAATGGATCTATAGTGTTAAGTTTGATTGCCATTGACTTTCAAAGCTTTACGAGACTTTTAGTCTGACCAAGAGCCCGTATAACAAAATTTCTAACAGTGCATGGTTGACCCGCCTCCCTGAAATGCCTCGGTTTGCTACTGGTTGATGTTAGAAAATGCGGTGCCGAAGCAAAACCTATCACACCACTCTGACGTATGTGACGGGAAGGGAATTGCTTGAACAGGACTGAGAGCCGTTGGAGCTGCTCAAAGTTGATAGGTTCTCGACCAAGAGGGGGCAGTTCCCCCATTTAGGGGAATTCAGAAATCCTGCCCGATCAGCAGCTGGCCAGACCAGCGACAGCAACGCCAAAGGTGTTACGTCACTGGGAGGGCGTGCCAGGCTAGGGTTCTGTGTGGGTACCTGGCTAATGGACCTGGGAAGTCTCGCAGGTGCTTCTGTTCATCTGTCTCGCCAAGGATGACCTGGAAGAGGCAACCAAAATAAAAACAAACCACCGAAATGGCATATGATTCATGATAGCCCACATAATTTACACATCTTTAAAATGTTGCCTGGTATGGTATCCCTTGAGAAACAAAAAAGTATGACCACATGGATTCAATACTGTACCTCTAGGCTATGAAACTCCACCAGGGCCCGTTCACTATCTGAGGCGAAGGTAGAGCTAACCCGAATTAGCTGTCCAGCTGGACCAAAGCTGACTAGTGCGTGAGGGAGTGTGTACTTCATTGGAGCAGTCAGCTGGGGCACAGTCTCTGGCTCTGGACGCAAACAGCATATATATATTACAGTATATATATTACTTTAGCTATTCAAGTTACATCACCAGTGGCACCAGTGTTTCCTTTTTTACCCTGTAGCAAATGTCTTGTGAATATACAATGCAAATTACAAAAAACCATAGAAATATTTGTTACATATACCGGTATACATAAATTTGTAACAACATTATTGGCCTTTGCCCTCCTAGCAATTCCACTTGACTCTTACGTCCCTTCAGTAGTGTGTGGGATTCCTTACCTCACTCACGTCAGATCATGCGCTACGTAACTTTCGTAAGGCACTTCCGCGCAACGATCTGATGTTGAAGCCCATCAGAGAGATTTCAAGCCATTATTCTCTAACCGGACCAATCAGGGCCGCTGGCTGCTGTAGAGGGTGTGACGTAGCGAAGAAGCAACTGTTTTGAATCCAACCAATCCAACAAACGTAACGAGCGTCTTCGGTTGGTTTCGATGTGGTTGGCTGCAGTGTACGTCAATTAAATTGATGGACAAGCCGTTTGCCCAGTTAGATTCAAGGATTTCTGGCTCCTGAAA
The DNA here is from genome assembly GCA_027497455.2 of Sardinella longiceps. Classification (NCBI taxonomy): domain Eukaryota; kingdom Metazoa; phylum Chordata; class Actinopteri; order Clupeiformes; family Clupeidae; genus Sardinella; species Sardinella longiceps. The sequence continues at coordinate 26,040,984 of JAODXP020000022.1, read as the reverse complement.
TAATTCGTCTATCGCTGAATATCAGATGAACGCGCGTAGCGCTACATCTGACGTGAGTGAGGTAATGGGATTCCAGCCATTGCCCTTGGCATTGCATTGACAAGCAACTGACAAAAGACCAGTTCAGGTTCTGATCCGACCAGAATCCTTATAGAGTGAAGTTAGATCCATCAAACCATCAGGCAAATGACTACTGATGCTAGGCTTACCCTATCACAGCCTTGAAGTAGGCTACTAAATACAATCTAAATTGGGCTGCGGTGATGCCAGGCATGACGACTGACCTGAGTAGGATTGTGGGATTGGGTCGCTCTCCTCCGCCCCGTTGATGTACTGACTCAGTTCAGTACAGCTGGAGGACATACCTGAGGTCTTAGAGCTGGCCAACTGACCAGGCTCACACTGGAAACATCATCACAAGTTACATTAAAATCATACATTTTATTGTCATTTTAAATATGTGAATAAAAATGAAAGATATTCAGTTTACAGAGATATTTACAGTTTAGATAGAATAAGTGAAAAAGTGGATAAAATTAAACAGGCTGAGATAAAAGTGATATTGTGTCAGGAGAGTTTAGCATAGGAGTAATCACTAATACCTCAGAAACTCTGACTGACACAGACTGAGGTTAACAAGGCTCTCTATGTTACCCTGTGTGGTTATTTCCAAAATGTGAATCTGTTGTACTAACTATTGCATAATAGCCTACCTATGAATGACTTATTACTATTCTGTCAGTGTCAGGGTTAACATCCAACCAGTGTGCAATAAGCCAATTTGTAAAAAAAACGCAATACTGTCAAGTTATAAATACTGTGTAGCCTACAGTACCTCTTCACTTTTCCTCCGGTAGTGTCCTTCTGACTGGTTGTAGTCATACTGGGAGCTCTCCCCTCTTTGGTCATAACTGGGAAAAGCGTGATCCAACAGACAGTGGTGTTAGTCCAGTAAGCAAAATTACACAAGATTTAATCATTTGGCAGAGGCTTACATCCAGAAAATATTACAAATAGGGAACAACACTGAAGATGCAGTACAGCAGGGGTCTACGGAAAGCATGAATTCCTAATTGCTCTCAGTATGACAAATGTAGAGAGACTGCAGATAAAGATATGCAGTAAGTGTTAGTGAAGCATGACGTTCTAGTAGCACTTCTAGCTGTTATCACAAAGTACATTAAGCACAATGAATAGAACTGTTTCATCATTACTATTTTGTATAAAGTAACTATATTTCCTTTTTGATGTTCATTGGAAGTTCCCTTCCAAGAGCACCGGTTGTTTCTAGGAAACCAGCAGCGCTCCACCAAACTTTTTTCTGACCTGGAATAATCTTGATATGGAGGTCCACCCCAGTCCTGCCCATAGCTTCTGCCTGGAGAAGGGTTTGTTCGCCACTGCTCCTGAGATGACCATCCAGGGGCATCTGCATTTGATTATATTAATTATTAATAATTATGAATATTAATTGTTAATAACTATTAATAACAATATTAATATTAACAATGTGTGAAAAAATTGTGTATTGTCCTATATGTATTAATTTACTGTACAACAACCATTTGCTACACAAACATTTATAATGCCATTTATAATGAATCCTGGACAAAGTGTGCAATTAGACTGGCTTGAGGCTGTGCTAGTAGGCTACCTGGATATTGATAATGTTGGCCTCTGTGATAGTGGTCATAGTACCCATATGGGTCTCTGTAATCCCAGTATGTGTAGTCATATCCCTGCCTGAGAGAACACAAAAGAACTTTTACTCACATAATGACCCAAATAATACAACACCAGTGGCAACTACACTGTCATAGCAACATTATAAATGGAAACAGTCTGTGGGTTTACAGTTAAGACTTAAGACCATTATTTAGAGTGGGCATCTGTGATGTGCTCAGCCTCTCTTAGGCAACAGCTGTTCTTTTAGACTGACCTGGAAAACGGTTGAGCGTGTGGATGACCGTAACCTGGCCTGTGATACCCATGGGTCACATCTGGTCTGGGGGGTGGGCTGGTTGGATAGTGACCATATCTGGGGTCAACAGCAGACCAAGGTCGTTCTCTCTCTTTGGAGTCCCCATGAGGGTAGGATCCTGGTAGTGTGGGGTGATGAGGTGGTCTTGCATAGTCATCTCTGAAACGCTGATGCTGCTGGGGGGCATCTCTGTCTTGATACTGCCAACCTTCACCTCTAGAGGCCATAGTCTGATGATCAGCAGCACCGAGTCTGGTTTTGGGCACAGCTAACTGAAGCATAGTTGTAAAACTTGTAATTACATGATAATGAAAAGTGAAGTAAAAATAGGTAAGAGATGAAAGTAGGAAAGAGATGAAAAAAGACTGAAAGTCAGGCAATGGTGCCGTTTTAATTCGCCACAACGAAACTATTTTTCTGGAGTAGAGAGAGGGATAACATAGGCTATGCTACACTGAAGCAGTGATAAAGGAAATTAGGCTCATTTACCGGGAGGCTACATGAATTCAGTGGAAGTTCAATACAACAAAAACACTCCATAGGAAAGGGCAGAGGCAGACAAAAAGTAGGCTAGAGCAACATAGGTCAAAGTACAAGTGTCATTAGAGTGTCCTCGGCTACTCAAATACCACATAGGCTATCTTATTTTTTTTTAATGTGAACTGAATATTTAACAATTCTTTTTTATCGACAAAGCAAAAGTTGATACAGTTGAAACTCACTTGAATCAAGTTGCTCCTTGCTGAAGTCAAAGTGCATCTGCCACATCATTTATTGAAAATCACAACATCAACTGAGATGACCCGCAGTCCGTTCAAAGAGCAAAGTACAAATATGATGCCTTTCTTTTCAAACGAATTTGCTATTAATAGTAGGCTACGCATAGCCTACGATAGACAGGCAAATGTAAACTAGTGTTACTATTTTGCAATACGCTATGACGCTGCAAATGACAGGCATGTTATATTGCCGGATAAGATGTGTGCATTATTGGGCGGATTGTTACACCCAAAATAGAGAGTAAACATTTGCCTCACCCAGACTATGAGAAACGCCTGGGAATGAGAGCTGTAAAGAGCGTGCATCTAATGAGAGGCTGTGATTTGTTACTTACATCCACATTCCTAATTTAAAGTTGACAGCGCGTTGTGTATTTGCATAGTTATTGCACCCATTCCCATTTTTGGAAAGTGAAAAGGGGTGCCACGTTGTGCGGAACTAAAACATCGACTTGCTCTTCATACCGGGCCATAATATTCCGTACAGAAAAAAAGAAAACTTTTAGGGCGGTCTTACGTGTTCTCCATGTTGAGGAGGGAATAGCCTAGTTCCCCTCCTACTTGCAACTAGTGCGCAATATAGCCAACTTTAGCCAACCAGGTTACATATTTCTTTCGTTGCAAAACATTGATTTAAATGTAGGCTACAATTCTGCAACAACGCATTGATTCTCTATTGAATGGTCATGCACATGCAACTAGCAAGTTCGAATAGCCAGAATTTACCTATTGACACTAGGCTTTTGATATGGCAACTTATTATTTATGAAGGCTGATGTGCGAGGCTGTGATATCAGAGAAAATTCACAAGATGTCGCTGTAACAATTGATATTCAGATAGGGCGCACGGCTCTGGGGCGCACATCTGTCTGCGAAGCATCGCATTTTCGACTTGTTGCACATTTTACAGCAGATCTGAAATTCACAGTTCTTTAGACAGAACTCACACGTGTTGAATGAGGATCCCATGCGTTGCTTTCAACAACATCTTCAAATGTTATTGTAAATTTGAGGTAAATGTTATGTTTTTTTTTTTTTTTTTTTGTCATTTAGAGTTTTACACATTTTAAAACAAGGAATGAGTAGGCCTAGTTGTATTTTGACTAGTCATGACTACGGTGAGACCAGAGACTGACTCAAAAGTACCCTGCCAGTCATAACAAGAGAGGGCGCTGTGCATGGTTACAGGCACGTTACAGGTTACTGTGTGATCTTGAGTAGCCAATCAACGTTGAGTATGCAAATAAAGTGGCGCTAGAAACCTGCCTGCATTTCTTTCAGCATTTAATTTCTGGAGTTCCACTGACGACGTTCCCACGGTGCTGGCGCAAAGGGGGATTATACAGAGTAGACTACTACGTGTTTCACATCAGGGACATCATAGCTCTACCGGAATTTTTCTCGATGTGCAATATGACTTTTGAAGACCCTTGTGGAGATAACCCCGCTGAAAGGTAATTTATGATTTCATATAACCCTGCATCTCGTCACTACAGCTTTACTGTATGTTAGCGTTACGTGAAGTAAAGTTGTGCTGACAGCACAAAGTCTTTGTGCAACAAGTTACCTGGCGGTTAAGTTGGCTAAGGTAGACTGCAGTCAATTTTAGTTTTCTGCTTGGAACTTGCACATTTTTTAAGCTGTAGTGCAAGACTGTCTTTCACATAAAAACATTGTGACGGTTGATTGTAACCCGTATTAGCAAGTTACTTTACCAGTTACCTTGTTGAATACATTGAAATGGCAAGCATTCTCTTTTATCCCTCGTGACATGCCTGTCGAACGTTAACTTACCAGGCGGTTCGGTGGGTAAAAATCATTGACCAACAGCTAATTAGCAAGCTAAGCAAACTATTCGCAACTGGCTCTCGGCAGTAACGTTACAATTTTGCAGAATTTGCTGTCATAGTTGTGAAGTTTTTGACAGAATTTTATTGCGGTAACGCTAGTCTTCGTGCATGGTGCGTTTTCAACTTCTCTCTAGACTGCACCGAAGTTAACGTTATCATAACTTTTACGTGCGAATGTATTCTGGCAGTTAGCAGTAACCATATACTTCAGTTCATTTAGCCTATTAGCCCATAATCAGATTCTGGCGAATGTGAACTAAATGATAACTCATTTCTACAGAATGGATTCCGTGGCTAGGGCGTTGGAAGATGTCCTCAGCGCTGCATTACCTCAGGGTTGCATCACTGTAGGAGTATACGAGGCGGCAAAGTCTTTGAATGTGTAAGTATGGATGCCATGCCAATGTTAACAATCGGCTCTTTAATCTAACATTGTTGGCTTAAGCAAATTTTTAATTCCTTTATGCAAATATTCGACCATTTATTGGGTTAACAAAACTTTCTTGCACGTTTGCAGCCTTGTAAATTTTTGGCAATTTATTCTTTTAGGGACCCCGACAATGTGGTTTTGTGTCTCCTGGCCACTGACGAGGAGGATGTGCAAGACGTTGCACTTCAGATTCACTTCACCTTGATCCAGGCATTCTGCTGTGAGAATGACATCAACATCCTGCGTGTGAACAATATGCGACGTCTGGCAGAGATCCTTGGGGGAATGAAACCAGGAGGAGAGCCAATGGATCTACACTGTGTATTAGTCACTGTAAGTACCATTTCCCTTCCCCATGATTAAGTCTGCAGTTGTGACAGAGTTGTGACTTATTTTCTCTTGGCTGTCACTGTTAAATTAATGTATCTCAGCAGTAGGTAGTCATACAGTTCAAATTTACACTATTTCCAAATGACACTCCAAACGGCATGTGCAGTAACCAGAGGCAAGTGCAATTCCATAGCCCTTTGAAGACTGTTAAAAGTCCATCTCGGCTGATTGAAGTTGTTAAACGTTTCCTGATCCATGAGGGCCTGTGATGTGGAATTCCTTGCAGTCTGGAGCTGCAGTAAATTGGCAGCCCTGTTGACTGATCTGATTCCAGTTACTGAAATTTTGTGGCTGGCCTTGGCAGATTTCATTGAACTTCCTGTGGGGTACTTCTGCAAACATCAGTTCCAGGAAGAAAAGCTCTAGACCAAAGCGACCAGCAGTTGAACACTAGAAAATGAGGTCCTGTGCTTACTAAAGCCAGGAAATGAGTATATATATATAACACTAAACATGTAGCTTATGGTCTGTGCTATTTCAGTATTTAAATCTTACTGCAGGAATCTTCAGTAGTCTATGTCTAGCTTGATCTTGGCATAGGCTTATGCAGTGTGCACTACTTACTATCAGACTAATGTATGTATTTGTTCATGCAGAATCCTCAGTCATCCACATGGAAAGACCCAGCCTTGAGTAAACTGAACAGATTCTGCAGAGACAGCCGGGTGCTGGACCAGTGGGTGCCCGTCATCAACCTCCCAGAGCGATGATGGAGAGAAAGAACTGTACACTGTTTACTTTTTAAAAGAAAAAAAAAGTATTGCACTAGATGACATGTCTGATGCCTCCAGTTCAGAGGACCCCACTGCACAGCCCCTGCTCTGGCTGGGAAGAAAACAGGAGATGGTGTTAAACGTTAATAAGAACGACAAGCATCAATGACAACAAGACAAAAGGAAATAAAACAAACAAACAAACAACAAAAGTACAGTTGAACATGAGTGTCAAGGGTGTGTACTTTATGCCTAATCGGAGCAGATGCAGTCCAAGGACCTGTTCAGGAAGAGTGACTCAGCAGTACGGGTTTTTCTGGACTGCCAGGGAATGATATTGTCCTCCATTTGCCGGGAAAAGGGACTGTGCTACAGGAAACTGAATCATGTGAATGCTCACTGGCACGTGGTGAGCACCGCGCGAGAAGGGTTTTTTTTTTTTTTCTCTCTCTCTCTCTCATATAACTCAAGGAGGTTCCTGAAGGGGCAGGCTTCCATAACTGGGGCAAAGGGAAATGGATTGGACTCTGCCTTCCAGGCAAGTCTCTGTTATGAGGAGCACTAGCCGTTTGCTTTCTGGAAACTCTGGAATTTTTGAGAACAGCTTTTAACTTATGTTGTTATTGTCCTTTCATGAGTTACTATTTAAAACAAAGGGAAAGATGTTCTACACCTCTTAAAAGGTTTAGGAAGTAAATGCATTGACTTATTCCTTAACATCCATATGATGAAAAGAAATGTTGGTTTGTGTTAATATATTTAATTTAATGAATTGTATTTATGTTGCTGTGTTCTCCCTGACACACTTGTATCAGTATGGAATAAATAGTTGAACTTAATGTCATCAGTATCTGTCTGTTATTTTGAACAAAGTGCATGGTATACTGTGACCAGATCTCTTTGGACATGTGAAGAAAGTAATCGGGTCAGTTGATGTTAGGGTGCCCTGGTACATGCAAGTTAAACTCACGATATACTCACACAGCAAATTAGCCAACCCCTAACATAAACAGAGAAACACTGACGTTACACTGTCTCAGCACATCAGCCCGAAACATCAACATGACCAGGAAAACAATCACGTGGAGGTCAGTGACCTGACCAATACACTTTCTGGGCAAAGAGTCAAGCCATCAACTACCCGTTTCCAGGAATTCAGGGACATGTACGCAATGCAATGGTCAGGAGGTTAGGCACTCATCCTAGTGGTTTAATCGTCTGATCAAAGAGCCCTAATGGTCTTACAAGGTTTTACCTTAGATTTAACTGCAGTTGTGATTAAAGGTGACATACTTAAGTAGTTCAGCCAACAAGAAGTGTGAATGCGGTCCTTCTCTTGCACCTGCAGGGGCTTTGGAATAACACCTCAAACCAGCTGGGTGGGTGGGGGTATTGGGGCATTCCAAGTCTACTGTGGTTAACAAAAAGAGGGCGTGACGTTACCTCTCATGCCCTGCCAACTGAACAAACAAAAATAACACTAAGGGAAACTGTATGAACAGCTGGGTGCTGATTTATGCAAGTTCAGAAAAGGGTAATTTTTCACTCCCAATTTTCTACGGGAATGATTTCCAGAGATATTACCTTAACTAAAAATGCTGGAGTAATACTGGGGTAGGCCTAGATATTGTGACTCCATATGCATAATAAACAGTCATTGGTGGAGTTCCCAGTAAATCAACCTGCTGGAGTAAAAGCCTACTGGGGTAAGTTTACAGATAAAGTGTCTCCATGCACATACACATCCAGTCCATGCACATCCAGTCATTGGAGGAGTTTCCAGTAAATCAACCTTGCAATTGCAAGGGATCAGCATTCCTTTGCAATGAAAACTGCAGATGATGTGAAATAGGCCTAATGTGATTGACTCAGGCCTTTGCTGTTGCTGCAGGCTATGAGAGATACAGTAGAACAACACGTTTTCCTTTTAAAGTTTCCACTGAGTTTGAAAAACAAATGGCCGAGTCAGAAGTGCATCATAGTTTTGGCTTTGAAAACTCCTTTCCACAGTACAACTGCGCGCCAGGCTCTGTAAAAGCGCAAAAACAGACGCTATGTAGGTTTCTAAAAATAGCCATAGAGGCATCAAGGAGTGGAGGTCGACAGAACGCCTGTTCCAACGTGACAGCCCACGAATCTGTAGGCCTATCTTCATACACGACAGGACAGACATACCTCCGATGTCCAAAACAGAGAGGGGAGTGATTGATGAGTGAGTTCAGATTGTAAGAGCAAGTACGCCAAAACGAATGGCCGTGCGCCAACTCTGGACAAAGCCCCACAGCGAATGCTCCCGAACCTCCTGAATTGCCACCCCGACTATGCAAGGGGAACAATAACGGCATGAGTCAAGGCCATGAGGTATTGCAGAGGGAAAGACCAGCGACTAAAAATAGCCCTATTCAAAAGAGGAGTGAGGTTAAACTTAGCATTTTTCATCAGCAGGAAACAAACCCCGCACAATACCGTTAACAATAGTGGAAACAATAGTGTAACGTTAGCAAATGAGATTAATGTTGTAATGCAATGCACTACAATATAGCAAAGCAATGCTATGCAACACCATGTGAATTGGCCTCACTATCCACTTTCAAGTCTCATGGTGCATGCTTAACTGGCTGATTTGAGGGCCTGGAGAATTAGGTCAAGTGACTGTTTTGGGTTATTGTCACCATGAGAGGAATG
>JAODXP020000022.1:26009708-26032056 GCA_027497455.2 Sardinella longiceps | reverse complement strand
AATGCAGGGTGAGGCTGTGTTGCATTTACAGAATATAGCCTATGCAGAACTGTTGTGCTCTTTTGCTAGCACTCACAAAAAAGGAAAAAAAGGTCCCCTCACAAAATCCTGGAATAAGGGTTGCACATCAAAGAGTGTCAGTAGGTGTCTGGTAATTATTGCATTGATTGACATCTAAATCAGCATCCTTTGCTTTGAGTTTGTCAAATAACTGTTTTTAGTGAGCATGACCTCTTGAGCTTCCTCTGCTGACTACTGTTCTGGTCATGGCTGAGTAAATGCACCTCCCTACTCTGAAAAGAAAGGAATTCTTGAGTGGGGGTGGCTGGGTGTTGTGCCACTACGGTGAACTCCAGAATGTCTGTGTCTGGGAAATATTACTTCGTATGGCCTCTGGGCTTGTGGCTTTTGGCAGTCTGAGTCCACTCTCTGGGAACTCACTAGACAAGAGTTCCTGCAAAGGTCAGACAAGAAGCAGGGCAGTGTGAACTTGTGCTCTCCGTTGAGAGAATGTGTGTTTGTGTGTGACATGTGGGGAACTTGTGTCTCTCTCCCCCAACAATAAAACATTTCAGCACTGTGTGCATTCTTATGCCAGAGACACTTATATTAGAAGGACTTTGCTTATGCACAGCCCCACAGTTCACCCAGTGTGGATGAACCATTGACAACCTGTCTGACAATCTCTCTGAATGTTTCTCACCATGCAAGTCTGCAGATTTGAGATATATTCCTAGACATTTGTAAAATTGCAGACTGGGCACTGCACTATCTGCTCTTCTGCCTAATTTCGTGTTTCTATAATTTGTATTTGTAATTTTAGTTTATAGTTTTATTTGATTTTTGTAGTTGTTGTACCTGTACAATGACAATAAGTGATTCTGTTATTTTGGTCAAAGTCAAACAAATATCCATACACACAAATTGTTTAGTCAAATATGAATTTGAACTGACAGAAAGGGTAATATCCACTTGATGCTATTTGATACTTCAGCCATCTTAGGGCCCTGTGGGAAACAGGTGAGACATTCAATGCCTTCCCTCCAAGCCCCCCTTCTATTAGATTACCTGCTCATCCTGAAGCTGCACCATTAAGCTTGCAGGTAACACAATCATGTCAAATGACAACACCACAAAGCCAGGGGCATCCATCAGGGTCTTGGGTGCCGTGGTGATTACATCAAACTGGGCCAGTGCTTATGGCCTGACCTGATTCTGGGTGAACAAGGAGCAGCAGACCCAGGGGAAAGGGAAACGTCGGCCAATTGACCTCAGGCTAAACAAAGCACAGCAAAGCAAAACAACCCCTAGATGTCACAAATTAGAGCAAGTGCCAATGTTGTGCTGCTGACTATTGACCCACTTGTAGTGCCCACCTGGCACTAAAAACAATTAAATGGTGGGGGCCAAGGAAAATTGGCTTTTTATTTATTGGAAGTCTTAGTAGTAGGCTATTATTATACTCAAAATCTTTATACCAACAGTAATTGATCACAAATGCTGGTATCAATTGTGTGTTGGTAGTACTAACTTTAGATTAGAATCAGTAATTATATCAATAAGGACCATTAATTAATCAATCGATTTTAAAAGGAACATTAAGGAGATTTTAGTACCAAAACAAGTTATCTGATTATGTTCATAGTTTTCAGACATGTTTATCCAAAGAGAAAAATGAGGATAAAAAGTATACTTCAACATTCAAAAATGTAGATACTGTGTGACTTTGATCATTAATCAAAAATGACATTATTCTAATTAGTATAGACTTCATTTCGTTCATGTGGTGCATCAAATGTAATTGCATATTTTACTGTATATTTCACTGGGTTTGTAATGTTTTGGGAAATTTTGAAACAGCACAACAAAGTGCAGACACACCCATACATTACTGTATAATACATACATAATTATTATAATCAACACAACACAAGGAAGAAACCAAGACAACAAATTGATGATAGAATTCTATTTAACAGTAGACTGGGTTTGGGGTGGGGGGTAAAGACCACTTTTACAACACCAGAGAGAGAAAAAAAGACAACTCTGGTATTAAACAGACAGGAGAGGAAGAGGGGAGTGGATAACAAGCCAACAACATGGAGTTGGAGGAAAATAATGACAAAAGGAGACAACACACACAATCCCATTCTAGAAGGTCAAAGACATTGAGGAACAGCCAGTAAGAGGATTGGGACGTTGGACCATATAATTTTGAGATCCTCTTACTGTAAAAACACAGACCTTTTCAGGAACAGACACTTAATGGACAGAAATTAATATATAGTTTAACTGAAAGACTTGCAAAGAGATATGTATTTGTGTATGTGTGTGTGTGTGTGTGTGTGTGTGGAGAGAGGGGGGGGTGCACACCAAGGGGGAAATACTTTACATCACATTAACATACTGTACAACAGAGAACATTACAGAATAGAATAGATCAGTCACTCATTGGATAGTAGTGGCTAAGAGCAAGGCTACTTCAGTGGTTATAACTGCTCAAGCTCCAAACCCGTCAAGTTATGTAATGCCAACATATGCACAGTGACTGGCCGGACACAGGGATGAGGGCGTCATCTGTCGTCACCATCAGAGAGAGAGAGAGAGAGAGAGAGAGAGAGAGAGAGAGAGAGAGAGAGAGTGATGGATGGAGGAGGTGAGTATAAAGACCTCTGCACACAGTGAGTTTTTCACCCATGAAGGTGGAAGGCGTCTCCCTGCTTGGATCACAGTATAGACCTCACTGCAAAGGAGAAGTACTCTACGGTCGTGTCAGTTGGTCGCGTGTGCGAGTGGACGTCAGAGCAGGAGTACTTCATTAAGGCCTTGGCTGGTTCAGCTGCTCTCTTTTTTTTGTCTGAGATCTGCCACTTTGTGCGACCCACAAGTTTACAAACTATGTCATGCTTGCTGTCTCTCTCTCTCTTACACACACACAAACACACTAATACCCATGCACACAATCTTTGCATGGCAATCTTGAGCATATTAAAAAAAACAAACAGGAGGTTGTAAACATGGAATGTTAAAATTCAAGATAACAGTCAGTACAACATTCACTGTGATCACAAAAACCATCTCAATTAAAGTCCATCTCAGTAATGTGGACTAGCAGGGATGCAGATAAGCACTGAAGCCACACTAATGATCTAATTGCTGCTTGAAAAAAAAGAGAAGTGGATGTGATGGCACGGACATTATTGTCTTATTTCATTTTCATTCTCTCCTTTCAAAGAAAAGGACAAAAGGAAATCTTAACAACAAATCAAAATCTTAAAATAATTTCCCATGCGCATACAGTAAGGCATGTACTTATTACTAAAGGGTTGCAATATATTTATGTAGGCCTACCATATTCATCTCCTTAAAAATGAAATTGCTGCTACTCTACAACATAGTTGAAAAAGTTTTTTCTTTCTTCATTTTCTTCTTTAAGGCCAACTAAGCCCTCCTGGTAGTCACTAAGGTTCTGGTCTTGGTTCTAGCTTGTGTCTGTGCTGGATTGGGCAGATCTGTGCTACAGTAAATCTGGCAAAATCCATTTTAGATCAACCTGTCAAAATGGACTGTACACTTTAATGTTCCTTTTTAGCACCATTTTCACACACAATCCAACAGAAGATTGGGTGGTAAAGTAGGTGTTGCAATGAATAATGTTGATATTAGGAATTATCTAGCAATGCATTTACAATCTATAATTCAATACAGCTGAACACATTTGGAGAAAACCGAGAACTGGATAAGACGCATGAGTTTCAGCCAAACATGTTTGTATGAAAGTGGCCAAGAATTTAGGTGAAGGGCTGCCGTTGAACATCAATAACTGTGACATGCGGCATGGAAAAAGTATTGTGCAACAACACAGCACAACAGACAAGGCACAACAAACACTCAGAATGACGACATTATGGCTATGTCATGATTTTAAAATAGCTATCCTCATGTTTTCCTTTACCCAAATTGTTTTCTGTTGTCCCCCTCCCCCTCCTCCACCCCGCCCAATATTTGACTGTATCACTCCATCTTCCCAATGACGTTCGGCGAGAGATTCAAGCCGGTTAATGTGCTCGTAAGGCCGTAAAACTGGAGCGGCAACCTTTGATTGACTTAGAGGAATGACACAGGCTTTTGTTTTGTTTAGAGAGCGAGTCTCCTCCCCCCACCCCCCCAGTGCAGTGAAGGAGAAGGTCCTGCCTCCTGGAGGGCGAAGGACGTCACTCTGACGCCACCACAGGCACCTGATTAGTTTCCCCCACCACACCCCCCTCGCAAACGCAAACTAAATCTTTCTCTCATTCACTCACTCCCTCTCCCTCTCTCTCTCACACACATACACACAGACACAAACACTCAATGCACATGACCCCTGCCCTAACCATGCTCTCATCTTCTTTCTTTTCTCCCTTTCACCCTTTCTTTCTGTTTCCTGATCTTTCCCCTTTCTTCTTCCTTTCTTTCTCTCTCTCTCACTCTGTGGCTGCTTGTGTTAACAGAGGAGTCAATTAGTACTTTGTCTGGCCTGGCCAAGAAAAGCAGTGACGAAAGAAGAAAGTACCACTGTGTCTTACTGACCGAATGAATGTCTGTGTGTGTGTGTGTGTGTGTGTGTGTGTGTGTGTGGGGGGTTGTAAATTAGACAACTATCATGAGCAACAAAAGAGACAGGGTGGCACTGTTGTAGGGTGAGTGCTGATCAAATGCAACTGTTTGTGGCTGATAAGAGGAACACTGTTCTGGGGAACGTTCCAACTGACAGTCAAATGCCTTTTTTTCCAAATAAGTAGCACATTAACATTTCTTTAAACAAACAAAACAAATTTCAATCTCACATTTAAAAAAAGAATGAAAGAAAAAATAAGAAATAGCACATTAATATTTTTCTTTAAACAAACAAAACAATTTTAAATGTCACATTTAAAATAAAAAAGAAAAAAGGAAAAAAAAAGTGAAGCCTAAACAGTGACTGCGGAGCTACAATATGGTGCATCCCTTGCTCTCCCTGAAAGGGTTTTCTGAGGATGGGATTCCCACCAGGAGCGGGTCGTACTTGGCGTGCTCTCCACAGTAGTGCATGAGGTCTGCAGAAGCCTTCGACACCTGGGAGGACAAAGACACAGACGAGTAACCACAACAGACAAAAGCACACAGAGCTTGCTTTCTTTCACTCTCTCTCTCTCTGTCTCTCGCTTTCTCTTTTCTCACCCTCTCTCTTTGCATCTTTTCCACCAAGACACACAAACAGATACACACATGCACAAAGAAACACAAAGAGGCCCTTATTTTTTGCACAAGGACCCAAAGGAGCAATTGAGCAATAAGCTGGGGAGTTTTTTTCACAGGAAGGGTTTTGAGGTGGGTGCTATCTATCTGCAACTGAAAAAAAGGCGTGGGTTTCTGAGGTAACTTGCTCCAGGAAGCCATTGCACTGAAAGCAGCACATCCTTGATAGGGTTACGCTGAAGCAGAGCAAACATCCTGGAAGAGGGACTTCACAGAATCCAGGGGATTTGGGGGAGGGGGGGGCAGGGACAGAGGCTCTGAGGTGTCTGGTTAGTGCACGACTGGTACCTTTATCCTCTCGATGTTGGCTTCTATTCTGAGCTGTTGCACAGTCCTCCTGGCCTGAGCGATGTTGTTTGCACTCTGCATTTTGGATGACATCTCAGACCGTTACACACCGGTAACACACCTGTTAGAAGAAAAATTGACACCTTAGCAAGGCCCTTTGCAATTGTATTTACAGTTTCTTAACAATTCAATACAATATCGAACGATCAGATAGATAGATAGATAGATAGATAGATAGATAGATAGATACTTTATTAATCCAGAAGGAAGTGAAGGTCCAGTAGTTTAAACACATGCACAACATAGAGACAGGCAGACTGAGGCAACATTGACTGAGGACAACAAGACAAGAGTAGACTAGAGGTCATCCCAATGTCAGTGTCATAGGCGACTGTAGCCTAATACATTTAGTGTAGGCTACTCAGGGTCATTCCAATGTCAGTGTCATAGGCGACTGTAGCCTAATACAGCAATGGGAAACTGTTGCAAACAATCTTTCCAAGAAGGTCATTTCCCTCCTCTTCCCTCTTCCCATAATCTAAAATGAAAACCCCCTCATCGCTTCCCAGGAAACAGTCCTTGCTCTGCAGACGGTTCCTGTCTTGGCTCCTCAGCCAGGGGCAGTGCTCATGTGTGTGTGTGAGTGAGTGTGTGTGTATCTGTGGTCATTTCCCCAAGCTGCCGACCCTCCCCACCTCCATACACTCCTTTTGGTGCCACGTTACACAAGCCAGCGAGGAGACGGCTGGGACAGGCTGTTTGCGTTTGAAGAGAGGCCAAGGAGTGCTTATATGCACAGGCTAGCCTAGCAGCTGTTCATAGTCTCCTCCGGCTCCTCTGGCTCTGCTGCTCAGCATGCTTCCCAAAAGCCACAGCCGCGCTTATCTGCCAACTCATCTTACGCACAGGACAGCAAACACACACACACACACTGACACTGTGCACACATATCAGTAATATTCCTACGCAGACGGAAGTGGTTGCACAATCTCAAAAGCAATGCACCCTCCCATGGCCCCTCCTGTGTTTTTTCTCTTTTTTTATTGCGGTAGGCAGCGTACACACACACACACACACACACACACACAGACACACACACACACACACAGAGAGAGAGACACACACACACACACACACACACACACACACAAACACACATGATGACACAGGCAACTAGAAGTGTGGGCAAAACCCGAAACTCATCCTGCAAGCAGCTGCTTTATTCCCCCCTTTTTCTCCCTCACTTCCACCCACACAAGAATGTACCACAAGGCGGTACAGTATTAGGGAGCAGGAACTGACACTCGCCCTGAAGGTGCTTGCACACACCACCCCTTAATGCAAACAAACTCCAGTAAGTCCATGCTCACATCATGTCAAAACTTTATGATTTATTATTACCAGTCATTTGTGTAGAGAAGAGCTGACAGTTGATTTTCAGAACAATGCAGATAAGTGCAAAAGATTGTATGCTTGCACATTTGATAGGGTTTGTGCGACACGTATTTCATCATCAGAAGACACACTTGAAATGTGTGCGGACATCCTGCATCCTGTCCTGCAATGTCTTGAGGCAACAGCACAAATAAAAGCCCAAAGCGGCACATAGAGAAACTCTAGACAGACGAGAAGCATAAAAAGACCAACTTCACTGTGACTGTGGTGTCTTGTCTTCACAGCTGCTGGTGTGCACATGCGTGGATGAAAATAACCCAGGCCTTCCACAGAGGCTTTGCATGAGAAGGTCTAAATATGTGAGAATATATGAGTAGACCCTTGGCGTGATGTACAAAACTCTATAGTTACAGGGGCACCATGGCCTTAGCTGGCTAGAGCGGCGTACCATCAACCTTCTCTGGTCGTGCCATAAATCCGGGGACCCAGTTTGGTGTCCTACCTGAGGTCATTTCCCGATCCTTACCCATCTCTCTCTCCTGTCACTGGCCTGGCCTGGCCTGTCACCCATCACTCATCTCCTGTCACTCTCTCTACTGGCCTATCAAATCAAATCAAATCAAAAACTCTAAAGTTACTAAGGAACACTCGGAAATCAGTCATTTTACTACATCTGCTTATCAGAAGAATACAATGCTTGGTCTCTATGTTACAGTATGGCTGGTGGAGAGGACATTTCTGAATGAATACATGTGTGAGAGTAAAAATAGCTTTTGAGTAGCATGGCTACAGCAAATGAGAGCAGGGTGTATGTGCGTGCCTGTGTGTGTGTGTGGAGGGGGGGGGGGGGTGTAACTGACGCCAGTGGCCCCCGGTGGTCTGCTTAAGAAACGTGCTGAAAGGAGACAAGGCCAAGCCAGCAACAGCAACAGCAGCGGCAGCAGCGGCAGCAGCATCTATGGCCACTGTGGATATAAATCAGACAGCCAACACTGAGATCTTTATGAGCTGCCAGAGCCTCTCACAGCCTGCTTGGACAAACTTTGTCTCTGCCTGTGTGTGTGTGTGTGTGTGTGTGTGTGTGTGTGTGTGTGTGTGTGTGTGTGTGTGTGTGTGTGTGTGTGTGTGTGGACTCTGGACCCCGCTATGCAGGCACTAAAAGGACTTATCAGCACCCAGGCACATGAGTGTGAGAGAGAGTGGGAGTGAAAGAGAGAGGGGGAGAGCCAACAGTAGATGGGGGGTGGAGATGGGGTTGAGAGGGGGTGTGGGGGGTGGGGGGGGGGGCAGAGACAGGATGGGCTGAACTATCCCACTCCCCACACCACACACAGCAGAGCAGGGTGAGTTGGGGACGAGGCAGTGTGTGTGTGAATGTGTTTGGTGAGGGGGGGTTGGTAGTGTGTGTGTTGGGAATGATGATTTATATGAGCTCATCCCAGAGGCGCGCTCCAGTTGGACGCACTCCCAGACAGCCATGCAGGGGCAGAGGCAGGGGGGCAGGGGTAGGGGCTGGGGCTGGGGCTGGGGTAGGGGCTGGGGCTGGGGCTGGGGCTGGGGCTAGGGGCTGGGGTAGGGGCTGGGGCTAGGGGTAGCGACAGTGGCAGGGGTGGATGAAAGTGGGCAGATGCACACAGAGCGCCACACAGATGGTGGAGAGAGCACTTGCTGACACCAGGCATCTCTTTATAAATGGCCGTTCACAGTCCTGACAGCGTGCAAGAGGGACAGAAAGAGTGTGTGAGAGAGAGAGAGAGAGAGAGAGAGAGAGAGAGAGAGAGAGAGAGAGAGAGAGAGAGAAAGGGACAGAGAGAGAGAGGGGAAGGGACAAAAAGAGTGTGTGTGAGAGAGAGACAGAAAGAGTGAGAGAAAGAGTGAGAATGGGAGAGAAAGAGTGAGTGAGAGAGAAAGAGAGAGAGAGAGGATCTCTGCAAAAGAAGCTGTTAAGTGCTGTAAACGCTGCATGCTGGGAGCTATTTTTGAGGGTCAGTTTTGGAAACGATGAAATGCTACTTTGCATTTACTGGCTAATTACAGGGGTGGGCGGAGCCTGCTGTGAGTGCTGTGACTTCAGCAGCAGCTGGAGTATTTTTTACTGCTTCTCTTCCCAATATCGCTGACCAAAGATATCTGTGTGTGTGTGTGTGTGTGTGTGTGTGTGTGTGTGTGTGTGTATGTGTGTGTGTGTGTGTGTGTGTGTGTGTGTGTGTGTGTGTGTGTGTGTGTGTGTGTGTGTGTGGGAAGACATCCCAGACCCCTGAGAGAGATCTGCAAAGTTGGGAGTTCCTTTTTGTGGGGGTTCTGGACTGGTGTGGACGGAAGCGCGGCGCAGCGACAGCATAAATAACCCCTCTCCTCTCCTCCTCTCCCCTCTCTCCTCGCCACTCACTCAGACTGTCAGGAGCCCACATCCGTTTAATTAGCCCACTCTCTTTCTTCTTCTCCCTCCTCTGCTCTCCTTCTTCTCTCTCTCTCTCTCTCTCGCTCTCTCTCTCTCTCTCTCTCTCTCTCTCCCCCCACCCCCCCTTTCTACTCCCTCTGCAGGAAACTGCATCCCCCTCTCTGCGCGGGCTCTGGACACCGGGATAAATGATTAAAGATGTGCTGCCGCCGCCGTGGAGTATAAATAGCACCGGAACAGGAAGAGCAACGAGTGCAAAGGCAACGGCAGGATATCCATGCATGCCAAAAAAAAAAAAAAAGGAAAAAAAAGATTCTCTTAGATCAGTGGTTCTCAAAGTGTGGTCCACGAGCAAGCTCAAGTAGTCCGCGAGTTGATTACCATAAAAATATGTGTATTTAGTCTGTGTGTCTTTATTTGAAGACCAAAGACTAATTGTTAGCTGAATATAAGAGGCAGACCTGTAATTTACTGTTAATTACTGTAAAGCATTTGAAGTGCCTACTGTATAAATGACTACCGGTATTAAAAAAATGCATTTGACTTGGCGAGGGTAGCAGCATGTTAGGTGGCGAGGGGGCGTGAGGGCAGGTGGTCCCTGAAAAACACTTTTTGAGCAAAGTGGTCCTCGATGTCAAAAAGTTTGAGAAACACTGTCTTAGATTCTCTACCTCAGCCTACATGCATTTAATGCATAATCCATAGAATTAAAGCACAGAATGCAGAGTGCCAGTGCATTGGGCATACTGATTTTGAGAAAGTTCCTAAATATCCAACAGGCTTTTGAGTATGTCAATAGATTGAAGATGAGAAGCTGAATGCAGCAGAGGACTAAGTGGCAGCATCAGAATCAGGTCAAAAAAACAAACGCTGAATGCAAAGTAAACACACATGCTTTCTCTCCCCCCCCTCTCTCAGGTCATCAGTTACTAGAACCCGTCTGCTTGCAGAGTGCACAGACTGTCTGTCTGTCTGTCTGTCTGGCTGCGTGGGGCTTTATGGCAAAAGCCCCTTAAATGTCACCGTGACCCTCTTCTCTACGCAACGGCGGTCGTCTGAGTACACACTAAACACCCGACCACCGCCGCCACACTGACCAAAAAAAGAAGTCGGGCAAAGGCAGCCTTGCCATAATCAGCACAAACCAAGAGCCTGGCGCCGGTGCCAAGGCCCTGCGTGGAGTGTCTGCTGCGCAGAAGGAGCCACGATGACGCTAGCGGGCTAGTAGCCTTCGTGAGCAAGGCGAGGCTCTTCAGGAGCAGCGGGCTGTGGAGACCACGCAACAGGAGGCTCAGGAGCAATTAGCTCAACCTCGGTGAAGAGCCTTCAGGTCCTCTTTATGACGCTCAAGTGTTTTTGCTTAAGGGTGGTGTGTGTGTGTGTGTGTGTGTGTGTGTGTGTGTGTGTGTGTGTGTGTGTGTGTGAGTGAGTGAGTGAGTGAGTGAGTGAGAGAGAGAGAGAGAGAGAGAGAGAGAGAGAGAGAGAGAGTGTGTCTATGTGTGTGTGTGTGGGGTGTGGGTTGGAGTTGAAGGAGGTGAAGGCTGTTTCACGCAAGCCTTTGTTGCTACTCACTTAGCCATGACCTAGCGATGACCCACACCACAAATACGGCAAAGGAAGACTGAAAGTGTCTTTTCCAGAAGGTGAAGTTGAGTGAATGGGCTAACGCTACACTACGCTTAGCTGTGGTGACACGTGGAAATACTCACAAAAGAGAGAGAGAGAGAGGGTGGGGAAAAATAGAGGAAGCGGTGGAAAAGAAAAGGAAAGAAAAGAAAAGAAGAGAAAAGAAAATGGTTCTGATGCCAAGCAATCATCTTTCATCTCGTCCCAGTGAAGATTAGGGCTCCTTTGATGGTGTGTGTGCCTGTGTGTGTGTGTGTGTGTGTGTGTGCTCTGAAGATGATCTATCAGAGAAGAGCTCAAAGGCTCTGTTTGAGGGAGCCAAGAGGAGTCACATAGGGGGTGACTAAGCTTAGCTTTTTGTGAGCGCTTACTGGAGTCGCCGGCTGCCATCTCAGCCACCCAGGTGAGGGCAGAGACACGCGGACCACCTTCAGAAGAAACCACACACACACACACAGTTCCCAGAGGTGTTCACCTGGGCTTCACTACACACAAAAACACACCTCACAGATCTCCCAGAGGTATTCACCTAGGCCACACACACACACACACACACACACACACACACACACACACACACACACACACACACACACACACACACACTGCTGCGGGTCTCAACCCTGAGGCAACTGTGAGTCTCCAACCATGGCTCAGGCCCCGAAGCTGGCTCCATTGCTGGCTGTCCTTCTTGAGGTTTGGGAGTGTTGGTGGGTGGGTGCGGGTGGAAGAGGGGCTCCTTTCTCTGAGGTGCTGCGCCAGGAATAACAGCTCTGCCATGGGGGCGACTGAGCCATGGTGGGGACCACCCGTCAGGTGAGGAGGGTGAGGCTGGACTGGAAATACGAGAGGGCCATCCATCCTTCTAGCGCTTTCCGCAAACAAATAACAACAGGACCACCCATGCCAAACTCCCTTTTCCACAAGCCCATTCAACCTCCCTGCCCTCCAAAGACTCCACACCCTGAACAGGCGCACACACACACACACAAACACACAGACACACACACAGACACACACACACACACTGCTCCCACATGTGCAGGAAACACAGTGCAGCAGGGTTTGTCTTTCATTCTGCCAGCCAGCTTCATCCCCCCACCCCTATTTGACAGGAGTCCTCCAACGTAAACCTTGTGCTTTACAACTTCTCTTTCCCTCTCTCTCTCCCTCTCTTTTCCCCACCTATCGTCCTCCTGCCTGCCTGCCTGTAGCAATACACTGTGTGCTTTCACACTAGTCCCTCATTGGTATGCAGGGATCTCTTTGAGGGGTGGCCCGGCCGGCGGCCGCTCAGCCCATGGTTTTACTGGCCCGCGAGCCACGCAGCAGGTTATGTGCACAGCTGGGTTTCCACTGGCCGGCCCAAAACCCCACGCATACATACCTCTGAGAGGTCACCCAGCAGTGGCCTCACCTGGGGGTCTGGAGCCACAATGGCCGCCCAGACCTCTAAGGCCAGTGCAAGCCCTGAGGACAGTTGCAGAACTGAGAGAGCCTTTTAAACACGCATAATGACATGTTTCTCTATGCACAATGTCTCCTTCTTTCAACACTGCCTTTCTAATGCATATTTTGTTTGCAGAACAGTCTAATGCATTCCTTTCTTCTGCAGGATTTTACAGATTTTTAAATTACATGCCTGGCTTTGCATTTTGATATACGGTTTCTCCCTTTTTCTTGATTTATTGTGTCTAGTTAGTTCACAATAATGCATTCACTTTTTTCCCCAATTACAGGCATGCATTCTTTTAAACTGAATGTACACTCGACAATCAACAATTTCAGTGTAATTACAACTGTTACGCATTCAAGCACAATCGCATGGGAAAATTCCCAGACAGAACTCTTCCCACTCTGATAGAATGCACGTGCATCAAATTCCAGAGTGCATTCTGAGCCGTGCTGCTCAATGCGCTGCTACTGCAGAGGAGAAGCCACAGCGCTGTTTAAACACTCCCGCTATTCAACTCTCCCACCCTCCCCTTATAAACAGCCGCATTCCACAAATGCATCGCTTGCGACTTGAAAGGTGATGCGGCTTGTTCTTTATGTGCAGTCGTCTCGGTTTAATGAGCGGGTGGGGCAGCGTAGCGGCTACCCAGGAAACTGAAGCAGTCGGGACAGCCGACTAGGAGTACGGTTAAGTCTGAGTGTCTTTATCAGCACTGAACGCTGTGGAGCCCAACGGGTCGGGTCGTGGGAGAATTGGCAGGTCCATTATCTGCCTCGTGCACCATGGGATCTCACAGCAGCAGCAGCAGCAGCAGCCCCACCAAGGTTCCTGTCTGGCCCTTCTCAAAATGTCGCATCACCATCACTTTGACCCCCCCAAAACACATTTAGCCAACACCCCCCAACACACACACATACACACACACACACACTCACACACTCACATACACACACGCAGAGCCCTCGGGGGTCTAAGGACATGAGCTGAACGGAAGGACAATGTACTCAGGCTATCAGTGGTCTGCCACACTCCAGCCGGTTGAATGAGCCAACACTTGAATGGGGGGAGGAGTAAGAGGAGTAAGAGGGGAAAGGGGTGGGAAGAGGGGGGACTAGAAGGCAGAAACTGTCCAGAAAGCTCCAGCTTAACTGCACCCTCATGGGTGCTAATCTCTGACTGCCTGATGTTATCTGGGGAGCCAGTTAGACTGCTGCCTCTGAAGACAGACTGAACAAGAGTGTGTGTGTGTGTGTGTGTGTGTGTGTGTGTGTGTGTGTGTGTGTGTGGTGCCGCAGAGGAGACAGTCTGTCTTTCGTGCACAAACATACTGTTAAAAACGGTGCCAGAGAGACACTCGACCCACGCACACCAGACAGAGACACACACACACACACACACAAAATGCTTCATGCATCCAAAATATAACCAGTGACATCAATTGCCGTGCAAAAATAAAAAAGTGAAGAAAGAAATAATCTGCACGCTTGAATGGAATGATAATTGGCTGTGTTGTGCAAACACTATCTAAGGTGACAGGTTAGTGAGTTTGTCTGTCTACAGTATGCGCGTGTACAATCAGAACAATCAGAAACACCATCATGAAATGGCCTTTTTACTTCTGCCGTGCACTCGATTGTTTCTATAGGCCTATTACTTCTCTTCAATGACTGTTTGGTATCTGATCATACACTATGATGCCCTGTGAGACTGCATAATCCTGCCCTGTTTACTGTATAAGCAGGATAGTAAAGGTCTTGGTCTCTGAGTCACCGACTGAGACTGTCTCCTGCCTTGCCTCCTGCATGTCCTGTTCTACTCTCATCCATCCTGTTCTGTTTTGCTTTTGTGCCTGAGTAGCAACAAACGGAGACACGTCTGCAGCCAAACGAGACAGAAGAGCTGCCGCCGCATCGCCGGAGCGGGAATGGCCTGGTTCACTGAGGAGGCAACTCCACCCGGTCTGACTGGTGAAGGGGAGAGGAGGCAGAGCAGGCTGTTTACTCCCCACCTACCCCCCCACCCACCCAGCACTCCTTCCCCATGACTTCCTCCATGTCTTCAGCCAGCCATGGGCCTCCGGGCTATTTCTTTGTGCTGGGAACAAGAGGAAGCTCGCCAGGCCAGTGTGTGTGTGAGTAGTGTGTGGGTTAACGACTGAGTGACTGAGTAAGTGAGAGACTGTGTAGTAAGTTAAAGAGAGAGAGAAAGAAAAAGAGAGAGAGAGAGACTGTGCTCATTCTTCCCGTTCTTCCTCTTCTACTGTGTCTGACTCAAGTGACCAGTCATCTCCCCCACGCACATCCCCACCACTAGCACCTGGCCCCTGGGACCGTCCTGCTTTGTGCTCCCAGTGCAGCCAAGAGGAAGTAGCCCAGGCTGTGGTTACGCGTACGGGGAGGGAGAAGTTAATGGAGGTGGAGGGTGAGGGGGGGCTGGCTGGTGAAGGGGGGAGTGGTGGGGGTGGTTTTGATCAGTCCACCACTCCAAAGGAGAAAAAGAAGAAGAAAGGCCAACAACAAAAACTGTGTCTAGGAAGTGTCCAGCAGCCAGGCAAGACCCACACGGTGAGATGTGGTGAGTCAGCAGCAGGCACTTCTGCCTCTGGAGCAGCTGCTGACTTCCTGCTCCGTCAGGGCCACTGCCAAAACACCCTGACACACACTGCCACCCTGCTGAGAAGACGCAGGTGAGGCGGCAACTTCAGAGGAGCACCGGCGGCTTTCAAGTGTGTCGGCTTCTGACTCTCTCACTCTCTCCCCGTTTCCTGCTTTCTTCCCTCTTTCTCCGTTTCCATTTCTCTCATCTACTATTTCCCCCACTCTCTCTCTCTCTCTCCCCCTCTGTCTCTTTCCACTTCCCTCATCCGACCCTCTCTCTCCCTTTCCTTGGTCTCTCTCTCTCTCTCTCTCTCTCTCTCTCTCTCTCTCTCTCTCTCTCTCTCTCTCTCTCTCACACTCTCTCGCTTTCTTGCTCTCTTTGTCTCTTTCCACTTCCCTCATCCATCCCTCTCTCTCTGTTTCCTAGGTCTCTCCCTCTCTCTCTTTGTCTCTTTCCACTTAACTCATTTCTCTCTCTCTCTCTCTCTCTCTCTCTCTCTCTCCATCTGGGAGGCAGTGTGAAGCGAGCCATGTGCAGCGCTGGCCTGGCCAACCTCCTCATCAGACGGGATGTTTGGGTTTTGGGCGAGGGGTGCCCGCCCGGGCAGATGCAGGGTGGCGCGGGAAGCAGCGTGGCACGACATAGAGAGAAAGAGAAAGAAAAAAGAAAGGGAGAAAAACATCAAAACAACAAAACAAAGCAAAAGGCTGAGGAGAGGGAAGTGTGTGTGTGTGTGTGTGTGTGTGTGTTTGGGGGTGGGGGGGCTGTCTGGGTACTATGCAGTCAGACAGGGTCCATCCAGATGGGATGCTGATGAAAAAAGATCTTGCCATCTGTTTCTATTAATACTCCCTCTCACTCACACACACACACACACACACATACACAAGCCAACGGGAAGGGAGGGGGAGACGTGCGAAACCTGTTGCATGAAGTCCATTTGCTTTGAAGCTGCAGAGACAAACTCTCACGCAAAAACTTCAAGGCCATTAGCTGGCGGCTCTCAAAGAAGAAAAGACGAGCGAAGCTGAGGCCAAGCCCAATGCTAACTGTATTTAATTAGCCGTGTCCTACTGCAGCCTGGGCAGGGAGGGAGTGTGTGTGTGTGTGTGTGTGTGTGTGTGTGTGCTTATTTGTGTGTATACATAGTGCACGTCTGTGTATATGTATGCACATCTGCCATTTGAATGTGTGTGTGTGTGTTTGTTTAAACAAAGCTACAAGGCTTTGATTAGGTATTTAACCAATACTTTATACTAGTGTATAAATGTATAACCTTAAACGTTTTTTCTTTGAACAATATATCTGGTGTGGTTAAGCGGGTCAGATGGCACCTTGATGCTTCAATTCAATTCAATTCCATTTGATTTGTAGAGTGCACAAATACAACACATTGTCTCACAGCTTTATACAGACAGTACGGGGAGCACCCATGAGGAACAGGGGCAAGAAAAACCTCCCTTCACTGACTAATAATTCTCACATATTTGACCCTGATTCACCTCCTAACACTTTTAGTGCATATCAAAACTACACACTTCTGCAAGCAATGTGTAACAAGGGTGTACTTCATTAAAATGATTACAGAGGCTTTTATGGGGGCACTGTGGTGCAACTGGCTAAAGCATCCATATCTAAGGCTGGTCCAATGGCTTAGGGGAGTGCTGGATTCAAATCAAGCATGTGGTGTTCTGGTCATCAACACTCACCCACACACACACACACACACACACACACACACACACACACACACACACACCTTTTAAATTTCTTCTCACTCCTCAGTGACTCAACTTAATAAAGGCCAGAGAATGGACTTACATAAAAGATTAAGACAGTTGAGACTTTTCTGACAAAGGGTGACGCTTACTTGACAAACTCGAGTAAAAAAATGCATTCATCAGCAGCTGTCGGAAATTGCTCACAAAACATTCAAGACTGTTTCATAATAAGACATGACTCACCTTTCATACCCAACCTTCCGTTAATATGGAAGACAGAATGGAGATAACGCAGCAAGATAAATGTCCAACAGTCTCAAACCTGCTATCTTTCCAAGTCACATCTAGTGATCATTTATTAGTTATGGGTGTTTATTTATTTACTTATATG
The DNA here is from genome assembly GCA_027497455.2 of Sardinella longiceps. Taxonomy (NCBI): domain Eukaryota; kingdom Metazoa; phylum Chordata; class Actinopteri; order Clupeiformes; family Clupeidae; genus Sardinella; species Sardinella longiceps. Next base: position 26,014,900 of record JAODXP020000022.1, on the reverse strand, counting down.
TTATGTGCTACTCAAATACTTTTTAAATGCAACTTTTGAAACTCATCTCTTTTGTGAACTTGAGCAGCTACACAGTCATGTGGGGAGATGGGAGTTAATGTCACTGTGTGTTGTACTTGTATGACTAGCATGGGACACACAAAGGAAACTTGGACCTTAATGTGAATGTGAGTTTACTTACACTAATTAATCACGTGTAATACACGCATTATTGTGCAACCGATGCCCTCCACACACACACACACACACACACACACACACACACACACACACACACACACACACACACACACACAAACACAAACACACACACACACACACACACACACACACACACACACACACACACACACACACACACACATGCCCTTAATTCACACCCTCACCTGTAGCAAGGGTAACTTACAGTAACCTAAGCAGGCTCTGCAAATAAAACTTTGCGTGGCTACTCTGAGAAGTCAAACAGTAAGCTACTTGAACAGTGCTGAGGAGCTTTATCAAAGGCTGCGCAAAACCAACTGTGACTAGCTATCCCATTTGTTTCCTCTGCTTTCCCGCCAGAACCTTTTAGCCTTGCAGAGTTCAGACGGCAATCCTGAAAGCACCTGACAGATCTACAGGAAGAGATAACTCATGATAAGTCTTTTATCGGCATGACGCCTGAAACAAAGTACTGCCAGGGACAGTGGGGAAAAAAACGATTTTGGCATCGCAGAAGTGTTTTGATTTTTACCACTTCCTTCTCCACATGGCTAAGTGAAACTTAAGCTAACTGCCTCTAAAACTCACTCACACCTTGGCAACCCCCTGCCACCCCCTCCCAAACCCCTCCTCTCTCACACACACACACACACACACACACACACACACACACACACACACACACACACACACACACACACCTCATCTCACAACTCTGCTGTCAATACCTTTACTGTACACAGGCAGTGAGAGCTAAGTCAAAGAGGATGGAATCACGTTAAATCTCAGCACTTTCAACTTGCCGACTGCCCTCCCTAACCCCTTTTATACACCTTCCTGTCGTGTTGTTTTTGGCTCCCACTTTGAAAAAGATGAAAGCAGGTAAAGGGCATGTGTGTGTGTGTGTGTGTGTGTGTATGTGTGTGTGTGTGTCGGGTGGGTGGCTGACTTGCGCTTTTGAGCTGCTGGCTGAAGTCTTGAGGCAGGTGGCCGGGGTAAAGTTTTGTGTGACAAACGATACAAAGTTCAGGTGCAGGGGTTGGGGCCGCAAAAGGGAGACTCAGTTTCAGGTGTTTATTTGAATGCTGCCTGGCCCTTGATCATAGCCGTGTGAAGGTGTGTGTGTTTGTATATCTTTGTGTGTAGATGTGTGTGTGTGTGTGTGACCCCTGGTTGTAACTCCGTGACTAGCATGCATTCCTACACCTACCTGTCATGGCTAACAATGCCCTTGATCCACGTGCGGACACACACACACACACGCACACACGCACACACACACACACACACACACACGTATTGGAATCAACTCCTTTCATGTGTCATTTGTACTTTTAGGATGCCTCATTCAAAGGGTGTGATGTCTTTAAAAGCACAAGGAAGGAGACGAGTGTTTCTCAGCAGTCTCTATATTATCTATAAAGACTCAAAGGCTTAAATCAGCTCTACAGATTTCATTATTTCTATCAATGCAAATCATTCATGCATGGAGAGAGAGAGAGAGAGAGAGAGAGAGAGAGAGAGAGAGAGAGAGAGAGAGAGTGAAAGAGACGGTCTTATTTTGCATTCATCAGCCTCTGTTCTCAGACAAAGGGTGAGGTCATCAACTGAAGATGAATCAGAACTGATAAGTTGTCTGGCAGCTGAGACAGATCTACTGGGACAATCCTTTTGTTAGCAGCAATGCTTCCTCTAACTTCCCCTAAAAACTAGCATGAAGACATAGTCATTTGTGACATGGCTTTGAGGGAAAAGAAAATATTTGAAACATATCACTCATGGAAAACACATTTTTGGAGTTTTTCTGTTTTCTAAAATGTATTAGCTTCAAGCAAGGGATTGTGACCCCGTGTGTGTGGTATGTTTTTGCCCCTGCAACCTGACTCTGATTCCTTTGGCAGGGGGTCACTGAGAGTGCAGTATAGTGACGCCCGTCTATTTTTTTTCTTTTTTTCTTGGGGGAGTGTGTGTGTCTGGGTGGGGGGGGTTGTCTGGGAAAGACATACAGTACGATACGCTCTCTCACTCGTGCAAAGAGCAGCCTTGGTTTCCTGCCTGTGCAGTGGTGGCTTCTCAGGGGTGGTGTAACGCTCCACTAGTGTCTACAACGCACGCCTGTCTACCCCTCTGCCTGCCTGCCTGCCTGTCTGCCTGAGTGGTTTTCTGCCTGTCAATCACTGTCTTGCAGCATGTGTATACACCTGCCTTTGTCTGTCTGTCTGTCTGTCTGTGTGTCAGTCTTTGTTCCCTTTTGCCGTCTTGTCTGCACGACCGTGAGAGAAAAAGTCACGAGACAACAACAGTTCCTGCAGGACTACCAGACAAATTCAATCACAGACGACTTTTACACAAGAAAGAAGACGGAGAGAGGGAGAGAGAGAAAGAGGCAGATGGGGGGGGGGGGGGGGGTTTGAGGGTGAGAAGGATAGAGAGAGAGGGGTGGAGTGATGGACACAAAGAGAACTATCTCCCAGCACGGCTATGCAACCAACTTAAGGCTGAAGCATGGAGCCAGAAAGCCACTTCCTGGAGTTCCTGAGCTGCTGGGTATTTTTATGCCACTCTGCACAGCGGCAGTGTGAGAGCATTTAGGTCGGACCGCCAGTCAGTCCTCGTCTAGACAGGAGGCTAGACTGAGCTCATTTGAGTGGAATCCAGCGAAAGCCACTGGGCCCGCACTGCTACAGGACTAATACAGTATCTGTGCACCTCCCAACCCACCCAGCAACACACACACACACACACACACACACACACACACACACACACACACACACACACACACACACACACACACCAATTCCAAACGTTCAGCCAGTCGCCAGCCACTGACTCCTCTTTGTGCTCTTTTTTCCCCCTACAGGGGCATGCCAACACACACACACACACACACACACACACTGTTCTTTTCTTCCACAGCACACAGCACTTCTGCAGCAACTTGACTGGGTACTGTGTGTTGTGTGTAAATGATGGGACTATGCATTGAAAAGGCCTTTTCAAAGAGGAGCATAGATCAACTCTATGCACATTTTCATGAGCGGCAAGGGCCACTTCTACTCCGTCTGCAGCATTTCATTTGAAATATACGTGTGGAGACGGGAGGATTACTTTTCTTTTTCCTTCTTTTTTTTTCTTTTTTCCGTTAAACAGAGCCGGGCTTGTCACAGACAGACCTGAGCAAACACTTACACGGACACACACACACACACACACACAGAGTGGCCGTTACTGAGCGCATACCTGCGGTGCTAGGCAATCGTCCTTCATGATGTGTGCTCTCATCATTGCGCTGACTCACGCCACGCGCTCAAGGACAACGCTGGCGACGAGCCGCTCACCTTTTCCCTATTTTCCAGGGAAACTTTTTATAGGTGCGCTATGAATAGCAACACCTGTTGAGTACACAAAGAACTCACGCACAGGGAAAATCAGAGAGAGAAAGAGACAGAGACAGTGACAGTGACCGAGAGAGAGAGAGAGAGAGAGAGAGAGAGAGAGAGAGAGAGAGAGAGAAAGAAAGAAAGAGAGAAAGAGAGAGAGAGAGAGAGAGAGAGAGATAGATAGATAGATAGAGAGAGAGAGAGAGAGAGAGAGAGAGAGAGAGAGAGAGAGAGAGAGAGAGAGCTCAGATGCTATCATAGGAGAAATAGCATGGTTGCTATTGTAACACACTGCCAAGAAGAGAGGGACTTCCAGGTAAATGACCGACTCTTCTGTGTAATTATTTCTATTTCCTTTGCTGTGCTACAACGAAACGGACAGCACCACAGGCTAGAGCAACTTCCTAATGCACATCCTGGATCCTGTCGCAACAAGCTGAAACTGCATTGGCTTTGCATTTTGTTTTTGCCGTTTGCCTGGTAATGTAGAGGACTTAGTGACTCACATTGACATGCAAATCACTAAACTTGTACCTTTCCAGAGAGAGAGAGAGAGAGAGAGAAAAAGAAATTAAAATCAAAGAAACCACAAAGCATGCATCCAAGTGGCATTAGAAAGATTGATGGCATAACCTAGTTGGCAAGTTGAAGCTGCAATGGTTTTGCGTTTGGTTGCAACTGTTTGCTTTTCCATTCTGAGCACTTGGTGACTCAAATGCAAAGGGCTAAATTTGCATCTGCCCAGAGAAAAAATCAAAATGAAAATCAAAGAAGCCACAAGGAGCCCCAAGTGAAATATGAAAGAATGAGGACATAACTTAGTTGGCGAAGCAGTGTAGTTTACTTCTAGTTAATTCCCACAATGCTTCCTGCTTTCAATCCATCATATATTAGCCCACAGGCTGCTCTGGGACAAACAGTGCAGAAGTCAAGTGTTTGTGTGTAGTCAATTCCATTGCATGTACAGTACGGCAGGACTCTATAGGATGTGTCTGTGACGCTCCTCTCCTTCATTTCTGAACACAAGAGCAGCATTTGCACATGTCTACAGGTTGCAGTGTTATTCAAACCATTCTCTTTCAGGATCTAATGCACATTATGCACAAACCCGTCAACATGTCCACCAAGAAGGATCTACCAAAGGTTTCAGAACAATGAAAATATGTAGGCCACTTCCTTAATGAGCTTATTTGCACATCAATATCACATAGCCTAGCTTGCCACATCTTACCACAGCTGTCCTCATTGTAGGATACTTTTTTTCACATCAACAACTCCTGCCTAGGGATCAACTGATGTAAATTAGCCCTAAGCTATAATCACGCTCAGTCGAATGCTGTGCATTGCCCCAGTTAAATAAGGACATCAAGTATTTGTGTGTTCTCAATTTCATTGCCCTCATGACAGGACACAACAGGAGAGGCCATTGGCAAATCACTCCTTTAGTTTTGAATGCAACACAATAATTTGCCCATGTCAGGTTGAAGTTGTTATTCAAACAACTGACATTTGCAGGATTCCGTGATGTGCTATGCAAAAAAAAAAACAACAACAAAAAACAAACAAACAAACAAACAAAAACAGCAATAACAACAACAAAAAACCAAA
>JAODXP020000022.1:25997208-26004708 GCA_027497455.2 Sardinella longiceps | reverse complement strand
CGCCTGCTTGGCAGTTAATGATTGAAGGGGAAGTTTCGTTTCAAGGACAGAAACGCTGGCCAGGTTCCTCCTTCACTTCTAAGAATTCACACACCCCCCGGGGGGGCCTCCAACAAACTGAAAATGAAATGCTTCCCTGAAATGGTGAGAGCTTTCTCTCTCGCTCTCGCTCTCTCTCTCAAAAAAAAACTCCTCCCTTCAACCCCACACCCTGCACTTTTCTCACCATCCAAAAAGAGTGAGAGTGTGTGTGTGTGTGTGTGTGTGTGTGTGTGTGTGTGTGTGTGTGTGTGTGTGTGCAAGAGAGAGATAGAGCCTGAGAGAGAACAGAAGCCCTAATAAAAACAGGGAAGTCACCCACCCAACACAATAGCGATGCCTCGGGGAGGAGTAGATGGCACTGCAAGCAGCAGAGAGGTTAAACTGATCTCCCTCCACAGCTGATATTGCTGGGAAAGACGTGTTAACAGCCAACGGGGGAGAAAAAGAGAAAGAGAGAGAGAGAATGACACAAAGAAAGTCTGCTGTGTATGTGTGTGTGTGTGTGTGTGTGTGTGTGTGTGTGTGTGTGTGTGTGTGTGTGTGTGTTTCACTAATTCACCACTGGGATAAATGCAGACATCAATTTTCCCCTCAGGGATCAAAAGAGTTTATATACAGTACTTAAGTAAGGATGAGGTTTGGAGAGAGAGAGAGAGAGAGAGAGAGAAGGGAGGGAGAGAGGGAGGGTGAAAGACAGTGATTAGTGTGGAAGGAAACTAAGAGCAGTAATAAGTCACTGCTATCAGAGCGGTTGAGGCACATTTACAGCCGTGGGATGTTGAGACCACTGATTATCTTATCAGAGAGCCATCAGGCACATTTATTAGCCACCACCACTGCTGCTGCTAATGCTGCTGCTGCCGCCTTTTTCCTCTGGGGAAGGCTGCACAAGATGCTATCCTACATACTTAGAAGTGCATACATGTGTGTGTGGGGCAACTCTAACCAAAAGGGTGAAGGTGGTTATGGTCTGTATTATATAGTGTGTGTGTGTGTGTGCGTGCGTGCATGTGTGTGTGTGTGGAGGGGGCATGGTTCTGGTAATCATTATAAGCTCCTGTATGGAGGGGTTTCTAAGTATTTGTGTGCCTGTGTGTGTGTGCCTGTGCATGTGTACAAATGTGTGTTTCAGGGTTTTTCTGTCTAACTGGAGGTGGGCTGGACCTAATGGGGTTAGGAAAGTCACAGGGAGAGGATAGGATAGGGTGGGATAGAAGAGAGAGAGAGAGAGAGAGAGAGAGAGAGAGAGAGAGAGAGAGAGAGAGAGAGAGAGAGAGAGAGAGAGAGAGAGAGAGAGAGAGAGAGAGATTCTTTCCCCATGGGAAGAAGAGAATATCACCCCACCACTGGCCCACTCAACCCAACTACCCCTTTGACTTTTGCAGGGCCAAGGGCATATCAATGCAACTTCAAGGCTGACTAAGTAACATTTTGGGTGCCAGAGGCAACCTCACACAAAAATTGAAAGTGAAAGTTTGGTGTTATTCAAGCATAGCTGTGTTGCGTGAGCCTGCTGATTTTACTAGATAGCAAGTGGGATGAAAGAATTTGGAACAACAGGCTGAACGCGAACAAGCACTTGAGTAAATGGAACAGACAACATTCAAAGCATTCATGTTCTGCCTGTGTCATTCCAAATTCTTTCATTCCAATCACTGTTTAGTGCAGTCACCTGGCTATTGCAACAGGTCTATGCCTGAATTACACCAAACTGTCACTTTAAGACACAAACAAACAACAAAAAAATGGCCAGTGGGTCACCCCTGGGAACATCAAAATCAAACTGCTTTGACTTCCTCATCTTCACATTTACTGTATACATTAATATCCATTTAAAAATTGTGTCCGTGTATATAATTTTCTTTTATTATCAGAGGGCAGACACATTTTGGTGTGCTCCTAGATGCACTTAATGATTCTGTGGTCAATCTGAGGAGGAAAAAACACCTTCCTAATAGTACAAAGTCTATTTGCGGGAAATTTGATGTGTCTGAGAAAATAAGAATGTAAGAATGGCCCATATGGTGAAAGACATAGCAAAGCAACTGTATTTATTTACCGGTCTTGGATTACATGTGTGTCTCATTTCCCCTTAAGGGGCCATGGCTATCCTTCTGAAGCTGCAGGCAATGGATATGAATCCTATGACTAAACTGCTATGCATTGTGACATAACCTCTCTGTGCAGCCTACAGTCATGCTGTGTGGCGTCTCAATCGCCTGGCCTGCCTGCCTGCCTGCTCACCGCCTGCTTCTACAATTAGAAATCCGGAGTTCAGAGACGCCAAACCACAACAATCACTCAGTGACCCACACACAATGCATTCTGGGAAGCCCGCCCCTCTCTAATGGCCCAAAATAAAGCTGACCGTAACTGCCATTAGTGCCGGTTGAGGAGGCCCACAGGTGCCTGTGAGGACCCGTAAGGACCCACCAGAGTGCAGCCCGCCTGGGTGGCAGTGCCGGTGGCGTGCGGTGGCACGGGCGGCTCCATGCCAGCTGCTTCCCTGGGTGTCTGATGGCAGGCAGGCGGTAGGGGGAGCAGCCGGGCAGGCGCGTGCCTTAGGGCAGCAGCGGGCATTAGTGTGGCTGGCCAGCTATGTGCACTGGCCGCCTACTAGGCTTTGGGGGGATAAGTAAGATCACACACACACACACACACTCTCTCTCTCCCCCCCCCTCTCTCTCTCTCTCATACACACACACACACACACACACACACACACACACACACACACACACACACACACAGACACACACACACACAGACAGACACACACAGACAGACACACGAGAGTCATGTGAGTGTGAGCAGTATGTGTGTAGTGTGTGTGTGTGTGTGTGTGTGTGTGTGTGTGTGTGTGTGTGTGTGTGTGTGTGTGTGTGTGTGTGTGTGTGTGTGTGTGTGTGTGTGTGTGCATGTAAGTATAAAGGCATGTGTAGAAAGGCTAAAAGGGTGTAGACCGCAGGCATGCATGTGGTCATTCCAGAACTAATCATGTTCATCTTATACACACACACACACACACACACACACACACAAATAAAGCTGTGTGATACGTGCTACTGCAGGATTACTTTCTTTGCAACCCAAACATGCGCGCACCCATACCCACCAACACACACACATCCCTGCAGGTGACTCAACCCCCGCAAGGACGTACCCTTTCATAACGAGCGGGAAAAGGAATTTGAACTCACATGTCAACTGGCGCTGCATGCCATTGCTTTCAAACTTCAAATCCACGGCAGTACTTTTGGGAAGTGCCCTATGAGACTTCAGCAGTCCATTCAGCTTAATGAAGCTCTTGTGCAACCACAGCACAGGCCAATCAAGCCTCTTTTAGAATGTTAACAGATCAGCTTGTCCTGATGGGAATCTGCATGAGGAGGTTCTTGTACCAAGGCTACTACAATCCCCCCCCCCCCCTCCTCTCCATCTCTCACTCCCACTGCCGCCTGCCATCCATCGCTCCCTTCCCTCCTCCCTATCCCTCTCTCTCTCTCTCCCTCTTCCTCTTTCCTTCTCTCTGACTAATGTGCCTGATATGCTCCTCTGTGTTTAAGCCCTCAATGGGCCACCCATCAAGACAGTGCAATGACTAGCCTACATAGAGCATCAAGTGTGTGTGTGTGTGTGTGTGTGTGTGTGTGTGTGTGTGTGTGTGTGTGTGTCCAGAATATATACAGTATGTGTGTGGCTTTTGTCTATAAAATGCTAAATTACCCCACACATCAAGGCAGACTTATGTGTGTGTGGCATGGCTCTCCCCCACTGCGATAGCAAGTACAAGCACAATGTGCAGATCACCACCATCCGCAAGATAAGAGGCTCTCTGGAGCCACAATAAATAAGCAGCTGTCTTTACATAATTGAGTTATTAATTAAGTTAAGTAAGATAATTAAGTTAGCAACAATGTCAGTTTTAATGCAATTTCCCATTGCCAACTAACTAAGTTGCTAACTGGTTAGCAACTGTGCTTTTAGTTGATTTCCCAAAAGCATAGTTGCTAAATAAGTTAGCAACTTTGTTGGTTACAAGTTTGCTCTAAGTTCAGAACTTTGCTGATTGCAATCACTGATATGTATTCTTCTGAGATCAGTGGTTGCAGTGCAATTTCCCATAGCCAACTAACTAAGCTGCTAACTGGTTAGCACCTATGCTTTTAAGAAGCAGATGCCTAAGTGGGGCAGAGAGAAACAGGGTTGCACAGAGCTAGTGAAATATTCATTTCAAATGAGCCAGTGCAAGCAAAGAGAAAGAGACAGATATAGAGAGATTTGGAGGAAAGTGTGTGTGTGTGTGTGTGTGTGTGTGTGTGTGTGTGTGTGTGTGTGTGTGTGTGTGTGTGTGTGTGTGAATGCCGGTGGTTTGTTTGGAGTGAGGGGGGGAGGGAGGAAGGGAAGCGGTGGAGAGAAACCGGTGGAGACCCATCTGCAAAAGCACAGCACCACCCTTTCCCTCACGACCCGCTTTTTCCCTCAAAGAACCGCCAAAAAGAGTTTCCCCCATCAAAGGGCGGCTTTTTCAAAGGGAACAGCCAACCACCAACGGCCATTAGTCCGGCTATTAAAAACAAGCTTTTTCTGGAGCTGCTGCTGGACAAATATTTCCTTTTCCTCCTGTCTGCTGAGGGCAAAAAAGGTCTCAAATGTGGTGCTAAACAAAAAGAGAGAGAGAAAGAGAGGCAGACAGAGAGTAGAGAGAGAGAGTAGAAGAGAGAGAGATGGACAGAGATACATAAAGACAAAGAGAAGCAGAGTGAGAGATAGAGATATGGCAAGGGATACATAGAGAGAGAGAGAGAGAGGGGGGGGGGGCAAGAGGCAGAAAGAGCAACAGGAAAGCCGGTCTATGTGTGGAATGCTTGGCATGTCTTGTCTGAAGAGGAGCAGGAGGACCTCCAGGAACCACATCAACAGAGATTCAACACCTCCATGGTGAGGAAGAGGGGCCACCCGCAGGGGGGAGAGAGAGAAAGAAAGAAAGAAAGAAAGACAGAGAGAGACAGAAAAATAGCGAGAAGAAGGAGGGGAATGAAGGGGAGGGAGGGAGAGAGTGTGCATACATGTGTATGTGTGCAGGCATGTGTGCAGGGGTCTGTGTGTGCACGTGTGTAAACGTGCATTCACACAGAGCAAGAGAGAACGTGAGAGAGAGAGAGAGAGAGAGAGAGAGAGAGAGAGAGAGAGAGAGAGAGAGAGAGAGAGAGAGAGAGAGAGAGAGAGAGAGAGAGAGAGACAGGGAGGGAGAAGGAGAGAGGAAAAGAGGGAGACAGGAAGAGAGAGTAGGACAAAGAGGCAAAGAGAAACAGGAACACAGAGAGAGAAACAAAGACAAAGAGACAAAGACAAAAAAAAGAGAAAGAGGGAGAGAGACTAAGGCGGGTGGGGGGGGGGGTTGAGGGGGTTGGGGGGGCACAAAGGAGAACAGTTGCAGACATGCCTTAAGACAGCATTCCAGAACAGTTCAAACGTGGATGAGGAAACACGTGCTTAGAGACACCATCTACACAAGCAAGCAAGAATGACAAAAATGCAGCACCCCCCCCCTCCCCAAAGCAGCCTTCACTCGGTCCTCAACGTGTGAGGCATCTTCCACATCCACTTGAACTACTGACGCCACCCAGCGCTAACGATAACCCCTTTAGCGCCCCTTAGCAAGGGACCAGGTCACGCTGAACCAGACCAGCTTCCCCCATAAGACCTTGCTGTACAGTACATGCTCATCATCTCCTCTGAAGCCTTCTGTTGCTCAGCTTTCCTCTAACACTGCTGCGCCTCAGCTTTCCTCCAACACTGTTGATGATGATGATGATGATGATGATGAATGATGATTATGATGATGAGGAGGGTGATGATAATTATGATGATGATGATAATTATGATGATCATGATAAGAAAGAGGAAGAGACAGAGCAAGAAAACAGCGGAATGCAGGAGATAAAGACAGAGTGTAAGGTGGCTATTCCCTCAGGTGTATGTGTCTGTATCTGTATCTGTGCGTGTGCGTGTGTGTGTGTGTGTGTGTGTGTGTGTGTGTGTGTGTGTGTGTGTGTGTGTGTGTGGTTTGATTGTGTGTGCACGGTGTATGCGAGACTGTGGTCGTGGAGGGGAACCCGATCTGCTGTGACCCAGTTGCTGTGGTCGGCCAGCGCTGAAGTAGGCTACTCTGCCAGTAGAGTAGAGCAGGGCAGGGCAGGGCAGGCAGGGCAGGAAACCAGGTGAGACTCACAGCCAGGTGCACAGGTGGACGTGTCAAGAGATGGCACCACCTCCAACACAACACAGGAAAAGAGGAACATCCTGCTCAGAAATCAAACATGCGTGCACGCGTGCATGAAGCTCTGCGGATTATTGTCAGGTTCTGCGGAATAGACTTTCCCCTTCCTTTCCCCGACAAAAACAAAGCAATCATAACACTTCACATATGTTTCAGTGATGGGATGATCTGTGACAGGTTGATCTGTTGCTTGCACTTGGCTGACACTGCAGGTCAACACAAACTGGTAATGGTGCTTATTTGTCTTAATCACTCAAACAAACACCTAGGGGTTAGTTTTGGTTTGACATGGGCTTTTGACATTCAAGGAAGAAAAAAACAAAAAAACAAAACAAGATTTGGAAGTTGGAAGCCAAATCAGGAACAATTTGACAAAAACAAAATGCCAGCTGTCATTACTACAGAATTCCTGCGGTGTTACAGAAATAGCCTAAGAGGAAGCTGAGTTAGTGCAAATGCTGTCAGCACTGGCAAGGAACGGTGCAGAGCACATGTCACAGTCACAGTCAAGTCAAGTGTCCACCGGCAGACTGACCGACCGACTGGACCGTGGTGTGACCTGTGGCTCAAACGAGTGTGTGACTCAAGACTGACCTATTTTCACACACTCCGTCCTCCGTTACTGTCTTGCATGTAGACCGGGAGTTATGTGATCCGACCAGCGCTTAACCACAGCACACATTAGTAGAGGGTGTCTGTGTACAAGCTGTCCCTCCACACACACACACACACACACACACACACACACACACACACAGTGAGAAAAGCAGCAACGTTCTGACATTGTTCGGTTACAGGACACCGGGTTATTGTTTTGCACTTCGCCATGTTGTCTTCCAGAGGTCAGTTTCAGCATTCAAGAATTTCCTGAAAATGCCCTTATCTGGGGCAGTTGCATAACATGGACTAGTTCCATGAAAGTGTGACAGAACGAACAGTGTGTGTGTATGTATGTATGTATGTATGTATGTATGTATGTGTGTGTGTGTACTGTATGTGTGTATAATGGAAAGAGAAAGTGTGGCAGCCAATCTTTTCTGAAAGCTCCTGCTGAACACTGCATGCAGAGGAATAATGGCCTTAAGTGCATGAAGGATTCAGCTACCCTCCTCTTTCCTCTCTTCTCTTTTTCACCCCTTTTTCACTCTCTTCTCTTTTTCACCCCCTTACTGCCA
>JAODXP020000022.1:25739708-25992208 GCA_027497455.2 Sardinella longiceps | reverse complement strand
GCTCAGATGTACTGTACTACGCCTACAACTACTAAAACTTCTGACCATTATGGTATCATTAACTTTCTGGGGATTGTTATTGTTAAAAGGTAACCTTTCAACTCACACATCTGTAACAGTGATTAGACTAACACAAATATTACACTGTAATTATATCAAGATAATATGCTGCAGTTAGCAAAGTGCAATACAGCGGTATGGCATTCACTAAAATTCATTTTGATGCTGAGATGAGGCCCATTAAATTTTCAATCTTCAATCAGCCAATGAGCTCCAAAACCCTTCCAGTAGCACAAAGTGCACTACAGCATCTGCCTCTACTACACATTAATCTTGTTTACTTCAACAAAGAGGCCTGAAAAAAACTCACATAGCAATATTCAGCTGATGACTCATCAGTCACATGGCAGGTGACATCATTGGCCTCTTCATTGACAAGATAAATGAGTCACAGCAAAGGAAAGTCCCTCATTCCAGTCTGACACAACAGAGGAACTCAGAACTTCTCTAAATCTGGACAGGGGCCAGTGCTGAGATATATGGGAAAGGTCATGTCTACCAATTTCTTGCAAAGCCAACACTTTCAGAGAGAGACTGAGAGAAACCCTGTAGATTATGCTGAATGAGAGTGGGAGTGAGTGATTGAGTGAATGAGTGAATGAGGAAGAGATCACAATAGATGAAAACTGTTTTCCTGATTCCCTCTTCAGATAGAGGGACCAGATGTGTTGAATATCAGATCTAATACAATACTATGCTATGCTGTCCACATTAATTCACATTAACATCAGCATGCAACAACAGACAAAACCTCATTCAAAGACAGGAGAGAAAGGATTCTGAAGGCCATGGCAACATGGCAATTAATCAGACTCAAACAAATGACATAAACACTTAAAACACTTTCAAGGTAGTTCACAGACAGTATTTCACACACACCAACAACAGTTATATCTCAGTGTGGTAAATATATGCCACAATGGCATTCTGGACATCTTCAAATCAACATTGTCCCATCCCCACACAGCACATGCAATACTCCAAGCTACCACAAGAGAGCAGTGTCCTACCACACACAGTGCTGTGACAAGGGTTTTGAGAGGGATGTTTATGCTCCTATGCCATACATAATTGATGTTGTTAGACAAGGAGGTCATCTGATCACTTCACAAAGCCCTTGTCCCCAATAAAGAGGGCCACCCAGTCCATTTCCTAATGAGACAGACAGCAAACATATGCTCACTGTTACTAAGCAGAGACAAGCACTCAACAAGACGAGGGAAGAGAGATGGCCTAAGACCATTACATCACACAAAAGAGGGACTGGATTGACTGAGTATATAAGCAGAGTGCTGCTGACTTTGGACATATGCTGGCTTTACAGACCTGGCCGTCATTTCAGACGCATGGGTCAGACTGAGACATACAGTAATTCTCACACTATGGCTAAGGCTGGGCCAACATTTCAGCAGGGCTGTAACTCTTTCAGATCATAAGCACAAATACATTTTTCGGCCCTCACTCTCTATCTTTAAACACCAACCCCATCCTCTCTCTCTCTCTCTTTCTCTCTCTCTCTCTCACTTTCCACATCCCCATCAGTGGACAATAAAAGCAAATTGAATAAAATCCGGAGCATTATTTCATTAAATAATTAATTAAATTAAGAGGATTACTGCCCAGACTCAGACTACACACCCAGATATAATTAACCAATCCTAAATATATTACCTTGACACAAAATATCACTCTGTGGAAAGAATCATATCAAAACCACAGCTGAAATAATGCATCTACTAATTAATATAACAACAACAAAAAAATCTGCACATTATCAAGTCACGTACTGTAACTTTTTCAGGTCGTGGGCTTCATAATGCAAGTTATCTGACTGCCACACTCACCAAAATCAAAGCGTGCCTTCACACTCAATGTCTAAACCCCACTTGCAGCTTTCAAGAACAGCACTTGTGGGTTAAGCTACAGTAGCAGCCCCTGCTAATGACTGGTTAGGCTCAACTAGAAACAGTGAGTCTCAATGAAGAGGCTGTAGTCTACGCGTCACTGTGGGTGAGCTCTCCAATTTGCTATGCTGGTAAACATGTACAAAGAGATAAGCAGAAGTGACTGTTAGCATTTTAGCGCCCTGGAGAGCGCCACTGGTGTGGCTTAGTGCTTAGATAAGCAGGGTGCCAGAGGCAGCTCATTTAACATGGTGATGTACTTGTAAAGTAGCATGCTAACTAGCAATTGACTGGCAAACCAGCAAACTTGATTTTACTTAACTAGCAAACTTTGAGACAATTTAAACCTGGCTTTCACATCCAAAGAGGGCTTGAGAGCTTTGCATTGGCTATCTGACAGGAGCTATTTCTGTGGAAGGAGTGGTGTCAATATTCACACCATTTGAGAAGCAACAAGAGAGATGATGAATCTGACAGCCTTGAAGAGGTTGGGGGTTCTCATCATCGCCTTTATGTGTAGTGGCCACAAAAAGCAGCCAACCTGCCTGTGGTTCTTTTCAACATCCAAACAATAGCATCTAGGCTATTAAATGCAAAGTTCAAAGGGGACAAATTGAACACTTCAGACAGGGGTCACGGAGTACAACCTGTGTCATCAGTGAACCTTCAGCAGTTGAGATAACTGCTTGTTGCATAATGTACACGGCATGCATACGTAAGACATAGAATATGACCAACCTTGATATCTGGCAGTTGGAAAGTGCCCTGGATGCCCAGATTCAATGATGAACGGAGAAGAACCTACAAATGTGTGGAAGAAAAAAAGGAGAAAGACCAGTCAGGACAAGTACTGTACACAATGCCTGCAGTGTTTCCACCATGCTTTTTATCAGCAACAACTGTGCAGCATCAAAAGCAGCTATGGACAAACTCCCTGTCTGACAGGGAAAACATCTCCGTGCTACCACAGAACAACCAAATGAAGAAAGGCAGACTGCAACTTCAGACATACTGTTAAGTATGTCAGTGTAGATGCAGAACGCAGTAAATGACGATGTGTGAGAGACTGTGTGGTTTTCTTTTCTGGAGCACTACATGAAATGAACTCCTGACCTCATCAGCGCTTGATCATGGAGCCCTGCTGAGAATTACCCTTCAAGCCCTTTAAAAAGCATCCTGAGTCAAAGTGAGATGGAGATTTTGAAGGGGATCAACCATACACGCACACAGACAGGTGGAGTTACAGTCTTAATTAATGCCTGTGTGTGTGTGTGTGTGTGTGTGTGTGTGTGTGTTTTCACTGCATTCCAGTGAAACCAGTACTTCAGAGCCTTGCCTCCAAGTCATCTGCTCCTAGCCACTGTGGTGTAAACTAAAACCAGTCACTAAACCTCCACACAGAGCAGAGAGAGGGAGAGAGAGATGAAAACACGACAGAGGAGAGAGAGGTCAGAAATGATCTTCCTGGTTGGGCTTCCCGAATGCTCCGAGAGCCACAATAACCACTGCTCAACAGGAATGTCCAAAAAAGTTCTTGTGTGTAAACTATATGGGAGAGAGGGGAGGGGCTAAAAAGAAAAAGATTTTTTGTTCAGAACATCAATGATGAACAAAGCACTGTTGATTGAGCTGATCGAGTTTTTGCCTCATCAGATCAGAGTAAAGTAGCTTCCAGACTTCCCCAACAAACGCCAACAAACACCAACAGTTGGGTCAATGTGGACCATCAGTTTGCATTTGTTTGTTATTTCCTTTTTAGGAACAGTTGGAAGAGTTCAACATGTTCAGTCGGGTCAGGTGGAGTAGTAGAACGTCTGACCAGTGTAGACAGTTTTCCAACAAACTACAACATTCTAAAGGTTTGTTCCCATGACAACTAACCATGATGGTCTGGGCTGACCTTAACAGAAGAAGTGATGAAGACCCATCGACTGATATGCTGATGTTGGTATGTATGAGACAAGAAAGTTTTGAGCTTTATTGTCAATCATTCAATCAATCAGTCAACTGTTAGCCATTAGAGCAATTTTTTCACTATCGCACTCCTGGGCTGATATGCCAAACCTGGATTAAAGTGTCGCTCTCATGGAATGTTTTTGGTCTTTTGGACTTGTACCGATGAGTTGGCCAAGTGGTAGAACTTCCGTTCTTCAATCATGAAATCCACATCAGGTGGACATCAGGTGATGCCCAAGATGATCATAAAAATGGTGCCTAGTGCCTCTAGCCTGGCGCTCAGAAATCTAGATGGAGTGGGTAAAGTTAACACCTGGGACTAACTACCCCCCCCCCCACACACACACACACACACACAACTGTAGTCATACTGCCTTGTACAGCCATGTGGCCTTGGGTTAGGGAAACGGAGATGGGCACCGCCCAATGCAGCACATGGTGTGGGAAGCTTTTTTTTTTCTATCTGCACTCTGCTTTGCATTGCCTTGCACTGTAATTAAACAAGCGTTCAGGGCTAGATCAACCCATAGCGCTGCTGGTCAAGGTTGGCGAGTGTAAACAGGGGAGCAGCAGACTACCAGGCCTGTGTTTTGCTATCTCCGACATTCTGCAGCTACTTCTGTGCTATTTAAACACGTTTCCCCGAAACTTAAGCAACCAACCACACACTACTGTACACATCCTTTATGCCTAGATTATTTTACATCAGTTTTGTTTCAGTGAAAACCTCCACTAAGGTTTCCTTAGTCACACAGAGGAAACGGTCCAGTAAGGGAAGGGACTAAATTGGCAAACACAGTGTTAGTGCATGTGTGCATTTCTGCCTTTCACCAAAGTGTGTTCCAGTCAAGTCTGAGTCAATTGTTTTTCTGGTAATTGGCTAGTAAATTTCCAGTGACACACCACGGTCCGGGCGGATAGCCAAGCAGCTCTGGAGTCAGTCAAGGGCTCAAGTCAAATCTCTTTGCAGCCTTTATGATGAAATAAAGACAGTGTTCACCGTGGAAACGCAGCATCAGGACGTTTATCAGTGCTCGATGTAAAATGCATTAGTCTTTTCAAAAAACGAATCCTAGCCCAGGCTTTGGACTGGGGCTATTGCTAAGCAACAGGCATGCAGGTTCAGAGAAACGGCTTATGTAAAGGCAGAGCTGATTGGAAGCACAGGCTTATTTACTGGAGTGACAGGGACATGGGGACAAAAGTGCACACATACACACACAGAGAGAGAGAGAGAGAGAGAGAGAGAGAGAGAGAGAGAGATCAACAGTAGAGAAAGAAGCCTAGATTTAGATGTTTTTCAAATCAGATACCATATATTCCTCCATGAAAAAACTCCAGTCACCACACACGCACGCACGCGCCCACACACACACACACACACACACACACACACACACACACACACACACACACACACACACACACACACACACACACACACACACACACACACCAATCCTCCCAATCACAATTCTCATCATCGGGAAACTCCTGAAAGGCACAGTGAGGGTATATAATAGTAACCCTATTACTAAATGTGATGTTCCATAGAGAAGAGCCATACTAAGAGGGCAGAGCCATACTAAGGGGGAAGAAGTATACTAAGGGGGAAGAAGCATACTGAGTGGGAAGTACAAAGTTATGTCCTTCATAAAGGTTGAGTTTAGAGCAAATGGTCCTTCACTAATTCCTCTTTGTGTAGAACGAAGGAGATCTTTATAGTGATATAGGCCTACGGTGTAGACTGTGTGGTAAAACGGGGCATAAACATGAAAATACACAGCAGGACAGGTGGACTCCAAATACCACTGAGACCCAACAACAGGACTCTGGCTGACTGAACAAAACAAGCAGCCGCCAGGCTCAGCCACCACCAGGCCAAATGGTTATATGGATCGCTAGGCAACAGGCAGGAAACTCGTCATGGAGACGAGAGAGAGAGAGAGAGAGAGAGAGAGAGAGAGAGAGAGAGAGAGAGAGAGAGAGAGAGAGAGAGAACAAATGATAGAGTGAGGGGAAGAGAGAGAAAGAACAATCCTTGTAAAATGCTTTACTGAATCATAAAGTCATAAAGTGTAAAGCAAATACACTTCCACTTCCCCCCATTCTATGGCATGGCGATTCGAAGCTTGACAGCCTTTACACTTTTCACTTACAAAACAACAACTTTAAATAAATAAATAAGCAAACAATTGAATCGATTTAAATAGGCTTTTATCCACAGAGGGAGAACACTGTAAGGGTGAGATGAGAACAGTGAAAAGATGAATGCATATCTGTATTTTCCTGTGTTGTTTTATTTTCTCACTTTATCATCTGTGTCCCCCTTCCTTGCTTGTCTATTTTCATTACTCCTAATGAAATGTATTAATTGTACTGCTGCTTTCAAGATTTGACTTGTGTTTGTTAGCATGATGGCGGTTCCGTTGGTTTGTCTTGTTGTGTTCCTCCTTTTTGTTATGTTTTCCTTTTACGTGCCCTTAAAAGTCAACAAAAAAAGTGAATTACAAAAAAAGATGAACGCATGGAGGAGAGGAGAGGAGAAACGTGGTGGCCAAACCATCCTACAGGTCACGTTTACACTAAAACAAACACTGGCACTTATGGCTGCCCTAAAAATAATACACAAACCTTAGCTTGGGGTAACTAGCACCATGTAAGACAGCAGCATCGCCTGCCTGTACAAACACAGGCAAAGGCACAACACAGCCCATCCACAGTCTATTTTTAACCCAATGGAGATCGGAGCAATGCCAGAGCCCCCCCAATAGCTCCATCAATACAGCACGCCTGGCTCTGAAATGGACCATCCAGCCACATATCTACACTAATCATATCTAAGTAGCAGGCCCAGCCCTGGGCCCATTTGGAATTCTACTGGGTGCTGCAGAGAGCTTGAGCGTGTATGAGGGTAGCACAGCTCTGGACACAACCGAGGTGTTGAAATGCTTTGTTACCTACTGTGTTCCGCAGTTGCTAGGCAACCTGTTACTTCCTCAACCCGTCTTATGTTTGCCTTGTTGGAGCAGGAGCTGGTGTGTGTGTGTGTGTGTGTGTGTGTGTGTGTGTGTGTGTGTGTGTGTGTGTGTGTGTGTGTGTGTGCACTGTCTTTAGATGCCACGAGGGGAAACTAGGAGATGGAGTGTGTCCACAACAGCACCCCACACAAACACACACACACACACACACACACACACATTCAGACAAACACTCACACACAGACAAACAGTCTCTTGAGCCCTTATTAAGAGGGTATCAGGCTGGTGCCTAGAGCCGCGTTGCGACTGACAGCTTGAGTCTGGGTGGTTCATCAGAGCCGCTGCGTGGCTTTTGCCTGCTGACCTCTGTTGTCTCCCGACTGAGCCGCCAGCCTCGGCTAGTGTAACAGCCATTTATCAATCAGCTGGCAGGCTGGGGGCCCTTGAACGTGCCTGTTCTCTGCTTCTCAGGTGACAACAACAGCTGGGGGGTGTGGGTAAGCGGGGCACGCTGTTGCATCACCTTTCACTTCCTCCAGGGCAAACGCTTTGCTGCAAGGGCGTTCTACTAGTCCGGACATCCATCATGCATGTGAGAGCCAAGGCCAAGCCTCAGTACTGCAGCACAGGCCAGCAAGACACTCTAGTAGTCAGTCAGTCAGTCAGTTAGCTGGCTAGTGGACTGGTGGGTCAGTGGAACTCTCCTCTCTTGCTGTAATTAATGGCTTGTATCCGTGCTGTGAGCCACTGGCTGAGCCGTCTATGCGAGGCTGATAAACGAGCCTGGGCTGGGGCTGAGGCTGAGAAAGCATACATACACTCAGGGAAAACAGAGAGGGGGAGAGAGAGGGAGAGAGAGAGAGAGAGGGACAGAGGGAGAGAGAGAGAGAGGGACAGAGGGAGAGAGAGAGAGAGAGAATAAACCATAGGGATGGACAGGAAGAGGAAGTGTGAAAACAGAATCCGACTAAATAAGTGTGAGTGGAAAAAGATGAATGGGGGAAAGGAAGAGAAAAACAGAGAAAAGAAGATAAAGAGAGAGGGAAGATGAAAGTGGTAATAAAAGTCAGAGTGGAAAGGGGAAGAGATTGAGGTGATAGTCAAACAGAGGAAGAGAGAGAGAGAGTTAGGCTTAATGAGAGAGAGTGAGTTAATGAGAGAGAGAGAGAGAGAGAGAGAGAGAGAGAGAGTCTCCACTGAGAGGTAGCGCAGCACTAATAAATGAGTGAGTTCTCTAGGGGCGTACCTAATAGGACTAAATATGTAATCCCAATGCTCGCTGAGCTCCTCTACTGGGACCACCCACTGGTGTTACTGGTATACACCACAGACCACAGACTCCCCCAAAGGAAGAGATCTGATTGGGGATGGTGTTTAATAAGCTCTGTTCCTGTCTTTTGACTTGGTCTCCAGTCAGCTATACTATATTATCCAAAAAACACTATCAATGGGAATGAACCTTACTAGTGTAATGTCAAACACGTCTAAAACACCTTCATCTTCACCATCATCATGATATCCTCTGAAGTGTTACCGGTAGCTTGCAAAACTAGTGCCAGGATGGCTGAGATAGCTCACGTTAAATACAAGTCGATGCAAGTCAGTTCAAGCTCAGTATTCCATGATCTTTGGTTCAAGTTGCTTTCTCTACCATTACATCCATAATACACAGTATGAAACGCTGATTTCACACACTGGAAATGAATGTACAGATAAGCATTACTGTACTTATGACTCTGCTCCATGAGGCCATTTTCATTTATAAGTACACTCCGGTACAAATCTGTAGCTCATCCAAGGACATGCTGAAAGAAGGAAAGGGCAGACTTGACTAAGGGTAGAGTAATGAACATAATGACTTGTCTAAATACACTACAAATGTACATACAGATTCCTGTGTATGGATGGGGATTCTGTGCTTCCTGACCTGCTGTTACTGTATGAATGGATTGGCAATGATGTGGCATATGATGTGACACACACACACACACACACACACACACACACACAAACACAGAACAATCAGCTCTTCACAGGGACAGTTCTTTGTATGGCTACTGCCACCAGCGTCTCCAGGGCCAATGAAAACACGGAAGCCTGTTTCCACAAATAACCCACAACACTGCTCCTCGCACAGAACTCACAAACTATTCCCTGTGGATTGCACATACAAGCAGACTCACGCACACACACGCTTGCGCGCACACACACACACACACACACACACACACACACACACACACACACACACACACACACACACACACACACACACTCCCTCTCACCCCTTAAATACTATTCTGACAACACTGCTCTTCTCACAAGCCCACTCACAAACTATTCCCTTTGGATTACACACCCACACACACACACACACACACACACACACACACACACACACACGCACACGCACACGCACACACACATGCTTCTTCACAAACACACAATCTCCTTCACCCTTTAAATACTATTCTGATGGAAAGAAAGCAATTTTCACGCATGTTTCACAACAGCACCCACACATGGGACTGAACGGCCCTGAGCAGATTGGGAGTGAAACTCACAAGGACGTCACAAACCCCGTGTGGACGCCTCTGACTGCGTCTGCCTGGCCAACTCGGCCATGTTGTTTGTTCGCCCATGAGACTGACATGATGCACGTGACGCATGTGAGAAAATGACAGCCTTCACAAATACTGTACATGAGGGAAAGAATCTTAACAATCATCACAAAATAACACATCGCATCAGAGACACTTACATCCTTAGAGGGACTTTTGATTGCATGGACCTTTTTGATATTAGCTTTCTTTAATCCCACTTCTCCACAGCATCATCATGGCCCAGATTCTGCTTGATCTGGGTTGGACTCCACAGACTTCTTTATCAGAAACTGTATGATGCCTTGCTGCTTGCTGTAATTCATAACGCCACTTACATTTGTCATTAAAGCCTGACTATCCACGCCTGCTTTGTAAAATAGGTCCAATGTGGAATTTAGCCAATATTATGCCTACACAAAAAAAACTAGAAAAGCAATCAGTAAGCGAAAACCTTCGCCAAGGCAATATGGTTGCTGACACAATATAAATTCCAAATGGTGATCTGGCTCACCAACTGACACAAAAATTGAATCAACTGCTCCTTATCCTAATACATTTGTTGTCCACTAAAATTCATCCAAATCCATGCAGTAATTTTCAGACTATTTTAGTACAAAAAAAAAAAAAAAAAACATAGACAGACAGACAGACAGACAGACAGACAGACAAACCAATGCCGGCAAAAATATGATTTCCTTGGTGAAGGTCAAATAAAAAAGAAAGCAGATAAGAGAGAGATCAAGTGAGACAGTAAACAAGGTCAGACTAAAACCAAAAGACCAAAAAGCAAACGGCCACTGGACGCAGCTACTTTATGCCCGGCAGCTCCAGTTACTCCACACAAGTGAGATAAGGCCAGCTGAGCGTTTCCATCCCATCATCCACTGTCCTCCGTTGGCATGGTAACCCATCTCTAAAACTCAGTGTTATCCCAATCAGTCGTGCCTGGCAGGCCTTGACCCGTCCTTGCTGGAGTAATGGGGTGAAGTTAGCCCTTGTTAGCCAATTTCAGGCTTGAGCTCAGACTGGACTGGACACTAGAAACTAGTGTTGAAACAGTTTTGTTATGCAGGTATGTCTAGAAACTAACCATAGGGCCTCATTAGCTGTTCTCTCAAGTTTGGTCGAGCCAATCACATCACTATATTAATATCAAATTCACCAAGTGCTGTAGGTAGGAAAAACAATACAGGCCGAGCAGTGAACCTGCAACTAACACTAAGTGAATAGGGCATAACAACTTACTTTCAGTTTAATTTCATTATGCCCCATTCAGTCAGCATTAGTAATCCAGATCCATTAGTAATCTAGATGTAGCATCAAATTTTCTCTTCCTTTTTCTTAAATACAGCATTCAGGTACCTGTAACAACAGGCTATTGACTGATTCACAATGGATTTATCCTTTAATGTAGAGAGTTGCCCAGACATACCCCACTAGTAGCCTGTAAGGCCACTATTATGTGCAGAAGCAGTTTAAAAGACAACTGCTGACCCCACCTCTTTGATTGAGCACAGTCTATCAATCATACGCAGGCTATTTTGATATGGCTTTGCACAACAACTAAGATGATTTCTAATGCTCAATGGTGTGTTTTGCCCCCAACGGCACCTTCCAGGCCTAATAGCCTAGGCACTACTTTAACCCTAACTCTAACCCTAACCCCCTCAACCCTTAGCCTGACACGCCAGACTATATCATAAGAATGTATAGTCTGAAGACCACTGATAGACTGTACCGCAATGGAGGGGCGGGTGATTGCGTTGTCTTTCAAACTGCCTCTCCACGTAATAGGCTAGCGTTCCGGCCAGTGGTACCAGCTGGTATATCAAACTTTTTCCCGTAGCCCGTCGGTAACACGGCAAAGACATCTTTTTCAAAACGAAAAACTTCAGTGCACTTTCTTGTTTCACTTTCAAAGAAAACGACAAGTGCAATTCGTCCAAAACTAAAGCCAAAGACGATTCTGCTCTGATTTGAGCAGGGCTGTCGTCATCGTACAAGGCCCGCCTTACGATTTCCTGTACACATACCGCGCTGTGATTGGTTATCCGCCGCCAGAGGAAGGATACAACGGGTTTCTATCAGTGGCCTCTAGACGTACCTGCTGTGCAAATTAAAATTTGCTACCGCTAGGGGTACGTCTAGAGTTCTAGGCTACTCAACCCTTACCATAACTCTAAACTGAGGGGAGTAGTGCCTTGAAGGCAGAGCTGCCTGGAAGGCACTGTTGAGGGCAAAAAAGACCAAAGAGCATTTGGCTATAATCGTGATTTTACCCTACACTGACTACACAGTGAGACATAGACCACACTAAATCAGACCTTGGTAAGTGCCAACCTGACAAGCTTGTGCAGATAACTGACGCAATGAATGAATCCAAACAGTACAGATTGTGAAACAGGGCAAAAACAACATTCCACCATAACTCATAGCGACAGCCATACCAGACATACTGCACCCAGGAACAACACAGGAACACAATGAAATCAAAATCTTGTCGTCTCATGCAATATGTGGAAACACAGTTGAGTCAGGCCGAACGGAAACATACCAGCATAAACTGCATCTGGCTGTAAAAATAAGACATGCCATCACTGCTTTCTGATTTTGATAATCGCACCTACCGTAGCCAACTTATTTCACTAATTATACAAAACAGTACAAGCCAAACTACATCTACACTGTTGCAGCCAGGCCCACATGCCTCAGCGCTCTCTCTCACAGCGGGCAATGGAGCGCTGATGACTGAGAGTCTCTCACAAACACTTGAAAGAGCGAAACGTTTGTGTGTGTGTGTGTGTGTGTGTGTGTGTGTATCACTGCTATTCTGATGTGTGTTAGCTGGCCAGGCCAGAGAGAAGTGGAGCTCGTCTCGTGCATGCCCAAACAAACTAATTATAACTTGGTGCCTGGCTGGGCAGTTCCAGCAGGACTAAACACAACATAAGTGCCCATCACCAAGAGGCTGACTATAGTCAGAGAGTTTGGACTGGAAAACAGCAACGGGAACAGCAACAGCAACGATAACAAGTTGAAAAAGTTACTTGGGGAAAGGAAAACGTTTTTTGTTTGTTTTTGTTTTTTTTGAGCTGACGTGATGCACACACAACAAGGCCTTTTTATATGTGTGTTGGGCATTTTACTGACACTCAACTGTTGTACTGTAGCCTAGTAAACCTAGGGGGAAAGAACCTCAGATTCTTAAGCCCGATATTGATATGTTAGAACATCGGGGCCAGCCATAGGTAATCTAAGGTAATCAACAGTCATCATGGCATTTAGTCATGACAGGCAGGAGTCCTTATGTGTGTTTGGGTGACAGATTTGAAATGATGCCATTCTTTCCATTGTTGACGCAATTACAACTGAGTCAGACTGAATAAAACATGTTTGATATTATCTTAACTGGTCTCTCTTAAAGTTGCTATGATACCAGTTATAAAATTGAAAAGCTGACCACTCAATTGTTAGGCTAGTGCTCATAACCGGCTCCCAATGAAACCACAAGTCTATAGGTTTGGCCGGCTCAATCTCGTTATAATCGTGAAAGAGTGAGGAAATCGTTAAGCTTTCTGTTCCCAGCATCAGAAGCATGCATGTTTGAGCCAGACGCAGCCTCAAGTGACCCTGAAACACAACACTGCACACTGTAAATGACAAACTACCATAACAGAGTCAACCTCCAGAAAAGACAGCAGAAAAAAAAGGGGGGGGGGTTGGATGAGGGGACGCATTTGCAGGGTCAGACTGTTACAATGGCCAGAGCACACACACAAACACACAAACACAGACGCACACGTCACGCTACAGTGATAAAATGTGTTGTGCGTCAGCATGTCCCCATGCCTTGGCCTAGCGTAGAATGCCTGCTAGGAGCACGTCTCTGAGAGGAGAAGGCACTGAGGGAGAAAGAGAGAGAGAGAGAGAGAGAGAGAGAGAGAGAGAGAGAGAGAGAGAGAATGAAAGAGGGGGAGGGAGTATAGAAAGCTGGGCGAGAGAGACAGGGGAGTTAGAATGAGAAAGAGAGAGAGAATATTTAAGAGAAAGAGGGAAAGAGGGAGACAGAATAGGAAATAGGGAAAGAGAGAGAGAGAATAGGAAAGAGAAAGAGAGAGAGAGATGAAAGAGTGGTCAAAGGGGTCAGTACCCAGGACAGAGGTCAGAGGGTGGGCTACAGTAAAACCCTCATGTGGCACCTCACACAGTTGACACTGATGAGGGCTGACACAGGCAGCCATCACATGGCCAGGACGCGGCAGGCACTCCACACACACACACACACACAGAGAGAGAGAGAGAGAGACAGACAGAGAGAGGGAGACTATGACTTGACTTGTGCAATATTGGTGATCTATGGCAGCAAGTTCTGTCATGGTTAAAAGTAAGCATCAAAGATTAGCTCATCATTTTTGAGCCTGTGGTGACCTGCTCTGTCAAAATCATAAAGGTGTGCAGACACACGTACGCGTTTACCAGTGCCCCCAGCACAGACTAGAGGAGTATGCCATTCATATAAGGCTGGTGGTGACACTGATTGGGTCTCCCTTGGGGCTCAGTACTATAAAATTGTAGTAGTAGTGGTAACCACAGGGAAAGACACCAGCTCACGAGACAGACTCACACTGGGGTTCACACACCGTAACTAGGCAACAGAGCCCAGTCCCACGTCATTAGCATCCAGAGAAAAGGGGAGGGTGAAGTGAGGGAGTGAGAGAAAAATCTTTGCTGTTGGGAGACTGACATGTTGTTGTTAGCAATAGTGGTGCTAGCGGTGGTGGTGTTTGGGGCAGTGGAGTGAAAACAGCTGATCTACTCTCATTAAGAAGACTCCACTTGTTGTCAGTCTCTGTTTGAGAGACAGTTCATTCAAAACAGGATATTCTGCTCACAGCACCCTAAGCAACTGAACATGAAGTTAGACACCAAACAAACTCCTCAGCACAATGTCAACTTTCAAGGAAAAACTTCTCAACATTAACTAGTACCATGTCTATTAGCTCGAGTGTGTCGTTAAGTATACTTGGATTTGAACTAGAAGAAGAAATGGGTACACGGTTAGTACAGTACACTGATTATATTATAAAAACTGCTCGACACACTCTCTTGCATTTCACCTAAAATGAAACTTTGACTAAAGCAAGCTGTTGCGTGGGTGAGTATACTTTGGAAGAATGTGATACAGAATTGCATTTCGACCATTGCTGGTCTTCCTCAGATTTATTGAGATGCTGAAACAAGTTTCAAAACATGGAAACTGAAAAGTAAAACTTAAAAAACTGGATAAGTTAACG
Organism: Sardinella longiceps; assembly: GCA_027497455.2. Classification (NCBI taxonomy): domain Eukaryota; kingdom Metazoa; phylum Chordata; class Actinopteri; order Clupeiformes; family Clupeidae; genus Sardinella; species Sardinella longiceps. The sequence goes on along the minus strand of JAODXP020000022.1, from coordinate 25,977,410 downwards.
CCTTAGAAGGACTTTGGTTAAGACCCTTCCATCTTGACCTTCTAATGCATCATTCTGGCAAAAGGTCAATTAGACTCCATGTACTCCATCTAGGCCACTGTTTATCTGGTGCCTTTTAAGTTAGAGGAGGGGGAAACATTTACTGTTAGCTGTATCATTGTCTCGTTTGTCTAGTCTATGGTCACGGTGTTTACTTAGTGGCAGACACCCAAGTAGCAGCCTCCAGGGTTCCAAGGAGGCTTAGCCCAGTGGCACGGGAAGGCTGTGCCAACAGGGTGGAATGTGAGCAGAGACCCGGCGCACTGAGGGAGAAAACTGGCTCCAACTGGAAGGGCAACGTTCACTGGCTAGCAATTCCATTCCACAGATGATTCAAAGAGTTCTGCTCAAGAATTCTAATGTAGCAATTTTAGAAATGATAGATTAACAATATACACAATAAAAACACAAACAAGAATTACACAAGTCTTGCATATTTGGAATAACTAGACAATCAATGTGTGAAAAAAATGTGTGTATGACTGTATATACAGCCTATTTTTTCTTTACAATCAACAAGTTAGCATCACAGCCACAACAGCAAAGGTTTTCACATCAGCGTTCAACTTCACACACACACAATGTGTCTCCCCGGAACCAAACACTGAAACTCAACAGTGGGCCATCTGAGAACATCACCCTGCAAATGGGACCTCCTCACTCACAAACACAGTGACAAGCAGATTATAAATGAATATATAAATAAATAAATACATAAATAAATAACTGTCCCTGCACACAGGCAAACACAATTAGTAGCCATAAAGTGGAAGCCACAGTCCACGAAACCAAATCACCCATGAGCCTCTCACAGTCAGTTGAGAGATAGGCCTAGTGCTGCTCAGACCGGATGCTCTCTCTCTCTCTCTCTCTCTCTCTCTCTCTCTCTCTCTCTCTCTCTCTCTCTCTCTCTCTCTCGCTCCCTCTCTCTTTCTCTCTGATGCTATCTTCTGTCAATCGTTCTTTCTCCATCTCTCTCTCTCTCTGTCTGTCACTATCTTTTGCCTGGTGTCAGAACCTGGTGACACGTGTATGGATTTCAAGAACCTATTCAGGTCGAGAAAGGCTGTGTGAATGTTTAGATAAACAAGGATACAAGAAAGGAGTTTTTATTGTTACACACAGGGTCTAAAACTAGCATCCGCCACCGGTCAAATGCGGGTAAAAATTTGGTTTGGCTAGTAACATAAATCAAGTTATCTGCCACTGGCAGACTACTGAGATATGACTTTTGTCATTAATATGAAATGAAATGAGCAGAGCCAGTAGGCGCCGTAGTAGTCGAGTTTAGATGACCATCTGCTATAAAATACATTTTGAACCTGGGTGTATTATAGATTTTGTTACAGACACACCTGAGAGAAAAGTAAAGTTGTTCTAAAAGCACTGCAAACTTGTTTTTTCAGTGGCCAGTAAACATATTTTTTGGCCGGTAAATGATCAGGCCTTACCGGTCAAAAAGTTAATTTTATACCCTGGTTACACACATATGATTACTACTGTAAAAAATTGATTGTATGTGTGTAAAATAACTCAAAAAAGATTTGCACTGATTTCTGATTCAATTTTCAGACAACATGGGTATTATGACAAGGAACAGATGATTTGATTTCTGTGATCCTCTCTGGATTTTATATGTGGCCCTATGGACTTGTTTCACACCTGAACATTCCGACATTCCATGGTAGTAAACTGAACATTCTATCATTGAAATGCATTGGATTTATGCCTCTTTCTGACTAAAAAAAAATTGGTAATATAATTTTAAACATGCCTAAATTCACTTTCTTTCAAATAATACACATTTGAAGCACATAAATTGGTAGGTCCCGTATAGATAGAAGCTTCATACACATAAATGTAAAACCACTTTTATCTATTCGGGACTTCCAAATTTGTGGGCTTCAAATGTGTATTATTTGAAAGAAAGTGAATTTAGACAGGTTTTCAATGTTATTACCCATTTTTTTCAAATCAGAAAGACGCATAAATCCAATGCATTTCAATGATAGAATGTTCAGTTTATGGAATGTGGGAATGTTCAGGTGTGAAACAAGTCTATTGCCTTGACATAAGTCTGTTCTCTCTGAGAGCTTTTTGTTTATATATGTGGTTATATTAGCAATGCCAATTTTGTGATTTATGTGGGCTAAATTACTTCTGCAAAACAGCAATTACCCACGTGGGATCAACTATGTAAATCTGTCCAACAAAAGACTAGCTGGGGTTGGCTACACACAACAGGAGAGTACTGCAGTCGTTGCAACTAATTAACAACTCAACATACACGTAACTTCTCAGAGGTCCCAGACATCCACCAAGGCAATATGGACAGAGATGCAATATAAATTCCACCAGGTGTTCTGGAGTATACCATCACCACCAAAATGTAATCATCTGTTCCTGGTCAAAACACCCGTGTTGTCCATACAGCACTTTTTGAGTTATTGTACACAAACAAACAAACAAACACACAAAACAAACAAAGAGACAACCAATGCCAGCAAAGACATAACCTCGTCGACAGAGAATATAATATAGGTTTATCCTATAATTATTAAAAAAAAAAAAAAAAAACATTTAATGAGGGCAATTTGAATGACATATCCAACATCATAAAGATTAAACATATTTTGCATGGTTCTATGCAATGTGATTATGTTGTGATAAAGCTATGTTTTCATAGTCTATTTTTCAATGTTCTGTTTTTGGACAGCCATCCTCTCATGTGCTTTCCCAGTAAGGGCATAGCCTACTGGTACTCAAGAAGCCTAACATGTTTCATATCACATAAGATGCATTCTGAACATGGAAAAACAGATGTCATTAGGGATATAGACCTGATTGATGGACAGATGAACAGATGGGCTACACAAGTTAGTTTAGCTGAATCCCTATGTGGCTTTTAATTTTTGTCTCCCAGAGGGAAAACTGTTGGTCAAACTACCATGCACAAACAGCTCCTAAATGTCTGGTGTAAGCAGGGTGTTTACGTCAACATAATTGAAGTGTCCGCAGCCTACTACAACATGTTAATTCAGCCGAATTCTACACTGTAATTCAGACCCTAGGCAGACCATTGACAGCCTACTGAAATAAATAACAAAAGTAGCCTAACTGAAAATGATTGCCTATGATGTCTAGCCTACAGAATTTTTGGTCGTTTACCTTGAAATTATATTTGAGAAAAATCAACTTTAAAAAAAGAAAAAAAAAGAAAGACAATAGTTATGACAGGTTACCATTCACAAAGTAACACATCAATGCTTACCTGATTTCACTGCCAACGAAGGGAAAAGGAAAACGGCGTGATCGGTTCTGCTTCGAAGAAACTGTTTCTGAAAAATAACGTTACAGGACTTGTAAAGGTGGTTTATGACAACTGTATGATTCGTTGGGTCTTCGGGAAACTACCGGTAGCTGTTGTAGCCTACCTTTATCTTCAGACTGATTTGTTTAAAACGTGTCCGCTTCTTCTGACTTTTTCCTGGTATATTTTTACCGTCTGCATTTGACAAGTTAAACTCCCTGTCGGCTTGGCTGTGGATCAAGAGGGGCGACCTTTCACTATCGACGGGCTGAACAGGCTACATGGAATGGTGGGAAGGTGTGAGGAGGACTTGGGTAGAGTTTCTTGATGTTTCCCATTTCCTGGGCGCCCTCTGTCTGTCAAACAGACTCTTTTTTTCTTTCGACGATGTTTATAATGTTCATGTTCAAAATTAAAATGTGTAAGACAAATTAAGTCTATATAATTCAAACGCAATAATTTGCATTCGCAATTACCCTCGCGCTCAAATATAGCCTAGCCACACGTGTTGTTCAATGGACATGCCAAATATTCTGCTCAGCAGTGAAGAAAGGTGTCTTCAACTCGATTGTGTTTGACAACCGTGCATGGCAGACAGACAAACGATTTTGGCTGTGGTTGATCAGTAATGACACTAGAGCAATTAAACCACAAGAGGGCGATCTAAGCCTCTAAAAATGTCAGAGCCGTATATAGGCTCTGAAAAATGTAAGAACTTGTAGGCCGTCTTTACAATGTAAAATGTAATAGCACAGCAGCATTGCCTTGCTGTCTAAATAGGTTACCTCTGTATACATTATGCTATCTATAGTAGCCTATACCTTACCCTGGAATGGTTGTGGTTGGAAAGTTGTAATAATAACTCAGAGAAGTGTAAATATGTCAATAAATAGGCCTACTGCAGTACCTAGGCATCACCCTAATAGAACACACTAACGCAGTGACTCTAGTGAGTAAACCTCATAAATTACCCCTGCAGATACATCCAACTTAAATAGTGTATGCAGCTTGTGAGATGGTCAAACCAGACGAACCATAAGAAAATGATACGAAAACAGAAATGGTTAGTCTTTCTTTCTTACTAGCTTCAGCTTGTTTTGCACCTCCATTGTTCAACCCATCAAACCAGACATTGCTGGACTGAGCAGGTTACATTGGTATGAAAAAGACTGAAATGGAGGTCATAAACAATCAGACCTCATGCTTACAATTCATAATCAATTGATTAATCCGTTATTTTTTTTCTTGTTCATTCATTTTAGTACACAACTGAAGGCATTTTATTATTATTATTATTTAGCCTAGTTATTTATTTATTTTTTTCAGTATGCTCTCTACAATGAATAACCGCTGCTGCAACTTATGCAGGCAGGTCGTAAAAAAGGCAAGCAAGCAAGCAAGCCGTTATTTTCAGGAAACTAAGTGAACCACAGTCCCATCTTCACAGAGGGAGATGGTGGTCAAGACACTAACTGATTCTGTCACCTTGGAGTATTTTGCACAGTCAGGTCTCCATCCATCTGTTATCGCACATTTTTTTCCTCCGTGATTAAATGGAATGAAATTTAAATACAATTGTGGTAGAAAATTTACACAGAACACAAAGGTGAAAGAGAAAGAATGTAGATGACTGTCAGAAGAAAACAGTGAATGGGTATCACGCTTGTTGGATGCCAATATTAAAGGCTCTTATGTTTTTTTCTTCTTCTCCAGAATCCATATTGTGGAATCTGTAAGAAGTCACTGGCTAGAGCTACAAAGTTTTTAAATGCATGGGGTGTAGCTAGAAACTCATTACTCATACACTCATATAGTTTTTGACTATAAAACAATTTAACTTTATTGCTTGGAGAATACAGCTTACAGCTTCTGAGAAGGCATGTGAACACACTTCAACTAGAGATTACCAATCATCACAAGTTAAGAATTCACCACACATTCACAATGCAACTTTTACACATCGCACCTGGGAAAGAAAAAAAAGATATCAAAACATTGTACAAAGTGAAAGTCACTAATCGTGTGTATGTGTTTGTTGTGTGTGTCTGCACAAACTTGGGTGCTGACCACACCAAAGCCACTGAATTCTATACAGAGGTCAAACACTATCGGTATATGTCACTTTACTCTGTCTGGTAACTGAAGGAGTTTAGGCCTCTTTTCTGTCTTTGGTACTAGGGGTAAGAAAGAGGATATCTTTTCATAGCAATACTGGACTGAACATCAGGTAAAAGCTTAAACCTACTTACACCTTGACTGAACTAAAATGATCCAAAAGAGTAATGAACATCTTACATTGACAAATAAAACTCCAAATGCTTTTGGAAATAATGTCTGTATTATCCACTGAGCAAGACAAGGGTAAAGGAGCTGTTCCTATAAAAAGGAGATAGAGAGAACGAAAACAAAACAACAACAACAAAAAAAAAACTATTCCCCTTCCCACAAATGCCTATGCAAGGAGCCAGTGAGACCCCTTGGAAAATATTTCATGCTGAACATTACAAAAATAATGTGAACAATCATACAATCAACCTAAAAGAGGCAGTACAAGAGTTTAAACAATCATCTTGTACATACTCAGCAAGGAACAGTTCAGGAACAAATATTTCCATCAATCGTTTGTCTTTGCATCCCATATAATACACGAGAAATTCCATTTTTTTTCAACCATTGACAAATTCAAACGAGATAGCATGGGCCAATCGTTAAAAAGTAAATAATTAAACAAATTGTGACCAGGGGAAAAAGAAAAAACGGATGTGCCAAGAGAGCTTCAACTGCATCTGGTTCGTCTGGGTAAACAAGGAACACGAACGATTATTGTCTAAAAGGGCCACAAGTAAGCCCCAAACAATTTTAATCTTTTTTTTTGTCTTAAAAAAAGGAAACATCCATGTAAGTGTATACTGCTCATTCTGGATTGAGAACGTCTCTGGGGCTTGTTGAAGGTGTAAGAGGAAGGCAGAGAGGGAAGGGGGAGCAGAGTGGGCTGTGTGGGGGTGGGTGGTTGGTTGGTTGGTGGGGGATTTGTCCACAAACACTGCGGATGCCTCTGCTAGCCTAGGCAGAGCTGGAGGAGGACAGACGAGTGTGCATCTCGCTCTTTTCTCTCTCTCCCTCTCACATATCATCCTCCTCATCTTCGTCCTGGGAGGAGCCTGCCTGCTGAGCTGCACTGGCGGAGGCTGCCTCAAGCTGGGCCTGCTGAGCTGCCTGCTGCATCTGCAGCCACTCTTGTTGGGCCAGTTCTGCCTGCTGCTGCCGTGCCTGGACACACACACGCACACACGCAAACACACAAAATAGATACAGAATGAAGCTAAGGGACACCACACACAAAATGATGAATAACATCCAGCATGAGCCAGCCCAAGAGTTATTCAATGGTTGCATTCAGTTAAACCATTGCATAATTTGGACAAGACAGCAATTAAGTCAAGATATCATAGGATCACTCCAATATTTGCATTGAATTGTTTCAATGAATCCCTATAATTTGAACTGATGCTGCTTTGCTTAGTAACAGAAGATACCAAGACCAAAGACTAAAGATGAACAACAGAAATGTGTGTCTTTAAATGTGTAACACACAGAGACTTCTGTGCCTACAACCGAGGGATTATCCATTATGCCATACTGCTTATACTGAGTCATACCACTACATAACCATATCCAAATATCCATATTATGTGATCACGTTTGTATACCAGGTCAAGAAAAAAGGGTAGGCTACAGCATTTCATTCAGCAGGTAGCTTACTTTTGCAAACAGTTCCTGTTGCTGACGTAGAAGTTCTTCTTCGGGAATGCCGAGGTTCTCCAAGCGGGAACTTGCCTTTCTCCTCTTAAGCGCTACCGTTTTACACTCCTGCAGAACATCTTTGACTTCAGCGATGTAGGACCCAAAGCCGAGGCTTTCAAGTGCTGCAGAACACAAAGCATTGGAATTCAATAAAGATTATGCAAACAGCTGGTTAGCAGGTATCCTGTAACGTTACACCTGTCATGTTAGAAAGTGGGTGTGTCCATTCTACAACTGGCTTATTCTGCAGACGCTCATACTCAAACTCAGCATATGGCGTGATATTATGGATTGAATACTTACATACAATAGGATTAAATGACCTGGTACGTTAGCTTGACTCACATCAAGCTCATAATAGGTAGGAATCATTGTAAAAACGGGAATGGCGTGTTACATTGATGTTACCGTTGAAGATAACTTGTAATGACAAGTCAATGATAAGGAAATCTTTTCATGCACTCACCGTTGATGACGTGTTCGGGAGATATGGTCTTCTTCTCGGACTTGTTGCATATTTCATTAGCTTCCGAGGAAATCAGATGAATAAATTCTGTGCAACAATTAACTACAAGCTCCCTGGCATCATTTGCTACCCGTACATTAGGGAGAGTTTCTTTTATCATTTTGTTGATGGCTGCCCTTGGAATGGTAAGGTCGTCGTCGTTCCCTGATGATGAGGCCATCTTTCTATTACCGTTTGTTGAAAAAGTCACAATAAGACAAAATAGAGTGAGACAACGTTACCCCACACTTGTGTTATTGGGAGGCTGGCAGGGGCCTTTCAACAGAAGCAACTTAGCTCGTTAGCAAGCTAACGTTAGCAACAGTTAATGCTCTTTACAGTCACCGGCTTTTTCTGCATACACGTTTAAAAAGATTCGAAACCCTTCTGTCCGCAGGATACTACCGAGGTGTTATGTGGCAAATGCTTAAAACAACACACACAGCAAATTAAAGACTTCTAAAAACTTGCTTGCTAGCCTACCATATAAGCTATGCTAGCTGACTAGCTAGCTAGCTTGCTATCGCTCCACTAGCACACAACAGCACTGCTGGGCTCCGGCGCTTTTGTGGACATGACTATCTTGCAAGTTAATAAGAATTAAGTGCTGTCGGTAGCATTTTTTTCGTGCTTCGTCGTAAAAGAAAGACTTTCTCTCAAAATTATGCGTGGTCTTGATAAAGACACTTAACAGCACTTCCGTCACTACATAAAACATTTAATTCATTACTTCCATGATGTCAGCCTGAATAGCGTTGGCGAGCTCTCCCCCGGAAACAGTCCCACAATGCAAGACGGGATCCTGGGGTGACAGTGGGCGTTCTCCAAGGCGTTGTCTCCGCCCTCCTCGAGGTTCCTACACTCACCACACCCACTTATGCATGTAGTCCAGACAGGATGAAATTGCCACTGCATCTCCACGTGTTTTTCAGCTTCTTTTGTGGCTCATTAATCAATCAGGACTGATTGATATATTAGGAGGCGTACATTCTTTAAACGCTTCTTTTGTTATCACCATTGAAACGGTAAGCAATGGGCCTAAATAATGATTATCACACAATAGGCCTGATATTTGGAGTTGTATTCACTAGTGTTGTAATGTAGCCTATGTCCAAGGTCTGTTGGTTGGTCGTGTAAAGTAGGATCAAGACTAGAAAGCTAGGCCTACACCTAAATTGTTTTTCTTTTTTCTTTCTCTTAAAGCAACATGTTTAATCACCTTTGCATCCTCTATTAAGTGGTTAAGATAGTGGACATCTCTTGATGTTAAACTGTGGAGGATATAGCCCAACACAGTGGTGTAGTAGATAAGGAGTTTTCAAGCAGAACACAGAGCAGAACATTGTTGAAGGGCCCCTCATAATCCCAGTTCTAAACCTTTTTTATCTTTTTGTTTTGTTGCATGTTATTTTCTAGCAAACCATTACACTAGGCATGCTCTGTGGGCCTCAGTTTGAGAACCAATGGTGGAGATATACTTTTCTGATCCACAAAAAATGGATTCTGTTCAATTGGGATACAATGCAACATTTTTAGTTGAATCTCAAAGAACCTTCCAAAGTTTCCAAGGTCAGCCTTTTGTTTCAACTGGTTGATATTCATCGACAGAATATATTGTAGAGTCATTCCATTGTAACCCAAGCGTGCTGTTTTCTTTTGGAGAACTTGAGGCCTAGGCGGCAAGAACCAGCCCCTTGTTCTACGCTTTTCCTTACACAGAGGGTCTGGACATTTAAGTGTTGACAAAAGCTTGCTTGCTGGAGGTGTTTAAATGAAAAAAGATTGGATCAGCCCAAAACCTCCACACCCAAATCCCACACTGAGATGAAGAGATGAGTCGAGCAGAATTGCATAACGCAAGGTCTGCTGGGGCATTTTTGCGGAGCATATAGCTAATAAAGGCCTCAGTACTTCAATATGATTTAAAACTTTTTAGAAATGGAAAACTTGGCCTATTAAAATGAGAATTCAATACCCACTTTTAAGCACTGCATCTTCCCTTTGTCATGGTTTACTGCTGAACTTACAAACCATAGTTAATTTAGTCCTTTTCTGATTAATACTTTGCTACCTCTTGGTTGGTTCTTTGCTGCCCTCTACCCATTGTTTAAGGAAATGCTAGAACAACCTGAAGCATCCAAAATAATTTAAACCAGGTACCTAGACCTTAGGGGTTTCACAACAACACATATGTATTTATTTATTTATTTTATTTTTTTGTCACCTAAATGTAAAGCTTCAGTAATTAACCTGTGGGGTCAGTAAGCTCCCCCCTGATTTCGAGGAAGTAAGTGAGCAAGCTGTACCACGTGGCACTGTACTGCTAAAGCTGTCAATTCCTTATGAACCTTGAAAAATAAAATGTGGTTGATTGCATTGGATATCTTTGTTTTGTTCCTTTACCAAACCTGATGCCAAGACCAATTCTGAGGTTTGCAGGTTTGGGTACATTATGTGAACAGAATAGTTCTTTGAGTGCAGTCAGATCAGCACAACTCTGTTAGGCCTATAGAACTCACAAGGACAAGGGGCAGAAATGAGTTGGTGTGAAAGAAGCATGTGAAGAGGAAAACATTTGATCATAGCTCTTGTCAGCTTTACTTATGCTGAATGTGTGTTGGTTTTTTTTTCTGATTTTATTTCTGTTTCTGAAGATGTTGAAAAATGGAGAAATTGCCCAAGTCTGAGGGAGGAAGTGAAAGAGTGGTTGGATAAATGATGTGGTCATTTTGTCTGAGATTCATCGTACTGAGAATGGTTTCTCTTCTCATTTCCTTAGAGGGTTTATTCAGAAAAATAAAACACAAAGAACAGCCAAACACAGATGCTTGTAGAGACAGGGGGAAAAGAAACAGACTGACAAATGTTCACACACTCTTGTAAGTCTGAAACATGCCAAAACATCAGGATGTATGAGACCAGTTGTTAAAAGAAGTTGAATTTGTGAAATAGATAGGCCTATGTTGAGTAGCATCAGCCAAATAAATGCATTTAAATGTGAAATGTCCTTTGGTGGTGGTCTGGATGTCTCAGAAAGAGGCTGCCCAGTTCAGGAGAAAATGGAAGAAGTGGGTAGTTATGGTTTTTTCTCATCTTTTTCCAGAGTAAAGCTCTTACGACTTCTCCAGCGTAGTAGCTTCAGAAAGTTGAGGCTGGCATTGAACACCTTATCATGCTCAAACACCATCTTGTAGAAGGTATCAATGGGGAGATCTCCCTCAGGATCTGCATACTTCAGAGTGGTCATTGGAGTGTACAAGTGGTTTGTCTGATGGCGAAAGGGCGGGTTGTCCATTGTGATGATTTTGAATGTGTGCTGGGAATGGAAGAAACAGAGAAAGGTGCTGCTACTTCAGTGGGAAAAATGAAATGGTTATACAAGGAAGAATGAAATTTTGTGTCATTAATTTTGTAGTTACTTGTAAATGTAGCTTACCTCTGCTACATCCTCTGGTGTCTGGCCAAGGCTCTCAAAGATCTGGCCATAGTTTTTCAGGTAGATGTTGGTGAACATGTCAGCCGTCACCTTGTCGGCTTTGGAAAGGTCAATCTTCACGCCCTCCTCGTAGACCTTGCGTTCAAATTCAGTGATGACTGGGCCAGGTTCAATGAGTGTAATACTACATCGGAGAAAAATTGATTAGATGTTTTCTGTTAAGGTCTGATGCTGCTGTGCTATATGACAATGACGGCAGCAGACACCCCTCTGTCTCTTTGTTACAGTTTGTGGTTCAAATACTTTTTCAGATATCAGCAATACTTCAAAACCTCTTTCAGATATTAAAGCCACATGAGTCGTCATTTTTCCTTGAGCCTTTCTGAAACCCTAATGCCAAAGATCTTTAAACAGTGACCGCTTGAATCCTCTCTGCTAATGCAGAGAGAGGTTTAATGGCCAATCCACAAAGGATATTCATAATGAATGAAGAATTTACCCAGAAGCTATATTAGATAATATTAGGTCACATACACATAAATCCTTTTTGATGGTAGGGTGTGATGTTGGCAGTATAACACAGGGATTTTATGTCCCTGTATAATTTAGTTCATCAAAAGAGAGGAGGGATGTGGCAGACTCTCTGCCACAGATGTTTTTCATAATGACAAACAGGGCACAGGTAGCTTTGCACGCACATTGGGCACACCATTTCAAACTTCCCCCAATTTATTGATGCAGACATGAAAAGGTTTAAATCCATTTCGTATGAAATCTGTCCCAATTCTTTAGCCATTAAGTGTTTTGCATTTAAAGAATAGAAGGCAGAAAAAAAAGAATCATAATGATCTGGGATGATGGGTCATTTCTGACCGGCCAATTGTGTTGTCACTCGGAGCACAAAGTTAAAATACTGTTATGTGTCTATTCTTTTAAAGGTGTGTGGTGCATGGTGCCTACTCACTTCAGTTGAAATCTTAGAGCTTGGACCGCAAGACTCTCACAGAATCCTTCACAAGCAAATTTAGATGCAGCATAGACATCGTTGAACAAAATGCCTGGGGAGAAAAAGATAGAGGTTTCACCTATAGTGTAGGTCTGCAGCTGGGACCAGATTGGGCCTACAACTCAGATTGATTCTCTGTTGCAAAGACGTAAGATGAATCAGCAAGATCATGCAATGTGTTTTCAATTTTTCAGGCCCTGGCATTTAACTCTATGACTATGCCATTGTTTAAGTGCCATTTAGCTTAATAAGTTGTGTAACTTTGGCTTAAACTAGGGAAAGTTTGAGTGATGTGATGGCAAGGACCCTAAGGACAAGTGGATCTGATCTAAGGTGCATGCAAAAACTAAACCATATTAAATCCCTCAATTGATTTGAATCAATAGATACTTGTTTTTGTGTCAAATAAAATTAGCTTGTTCCACTTACGATTTGGATATAATGACGTAGGCTAATATGGAAGTAGGGCCACCAGTCTTACCTTGGATACCCATGACGCTGCTGATGACAACAATGTGACCCTTCTTCCTCCTCTTCATGTCGGGCAGAACTTCCTTGAGGAGCCGGATCAAACCGAAGAAGTTGGTGTCCATGACTGTCCTCATCTCGTCTATGCTCTGACACTCAATTGGCCCGATTAGTCCCATCCCTGCATTGCTTACTGCAGAGAGGGGTCATTCATTTGGTTTAATCAATCATTTGGAAACATCTGACACATCTGCAATGTGATCCACACAAATAAAGAATATCTACTATACAACATTTTACACAATTTAATATACAATTTATATGGTGCTGTATATTCAAGTAGACCTGGCTAAGTTAACCTAGAGCAGTGTTTCTCAAAGGGGGCAGTACAGCCCCCCAGGTGGTGTTCGGACAGTGAAAAGGGGTGCATTCAACCACAAATATGGGGCGTTATCACAAATTGTGGGTAAACTTTGCTAACAAAGTATACAGCAAGTTTTCAATAAATACAGTTTTCATGTCTGTCCATGACTATGACTGAGAACCACTGACCTAGAGGAAGTGGTAACACTGCTGATCGTGGAGCCCAGAGCCATAGAAAGAGCCAGTTGGCTTTGTGTTGTTAACAGAATGAAAATTCCAGGCTCTTCTGTTATCAGGTTTGCCACTACCTCTGGCTTAATTTACCCAGGCTTGCCACTTCATCCCCTCCTCAGATTATTTCTTTAACACCAGCAGTTCTTAAGTGACTGGTGTAATTAGTACATCATTATAGTCATCATGGACAAGCTGTACTAGTGATGACCTCAGAAACTCAGAAGTCTTACTGAGGATGTCCACCCTGCGTTCGGGGAGGCTGTCCACGCAGGCCTTGATGGATTCCTCGTTACACACGTCCAGTTGTTTGATTTCGAGTGTTCGTCCTAGGGTCTTACCAGCAGCCTCCACCAGGGCCTCACCTTTGGCAAGGTTCCGCATGGTGGCATAGACTGAAATTCACAGACATAATATTCCAATAGCTGTTCTTAGAAAGAGACTTTCTTAATGGAACTCAGTTACTGAATCATGTTACTACAACTCAGTAGTTGTAGTGATAATAATAATACTTCTACTATTAATAATAATCTTATAATTTGATTCATTTTATGTGTACTGTATGGTCAAAGGTTCTGTTGTATTTACACCAACCATAGTGTTGGCAACAGTAACATTGTACAGGATCTTTTAACTGACTGAAAATTGTCTTTATCATAACTAACATACTGCTTAAGTATACTTTGTCCTCCACATACAGAAATACAGTTGCTTTATAGGTCACATTATGTAAAATAATGACATTTATATAGAAGGGTTCCTTACCCATGAATCTCTTCTTCTCATCTTTGGCAATGCGCACCGCCAGCGCCAAACCAATTCCTGACGAGCAGCCAGTGATGAGAACAACCTTCTGGTTCATTGCAGCCCTACAAAAGAACTGCTTTGTCCCAAACGGAGGAAAAAACGATGCAGAAGAGCCCCTAAGGAAAAGTGGAAGAGAATGTGCTCAGTCTGGGACTGAGATGGACAGAACTCCCCACTGGCTCGCCAACTAATCTTCCAAGTTCAGTGTCAGCGAAAAGGCAGTCGCGAATTTACACCCCTGATTACCCATTACCATCCCAAACACCTGCTCATGCAATCCCTCTGGGCTTAGACTAATATTTTAAGACAGAGTGATCCTTGGAGTGTGGGACTCGGTGTGATTGAGCCATGAGCTTATTTTGAAAGTGCCCATTCATTAGTCGCGGTTGCCGGCCTGATCATTGTGATTGGCTGGGTGGGCGGGTCATCTTTTTGTTTATGTATAGAACACAAACAAAGGCATCTGGGGTGAAGTATCTGTGTCTACACTTGCAAAGATGTACAGAATGGAGTCAAAAACAGACATACGTAGCAAAAGACTTGTTTTTTTATTACAAACCAGCTACTGTTACAATTTAAAAATCAGATACAATTTCATAAAAAAATGAGCCAGAGAGATTTGCACAGTGGTCACAGACATCATCTTGAAGAGACGCTATACACCTTTAACACAGTGAATGCATTAAAGAATCATGCTGTGTTTTTCTTCTTTTTTGGAGTGTTTTTAAAAAGTTTGAGAAACAGTTATGCAAATAGAATGCATAATATAAAACTCCTGAAAAATCCTGAAAATAGCCACATCTAATACTTCATGTATTCTGTTTTTGGCACTTAGAACATGAGCTAACAAAAATACACACACACACACACACACACACACACACACACACACACACACACACACACACACACACACACACACACACACACACATATATACTGTGTATATATATAAAACAAGGTAAAAACAAGTGTATATACTGTATGCAAAACATTTCAAGCTGTGTGACCACTTGTAAACTCTTGGAAGTTTGAGGCACTTTAAAAGTTGAAGGTCCAGCAACAGCGGCATGCCTGAAGACCTCTCTCATTCTGCAGAATGTAGAGAACAGGAGGGGCTGGGGTGGGATGCTTGGCCATGCAGGGAAGGCTGGGCTGGGCTGGACTGTGCTGGGCTTTGCGAGGCATTAGAGGCTTTAGAAACGAGCACGGATGCGCTCCAGAGGGTCTGTCTCCCACATTTTGGGGTCCCAGGCCTGGAACCAGCCGGTGAAGGTTGGCGGCTCTGCACCCTGCTTGATGGTGACGATGGGAGTTCCGTGCCGGCCAGCGGGGTCAGAGTCCACATAATCTTTGGCTGAAAAGGAGAACACAAGAATGAGGTCACTTCTTTTGTCTTTTGGGGTTTATCTGTCCCAAAGTCCCCACATATCTACTTAAGCAGCCACTGGGCTGTATTTTCCTACATTTTCACTTCCTATCTTTGTCCAACAGTCCCCACATATCTACTTAAGCAGCCACTGGGTTTTATTTTCATGTCATTGCTTTTCTTTTACATATTGTTCAGGAAGAGATGCGAGTTAGAAATATCAGATATACAGTAGGTAGGCCTGTAGGCCTGCATTAGAAAAGCCTGTGTATTACAATGTTATGTCCTTCAATCCAACTCTGAAAAGAGAAAAATGGGGACAAACATTTACCAATTTTAGTTGATCCAGTTCTCTCCACTTCATTGGCCTCGTTGCCAATCCACAGGAAGATCTGTAGGAAGGTGATAAAATGCCTGAGTCAGCTCTGGAATGCCAAACTTGTTTGGGAATCTAAATATAAGCACTTCAAATACAATGCAGATGAAATGTTGCATGTCAAGATTTTGATGCCAACAGACTGCTTAAAGGTCCTGTGTTGCAATAAGTCAGTGTAGCATTGAGATGAGTTTGAGGGGATAAAGGACCAAAAGAGCTGCAATGGGTTGTGCGATGGCTGTCAGAGGCTACTTTTTAAAGGTTTTTAGCAGTGTAGCATTGAGATGAGTTTGGACTTAGTAAAGGACCAAAAGAACTGCATTTGGAATGTACATGGCTGTCAGACACTACATTTGTAACTGTTGTGCAGTCACTGTAGCATGGCAGTCAGAGACTACATTTTAAAGTGTTGTAAACAGTGTAACATCGAGATGAGTCTGATCGGGGTAAAAGACCAAAAGAACTGCACTGGGTTGCATGATGGCTGTTAGTGACTACATTATAAAGTGTTGTAGCAGTGCAACATCGAGATGAGTCTGATCAGGGTAAAGGACCAAAAGAACTGCACTAGGCTGTACAGCACAATGGCTGTCAGAAACTTCATTTTTAAGTGTTATACTGTATGTCAATGTAGCATGGAGATGAGTTTGATGGGGTTAAAGGACCAAGAGAACTGCACTGGGGTTGCTGCCATGCCTCCCTTGGCCCAGGGTCACAGGGACTCACACCCACCTGCTCCCAAGTATCCAGCAGCATCACATCATCAGTGGCCAAGTCAGACTGTTGGAAATCTCCAGGAACCTCCTCAGCCTATGGAAGGAAAAAGATACAGAGGATATGAATCCTAAAGTAAACGCTAAAAATAAACTAAATACAAACACAAAATTCAGAAGTGAAATTTTGAACAGTGAAATGGCATTGAAAAGGTCAAGAGTTGGCAGAGAAACAGGCTCATTATTATAGACGTTAAAGGGCAAGCAAACCACTTCAGCATTCACAATGACTCACAATGAGGCGTCCTGTTTTGTTGGAGCAGCCAAAGAGACGTGGGGGCTTGACTGTCTTCTGAAGAGATCGAGAGGTCTGATACTCACGCTTCCCGCCCAAGGCAGACCAGAAGGCAGCTGAGGAGGGAGGGAGGAGAGCATTAGGATCATTCTGATAGCATTTTCACTTCATCTCTTCAGCAAACTGAGACAGCTGCACATCCAAAAACGTTGGTGAATGTTTGGAGCCCTGTGTTACTATCGTTATAATTTTGTCTTACATTTTAATAATTTAGTTGAGAGTGGTATAATCTTAAGACACTTTATATGACATTATCTTAGCTGCACCAGTGTGGTATGAAGAGACAGACACATTTGTGCCGTTTTAAGGCTATTTCAGTACATCATTTTGGCATTATCTACACATCTCTGATTTACAAGTGTTTACATCAACAGAGAGAGCAACATGCTTCATTCTGATTGGTCGATTCTATAAACAGCCATCTGTCAATGAGAGTTTCTCAGGGGCAACCCACCAGGCTCCTTGCCCTCTGCCACCTCAGTTGCACTTCCTCCCAGGAAGCTGGTGACATATTTGGCTGCGGCCATCTCCTCCTCTGAAGCGCCCACGCCCCTCCACAGGAACATGGAGTCGGCCGTCTTCAGCACAAACACATCGTTGGTGTTCAGGCAAGCAGCAGAGGGCTCCACCTGCTCATGCAAGAGAGAAAGAAGGAGGAAAGGAGAGAGAGAGAGAAAAGGATACAGAGAAAGGGAGAGGGAGGGAGAGGAAAAAGAGAGAGAAAGGAGAGAAATGTACAAGATGTTTAGTACACTTCTTATCTTTTGTCTGCACACACACAAAAGCTTTTGAGTTGAGGAAAACACTAATGACTCATAAACAAAGCCTGTTACTTTCTCACAGTAAAGCCTTGTTAACACCAAGAGCAAAGAATGCCCCAAACATCTGAAAAACCTCCCTAAAAATAGAAAGATAATTGCTGCCAGAAGCACTTAATGGTGCTTAGATCTAAACTCTAAACATAAGTCTATCCCAACATGGTTGAATACTTTTGTATCTATGTTTATTTTTGATTGTTTGGATTATCATTGACATTTGACATGTGAGTGCAGAACTATTGCTCCTGTGTTGTGTGCAGTAGTCGCTGAGTTGGAGACTTGGGAGTGTGGGAAAGGCATGGCACAGGGCACTAACCTCCACTGCGCGGGTGGCACGGGTGGTGCTCTGGCGGATGTGGAAGAGGCGGGTGCTCCCCACGCGGCTCTGTCCCCCCTTACGAGAGGTCCCGCCCAGGTGGATGATCATTGGCTTGCCCTTGAACAGGCTCATCAGGTGGGCGGGCTCCTGGCCTTGAGTGACACGCACCTGTTGGAGGTCACAATAATGGATGATGATGGATCTTACCAGACCATTTCACTTAAATATGAAAAAGGTTAGAAGTTCCTAGCATCCATCTGGAAAGCTTTTGTGACTGAAGACACTGACCTGGACAGGTGCCCCACCCATGGAGTCATCCAGTTTAACAGTCAGGAAGGCAGAGGCAGCCAGTTCATCTTGAGTACACTTCAGGCCTTGCCTAAAAATGAGAAAAGGAAATGGAAATCATGCATATTGCCTATTTTAATCTAAAATGGCGAACCCCAAACCATGCAAAAAGCTTGAATAAACTGTATTTATTAAGTTATTTCATTAACAAAGCTACATCCATCGTTCAGACATCTTTGGAATAAAATCACAGTGCCCCCTGTTGGTCTGGATGAATACTGACCAGGTGTAGATGATGTGCTGCTCGCGGCTCCCCGCACGGTATGAGTAGAGGATCAGATAGCAGTCTCCTCCAAAGAACTGCCCATAGGTGGAGGGATCCACGGCCACCTTCTCTCCGCCCTCCACACGCCAGATCTAAGGGAGAGACAACAGGAACTCTGTACATGAGACTACACTTCATTCATTTACAGTAGAAATGTGGAAAAGGACTTCTTGGATTTGTACTACTGTATAAAGCATAGGGGTTATTTTATGTACTTTAATGAGGTTAAAAGACTCCACTTAATCTTGCAGATATCAGAACTAATTGAATACAGAAGCCAGCCAAAAGAGGTGATATTTTAAAAAAAAAAGAAGAAGATGTTGGATAGTACTTGTAGCTATTTCAACCACTGACTATTTTGGCTGCTGGTAAATAAAAAGTTGCAAAATCATCATCAACATAGAGTTGCAAGGTGCAAGGTGCAAGCCTGGGAAACATATGGTGTGCAAGGTGTTGTAACAACTTTCTGGGCCAGTGAAGCAACGGAACAAGAAGTGCATTTAGCAACAGGAAGACAGGAAGTGTGTCATTGCAAATCTCTTTCTTTGTGCTGCGGTCATTTCTAACCTGGACTTTCCCAGAGCCATCGTCCACCATGCCGTGCTGGGCCGCCATGGTCTTGTTGGAGTGGAGAGATGAGCCGTCGAAGGGGATCTGCTCGACGTGGGCGATGCGGCCAATGGTGTAGGCCTTGCTAGGGCCCGTGGTCTGATCCTTGTCCTTCCAGTTGGAGAAGAACTGCTTGAAAAGGGTGGTCTCACCCCCGGCGGGCATCACCTGGATCTGAACACACAACCCAGAGGAGGCACACAACATAGTACCGATAAGAGTTCAATTCATGTAAAGCATAGTCAAAGGATGAAGAGAAAGTAAACACACTCTCTAGCTATATCTCTTTACTGATTTCATAGAAGCAGGTCTAGTATTCCCTTTGTTTTACACACCCAAACCCCATTTACTTGAATTGCACCTTGAAGTGCACCTTTCTCTTACAAGCATAGTCAAAAAACATGCTCTGTTCTATTGGAATAATGCTGGTGACAGCTGAAAAGCTGGTGGAAATGCAGATGTGTATTGCACTGTACCTGGGTGTTCTTGGAGTAGTTCTTCTCCTTGATGAACTGCTCAGCAGCCTTCATGGCAGCCTTTCTCTCAGCAGTATTGGCAGTCGGTCCTAGGGTTATGAGAGAAAGAAAAAGAAAACAAATCTAAATACTCACACATCTCACTAAGCACAAGTGTCAATATATTCATAGGAAAGGAGTCCCTTTCTCAGGCCTCATTTCTCAGATAGCTTTTGCTTCCTATGAGAATCAAACATTTGTTCCATAACTCAATTCTGGGCCAATTAGGGTTAATCACATAGCTGTTGTTATGTGATAGTCTTAGTTGATTTGTTCCCTCACCTTTGCTAATAGTTATCTGATTAACACATGATCCACACTGTCTCCTCTAGTCCCCTTTAGCTGAGTAAAGGGCGAGTACCTTGTTCCATTTTTGAGTGTTCTAGACGCTGACTGATAAGTCTGGCTTTATAACTGATCATGTGCTTTTACAGTTGTTCCTGGCCAACATGTATGCATTGTTCAATAAGGGAAATGCCTAAATTGGCCATACATATTTTGTGATATTCTGAGCATGTGCAGGCGGGATGGTAGCCCTTTTCTCCAAGCTGTCCCTGGCCTTTTCTCACTGCTAACCAGGGCATAAGCTGTCTGAAGCTCTTTTTAACCACACCCTCTACACTGCTGATGCCAAGAAATGATGTCTGTGTGTCTAAATGAAGCTGATAAGAAAGACCAGAGTTCTCACTCTTCCATACCTTTCCACAGGAAGATCTTGTTGTCCACACCGTTGTCCAGGATGAAGCAGTCACTGGGAGACAGCATTTCCTGTTTGAAGGGGCTGGCCTGGGCCACCAGAGAGGTCTTCATGGAGCCTGCAGCATCAGAGATCTACCGCACAGAGAAGATGCATCAGAGACACCTAACAGTCATTTAATAGCTGACAGACTCATATAATGGGAGGTGCTGATTAGGAAAATAATGTAGAATTATACGTCATATAAAATGTTCACAACAGCAAGCATACATTAATAACATGGGCATATCAATAACTTAATAACATACTAGTGGATACATGCAGTATTACAACATGCATATTAAAACACATTTACAACATTTAAAGGATGGCCTTTTTCATAAAAACATATAAAAATGCACAACACATCAACATAATTAAGCAATCCCTAAACAATTTGTGAGCTATGTTGGTAAGATAGCGCACGGTCATACCATGTAGAGAATACCCTTGTTCTTGTTGGCTCTGTCCACTTTCTCATCATCGGGAGTTCCTGCTGGGATATTGGGTTTGGGCCCGAGCGCCTAAAAATAAACACGAGTATTTCCCATGAAAAGAGCCATGATGAGACACTAGCGTGCCTCTCAAATCAGTGCAGGCATCTTGGACAGAGACGGCAGGCTTTGTCCTCGCACACAATTTAGCTCTAATTCGTTTTGTTCATTTCGAAGCATAGCCAAGCCAGGGTTCCTGTTATCATGCAAGGTAAGTGTCTCATGATGAGACACTAGCAGAAAGCATTTGTCCCAAAGTTGATAGGGTGCTTATTTAAAGGGCTTTTCAGGGACTTCCAACAATTTCAATTTCTGTGACTACTGATTAGATTTTAATCTTATCCAATCTCTAAAATCTTTAAGAACACTTTAGGTAATGGCCACTTGGCATCTAAAACAACAAATATTTTTGACTGTCCTTTTTCATTATTTGACAAAATCAGCACATTTTGCACACAATTGTTGCATACTGCAACCCAAATAACTGACACTTAAACGGGTAGTGTCTGAACAACATGAAAATCTTCAATGAATTGAAACTACACTGGCAACAACTCGATGGTTGCATTTCCTGTTCTGCCACCACCATATTTTCACAAGCGCTTACATCAATGATGGGCTGTGGCTCTCCACCTTCCTCTACCATGTGCAGCTTGGCACGACCATTTCGCTCGTTGTCACGGATGTCGATTGCCACTTGAGAGGCCTTGAGTCGCTCAAAGCGATTGCACTCACTTCCGCACCACTGGAATATATCCTGAATGAGAAACAGTGTTGAGGGAAACATTATCAGAGAGCACAAAATCATTCCCAATGTACAGCTCAGTGTAAAGTTGATAGCTGCATTTACATGTACGGCCACACCAGTGATGAATGAGATGTGGTTTTAGTGGCGAAGTGAGCAAACAGGAATCATTCACCCATAATATTTAAAATAAAAAGTCAGATAACAGCTTTGTTTACAAAGCCGCTGGCACACAGGCACATACTCATCTAGACACACACACACACACACACACACACACACACACACACACACACACACACACACACACATTTACAGTGTCTTCTCTTTGATCAGAACAGTGATCATGGACTAAACATATAAGTAGAAAACATTTCAGTTAACATTCCAATTTACAGTTACATAAACGTTGGAGAAGGAAGGTTATGAATTGACTCATATTATGTTTATATACTGTTTAATAATTCCATTACTGTTGACCATAAGCAAAACTGCACATAAACATGATCTGTAAAGCCATCTAAGAATGGACTCTCTCTTACACCCTATGTGATTTCCACGGCCCACTCGTTTGTCCTTACCTTGCCCAGGTCAATGATGAAGCAGTCTCCACGGTTGAAGCTAGCCCAGGCCATGTTGACCTCGGCTGCCCTGATGGCCCGACGGCCTTTGATGTGCAGCAGCCGTTTAACGTTCATGTCGTTGGTCACCACATGCTGGAAACCAGACGCCACCCCACCTTTCTGTGAAAGATAAAATGCAGAAAACACAGGTTCAGGTCAAGATCTAAGTTAAGATCAAGGACACAATTACTGTAGCAAACTAAATCCATACAGAGGAATTTCTGTTTATGTAGCTTAATAAGTGACAGTAAAGGTAGAGTGTGACTGTGAACTCCATTTATAGCTGCTGATCTAAGTCAGCCATATCACACATCTATTAGTAGAATGGGCGCTTCCTGTCTTCTAACCTCCTGTGTTCTAATCTTGGTCTGGTTAGCAGTAGTATTAACAGGAACTTGCTATGTCTAAGTACACCCCTACTTTCTCTCTCTCACACACACACACACACACACACACACACACACACACACACACACACACACACACACACACACACACACACAAACACACACACACTGATGTACACGCATAAACACAAATACGAGACTGCTCAAAGTTAACACTAAGCCCCCTCCCCCGGAGATTACATCACTGCTACCATGCTTGTGTGATCCCCCCCCCAGTCTGAACAAAGCAGTCACGACGACGCTGACTCTGCTCAAGATGAAAATGAAAAAAGAAAAAAAAAACAGCTTTGTCAAGCTAAGGAAAGAGGAAAACAGAGCCCCATTCACCAGATGAAGCTTCAGTACCTGTCTCACCCCAGTGCTTTCCTACCCAGAAGGTTCTGCCATACTTGCCAGATTTCAATCTAATTAGCTGAGAGAAATGCAACACAGATGTGTGCTCAACCTCAACTACGCCAGCAGTTCAAGCTCACCATGGTAACAGTGTCCATGGAGAGAAGAACACTCCCAGGTTGAGAGTGTGGCATAGAATGAGGGCTACACCAAAGATCTTTAAAGATCTCCGCTTGAATCCTCTCTGGCTACACTTCACAAACAAAAGATCTCTCTAAACTAGAAGAGTTTCCTGAAAAGTGAATGAAATGAATGCCACCTAGACTTGACTTTAATAGACTCAGGCAATTAGTTTCTTTCCACACTGATAACTTATCACACAAAAAGACACGTTCCTTCCTTCTCTGGCGTGTACACTGCAAGTCAAACTTCAGCCTATCTATTATTAACTTCTTCATTTTTTTCTTTCACTTCCTTTAATAGGTAATGGAGATAGTTTAACTTCAGCCACATATTTCTGAAGGTGGTCTTGAATCTTTCAAAAATCAATGACAGCCTTCCATACTAATGTACAATACTCATGTACAGTGCATACAGTACACACATGTATTGCAGTGATAAAATATAGGCTATATGAAATCACATACAGTAGGGTCAACTCTGTTGTGTTACAATCGAAATGAATAAAATGACTTGCCGTAGGCCTGATTGGCAACCTTGACAGGACAGAGCTTGTTTGTGTGTTTGATCATGTACTACTGTATATGCATATCTAGTTATGGATGATACCGGATGCTTGCATTAATAAAGTACTATCTTACTGTATCTTATATTTGAGATGATTGATGTACAGTAAAGATGTTGTGTGAAGTTATACCAAATACCAAAAGGGAAAACTGAGTACTATGTATGTGTGTAACCTTGTATTTGATTCCAGACTTGAAATATCCCAGGAAGGTGATAGACTCGTTGTTTTGGACCTCACGGAACTGAACTGGGCCACCGCCCAGGAAATCATCCAGCTGGGTGGCAAAGATGGCAGCAGCACCACTCTCATCCTGGGAGCATTCAGCACCTAGGGAACCAACGTCAAATATCAAGACAAGGTTTGTGTGTGTGTGTGTGTGTGTGTGTGTGTGTGTGTGTGTGTGTGTGTGTGTGTGTGTGTGTGTGTGAATAGGTAACTGTTCTATAGAGTTATCTTCCTCAGGACTTGTTTAAGTAGCTTGTACAATACATCTAAAAACAGTTGCTACTAAAAAGGAAACTATCTGACAGACAGAGGGTCCAGACAAAAACATACAAGTTAACTATTTTCCAAACAGGAACTTGTGGTCAAGATATGATGGGAAACAGGCCCTTCATCTCTTCCTGCAGAGAAGGCCAATGCGTGCCCTCGACTAGACAGCAATGTGTGTCGTGTGCAGACAGCCAGGCAAAATGGACTCACCCATCCACATGTGGATGTAGTAGGAAGGGGCAGCGGTGGTGTAGAGAAGGATGTAGGCATCCCCTGTGTAGAAGTTTCCGTAGAGCTGCTTGGGCACGGGCTTCAGGTCCATCTGCTCCACACGCCAGATCTGCAGGCCGGGCTCCTTCCCGGCCGTCTGGAACTCTTTGTGGAAAACCATGGTGCTTCAACCGACTGGAATGAGAGAGAGAAATGGGGAAAGTGCTGATTGTTGCACAACAGAGTCTGATATAAAAGGACAGCATTCTAACCATTAGTCAGTTACTCAACCAGAGGTTTGAGTGTGCTCTGTGAGCCAGCCCATCCCAAGATACCTCATAGTTGTTGGGTCTATTTCTATCTTGGCTATTACCACCTGTAGCTGAGCAAAGGTGATCTTTTCAGTTGCTTAGTGAAGACCAAACCTAGTTTATGCCATAAAGGAACAAAGTTCAGTCATTTGGTTTGCGATTAACCTGCTCTAAAAATGTATCCAATCTAATAAGGCATCAACCCAGACACCATAAACTTTTGCAGTTGTAATTACCTGACCTAATTATTAATTGTTTTGTTTTGTTTTGTCTTCTCACAGTCAACCCTTTGGAGTAAACATGCTACTCTCAACAGGCTACTCTCCTTGAAATATAGGCTACAATAGCCACAGGGGCTGAATGCAGCGCAGGTGCTTATTTACATGGAAAACATTGTGCATGGGTGACACAATAGTAGAGCAAAGTCCACATTCACCTGAATGTCATCAGCCTGCAATTAAGTGAGTTTTCATAAAAACTACACGCCATGACCTTTTTAAAAGCTTTTTTTCATGCTAACATGATGGGTCACAAAATTGTTATGGTTGATTGGAACATTTAATCCACAAACCCCTGTGCCATTTGACTTATTTACTCAAGGTAAACAGCTGCTCTCTTTGACCTGAAGGGTGTGTCAACAAAACTGTGTAAGCCTATGTGCATGATTTTCTCAAAAGGGCTTTCCCATGGTACTGACACAAATGGTGACTACCGTCAGCCCTCTGTTTCAAGACAAAATTATTTTCAACCAAGCCAATCAAAGAAGTGTAATCTGTGGCATTTCTAGCTGCATGCAAGACGATTTAAAACACATAAAACTCTTGAGGGTTTAGAGTTAATTGGAACATTGAGAGCAAAGAATGGCATCTCTTCCCAAGACGTCTAGGAACAACATGATTTGAAACCCACACGAATTTGTAGTTCCACATGAAACCATTTAGCCTGCTCCAACATCCGTGCGTGTCTGGCGTGCATCTTGAAAGTAGCTTTGCATTTTCGTGGTCTGCGTATGACTCATCTACGAGCCCTTACATGCGCTTGCAGTTAAAAAAAAACACACACACCAAGGTTTTCTGTAGGTTTCTGGTGCACGCCCTCTTTCGAGAAGCCTACTTTGCTCCACTTCATTCAAACTCAAGAAAATAAAAGAATGCTTATAGCTATTAGTTAAACATTAAGGCCTAGATTAAATAGACATTATGAAAATATGTTTAAAGTTGCCCTCGATTAGTTTACCTAAACCAAGAGCGGCACAGAACACAGTTAAACTTACACATACGGTAACAGAAACACTTACTTCTACACAATAATATGACAATCAATGAAGGAGACGACTGAAAACACTCTTAGTTTAAAACACCATGCGAGGCGACTCTTCACTGAGCTTTGCGATGGAAAAAAATCTACAACTGTTACATAATACGGCAACTTGCCAATGACAAATCCCGTAAAGCGAAACTCTGCTACGGAGCAGAAGTCCCACTTTCTCTGCGTCTGCAGCAAACATTTTTGAAAGTTCGACTTATTCTGCATAGCCTATTGCAATGATTATAAAAGTGAACGTCTCCAGCTTGCACGCAAAGAGTTTGGATGGAAGGGGACAAACCGATATTTCAATGATTTTATATATCCTAACAAATTCAGCTTGTCTGTAGAAGTAAAGATTTTCTCTATTACCTGTTGGTTGTTTTGTGAAGGGTTTCTGGATTCGTTTCACGGTCCGATGAAGGCAGATGCTGTGGGAGATGTTGCGCTGCAGCAGCCGCTGAGTAGTCCAGAGTCTGCACCAATCCCTTGCACGCTTGTCTGATTTATACAGTTTGGCTCTGTCAGGGGAGAGGCTTGTCGCTGGCCAATGGCACGCCATTCTCGTAGTCTTCACAGAACTACTAAAACTTTTCTGCAGCCTAAACTTGGTGCGTAACACACCCTCTCCGCAAAGCATCACATAAGTCCTTCTTCTTTGTGTGTTTTTTAAAGTCTTTAAAAAAAAACATTCATTCATGTGACCACTGTCATTCATACATTCCTTGCACAATTCAGATACTTCTTATCTGTGCGGAGACAAAAGAAGATTTATAGAGACTGTTTATGAAAAGATCCGTCCTCCATGCCAGTTAAAATAAATTGAGTGTAAAACAGAGTAATGGGCCGACTTTGCCTGATCCACATTCCTACTAGGTAGGCTACTATAACCCATCTGTGCAGACAGTAGTAATTGATCTGTTATGAGAGATTAATGGGGCAGCTGATAAGATTGTACACTGTGTATGTGAACTTTACATAATAGAGAAATTATACCACATAAGAGAATCAAGAAAAATAAGATACTTGTTTGTTACTTAGGTTTGAGAAAGGATAAGCAGTGTTGTGAATGCTCATGTGCATGCTTTGGATATTTGTGAAATTCAAAGCTGATCATTTTACTGTAGGCCTAATAAGAAAGCAGAGATCACAGACACAGTTGAATACTTTCCAGCCCTATAAACAAGGCTGGACTTGAGTACAGGTATGGTTGCATTCCCTTGTAGTCTTTAGACAGACACACCTAGTAGTTATCAATAATTAGTCTAAGGGGAGGGATCTGCTCTCCGTGGCACAGCATAACATAATTATTTGCTTTTTCATTCACCCATACCATGTCCCTTTTTCCATATTAATGGATAAAAAAGGTAAACATCTAAACATGGGGGGTCTGATTGTGGGCCTATGAATGTAGCCTACACATACACACAACCACATACACACACACACACACACACACTGTCCCTCCACCTGTGCACCAGAAGAGAGGGCCCTTCCCTGCAGCTGGCACAGTCCCTGTGGCTGGACACCAGGCCCAAGAGAAGAGAGAGAGGAGGAGAAGAGAAGAGAAGAGAAGAGAAGAGAAGAGAAGAGAAGAGAAGAGAGGAGAGGAGCCAGCGAGGGAGCTTTCCTTTTAATATTCCCCGCAGATCCCTCCAGAGCCAGCACATGGCCTCTGCACGCAGCTTAATCTGCATTTGAGTGAGGCTGCCCTACAAGGATGTGGCGGTAAGCATTAAGGCATCTTACAAAGTGGGGAAGAAATCCTGCAACAACAAATGGTTCTTGCATCATATTTGACTAAGGATGGCTAGATACATGGCTGCTTTTTTATGGAGACAGAACATGTCTTTTATTTTACACGTGTGTGTGTGTGTGTGTGTGTGTGTGTGAGAGAGAGAGAGAGAGAGAGAGAGAGAGAGAGAGAGAGAGAGAGAGAGAGAGAGAAACCAACATTGTCTTGTGTTTTGTTTATATTGTACTTGTCATGTACACTACTGGTGCACATGACAACAAGAATACTGTTTGAAACTTCAGGGGGAAATCTCTTAGGAAGCCAGTTTAACGATCATGGCTGGACAGCCTTAGTCACTCACAACCACAGTGACTCAGACTAAGAGGAATCTTTAGAGAAAAAGTCTAAACAGGGAACTTTCTTCACCCAAGCGATTTGTTTCTCTATTGTAGGTTGAGAAAGCGAACTAAAACAAACACCAGACACTCCACATACCTCCACCACATACTTGGATAGTCAGAGCAGAGCACACTTAATGGTCTGCACATCTGTCTCTTATTTATTTACCCACTCTGAAATGTGTCCCTAACAGAAATGCACAAAGACCTAAGATGGCTTCCCTTGTATTCTACCCCTGACTTCCTTTTTCCCATTGCCAGACATGTTACAGTGACCTGACACAGACCTGAGCCTACTCTTCTCACAGTCAGATAGGAGATCTGAACTCTTACAATGACACTTGTACTGCAATACACTGTGCATGAGTAACACGGCAGAACACAGAAGTAATGTTGCTTAACCCAGAGCTATGAGCTCTGAAAGTGATCTGTGAGTTGGTCATGGTGATGTTTGCTTGAATCAACTTTTTAAACTAGGCCTGAACGTCTATGTGTGGCCTATTTTGTCAAGTGCTATTAATGTAATAACTATTAAATAACAACTATTCAATAACAATTCTTTTTTTATGCCACTTTCTGTGCCCCATTTAGTTAACATTAGACAATACTAAGTGAGGTCAAGAACCCCTGACGCTATATTTCTCCTGTAAGAAAAAGTTTAAACCAGATTGAACTTGTACTTTTTTGATGTTTACATCTAGACTTGACCTCCCTATATCTCTATCCTCACCATTGGAGGCTGAGGTGGGGCACTGAAGTTGTTTTAGGATGGTGTCTCTGGTGGCCGGATCAGTGGGTTTATGGCGCGTGGCAGGAGGACAGTGGGGAGAGGCATCTGCCGCTGTAGTCTTCGGATGACTGAGCATCAGCGCTCGCCTGGGGTGAGGGCACAAGCACCCGCGCTAAATCCTTCAGAGCAGCCTCAGCACTTTCAGCCATTGTTTTTTCGGCAAGCCGAAATACACACACACACACATACACATACACACTCAACAGACACAAAGACACACACAGGAATACTGCACACTCACAGGCATACTACACACAAACATCACACCTCACAAAGATGAGTGAAAAAGTTCATCATCTATGACTGTAGGGAATGTCTGTCAGTTCCACACATAACTCTCAAAAAGTCCAGCTGAACTCAAAGCTGGTACGTCTTGCTAATCAGGAGTGAGTCCAGTGCCAAGTTTTTTGTTGTTTGGATAAAAAATAAATAGTAAAAAGAAGCATGTTGTTCTCTCTCCTTGTACCCTCTGTTGCCTCACACATATCCAGTCCAGTAGCCTACTGCATCGGTGCACAGCATTAACTCCTGTGCTCAAAAGCCCATGGCGTTTCGATGCACCTCTTATACTTCATGTTCAGTTTCATGGACGACGACTTGTACAGGCACTGCTTGTGTCACCCATAAGTAAAGTGTATGCACAGACACAAGAACCATCAAATAAAACTTTTTTTCATGCGCAAACGCCCAAACACATATGCAACATCCACCTTTATTCACACTCACATTCACACATATTGTGTCTCTCTTACACGCACACACACACACTCTCTCTCTCTATCTCGCTCTTACACACACACACAGGACTAAAATGCAGTAGACAACGAGAACACAGGAATGAAATGAAATGATTTCTGTCATCGCTCATCATCAATCCCCTCTCTGTCTTCGTCTGCATTACTGTCAGTGTCTGGCCCTTGCACTAAACTTTTCCGTAGAGGACACTACCATTACACAACACAATTCCTGTTGCATATAGACCCACAACAGATGACTTCACCAGGGCTTTTATTTTGACTCCGCAGTGGAGGGCCAGGAAGGAGTGAGTGTGGCTGCTGCCTGTGCTGTGCGAAGCCCGGTCTCAGCCTGAGCCTGTGGCAGGCAGGGAGCGCAGTGGAAACTTACTCTGGCACTCAGCGCCTGCTGAGCGGACTGGAATGGAGCAGGAGCTGCTCTTTGTGCTTGTGTCTGAGCTTGTGGTGTAAGCCCAACCAATAGCAAACCAGGGCACGGTGACTAACACTCACTCCTGCTGAGGCGCTAAGATTGACTGCCGTGGAGGCCAGGAGGAGAGGAAAGAAAGGAGAGGAGAGAGGAGGAGAGAAGAGAGAAAAACAGCGCAGGTCAGAAGTGGGCAAAGCAGAGCAGGACACAAGATGGCAGAGCTGTTCTATTAGCCCCAATGTTCTCTCTCTTCTCATCTCCTATTTCAGCAGCACTGGCTGGCTGTCTGGCTGGCTGCTGTGGAGGAGCAGATGAGAGCGGAACACCCTTCTGAATCTCAGCTGGCTCATTCTCCACTGCATGTGTCTGGTCTCGTCTTGTGTAGTTGTGCATTCGCAGGCTGTGCAGACCAACAGCACTCCGGGAGATGATGAGTCCTGATGAGTCTTCCAGTAAGCCTCCTCCTCTAAAGAGGCTGGGTGCAGAGCGAGGGGAAGGAGAGTAGGGTGGGGTGGGGTGGGGTGGGGTGTGTGCGTGGGTGTGTCGGGGAGGGGTTGAGTTAGGAGCTTGTGGGCGGAGGATTTGGAGAACACATTGGGGCAGAATGGCCCCCAGATGTTGCTTCGCTTCACTCCTCTCTCATTTCCTGCCCTTGACTCTGGGCTTGTACGGCACAGCCATGCTAATGCCCACGGCTCTCTGCAGCCAAACAGGCCAGGCAGTGCCACGTTTCACCACATTATCGGCACTCCACTACCGCCATTAGTTTAGCTTCTGTCCATACCACAACTTACACTGGGTACTGAAGCGACACCAATATTTCTCTAAACATTGAAGTACTAGCGAGGTTCTTGCTCTGAGAACTGAGAACCAAGAACAATTATGGCAACCTTCTTTGAAAAGTGAGTGAAAAGTATGTGTGTGTGTGCATGCACATTTGTGTGTAAATGTGTGTGTAAGTGTATGCGTGTGAACAAAGCAGCAGCAAGTCTTTGAAAAGTGAGTCATGTTATGTGTGTGTGTGTGTGTGTGTGTGTGTGTGTGTGTGTGTGTGTACTATGGTTCTGGGCCCTGCTCATGCTCAGTTTTCTCCCAGAGTTGTGTGCAGTGCACCCCGCCCTGGCAGTGCCAAGTCTCATGAGCTGAGGCATTTCTATCTCCTTTCTTGCCCACTTTAAAGATGTCTGGCACAGCAGCAAAGCTACACAGCCCAATGCAGCCCCACAGAGGACCTGTGTTAAATGTGGTGTCTTCACTCTCTTCAATCCAACTGATTTAAACATGTGAAAGAACCTAGGCACAATCTCTTTCACAAGTGCACACGCATGCACGCGCACGCACTCCAACACACACACACACACACACACACACACACACACACACACACACACAAACAGCCCCTCAGAGGACCTGTGTTAAATGTGGTGTCTCCAACTGATTCAAACACATGTGAAAGAACCTAAGCACAATCTCTTTTTCTTTCACATGTGCACTCGCACACACACACACACACACACACACACACACACACACACACACACACACACACACACACACACACACACACACACACACACACACACACACACACTGCCTTCTGGTCTGGAATCTCCCTGGGCTCTCTACACTGTCATCTCCCGGCCACAGAGAGACCCGCTGTGGCTTTTGAGTAGAGGGCTGGGAAAGCGAGAGAAAAAGAGGTCTGGCTGACTGTCGGCTGGGCTGGCCCTGTTTTGGGGGAGCTGGGCTTGTGATGCGCGCCACAGTAGGAGGAGGAGGAGAGGAGAAAAGAGGGACAACGATACTGGATGTTCTCTCTGGAGAGACAGGCTGCAGTTTGTTCTCAGGGCCTGGTGCCAGCAGCCCAATTTCCATGCATGGGATGGATGGGATGTCTAATTAGAGGAAGGAATGCCACTACAAGCGCTTTTGTCATGGCCCCGATGCACTCCATTACATAACTGTAGGTGTACCACATTCTGGCCTCGCCAAAACAAAAGGGTAATAAATAAACACAACAACTGTTTTCTTTGAGGTTACGTTACTGCTTTTGTTTTGCAGTTATTTATTATAAATCATATGACTGGGATGGGATTTGGAGAAAAGGATTTGGATTTGTAAGAATGTAGGGTTTTTTTTTTCTTCTTCAGTGTTTTCGAAGCTTACAAAAGTTGCTATGGAGATCTGGCAATAATCCACTTCTCTTTCATTCAAGACCTGAGGAGTTGATATATAGGCTCTTAAACACAAGCTCTGGGGCCATTTGGGGCTTTCATTAGAATTCTTCCAAAAGATAAAAAAAGACAAAATAAGTGGAAAAATTGAGAATTGAGTGAGATTTTTCAGAAGATCATAGATCCATTAAGGGCTCCCATGTCCAGTGAATAGGTTCTTCCTGAGCGTCTTTTCCCGAGGACTGCAGGGAGATGTTTTCTGGTCCGTCTTCAGTTCGGCCAGTCGCCCAGGGCTTCGAGGAGTGTCCTGTGGAACGGAGGCCAGATCTCCTGCGCTGTCGTCCCCGTCCACTGGCCAGGACCTGCCGACTGGTGAGTGGGCTTTTCTCTCCCCTCTCCTGTGAGGTGGGGGTGAGCCGATGGTGGTGCTGGTCAGTGATGGGAGGGGAAGCCCCACACTCTGAGAGAGACTTATGAGCTCTGCCCCGCGCTCCATGCTGGAGATCTTAGTCTTCAGACGTGTCACCTCAGACTCCTGGGCCAATGATAGGAAAACATGAGCAGTGTATTTAAAAAAACTATAATAACGTATGGTATGTAGCAAAATACATATTTAAGTTTTCACTGTGATATGATTTTACGGTAAAGTAAACTGATGCTTCATGGGAAAATAACTCTAAGCAACTAACCCTAAGTAGCCAAGTGTAAGTGCAGTACATCCATAAGGATATACAGTGTATGGTCTTTTGATCCTGTGAAGGACATTGGTCTCTGCATTTATACCCATTGTGATTTAGTGCCTAGGGGGCAGTGAGGGGTTAGGTGTCTTGCTCTAGGGCACTACAGCCTAGTCTACTAGCCAGGAATGGGACTGGCAACCCTTCGGCCCTATACCAGCAGGCCACAGCTGCCTTTAACAGTATATCAGAGTAAACAAGTGTCTCTGTAGGAGTTTTAGCCAACAGTAAAAGACACATGTAAAAACATGGGCTCACTACACCATCATCACTCCAAATCATTCGATTTATATACATATAATAGACTTAGCTGGAGGAGCAGATGCCTCTCCGTTCCTCAAGGAAGGAAAGAGGGGAGTCACAGAGACACTATTCTCATTGTGTTGAGAGAGACCATGCTTAATGCATTAGTGTTTTGGGACAGCCTTAAACAGCCTATTCAACAGAAACTAGTGATAGGCATTCCATGAAATTTTGTTAATCGATTATCGGGAAAAATTAACAGTAGATGTTTGATTAAACATTAATATTTTTTATTAGAATTAATTATCAACTTTTAGCCAACAAAGCCAGACCACCAGTCTAGCTGCTGAAACACCCGTTCTGAGGGTTCTGACCTTGGATGCAGCCTACCTACTAAAGTCTGAAAATCCCATCCTGTGTTGCAGCTGGTACATTCAGAACCAGAAACATGATTATTTAAATGATTATTTTCCACACTGAAACTCTGAACAAGCAGTGCAACATGACTGTGGTTGTTCTAGGACCTTCTAGCAATGCAATAAGACTCATAATAGCCAGGCCGAATAATTAAAAAAAATATATATATTTCTGTCATTAAAATAGATAGAATAAACACTAATAAAAATGTTTCAGATACTTCATAAGCACAAATCATTCTAGCCCAATCAGAAAAAATTCAAACAAACTGACCACCCTTTCTGTCAACTGTTGTTATAGTGGTTAAGTCTGGCAAAAGTCAGAAAAACATCTTTCTTCCAGCAGCTATAAGAATGTTGTTTACAATGTAAACATCTCATTAAACATCTGACAATACGGAGACACTGAGCTTTGCTAGCTGGGTCTTGTACTGTACTTCAGTAAAACCGTGACAAGGAAAGATGAATTTTAGAAATATAAAAGGAATGAGAGGGGAAAAAAATCTTTGTGCAGGTCTATCATATGTCCACAATGGCTGTGGTTTCCACTGGCCTGTTGAATGCCATAAATCTCGTATAAAATAGGCAAGTAGATATGGCAGTCTCAGTAGAGCACATTTTTTCAACTGTACTGGGCGGACTCCAAACATTTCTGTGGGCTGAACATTTAATGGGACAGTTTGCTCGGAAATGGTCAACAATTTGATTATCATCATGGTTTGACAGCTGAAATGTGCTAAGAGTCCCGGAACGACCCGGAATTGGTGACATTTCATGCGATAGATAGCAAGGACTGCTGCTGCTGCTGCAGCTACTGGTGTTGGACACGCTCAATGGTGTTTTTGGCCCCCAACAGCACCTTCCAGGCAGCACAGCCTAAAAGGCTTTACCCTTATTTAACCCTTATCCTAAACTGAACTCCCTCAACCCTCATCCTAACCCTAAATTGGGGTAGAGTTGAGGGCAGCGCTACCTGGAAGGCACAGTTGAGGGCAAAAATACCAAAGAGCGTTGGATATGCACCTTGAGAAGCAGGGCCTCGCTGGTGTTGTGCAGGAGGTGCTCGCGGCTGCGCAGCTCTGCCAGCAGGGCGGCAGCGTTGCGCTGGGCCTGGTCCAGCTGGGCTCGCGTGTGCTGCAGCTCTTGGCTCAAGAGCTCCTGGGAGCTGCGCAGCGTGTTGGACACACACTCCGAGGCCTTCATCATCTCACCTTGGCTTTCCTGCAGCGCAGCCAACTGCAAACCAACCCACACACACACACACACTCACAGACATACATATACAAAACATGTAAATGTAGACACAAATGCACACACACGCAAGCATGTACATGCACACACAAATACATGCGCAAGCATACATACTGTATGCAGTCATACAAAATTATGCACCCATGCACATCCTCACACACACACACACACACACACACACACACACACAGATTCAAAGGGGAGAAAAATACAGTGCTCAGCAATTGTTACTCAATGTGAGATACAGAAACTTATCTGGGCTAAATTTGCATATTATCAAGATTCTCATTTTCAAAGGAGCTATGAAAAATGAAGCTCTCCCATCGGAAGATTAGAGGCTTCGTCTGAACCAATTACTCTCAAAAATATAAGACAATTTAGAAGAACTGTTTATTCAATGAGGACAGTACTAACGTGGAAACCATGCTTATTTCACCCTTTTTTTATAGCCCATATATTGACGGTTCATTCCGTGAGCAGACATTATCTTGTTCTTGACGCCTGCAGTGAGGATGTGATCTGGACTATGCATCACTTTAATCCAAAATGTCCTCTGACAGGGCTATAGCTTGACTGACCACTGCCTCAGCAGCAGACCGAAGTCTTTGACAGGACCACTTATGTGCTCCCCCATTACTGGACAAACCTTCCACGTCCGACTGACTAATGTCGCACAATTTGTTCTTCTTTTCTGTTAGGCGTTGCCCAAATCCAATTGTGAGGAAAACCGATAGGACAAGAGCATCTACTTTTACAACGCAAATTGCGTTCCTTGATCTCCTGAGATATGGGCCACTTCAAAGCAAACTCGGTTAACATGAGGGTTACGCTACTTTATGTGAGGACGTTAGTTTGTTTGAGTGCACATCTTTGGAAGGGATTGAGGAAAATGGGGAGAGGCAATTACAGCCTGGATTTGGTCCCTTCCTCTCACTTACGGCCCATAAAAATGTCTCCATCTTCCTCTCCCACAGGCTGGGACTGTGTTTTGTTACTCAACTGCATTTCCTGGGCAAAAATCCAATTAAACTGTATTCACTCACTGAATATAGCGATTTCTCATAATGGGGATAAAAAAGCTGGGGCCAATGCAAAAGGTTTGGATTGGCTACCTGACTAGAGTGTCCAAGTTCTACTTTAGAAGATTAAACATGTATGATACAGGTCTGTACTGAATCGGCATTCCTACGTATTACTAAACTGTCCTACTGTGCTACCAAGTTTAAATGGCTTTACTGACATTGACTTTTTTAGGGTGATTTCAAAATGTCCAATCAACAATAGCCAACACTAGAAATTATGAAGTAAGTACCAGTTGTCTGGTTATTTGGCCACCATAACTACAGGCCAGTTAACACCCCTGCCATTGGCAATACATTAAAAGTGGTAGTCTCACATTCATAACACGGAGCAAATGAACGTCGGAAAATAGGGATTTTGCCATAAGCCCTTTCACCTCTTCACTACTGCTAGAAAGAAATTATGCAATAAGCCAGTAAGAAAGACTGTTACTTTAAGCATTTTGTATGGGATTCCAATGGAGAACCATCAGCGTGGCCTTTTGAAATGGCGGCGATTTTAGTTAGAATGACATCAGGTTCCAGAGCATGTACTGTAGATATGTGCACTGTCTAGGTAGTCTAGACTATGTGTGGTTGGTCTAGTGACTGCCTTAAGTCCCACCTCTGCCTGGTGCTGCTTCTGCACAGTCTCCAGCTCCAGGGTGAGGGTGGCCACGGCCTCCTGCAGCCTCCTCTCCGTCTGGGACGCCTGCTCCACCGTCCTGGTCAGCTCCTCCTCCAGCAGCCTCACCTGGCTCTCCTGGGACACGGGAATATAGCAGCGGTCAAGTGTAGTAGTAGTAGTGCTAGATAACTTTATAGCCCCTGTGAGGTAGTTAGCTGAGCAAGCCCAATCACAGTTACAGGCACTTGAACACTTTTACACAACATCAAGTAAAAGATACAGACAGAAAACATAAGAAACATTATTTCTACCCACAGTAGCACACAACACATGGTGTCCGCAGGCCAGCTTCCTGACTGGCTTACTCACTTCAACTCATTTAATGCTTTGTGGTGGTGGTACTGGTGGTGGTGGTGGTGGGTGTGTGTGTGTGTGTGTGTGTGAGTGTGTGTGTGTGTGTGTGTGTGTGTGTGTGTGTGTGTGTGTGTGTGTGGTGTTAAGAGAAAGAGAGGGAGTGTTAGATGTAAGATAATGTCCATCATAACAACCCACTATGTATCAAATGTAAAAAGCTATTACAGGAATGTTATTATAACTATTGCCATAAAAGTTGGGATGATCTCATAACCTACAATCAATGCACCCAAACCTACTTTTTATCACTTGTGTTTATCCTTCATATGACTTGACTATATGCTATCGATATTAAATTAGAGATAGTATCAAAATGATTTGCCTGATTAAAAAAATATAGCTAAAATACTAGTGAAAGTTACACAGTGAGTTATGTAGAGTGTGGGCTGGTTGAGGGAGTGTGGAGTGTAATCTAACCCTCTCCTGGCCCAGGATGGTGATCTCCTCCAGCTGCACCGAGAGGCTCTCGCAGCGACCACGCATCTCATGCAAGGCCTGGGCTGTCCGCTGGAGATGCTCCCTGCACTCACGCAGCTGCTGGGTCTGAAGCAGGGCCTCCTGACACACACATACGGACACACACCACACACACACAAACACACACTTTTGAACAGAGGTGAACGTTAATGTGTCACAAACAAATACAACATAAGAAATGGGGAGAATAAAACAAGCTTACTGATGAACACACACACACACACACAAAAACACACACACACACACACACTTAGGCAACACACAAGCTCCCACCAGCAAGCAGCTGGTGAATGTTCTGGCGGCTGGAGCAGATGCAGAACATTACACATGCTTATAATGCATATCCTGCAGTTAATATGGTGTTAGAATCAGTGATTAGTTAAACTACTTAGTACACTGCAATGTTCAAAGGCAAATCTCAAATCGCAGACAGTAGAAGATGAAAACAAAATGGTTGAGAAGGGTGTACTCGCAGGAGTCAAGGGTCTTTTGTGTGGGACCACGGTGATGGAATGCTACAGAAAGTTAACGACACCACCATTAAAAGTTTAACTGGGGCCAATGGGGTCCTCATTACCAAAGTTGATCATTCTTGTCTAGGCTTAAACAGTGGAGGTAGCAGAGCCTAAACATCTTTTTTGATTCTCTGTGTTGTCTGGCTCAAGGTCAGAGGAAAGAGACTGCTTGCCAGAGAGCTGCATCCCAGATTCAACACTTAGCACTAAGCACTTAGCATTTAGCACCTCATATGTCAAAAGATGGCTGTCCACAGACACACACTGCGACAGACACTGTATTTATGAGGCAGCCCCATTGTTTTCCACAAACATCTGTATAAAAATGGAAAAAATGACCTAAGTGTGTGTGGAGGTGTGGCTGGTCTTGCGTTCGTCTTTGTTTGTTTTGGGTGATGGACGGCTTCAAAACAACAAGCAAGTGACAATGATGACTTCTGAAAATGTGTTGATCCTTCCCATCGCCTCCTCTTCCCACCCAAGCCCAGCAAAAAAAGAAGAAGGTGTAGAAGTAGACGTAGAAGAAGAAGAAGAAGACGAAGAAGAAGAAGAAGAAGAAACAAAACATAAAACAATAAAAGTTCCAGGCACTACTCTGATTACATGCAAAGCATTAATAAAAAAAATGAATCAAACAGAATCCATTCAACAATACATGCATAATGGGACCATACCTGTGCAAAGTTCTTGCTAAGAAATGCCTGAAATAAGCAAACTACCTAGTTGACTTTGAGTTCATTGGTGGATGTCTACTATTCTGACTCTTGCTGGCTCTGGTCCCAAATGACACTGGTTTCCGCACATTCTGAGATGACGGCGTTTATTTTTAAGAATGAAGTACAGCCTCCAATGGTCTGTGAAACAGCGCAAGGGCCTAATGCTTTTGCATAGCAGTGTACATGCCACAAACACATCAATGTCACACACACACACACACACACATGCTCATTGCTTCCCACACACACACACACACACACACAGAGACTCACTCATAGCTTCCAACACACACTCAGACACAAACACACACAAGCCAATGTGTCTTTGGCAGCGGAGACAAGGCGCCCGTGAATAGGATGTGTCGGACGAGCATTGTCAGAAAATCCCGAGGCCACAACTGCTGTGCTGTTTGGGGCTGGTGGTTAGAGAAAGCTGAGGGACCTGTTCTCTCCCTCTCCCACTCTCCTCTCCCTAAGCCACACTGGGCACTGCACACCAGAGCCTTCCCACAGCTAAATGTGTTTATTGTGATCACCCGTTGTGTGCCATTCTTCTGGGGGAAGGGGTGGAGGGGAGTGTGTGGGACGATCTGATGAAACAAATGGGTAATGCTCCGTGGGGGAATCGTGATCATTCCTCACATCTCCATTTGTTTGACAGACACAGATTATGTCCCTTTACAAGGCATGTTCTTTGGTGCAGGGGTGTTGTGACAAGAGTGTGATTTATCTCTGTGTGCTTGTTGCTCTTCCGCGACTCTGTGGTTGGTGCTGTTGGTGGTGAAAAAGGGCAATATCATTAACATTACCTCCTCCAGGGTCTCTTTCCCCTGCAGTTGGACTTGGACCAGCTCCAAACGCTCGCTCAGGAACGCCACCTAGTGAACAGACAACAGCATCACAACACCACCACCACCACCACCAGTACTGGTGTACGAATGGCGCATCACTCAACTTATTACAAGTTTGTAAAAAAACTTGAAGTGGGGGGCCTGAGACACTGAGTGTTTCTCAAAGTCGAGAATGGCTCCTTGGTAGAATGCTCACCTTGGAGGTCATAAACTACGCACACGAGGTTCCATTAGTGAAGCCTTGAAAAATCTACAAATGAAGGACTCAGCCCTCAAAAGGATTTAGAGGTATCTTTGATATTGGAACAGTGTTTGACAACACACAATAATGTGGACTACCAGTACCAGTACTGCCTTCCAAGCAAGCTTCCCCGACTTTGAAAAACACTCACTACGTGTCTGACACTCCACCTACAGGCCTGATCATCTATCACTGATCAGTGATCATTGACAGCTAACTCTGCCTGCGATTGATCAGGTCTGGCAGGTGGAGTGGTCAGCAGTCAGGACAAGAAGGTAGAGTAGGAAGGAGGCACACCTGTTTGTTGCGTTCGCTGAGCTCCCTCTCTGACCTCTCCGTCGCCTCCTGCAGGCTGAGGAGCTTCTGCTCCATGTCCACACGGTGCTCCTGGACTGCACACTCCAACTGGCTCAGCTGCATGTTGGTCATGAGCAATAATATTATATGCAGTCAGTATTGCATCTAAGCATCTTCTCTCACTTTCTACTTTCAATGTACAAACATTCAACAGGTCTCTTTAGAGTGAGAGTGACATGAGCCATGAGAAAATGACAAACATGAACATTAATGACAACATTTAGTGTTTTTTTTCCGTACTGCCTTTATCCCCCAGTGTCAATTTTACTTTGCAACAACCGAATTACACTTAATAACAACAGTTACAAACACGAGAAGTATCATTATTGTTCATGTGCATGTCATGATTATTCATTTACTCTTCTGCAGACACCCTCAAATAAACTGTTACCACGTTAAGTCAGATAAGATCTTTTTTTTTCTACTTTCTATCAACAACCAGCTGCACCCATGATCTCCTAGCTCACTTCTATTTTGTAGTACTTTATTTCTCACAATAGAACAATTATTTTACAGTGGTAGCACATAACATTCACAAATGTAGACAAATTTCCACAAACATTTGGTGTTTCTTATGAAACTATACTGAATGTTGAATAAGTAGTATAATATGTAGTTTATTATCTGACCGCTCCTGTTTTTCCAAAAAAGCTTCAGGTTCCTTTTTAATTACGTGCATTGAGCATCTCTGTTTATTCAGCTGCAGAGGTGCAGGTGGATCTAAGCCTTAGAGTACACCATATTACTGTAAATATACATTATGCAAGACTGCATTGTGTGTGTGTGTGTGTGTGTGTGTGTGTGTGTGTGTGTGTGTGTGTGTGAATAGGGACCTGTAAGGCTTTCTGTGTGTGTGTGTGTGTGTGTGTGTGTGCGTGCGTGTGTGTACGTGTGTATGTCTATAGGGACCTGTAAAGCTTTCTGCTGGAGCTCATGCTGTTTGTCTTTCAGAGCTCCATCCTTGTCCTTAACCTGCCCATTCCTCTGTTCCAACTCCTGTTGTGCTTCCCTTTAAGGGCACACACACACACACACACACACACACACACACACACACACACACACACACACACACACACACACACACACACACACTTAAAGCATATGCACCTTCACACAAGGATACACAGTACAAACACACCAACAAGAGAGTCAAATATACAAATCAATCATTCACTAATATGCAATGTTAAAACAAATCATGACACCAAAGCAAAATAAGTCAAATCAATTCTAGTAAAATGTAATTATTTATAATCACAGAGCTCTTCTCTCTATCTATCCACTGTTACTTTATACACAACAATACATAAGCACTCTGAAATAAAGACAACAAGTTAACAAGTAAGGCATGTCAAGTTAGCCTGCTGTACTGCAATTTCACACTTTTGGAAGTGTTTAGCCAAAAGCTTCAAGCATACTGTGGTTGATTATGTGAGGATCCCAGAGAGGGGGTGTGTCTGTTGGGGAGCAGGTGGCTGCCCGAGGGCTTTCTGATCTCACTGCTGACGGAGCTCCAGCAAACACAGCCCCTGCATTTAGCCTGACGAGAGACACCGCAACAGAGAGCAGGAGATACTGTGTGTGTGTGTGTTCACAAGGGAACACGGAACCAACCGATGATGAGAACACAGGGAACCCTGCCGTTGCCCTCCGGTTCCCTCGGGCCTGACAGGCCTGTTTACTCCGTACTAAGAGGGGAGAACATCACAAGCTTTCCCCCACGAGGATCCTTGTGGCGATTACACACCACCGCAACATGCACTCTTCCCCCCAATGCGCCTCAATATGCCATGGAAAAACTATCAACGTCCCTCAGTGAAAGAGCTATGAATGTCCCTTTATTTACAATATCTTGTTCATCTTTGTGGTTGGTCTAAAATGACTGTATAGACGGAAGGTGCTTTTACATGTGTGTTCCCATAGTCTGGGCATGGTAGATGTGTGTTTTGGATAACCCTTGGAGTAATGCATAATGAAGTTTGAAATATTGAGGTTGCCATGGTAACAGAGGGGATGTGTGCCTATTTGTTTTTATACGACAAGGTCATGATCACTGCAAAGGCAGTTCAGGACTCGCCGATAGGGGTGCTTATGCAGACGATTTATTTTGTTTGTTTTGTTTTGTTTTACTATCAGATCTAATGGATAGTGTCATATGTTGGCAGATGTGTGTAGGGAGAGGGGATTCAATAGAAATTGGGGTGGGATCACCAAGAGGCAACAGGGATTGAGGGAGGACCTCAGGTTTACTTACTTTCATAAAAAACACAATATGAAAGACATTATATCTTGGGGATCTTCTTTACAAAATCCACCAATATAATGGGTGAAAGCCCTTGTGTTTTTCTTTCATAATATATCAGTTTGAGGGCTATCCCAAA
The DNA here is from genome assembly GCA_027497455.2 of Sardinella longiceps. Classification (NCBI taxonomy): domain Eukaryota; kingdom Metazoa; phylum Chordata; class Actinopteri; order Clupeiformes; family Clupeidae; genus Sardinella; species Sardinella longiceps. The sequence continues at coordinate 25,934,801 of JAODXP020000022.1, read as the reverse complement.
ATATAATGAAATGACTGGCCATGCCTGATCACATGGAGATTGTTGTGATTGGGTCTGTTGTGTAACGAAACCTTTTAGCCACTTATTGTGTCATAATGAAAGTGTACACACAATAAAATGTGCACAGATGACAGAGTTGCTGCTCCACAAACAAAACAACATCCCTCAGTTGCAACTGATGTGACATGTTCTCCAGGGATGTCTCTGTTGTTTACCAATGCCTGGTGTCTCAGTGTTTTTGCTTGATGGTGTGTGCTGGCTTTGCAAAAAATAAATAAATAAAATAAAACAGACTTTGGCAGAAGCATAAATCAGTCTGACATTTATCACACAAAGATCAACCACAATGACACCTACTGAGGGAGGCATCAAAGACACAAAAGTGATCTTGACTGAAATAAAAAAAAAATTCTTACAACACAATCCTTCCACATCTTTTCCATTCCACATCTTTTCTTTTTTTCTTTCTTTCTTTCTTTTTTTTTTTTTTTACAAATGGGGTTTTCAAACCAATGACATAAAACACACAAAACTCTAGACACAAAAGTGAGAAGAGCCATCATTCAAAAAACTGAGGAGAAAACAACAAAAACCAAAATGTTGGAAGGACCAACTATAAAAACCATTTAGTTCCCAAACTACTTTTGCAACGTTAAAACAAAAGCACTCTAGTGCTTTAACACTCTAATTGGTTTCTACACTACTTCCTCCCCATTAAGATGACAAGTGGAATGTTGAAATGGAGTCACTGTGGAGACAGCTATGATTCTGATTCTATGATTCTGGGGTAGAACAGCAAGAGAATCTGTTTGCCTGCTCAGTAAATTCCCAGCAGCCTCAGTGCTGATAAGATTATAGACCTAGTCTTCCCACAGGCACCCTCCGCAGGACTGGAGGTCAGCTTGTCAGAGGCCCAGTCAATTATGGACACACACACACACACATACACAGAGTCTGTGGTGTCCATACATGTCATCGCTTTAACGCCTGTGGTGTCCATACATGTCATCACTTTAAAGCATTTTAACAGAACAGAAGTCCATGTGTGTAATGTAATGTTGGGTGGAATCAGGAGAGGATGAGCTGTGAAGATTCTTGGCAAAACTAAACAAAAGAATTGTGAGTGAGTGTTTGTCGAGGGAGGTGAGTGGAGGTCTTCAGCGCACCCACTCCTGTGCCTAAAGATCATACAATGTGAGGTTGAGCTTGTGATGAGAGCAAATGCAGAGATTACAGAGACTGAAGATGCTCTGGATATCTGTCTGGTGAGGGTGCTGTGAGTCTTGCATATATGCAGGCGAGTGAGTGAGTGAGAGAGAGAGAGAGAGAGAGAGAGAGAGAGAGAGAGAGAGAGAGAGAGAGACAGAGAGAGAGAGAGAGAGAGAGAGAGAGAGAGAGAGAGTGAGAGAGTGAGTGTGAGAGACACCAGGCCAAGGGCGAGCACAACAAAGATGAAGGAGTGAGATGGAGGCGGTGGTGTCTGGAGAATTACCCCATGTGCTCTGTGAGAGGAGGAGGAGGACACATCACAAGCAGCATATTGCCTCGGCTTGCGGGAGAGTTTGAGGCCAAAGAAGAAGGATGAGATGAAGTGGTGGAATATTTCCCACCTGAGTTTGGTGTGTTTTTTGAGACAGAGGATGAGGACGAAAAAGTAGTGATTAGGCACCTGAGCACAGTGAAGGGTTTGAGACCAAGGAGAAGGTGATCAAGCACACCCGCCCCCCATCCCCCTGCCCCCAACTGTCCTCAGCAGAGAGAAGAACGAAGGCTGGGGGCGGGGGGTGAGGGGGGGATTCTGTGATGGCACTGGGTCTCTCACTGAGCTCAGTAAAGAGTTTGAGACGGAGCAGAAGGACGAAGAGCTGGTGATGGATTCCCCTCAGTGAGGAAATGGAGAGAAATGGCAGATGATGTTGATGGTGATTGAGACTCTCACCTGAGCTCTGTTTTCAGTTTCTCCATGGCGGCCTTGCGCTCCTCAGCCTGCTGCTGCGAGCGCCGCAGTACGTTCCGCAACTCCTGCAGGTGGTCCAGCGTGTCCACCAGCTCGCCGCGCACCGTCTTCATCTGAGTCTCCAGCAGCTGCGTGCGATGCAGCGAGTTGCGACGGTCACGCTTGCTGCGCTGCACCTTCTCCTCCAGATCCTTCACTGTGGGTGTGGAACAACATACAGTACACGCTATAAATATCTCCACTACAGTATACTTCACCCAGATACAGCCAACAAAAAAACAATGAACTAAATAAAACAAAACCAAAAACATTTATTTTAATTTAATTAGGGATATACTCATACTTACTAAATACAAACTAAGCAATAAAGATACATGCACAGAAGTGTGTTGAAGCATCTAAGATGCAGATTAGAAATTGCAGGCATACAGGATGTAACAGTATTGCAGTAGTGACACAGCCATGATAATGTTGTAACTGCTCGGAATGGCGGCAAACTGATTTCTTGTTACATTACCTGTCTGTTTTGGTGGCATGCAGTTAAGTTTTTCATTTAGCAATGTCTTTTTTTTAAGCAGCAAAAGCATGCAGGCTATTATTGTGGTCCTGAAGCATCCGCAACTGCATGCATTTAAATAGAGCCTATGATACAGACCCGTGGTGTCTCCCTCGCTCGCTTTGCCCTCCGTACCCATCTCAGTCTTCTTCTCCAGCAGGCCTTTGGTCTGGCTCAGCATCTTCTCCATGTGGGCCAGCTGGGAGGCCTGGGCGCCGCTGGCCCTGCGGATCAGTAGCAGCTCCTTCTCCCGCTCGCTCAGCTCCCCTTTGTATTTACTCATGTCGCTCGTCAGCTGCCTGAGACACCCACCAACACCAACACCAACACACAACACACAACACACAACACACACGCTCAGGGATTCACAAACACACACCACACACAGAGTCGGACTGAGGGCTGCAGCTATTGCTGCTCAGGAGAGCAGTGGGAGGTTGCCTCCGGACATCCGTCGCACTTCTTAAGGACAGGTCACCACAACTCGGACAATTCAATGCCGCCCCGTCGCCGCATCAGGCAAAATTCTTTCCTTTAGTTCAGCATGTGGCCTCAAAGTACTTAAGATACCAGAATTAGTCCCCAGACCACAAACAAACACCTTGCGCTAAAGCCCTGGCCACTTGGATCCTGGTGGCTTTCCAACACATAGGTGGGCTTGGGTAGGGAGAGTCGCAATTGACTATCGCCCCATTAGTCTGGAGAAGTTCATAAGATCTGTTTGACTGTGGGGTTCCAAGTTCTTATATAGTCTAGACGGGGGGTGGCAGGGAAGTTTGCTTGACAACAAACAAAGAGGCAGAGAGTGTTGCTAGTCATGGGACCTGACTCCTCCAGAAGCCTGAGGCAAACTGCCATTCAATAGTGCAGTCATCAACAACAAGCACTTAACTGTCTGCGTGCCAGAGGCCGTTTCATGCCCATTCAGGACACTTGGTCATAATAAATATGAAACGCGATTAGCTTGACGACGTGTTTGCACAATGTAATGTACATAAGTGATACGGCAGAGTGGTGATGGCAGAGCTTATACTGTATGTGCTGTGATGATGTCTCAGGCATCTCCTGAGCACTATGGGTAGGGAGCTTACATCATGGCAAAGTCGCTGGAGTGAAATAAGTCGTTCCAGCAGTCACAAGCAAAACCTCTCAATGGGTACTTCCAAATTGCACTTAGACTGGCTGAGCCACCCCACCCCACCCCACCCCACTCCATCCTGCTCAACTCTACCCCACCCCACTCCACTCCACCCCAGCTTCCACAGAATGCACTTCAGGCCTGAGACATGATCATAAGACTTGGGCTGGGGAGATCACATTAACTCTGTAAGAGAGAAGAGGAGAGGAGAAAGACGGATGGAGGGAGGGAGGGGGAGAGAGAGAGAGAGAGAAAGAGAGAGAGAGAGAGAGAGAGAGAGAGAGAGAGAGAGAGAGAGAGAGAGAGAGAGAGAGAGAGACTCTTATTTTCTCCATCTGTATCCAGGCTGTCTCAGCGGTGCAGCACAGCACAAGGCAGGGCTGGGCTGGGATGATATAGGCCTGTGGCAGTGCATGTGTGTGTGTGTGAGAACTTAGAGTGTGTGTGTGTGTGTGTGTGTGTGTGTGTGTGTGCGTGTGTGTGTGTGTGTGTGCGTGCTGAGTGTGAGATGGCACACTCTGCTGTGAATAAGCCCTGTGTACCCACAAAGGAATGCACTCCCGGCTAAAAAGGCCTGGTGACCCGTGGTTACCTGCCTACTCCACCGCACCCATCCTGACCCATCCTCCTTCCTCCTCTTCCTCCTCCTCTCCCTCCTCCTCCTCAACACATGCTGCACTGGTGCCTCACAAACGCCTCTGGCACTGTGGCCTGCATGCCCACGTGGCACTTGGTCTCTTGTTTTTCTCTGTCTACTTTTTATCCAACTCTTTATCTTTTGAGCACATATCATTTCACTGAAAGAAATGGTCTATCCTACGCAAATTATAAGTGGACACTTTCTAATCGTGGGACTATTAGCGTTACATAGTAACAATATGCAGTACGCCAGCTGAGAGATCTAATAATATTCTTCCTGCGATTGAGTTGCTATTTTATTTAATTTTGAAATCTTAATTGTTAATATTCATATTGAACCCAGCGTCTCTCTGTCTGTCTATCTTTCTTGCTATCTCCTTTTCTCAGCACAACAGAATGTTCCATCATTATACCCTACATAAATTGGGACTTCATCCACAACCTTATTCGTTAATCGATTTCAATTTCTACTTCCACCCTTTCTCCTATTCAAATTGTCAAAACCCAATGTAAAATGTCTTTCTGACTTTCTTATTCTCTCTCTCTCTCTCTCTCTCTCTCTCTCTTTCGATCTCTCTATCTCTCTCTGTCTTCATCACAAACAATGATAAACAAGCCCGTCCCTCCTTGCACAACAAAAGGCTCCACCACCATAATAAAAGGTGGCTCATAAAGCTTTATGGCTTGTAAACATATCCCTGTCAAGGGTGCCATGGTAAAGGCTTTAGAGATCACAGCCATACTTCTGAATGGTGATCAGCTCCACCAGCAACAGCAGCATAATGGGTAGCATCTAGAAATCAATGTCTTATAGCCCTATTACAATATATGAGATGTGATGTTTATCTTTGTCCACCTCTATCACAACACTGTCAATTTCGCAATTAGAAATTATATATATATATATATATATATTTAAAACTGAAACTGATTAATTTTGTCTGATTATAACTTTATCTGGTGGACAGTTTAACTCGGTAAATGAGATTTATTTAAAGAAAGGCCAAACATCATAAAGTGCCAAATCATTTCTCTCCTCCAGTCATGAGGTACGGATATAACCATGGCACCACAGACTTATGACCAAAGGGTAATGGGAGCTGAGGCCTGGGCCTTTCCCTGAGCTACTTATTCAACATGTCACACACACACACACACACACACACACACACACACACACACACACACACACACACACACACACACACACACACACACACACACACACACACACACACACACTGCCCACACCACCGAAACCATTCCCTTATCTCCAAAGGGATGGCTCACCAAGGACACTGCCAATACAGGAACTTGCAATAAGTTATAACCTGGGTGTGGGTGAACACTGGACACATATTTAAACAGAGAGAGATCCGTTCTGCAGATCACATTCTGCATTTATGATCTCTGTGTTTGTGTTATTGTGTGTCTGTGTGTGTGTGTGTGTGTGTGTGTGTGTGTGTGTGTGTGTGCAAGCACACATACAGTAGCTTTTGTATGCTTTGTGATCATGTGATTGTGTGTGTGTCTATGTGTGTCTCTCTCTCTGTGTGTCTCTCTCTCTCTGTGTGTGTGTGTGTGTGTGTGTGTGTGTGTGTGTGTGTGTGTATTGGGGGGGTGTCACATATCTATTTATCTGTATGTAATACGTGTGTGTGTGTGTGTGTGTGTGTGTGTGTGTGTGTGTGTATATGTAATATGTGTGTGTGTGTGTGTGTGTCTCACGTGACTGAGGAGGAGAGGTGGGCAGCCTCTCTCCCATGTATGTCAGCCTGCTGACTGGCCTGCTGCATCTCCTTCTCCCTCCTCCTCAGCTCCCCAGCAGCCAACGCCCTCTCCCTCTCCAGCTCACGCTGCAGCTCCTCTACCTGCACACACACACACACACACACACACACACACACACACACACACACACACACACACACACACACACACAAGCATGCATGCACACAAACACAGATTCACACAGAGACACACACACATGAATGCATGCACGAAAACACACACACACACACACACACACACACACAGCAAAAATACACACTTTCCATATCCATATCATATACGTAGAAGACTGATAAAAGTTGTTTAGTTGTCTCAGAAAGCTGCATGTAAACAAATGACCCAGGATTCTTAATCGGAATGGCAGAAAATCTACCACAATTACTGTAAACAGGGACAAATGTCCTTTAAATTTGGAACCAACCTTAAAGAGTGCAGTTAAATATAAATAATGAATGCAGTTAAATATAAATAATGACAACCTCCCACAAATGCATCAATACAAATGTAACAACTCAATTAATTAAAGTATAGATACTTAAAACCATGCTTAAATACAGCATCAATGCTTAAATACTGTACTTCTATACTTCCCACCTGTGGTGCACACACATGCACAAATGCATACACACTCACACACAAGTACACACACACACACACACACACACACACACACACACACACACACACACACACACACACACACTGCTTAATGCAATGCATTGCTGAAGTCTGAGGTAGTGTAAATTAAATATAGTGTTTCTGTTCAGAAGCTGAAAACAAAGAATCCTGCTGCTACAATCCCAGGAAAAGAGTCACAGTCTGTCTGCATCCCAACTTTCAAATGCTACACTGGCCTTACTTCCAGGGCTTGCTACAGTGGTGAGCTTTGTGACAAAAATAAACCGAGCAGGAGACGTTTATAAAGATCTTAACATAGATGCCATTGTGTTGGGCTCAACCATATGATTCCTCTCTGTGGCCTGTTGAATCACACAGCAGTCAGACTTGTGTGGAGGCCAGTGGTTAGATCTCAAGTGTGTGATAGCACTTCAGCCGTTTGAGGAGCACCTATTATAAGCTGTTAAAGGAGACATTCAGTGTGATTCTGATCTATCACCCTGTTTTTTGATGTCAAAGTGCTTTCAAAACAGTAGGAAAAATTACAAGAAATACCAAATAACAAATCGACAGCTAAAACTGATTAAATGGGGCAAAGTAACTAACTTTTAGTTTAATTATGTTCATTATGCATTAAATTATGTTAATTATTTATTAATGTTTGCTAGTCAGTCTAGTTTAATCAAATTTCCTGGTTCTTTATTCTATGGACAGTGTTAAAGCAACAGGACTATCGATTGAGTCACATCGGCTTTCTGCTTTAAAGCTGTGAGAGTGTTAAGGTGTCACACACCTACAGTACACCTGGCCTTTTGCTAAGGTGAGTAAACATAAGAGAGATCAGATACCGGAGATCAGACTAGAGTAGCCTTGTTGCTTCATGTTGCCGTGTGCTGTTGGGAAATATGGCAACGTGGACAAAATAACAAATGTCAGCTACACTAACGAACGTCATCAAAGAAGTTTTGTTTTCCTATGCACTTGGCAGCCTCAGGGAACATGGAGAGGGACTGATTGACTCCTGATTTTTCCTTAAAGGAAAAATGTGTTACTGCATGTAATTAATTAGTTGTAATCTGTGTGTGGGGATTTTATTATAATTTTTTAAAAACTGCACCAGAAAGACATCTCCTACCCTATCTTTCATTCATCACGGTCACACTCAAAGTACAGTATGTCCAGGACACATTATATATGGTCAGTATATGTATATGGACATTATATAATCCATCATAGAGGACATGTGTTAAGTGTGTCGATCCATCTTTATGGGGAAACTCAATCCCAGTGAGTGTTCTGAGCGGTCACCTGTTTGAGAAGAGCTGGGTGGCTGGCCTCCATTTGCAGGAGGCGTGAGGAGTTCTCCTTCAGCAATGCCTCCTGCTGCTGGGCCGTGTGCTGCAGCTGCCGACTCTGCTGACTGGAGCTCTCCAAGGCTCTTCTGATGCGCTCCAGCTCGGCCTGCTGATGCTCCACCTGAGGAAGAGTTCAGAAGGGAGTCAGCTGCTATACCCAAAATGGCCTACACACGACAGGAACTAGGAGGTGCTATTTGGAATCAAGAGATTGTGTGCTTGTTGGACTAAATTGTGCACACACTTTGGCCCAGTCTCAGTATCTGCCCTTACAGACTACATTTACTCATGCTAGGTTTGTTAAGATGTAAAGTGGTGTGGGTGCACAAGGGCTCGGTTGCACCCTCTCTGCACCTTTTCCATTAGTCTGCATCGCATGCAAACTTTGCCAAGGGGAATTCCAACAATTCATAGCATTGTGCTGTGAAACACTAGGTCCAAATGCACAGAAACAATTAAATGGCCGTGACTATTCATGGATCATCTCAGACTGGTTTTTTTTTTTTTTCATTTTTGAACTGGACCTCACTCCCAAAACCACTGCTGCTTCCGAAGATGCAGGAAAAACAAACATTCATCCTTATTGACTGGGAGGCAAATCACGACTGTCACAGCTGTCCCCATTGCAGACATCCATGTTCGGGTGCCAGGAGCTCGCTGCCTGGCCCCGCGCTTTTTCCGGGACATTCTGAGGGCAGAGGACTATCAGGAAATGAAGGAAAATTGCCCCGTGAAGTGAAGTCTCCTCAGCCTCCACTACCACGCCTCCCTCCCTCCCTCCCTCTCCATAATACCTCTCTGCTCTTGGCGTCCAGCTGCTCCTCAAAGTGGCTCTTGGCTTTTTCCATCTGCTGTAAGCATCTGGACAGCTCCTCCTGACAGGATGACAGAGCTGTCTCCAGTGCCTTCACCTGCGCGTGCACACACACACACACACACACACACACACACACACACACACACACACACACACACACACAGAGATATTAAGTGTATGATATTATGATCAGGCTATTTATTTATTTATTGTACTAATTTGTGTATTTCATTTCAATGTTAAACACTGACACAATCTTTGCTAAGAAGGTAAACAAAAACAGAATATCTGAGACTGCAAACAAGAAACAAACAAGAACAAGAAACCGTAATGGCGTGGTGTAAAATCTTCTCCTCTGGGCACAAAATTATGATCTAATTCCTGCAAATTTCTTTATGTGACTTGTTGAATATAGTTCACATTGTTCACAAAAATATGTATAACCAGAACAGAAGTTGCAAAGAGCTGAAAGCTTAAATATAGAATAGGAGGCATAATGTGCAGACTTGCACTATAAATGGCTTGTGATGTCATCGCTGATGATGAAACATGCTGATCGCAGATCAAAAGTAAAAGTATAATCAGCACATATGCTGGGTGGGCATTGGGCAACCATCAGCAGTAAGTCTGCTGTGTAAGGCAATTACGGAGAAAGAACATAACTCTCTGACAAAAACTTAATTCATGTGTTATAGCAGTCCTTGCCCATGTCCTTTACTCTTTCCATCAATTCATCTGAGCTCCATAACCCAGCTTGGAAGAGTGACATGGGCTCCCCAGTTCACAGATGAGATGACGTCTAGTTTTGGCCTTTGCAAGGTATCTACATCGATTTAAGAGAGGCTTTGGCTCCAGCTTCAATAGTTCAGGGTTATGTAGCGGCTACAATATTGAAATGTGAAGCCTCTCCAAATCCATCCATCATGCTAATCCATCTTCCTGTCCACTGCATGACCGCTGAAAAGAGTTCAAAGGCATTATCTATACTAGCCCAGGCATTTTATTCTGTCTTTCCCAACGTGACTGAATTAGCATGAGATACATTGAGTGGACATGAGATACATGAGTTGTGTAAGGGATTTGTTTCAATCTTGATTTAGCTACTGTTGGGTTGTTTAGGATCAACCAGGTATGAGCAGCTTCACAATTCTTAATCACAAGTGTATCAGAGGTGATTTTGAAAGGTTAAGAAATGGTTCTATTCACTTGCTTCCTTCAGAGATAGCTTATTAAAATACGGTAAATCGGCCTTATCCTCTCAGGCAAAACGGCTATGATGATCTAAAAATATTTAACAAAGATGTACCAGTAATCACAACTGGCACTTACGCAAACTTTCCCTTAAATGTTGTCTTGAGGTGAAATACTGCTAGGTAGCATGTTCTGTAATCTCTACATAAAGGAGATATTAGTGAGGTATCAAAAATCACCTCATGCAGACAGTACATGCAGTACTTACAGTAATATGGTACTTTAATAAAAACAAAAGGCCTGAGTTCAAACTCACAAAACATATTTAACACCAATAACAGTGTTTGGGTTTATGGATTTCAAAAATGAAGAAAAAGAAAAACAATCTACAGTAGCTAACTCCAGTTGTCCGTGTCTATGGACTGCACAGTGAGTAGCATCAGGCAGTAGTAGTGGTGGTGTGGGTGGTGGTGGTGAGGCTCTCTTTTTCAGGCCTTCTGGGGCCGACTGTGTGAAGCAGTGTTGCTAAAGTACTGAAGCACTCCCCTGCAGACAGACCCCCACTTCACCTCCCCAGAGAGAAAGACCTCTCAGTCAGATGACTCAGAGCCCAGGGAGAGCGGCTGAGACTCTAACACACTGCTGGTGCTGGTGCTGGTGACAATCCAACTGGGCTATTGTCTGCTTCAATTTGTCTGCGTGCAGCGGCACAGCCTGAAGTTCAGCTGGAAGTTTCCGCTTAGCATGAACATTAATAAAGTGTCAGTGACATTTTAGTGACTAAAGGGAAGTGGAGAGCAGACATGATGGCGACCCATATACTGCACTGTCCATGACCAGAGCTGATAAAGAATATGCATATCTGAAATTACCACTGAAGTTTTTACCTCCCAGTGAGGATATTGAATTGAGCTTTAAAAGGAACCGATTCACAATCTACAGTTTTATTCTGGTAACTTAAGCATATCAAAACATCATGTACTTCCACACAATCAGGAGTTAAAAAAACTGCATCCATTTCACTTGTTGCACACATACAATTATACAGTACATGTATCCATGCAGATCCATTTCTTGAGTCTCGAGTCACATCTAGAGCCTTTATGTGCACCTTTGGCTGATTTTCAAGTCAATGTTTCTGGCAGAGGTTTGAGTGAGATAAGCCATCTACGAGACTTTAACAGGGCAAAGGAAGTGACAGCACTCAACATCCTTCATCTCATCAGGGACAAGCAATCTACGGTAATTATCTAATTATAAACTGAGGTTAATACATTTATTTTCCAAAATGTAATTATGTATGAGGTTAATAAATGGGTGAGGGCAATACTTGACAATATACAGAATTACTTTTCTTCATTTGACTTCATAAACTCTTCATCTGTGATTCAATAAGTAATGTTTAGTAAACTGGAGTTTATATTTGGGTACGGTTAATAAACATGTGAGGTTAATACATGTTTTTGTTTTTTTAGTGTGCATAAACACTGACCTGAGATCACACTCAGGAAATTACTGTATTTGTTCTTTAGAATTGGCCCTTTATTTGGCTGTTTTAAATGTGGTAGAACACCAGTAGTGATGCCAGCTTATTGTATGTGTTATTTTTGTTTTTGTTTGCTTGTTTTCCTCAAAAAAACAATATAAATATTTTCATAAATCAAAAGACGGTGTTTGATGGGTATGCGGTGAAAGGTCAGAGGTGAAGTCAGTGGGTGATTTAATTTGTCTGTTTGTGTGTATATCAATGTATGTGTTTGTGTGTGCGCATTGTGAGAGGTCACTGACCCTGCTGGAGTACTCTGCAGCCTGCTCTCCCAAGCTCCTCAAGGCTTCTTGCTCACGCTGGGTATTGGTCTCTGTTTCCTGTAGTGTACAAACACACACACACACACACACACACACACACACACACACACACACACACACACACACACACACACACACACACACACAGTTGAGCTAAGCCCTCACATGAAAGTAAACACTGGGACCACACACGAGGATCCAGAGGCGACAAACATGGGGGCTGAATAGCAAGAAAGTACCACTGTGAAAAAAATCTGAAATTTCCGACATAAAATGTGAAATTCTTAAAGGGATGCTAACTAGTAAATTAAGGGATACTGAATATTGAATAAATTAAATGCCTGGCTGAAACCATCAAATAGTTTTAGTAAGAATAAGCTACTATGCAAAGTTTGTTCAGCCATTCAGGCCAGACTTCTTTAGACATTGAAGACATTCATTTCTGGGGCTTCACAAAGACGCAATGAAACAATGCCATGCCTGACTGAAAAACAACAGCGAGTGTTCAGAAATCATATGTGGGGCAGAATACATCACTTACATGTAATAACAATACCATGGCATGATGACTGAAACAAAAAGTGCATTCATGTCAGAGTCAGAGAAGAGCTGATCGTTCTTTTGCTTCTGTGCCACAGCCAATCAGGCGATGTTTACTTGGCTTTTATGTCACAGCCAATGAAGAGTTGTTTATTTTGCTTCAGTGTGTCGGTACATCTTCATCTTTCATTCTGGATGTCACGAGACACCATGTAATCCCATTGCTCATCTGAGACGATGGGGGAGAGACCAAATCTAATCTAATCTAATCTAATGCCATCTTGGCCTAATCGAGTGAAGTGGGGGCTGTAATGTAATGTACCAGGCTGACACGGGAGAGGGAGGTCTGGAGCTTGCCAGCTCTTTGTACGGCCTCTTGTCTCTCCTGCTGGGTCGACGACAGCGCTCTCTCCAGCTCCGCCATCTGAGCACCTTTCTGCTCCACAGAGAGCTGCAGCTGCAAGGACAAAACACACACACACACACACAAGCACGCAGTAAGCAGGTACTCAGTGTGCTAGGCAACGAATGAAGTGTTTGCATCTCTGTTCTTCAGTATCTATGAAATTCATCTCGAAATCACAGTCAGATGATTCTAGAAGCCTTTTTTCACTCCTCATTCTATCTGAAAGGGAGCATTTTCTGTTGGAAGTCTGTGGTTTGTGGCTGTACCCCACACCATCCAGAACACCCAAAGAATGGTGATAGTTATGGTTACGTAATTGTACAGACCTAAAATTACAAAAAAAGAGAGAGAAAAAGAAGGAAAATAGGACATAATTTGACTTGTGGGGCTTTATTCCAAAGTGCACAAAGTAATGCTTTGTGAAGGTCTATCTTTGCTCTCTCTGTCTTTTCCCCCTTTTTAACCTTGGTTCCCTCCTCCGACTCTAGGATGGAACAAGGACTGTACCCACCATTTTGATCTGGTCCTCCAGGGCTTTGCGTTGGTCGGCATGTACCCTCTGGGTCTCCTCCAGCGTTGTCTGGTAGTCCCTTTTCCCTGCGTCCAGGGCACTGCGCAACAGCTGGACGCTGTTGGTCTTTTCCTGGGACACATAATACCATAGCAGGCCTCTAAACTACCTGCCCATTATGGAATCATACTTCATGAGGTGAATGGGTTCAGTGCTACGGGCAGAAAACATGTAGGCAAATTGTCTGAGAGGTGAATGAGTTCAGTAGTTTGGGGGAAAAAAACGTAGACTATTATTTAAATCCTAATGTCCCACCTCCTCTGAACCTTTCAAAAGCGGATAAATGGGCACTTGATTAGCTAATTCATGGCAGTGAAATGCATAGGCGCCAGAAGTGAGGATGCAGGGACGGATTGGTCAAAATGTTTTTTCCATTCTATGTCTCCTAGGGACACTAGGCAACTTTCTGCACTTTTTGAGGTGAGATCGTTTTTATTGAAGAATACCATCTCCAAATACAAGTACATTTGGATGACATGTAGTCATATGAAGGGTGGATAAATACAAGTTTTATATCTCAAGACATCCAGGATATGCAATGTGTAGTTCTGGGTGGGAGATAGGAAATTAAATGAAAGCTAGATACAATATGACCTAACTCTAGTAGAGCCAGAAAGGTTGTAAGTATTTTTCTTAGCTAGTTCACTAGTTTTACGGCAAAAAACTGGATGGTGTCCCTTTATGTTTTGAAGGTTCATGGCTCCGGAACTGTGGATGTCATAAAGTATGGGCAAACTACTTGCCAAATTCTGTCAATAGAGGCATACAGCATCCACATTATATTCCATCACTGATCTACCCTTATTCAGTAACAGTCAGTTACTGTAGGCCTATGTTAATCAATTCATTAAATTTTCACACCCTGAGGTTAACACTAATGTTGCATTAGCTAATTACTATAGCACTTATCCACACTAAGGATCCACAATTACCACAACTATTATATGTGTTTGTTTCTGCAGGCTTCAGGATAGCAAGCAGTTACATGCTAATAAATACCCAAGGGGCTTGTGGTGTGTCTGTGTGTGTGTGTGTGTGTGTGTGAGAGAGAGAGAGAGAGAGAGAGAGAGAGAGAGAGAGAGAGAGAGAGAGAGAGAGTGTTTTTGTGCAATTGTTATGTGTATATGTGTGTGCGAGTGTCTGAGAGTGTGTGTGTGCGCGCAGTACCACCAGGTTGTGCTCCAACTCTGAGCTGCGCTCTAAAGCAAGGGACAAGGCCGAGATCTTTTCCTCCAGCTGTTTCTCTGTGGCAACCAGACGGGCGTCCTTCTTCTTCAGCTGCAGTACAACACACAGTCACCAGGGGGCAACACATACACCAGTCTCTGCTTAGGCACAATCCACAGTGAATCTGGCGTCTGTTTCCCAAAAGCATAATTGCTAAGTTAGCAACTGTGATGGTTGAAATGCAATTTCCCATAGCCAAGTAACTAAGTTGCAACTAAGTTAGCAACTATGCTTTTGGGAAACGGATGCCTGATACCGTAAAATAACAGCATAATACTGCAAACTACCCCTTACGGAGCCAATTGCAATTTGGAAAGGGCATACTGTTATACATACTGCATGCTGTTACTAAATGATTGATAATTTTACAAATTAGGGCCATCAGCAGGACAATGACCCCAAATATGCTCCAAGATTAGCCAAGACCCATCTAAGGAAGAGACAGCCCAGCTGGAATGCTCCTAAGTGTGCAATTGCAAAACACAAATGCAAATGGTGGATTCCTTAATGTGCAGAACACTGATACAATCATAATTTCAGCCGTTGGTACAGTGCAATATGCTGATTTGCAGAATTATCACCCATTTTCTACATGATTTCCAGTAGAAAATATCAAATAGTTGTAAAAAATAGTAAAGCTCTGTCTCAATTTATATGTTTCATCTCTTTCATACTATACTGTGTGCAGCATGTCTATATTACTACATAATTAGATTAATAAATACATGCCTATGCCCATGTATATGGATTTAACACCTACCAAAGTCAAATTCCTTGTGTATATAAGTATATTTGGCCAATGAAAGTGATTCTGATTTTGAATCGTCTACATGTGATTCATGAGTTCTGATTGGATGATGATAATTTGCCAAAGCGCATTCAAATATCAATAAAAACATGTTGGAACAACAAAGGTTATCGGGTACATCCTAGCAACACTGCTCAAGACGTTGTCTTGCTCTCTTCAGTTTATATTCAGCATTCAAGAGTCACACAGCATCCTAGATTCATCAGTAGGACATGGGCACAGTTTGAGAGCACAAAAGGCCTGGCATGTGATAATTAGAAACCGTAATGGGCTTGTGGCTGGTGCCTTAATATCATTACAATAACCAGCATGGGTGTACCGAGCCCACAGGTGCTACAGTAATGTTCCTGTCGAGACCCAGGGGAGTAGTGAGCGAGCGAGCCACAGCGGGACTTCATAATGCCCTGTTCCCTCACCTCCTTCTCCAGCTGGGCTAACTCGGAGAGCGTCTGCTGCATCTGGCTCTGGAGCTGCTGGAGGTGCTCCTCTCGCTGGATAAGGCCAGTCTGCAGGGTGGAGGCATCCTCCTGGGCCTTGGCCAGCCGCTCCTGCAGCCCCCGGCTCTGCTGGGTCTGACGCCCTCGCTCCTGCTCCAGCAACCGCAGCACCGGCAGCAGCCTCTGGTACTGCTCACCTGGAGATGGATATACATGCAGGGTACAAACACACACACACACACACACACACACACACACACACACACACACACACACACACACACAAATGTCCACACAAGCAAACATGTATAAATACAGCACATGCATCCACAAATGTAACGCACACAAACAGATGCAAAGATGTATTGGTTCAGCATAAAAAGGCATGTACTGGACACACACACACACACACACACACACACACACACACACATACACACACACACACACACACACACACACACACACACACACACACACACATTTCTCTCTCTCTCTCTCTCTCACACACACACACACACACACACACACACACACACACACACACACACACACACACACATCTATCCTAAATGAGAGCTACTGAAGCCTTCTTACAGTAACAGGCTGCTGTGATATGTAGGACTGGCCAGAGATGCACAGAGAGTCACACACACAGTAATACATAATGCAGCACATAGCACAGACACGCCAGCTAGGAGATTAAAGATGGAAACATGAATCATTTAGTAATGACCATAACATTTAGTGATGCTAAATCCCAATGCACACCCTCACAGAGACTCCTTAAGGAAAAGGAAAGATAAAGGCCACACTGGAGAGAGAGAAAGAAAGAGCCAGCAGGAGCTGTCAGTGATGGTGGAAGAAGGGAAGGAGGGAGGGAGGAAGGGAGCGAGGAGGGGGAAAGAAGGAGGGACATGGATGTGGGGACAAGCGGAGACAGGAAAGGAGATGACAGACATGAAAGAGCAAGGAAAAAAGGCTCTGGAGTAAGAGAGGGGTTGATGGGGAGAGAGAGAGAGAGAGAGAGAGAGAGAGAGAAAGAGAGAGAAAGAGTGTAGGTGATAGAGAGAGAGAGGGGAGAGAAAAAAAGAGTGAGTGGGTGACAGAGAGAGGGTGATGAAGGGAAAAAGAGAGGCGGGGTGATGGAGAGAGGGTGAAGGAGAGAAAAAGAGCGAGAGAGTGGGTGATGAGAAAGACATAGAGAGCGAGGGTGATGGAGAGAAAGAGAAAAAGAGAGAGAGAGTGGGTGATGAGAGTGGAAGAGAGAAATAGAGCTGGAGTGAGGGAGAACATGAAAAAAAGACAGATCTAGAGTGTTGATGGTGCATGAAAAATTAAACACGGCATTACTACCTGGCTGGAGCTTGGGGACGTCATCTGCTGGCACAGGGGGCAACAGACAAGGGCTTACACAGAGTGCCACTCCTCCACTCTACAACAGAGAGAGAGAGAGAGAGAGAGAGAGAGAGAGAGAGAGAGAGAGAGAGAGAGAGAGAGAGAGAGAGAGAGAGAGAGAGAGAGAGAGAGAGAGCACAGCCCATTAGCTCTGCAGGCTATTAAACCTCCATAAAGCCTGTGACACTTCATAGGGGTTGTGAAACAGTGTGCCGTAATTCATCAGTCCACACCATGCAGAGAGACAGAGAAAACAGAGAGAGAGAGAGAGAGAGAGAGAGAGAGAGAGAGAGAGAGAGAGAGAGAGAGAGAGAGAGAGAGAGAGAGAGAGATCCACTAACTAAGTTTTACACATGAGCGTGGAAATAAATAAATAAAGCTAGAAATAAAAATACCGGCTCTTTGTCCCCACTCCAGGTGAGCGCTGCCAAAGAGGTGACTTTCTGAGAGACACTGCCAAAGACAGGTGATAAACGCAATGGCAAAGACAAACACGAGGAGAACAATGTAGGACTTGTTTTGTTATGCTTTTGTTTTTCTGGAGGAGAGACAAGATAAGCAAGACACTTTTATGATGCCTTTTATGATGAACTGATTACGACAGATGGGTCGGAATGGGCAAGATACACTACAGGGTCAGCCCAGTGGAGTGTTGAACATTAAGCAGTGAAACATTCTGTGTGTGTGTGTGTGTGTGTGTGTGTGTGTGTGTGTGTGTGTGTGTGTGTGTGTGTGTGTGTGTGTGTGCAAAAAGGGTGTGAAACAAGGCACAGCCATGGACATTTGTTGTTGTTGTCCACACTGCAGTAATTGACCTAGACATTGGCATTATTGTATGGTTGTAATGATGTTGACCAATGACACTTGGGCTAATTCAGTGTCAACTGTTTTGTGTAGAAAGGGCTTGCAATATTACTGTCACAAGTAAACTGTATAATGTGAATGATTGTAAAAAGGTTAAAGAGTTCAGAGAACTATTTACCGAGCCTCAAGATGTTCCACAGGGCAGATTTCTGAGCATGGCAGCTGAGAAATGTCTCAGAGCAATGTTATTTGGGCCTTTTCCCACTAACACTGAGGAGCACACTGCTATCTGGGGCACTTTACAAGAATCAACAGAGGGCACAGTAGTTTCTGACAATCATCAAAAAGCTGGCAACAGGTTGGTTATTTGCCCAGCAAACTTGCTCAGGAAGTAGAGACAGAAGTAATTTCTCTACTAACACATCAGAGATTCTTTAGAACATCCATTCATATTATTTTTAATAATACTACTATTTACATAATATCATGTTTCCAATAAGACTATGCTAAATTTATTCTGTAGTATTTTCCATGTCCTTTAAACAGGACTTGCCAACTTTTAGAGGTCTGATATTTCCTGCCTCAGTCTGAGGTCATGTTCATCATGTTGTGACTGGCCAGTGGACAATACAGATTTCATTTTTTACCACTAGAGTCACATCTCCATTTTCAAAAATATTAAATCAAATGATGTGTTTTTATTGTACTCCTCAGTTAATACAGGTATCAGTAAAATTGAATTTAAATGGCATGGAATTTAAATGGAATTTAAAAGCTCTCTTCATATCTTCCCTTAAATGCAGTCTATGGTCTCATCTCTTTCCTACCTCCCGCAAATGCAGCAGGTCAAGGATGGCCTCCAGGTTGGTTAGCTGGCTACGGGTGAGCTGGGCCTCCTGCTGACTCTGCTCCAGGCGCTCCTGGAGGGAGGTGGTGAGGAGGCGCAGGTCGGCGCTCTCTCTCCTGAGAGACTCCGTCTCCCGCACCTCTGCTTCCTTCACCTCCAGACGGTGCTCCAGGTCGCCAATCCGCCGCACCGCCTCCTCCAGCTGCGAACGATGGGAGTTACACTCGGACTTCAACATATCCGATCTCTCGCTGGCTCCTTTCAGCTGACTGAAGCAGAGACAATAAACCGACATGACTACTCATCAATTGCATGGTGTCACTGGTAGAAATATTACTCCAGTGTTTTGTGTTTCTTGAACTGCTGTAAATAGAACCACTTAAGAACAAGTATACCTCAACTGGAATTTAATCTCTTCTTGACTATTAGTTGTAAATCCACGATAGTAACATCTCACTCTCTCTATCAAATCTATTTATAAGGTCAGTGCTGATCATTAACATAATAGTCTGCAAGTCTATTCTCAGGCAGGGTGAACATTCATTCATTCATTGCAGACTTATGTCTTGTCTAGTCAACTCAATACCTCACAGACAGATTTGGGTCTAAATGTAGTGGACAACATTGTTACTACTGCATTACTACTTAAGATTGTGGTAAGAAATCCTTCCATGGATAACATTTCTTCCAGTAAAAAGGATTATATTACAAGGCACTGAAAGTTTAAGTGAGGAATATTTTCCGAAGCTAGACAGATAAAATTCCTCTCAAACCTAATGAGTTTGTGCATCTCTGCCTTCTCCTGTTCCAGTACGGAATTCTTCCTCTCCACCTCCACCTTCTGCCTGTCACATTGGATGAGGCTATGCTTCAGAATAGCCTCATTCTCTGACAACTGAAAAGAAATGAGAGAAAAAAGACTGAACAACATTAGCATTTTGGTTTCAACATTTTTTTCCAGTTATGTTTTACTTTGGTGCTAGTTTTAATGTCATTCCTCAGATCTTGACTGAATAAGCCTGCTTCCATTTAACAAACAAAACAAATGTGTTTTTCCCAAAAATAATGAGACAATATTTTTAAGACAACAAAAATTGTTTTGACAAGTTTCTGGCAAGTTAATTTCATATCTTGGAACCACTAAACACTGCTTTGTTTGCTTTGTTGATAATGAAATGTGTAAAAGTCCAAAACAACAGCAAGGAGTAGCCTGAAGAAATTTCAGTCAATGTTGGGCCATTACCGGGTGGTAGACTGATCAATGTTCCCTTATTGCTGATAGTAGTCTATTTCACACTTGTATTTCTAATCAAATTCATCTTGCTGTCTTTTTAAAACATTTTCTAACAAATTGTGCTTGTTAATTCATTGCCCTGGGGAAAAATATCCCCTAGAGTTTTTAGAACTCAAATAATGCATGCAGATATAATATGCTATCACATTAAGTGGCATGGAAAAGACTAAAAGACACTGTTTCCAAACCTGTTGAAATGAACATAAGTTGATAGAAAAAGGGAAAAGTGTTTGCAATCATCCATTCCAATGCATTCAGCACACGTCCAATATTCTAACAGAATGTTGTTTTATATTCTTACTGTCTTCAGCTTCTGGGTGATATCAGCCCTGTATGTTTGGAAAGCCTGTGCTTGCTTCTCGGCATTATTGAGGGCTTCGTTTCTCTGCTGCTCAATTCTTTGGTAAATAAAAACAAACAAAAATGTTCTCTCTGAGGAAACAGGGCCAGGAGAATCTGCTCTCTTACAGATGTGTGTTGTTTTTAGTGCTACCTTTGGCTTCGACTGATTTGATCTTCAAGCTGTGCCTTCAAGGCTCTGAGATCTTCTGTGAGATCCTCCACTAGCCTGCACTTTATGACCAAAATCTCTTGAACTTCTTCGTGTTTTTTCTCCCAATCTCTGTAAAACGGAGGAGACGTGGGAATAAGTGCAGTGCTAAGAAAACATTTTTTTAGCTTTCCAAAGAATTAAGAACATAAAAAAATGTAAAACATAAACAGGGGCAATCCTATCCCAGATGGGATAGAGAGAATAAGATGTCTTCTTCATGTATGATATGTGCTACATACCTGAGTTCAATCCGCTGGGCCTCTATTTCATTTTCCATGGCCTCTGTTTGCTCTTTCATTAAAGAGACACTGGAGGACTTGGACTCCACTGCAGAGCTCAGCAGAGTCACCTGCCGTTATTGAAACCAGTTATGAAGTTTTCAATGGAGACATTTCACCACAAACATCTGGAACATGAAGCTCAACACAGCAGTTGTACTGATCATGTATTCAAATATATGCATAATTCAAAAAAAAAAAATATATTTTTTTAAATGTATCCCAAATTTTACACTTTCAGCAAATAATGTTGGTTTGAATAAGCAAAGTAAGCTACAAGTCAAATACATAAAACTGTCAAATTTGAGTGTACTGGGGAACTATACTTTGGTTTTGTAGTTGGCCAGCTCAAGCTGTAAGGCTTCCATCTCGCTGATAAGCTGTCTATTCTCCAGCTGCAGACAGGCCTTCTCTTCTTCCACACAGCTCACTTTCCTCCGAAGCTGAGCATTTTTTGTCTCTAGTTCTCGCACACATGAAGTTCGCCCAGTCCACACCTGGAAAGGAATCCCCATCATGAACGAGTTCTGTCTTGCTGCTGCACAATATCCAGTCTGCTCTTGCAATATCAAAGTCATTAACACACTTCAAAAGTTCTTATCCATGAGAAAGGTGTGTGTGTGTTCTAATATGAAGCTTTCATCAGACACATGGCACATCTGATTACTATCAAACTGTTGCTATGGAAATGTTAGGCCTAGACAATGTTTATTTATTTTAGGTAGGCTAATGTCTTGGCTTGTCAAAGACCTTTCACATAAAGAAAATAATACATTTCATTTATTGAGACTCGAACGCATTGCCAACTTTTAGACAGAATCTATCTGGCAGTGGTTATAGCCTACGTGAAGTTTCTGCTTTAGTCTGCTACCTTTGAGGCAGTTTCAGTCAGACTGCTGCAGGCTCTGCGTGGAGTTCCCATTTCAGGACTGCTTGGGGTGCTGTTAGCTTGCATCACTGTAGTAGACCTAATAAAACTTTGATAATTACTGATAGTTGGTGCCATGAAACAAAATTTTATAATGCATTTGTTTTGTGACAGAAAATAGAACTGCCATTTCACTAAAAGCCAGCTTTAGCCTAGTCTGTGGGCAAAGTCATAACAGAGATACTTTCCAACCGACTCTGGTCATAATCGCTTTAATACTACGCCTAACCTACACACAGTTAGCAGCGGTAACATTGTAATGACTAAACCAAAGTTAAATATTTCCTGAAAAAGTCTTGCAAGACAGTTCATTTCAACTGAACAGTTTCAAACAGCCGCTTGTTTAGTAGGCCTACTTTTTTCTGACAGCTGAGAACGGGCAAATTAGCATAGCTATCGATAGCTAGCTGGCAGAACATAGCTAACCGCAATACATGCATTTCTGGTAGGCTACTTACCTAAAAAGAAGGAAATACGGAGGATACTGACTTTATACCGGTATTAAAGCTCTGTATTTCACTATTAATTTATGACCCACTTCTAACATAAGACCTAAGAGTTAGCAGCATTCATTTGTTTTATCTAGACGTGACATTACGTTATGGTGACGCGATGTGTTGGTGGTGTGACGCCATTACGAACTTTCTCTGACGTAAGGCTACTTTGTAACATCCTGTGTGTCCACATTGTAACAAAACCCGACATTGCATTTTTTTAGTGTTGTTCAATGAAAAACTGACATCAGTTCAATCCAACTATATCCCAATCATGTGTGTGTGTCATTTTCGTAGTTTTCCTAGCAGACACATTGAATAAACTTAGATAGGCTAAAATATATTGTCCAACAACTGCTCAGGAAATGTGCTCTAATTGCCAACAAGGCTACTGGTGGCAAACGCTCATCCTCCCCTTCTCCACACAGTACAGCTTCATCTAGTGGTGTTGTGCAAGCGGTGCAGCGCTTTGAAATCAGTTGGAAACGTGCAACTGCTTTGCAGCATCCAAGCGGACCCTCAGAGAAGACCTTTTCATGACGAGAAGGAGGATATTGGCTCGGTGAGATTAACAATTTCAGAAGGAACTCTAACTGCTAGCATTATCTAATATAACAATATTTTCATGACGATTTTCCCTTCTTCTGTAGATTCGTGTTGTGAGATGTGGTATACCAACCATGGCAAGGGGTCTGTTGCCATGGATCTGGCTGAGAAAGCCCATCTACATCCAGGTAAGACCCTGAGAAAATCGTTGCAACCTCGCTGTTATCCCTGATTTAATGGTTCTTGTGGTGGATTTTGTATTACTCTTAGGTATTCATACAACTGAAAACTGTTCGATCATTACGCTATCATAGTAGTTAACGTTACGGCATGATTGTGGTTCTTGACTTTGAACTTTTAGTAGGCTATAGGCTATGTTTTATCGTTTATCTCTCCAAAACAATCGTCTGCAATATTATTCACCTCGAATCTCAATACAGGATACACACTACAGCTGCGTCGAATTCCGAGCAGACTTAACGAGCTACATTTACTGTGTTTTCGTGTCACACGGTGTATTGCATTCCTTGTCGATGCCTGCCTACTGTACAACTACGTGTAGTCATTAGCTCGGCTCAGGGGTTGCTGTAGCAACAGTGCTCCTGTAAAATAGCTTAATATCCTTGAATTCGCGGGATATGCACACTCCGATAATGTTTGGGCGTGCAAATTGCTACAGACCAGTGTGTGTTGCGTGAATAGGCTACTGACAGCGAGTTCGAGCACCAGAAGATATGTCACGACAGTTTGGTCTCTGACTGGTCGGCATAGTGTGGAATACTTCCCTACAAACGTGGCTTCCTATATTAGGGCAGTTTGGCATGAACACAGTTTTGTGTCACAAGTATGCTCACAAGTAGGCTATCCTCTCGCTCTTGCGGTGAAGCCCACATCGTGCGCATTACATTTCCCTGTTATTAAAGACTAAGTTTAGGCTATTTGTCTAGACTGCAGTCAAGGTAATGTAGCACGTAAACGCAGTTGGCTCTATCAAGAGTTGAATGCACTGAAGAGTGATACAGAGGCTTCATGGTCCACTCGCTTTATGTAGATTTAGTGGTTTTAATTCGGAATGTTCAGTTCAGCTTCAGCATTTTGCCATTTTCGATAAAGCCATCCATTTCTATTATAGGGGTTAGAACTGAGATCTATGTTACTGTAATAACAATTTCCACGAGCGCCAGTACATCATATTAATGCAAGGCAAGCAGTTCTCTACCTGGACTTTGAGATATAATGCACTTCTAACATCAGCACTCTTTTTAAATTACCCTTAATGCACTCTGCAGAACTGTAGCCATATAAGCCTAATTGCTGAGCTAAAAGAATCAAAAAGAATAATTTTCTTCACTCGTGTTCTCTAATAATACTTAATTAAAGGTATAAATTCAGGCTTCATATTTTGTATTAATTATCTCCCTCTCTCTCTCTCTCTCTCTCTCTCTCTCTGTGTGTGTATGTAAGAACCTGTCATTTTCCACTCTGGTCTCTGTGATGGGCTGGTGGGCAGAATTGCACGCCTGGTAGCCTTTATATTCTCGCCCTGACCTTAACGCCTGTGTAGAATGACCTGAGCGTAATGCTGCTTTCATGTTTGCCTTTGTTTTCCCTCCTCTTGTCTCATCACATTGTGGTTTCCCAATATCCAATGTGTGAATAGCTGGGGCTCAGTGTAACAAAGAGTGACAGCAATCGCAGTGCATCAGCTGTCTTTTCTCCTGAGCTTCTCAAGGCTGCCCCACTCTTCATTAGTGGATATGCTTAACCACAGTTTTTTTGTTTTGCTTGTTTTTTCAGCAGTGGATGTTTTGTGATATGTGTGTTGTTTGGTCTGTGGTATTGCTAAAATACCTCACAATGTGAAAATATAATTATGTCATGGAATCATTCATTAACAGATCCACTTCACTTTGAGCAAATCTGTAATAGGTCATTAGATTGCTGCAGAATCAATATCCAGGCACAGCATCTTTGTTGCTGTCACTAATGACTGATTTCCCAGGCTGAGAATGATTTCCGTGCCTGGAGGGCAAAAGGCCCTTGTTAGAACGGCGTTGGGAAGTCGTGACAACGCGAGGCATCTCTCTGCCCCGGCACAAAGTTGTCACCATTGTCGTGTGTGTAATTACCTCTCCTGGCCAGGAAAAGGGCATCAGTGACAGAGGGCGTGCTGGCAGGAGCGAGAGAAGGCCGCCTCAGTGAGCTTGTTTGTCCGCCTGCGGTATTGAGTAAATCCAGAACGTCGGCTGCATGAGGCTTAGTCAGGGTTATCTAATTCTGACAGGCCTCGGTTCCAGTGTTAAGCTTAGAACCCCCGACAAGTGACACACAGTGATAAGTAAGACATGTAAGTGTGTGTGTGTGTGTGTGTGTGTGTGTGTGTGTGTGTGCGTATAGAGTGAAGACCTCTAAAAATGGACTACAGACATGCCCTACTTAGATGCAAATAGATGGAAACCTTATTCGTGCTGTAACAGGCGTCTATGAGTAATAGTGACCGTCCACTTCTCTCCTGAGTTAGTTATTTGTGTCTGATCAGATTACTTCACTGCTGTCTTACTCCTTTGGTTTGTGCGCTATGGATTTGTTTTTATGGCTAGGCCTACATCATACACTGTGTCCTTTTAATGACTTTGTAGACTTCCAACAGTAGATTTTTTTTTTTGCCCTCATTAGACCCTTGACGTGTCCCATTGTCACTCCCTGTGGTGTTGCCACCCTCAAATTTGTGGATATCAGACATATCTTGAGGCTTTATCTCAGATCTCCTTGTAAGCTTGATGTCTTTTACCTCCAAAGGCTATGGTATGAAAAGTACTCTTTTTTTTTCTTTTAAAGAGATATCCACGGAGGGATTTGACCCGAGGAAGTTGATTTTGATATGACAGGACAAACCCTGTGTGACAAGGCTTAGTATACGGAGTCGACTGCCATCGTCTCTTTTTTTTCTTGTTGACGCTCATCCACAGGCTGCCGGGAGACACGTCTCATTCTCCACAGCTCTTGGCTCTGCACTGTCACCACAACACATGACCTCTAATGTGGGCTGTGAATTAGTCACTGGTATTGGGATATGAGTGTGGAGAGAACATATGTGCCTCTTACAGTAATATGCACATACAGCCATAAGGGTCTGTCACACATTCTTGTTGTGAAAATAAAATGCATAAAAAATCCTTGTACAAGATCAGTGATTACTGAAGTCTGCAATCCATTCATACCCAGTTTGTAGAAACCACGGATTGTCTGCTCGGATTGATTTTCAGGTTTTTTTTCCTGTCAAAAAAAACCCCTCACCTGTAGGAGGGAAAATGTGCCCATTGAGCCATGTCAGAAAGTGAGGGACCCAGCGGGATATCCTCCTCACTCGGGAAAGCCGGAGTGAAGGTTGGTGTGGAAGTCACGACAGTGTCTAGCCAGACAAGACATGCTGTCTGTCTGCCAGCTGTCTGGCTACTCCGAAGCAGTTCTCTCAACCACAGTAGTGGATGCCCATAAGGCTTTTTCATAGAGGATTTAGTTTCTGGTGCAACACTGCTGTTTCAATACGGCAGTCATAGCAAAAATATACCTTCCCAGATGGTTTTAAACACACACACACACACACACACACACACACACACACACACACACACATTTTCTGTGTGTTTTGTTATATTATGACTCATCATAGCTACTAGGCATACACTATAGCACACCACGGATTTCTTTCTTAGCAGGATTGCACCAATGAATGTGTTATCAGTGTCCTTTCTCCAACACCCCTGGGAGAACCTCTCTTAAAAAAACAAAATTCAAGAGTTATTTTGTATTCGCTCGCAGGAGACCTGTCCCTTCCTAAGGGGCCGTCTCCCTTATTAGAAACGGGTTGAGGGGGCGATTCTGTAAACGGGTCCTCTATTTCTGTGCCGCTCTTGGGTACGGCCACAGCCACCACCACACAGCCAGATGCTCAGCTTCCATATTATTCCCCGTGGTCTCAGAACCCGTCAGAACCGGGTCTCATTTACCACGGCAAGCAGGCTGGCCTAGAGAGCTCTGGGCATGGTGGCGACACAGTGGAGAAGTGTGTCAAGCAGAAGAGTTCCAAACGATTATGAAGAGAGAGGGAGGAAAAAAAGTATAAGTCTTTCTTATGCCTAAACAAAAAAAAAGCATCTTGAAGAAATCAATTGCTGCCTTGTCCTCAAAACCCTCTAAAGTCACTAAAGTGCCAATTGACTCTTTTTTGCATCACCACCGCAGCAGGTGTATTTTGTTTGAACAGTCAAAGATCTTTTTTTATTGCAACAAGAAAGCAACAGACTTATGAAAAATATCAATATTTCACATCTTCCATTAAAAGGCAATTCTTGTATGGCTGTCTTGTTACAAAGAATTTTACAAGATATCATAAGCTAATCCATACTAATACATTTTGGATGAACAAGCCAAGACTGTCTGTTGTTGAACAAAGTCCGATTTATTGAACATGCCTAGCCATTTAGTCTTTTTATACTCCCTCCACACTCACACACACACACAAGCTTCTCCCTCTCCTCCTGGAACACTCCTGGAGGTGTGTGGAGAAAAGTAGATTTTGAGGGGCCAGGTTCGGGCTGTCTTGTTTTCTAAAACACATTTTGGAAGAAATTCAGCTTGGAGCCATGCTTTGCCTGACATGACCTGGCTTCTTAAACCAGCCCTTTGGAGCAGTCGTGAGCACTGTGAATAGAGCACTTTCTGTACAATTATGGTGCTTGAGAGATTGGTGAAAAGCTGCGGTTTGGGATGTTTGGTGACCTGAAGGAGACAAAAGAGTACTTATATTCTTTTTTTATTCTACTTTATTCTATTCTATTGCATGCTGTGTCTAGACACAGTAACACAATCAAAGTGAGGAAGCGTGTAGAAATGATATTTACTCTTGCCATGACTGAGCAGAGAGGCACAAAAGAAAAACTTCTTGCGTCAAGAAGCAGTTCCGGCTCCTGTGTGTGTGTGTGTGTGTGTGTGTAGGATTGCTTACAGTTACTTGTGGCTCTCTTGCTTTCTTTGCTGATGACTATCCTCAGACGGATACAGTACATGTTGCACTACAAAGTTGCTGATATAGAATAGATGTGGGAAGTGTGTTGGTTGGTGTGTTTAAGTTTATGGGACAAGGAGTGGGCAACGTTGCCTGTGTGGTTGGCTGCTGAGATAGAATAAGCGTTGGAGGTTTGTGTAATGTGTGTGTGTGTGTGTGTGTGTGTGTGTGTGTGTGTGTGTGTGTGTGTGTGTGTGTGTATGTGTGTGTGTGTGTGTGTGTGTGTGTGTATTGGAAGGGTGTGTACAGTGAAGAGCAAACATTGGGGTGATGGGCTGGCTGTCTGAGAGGCCCAATGCCTTGAGCACAGAGAGTGAGTCAGACTCAGATCCCCCATCAGCTGCTGGGTGTATCTCTCTCTCTCCATCCATCACAAAGCCCATCTTGTGTCCTAGGAGCAGGAAGAGAGGTGCATGCTGGGATAGGGTGAGGCCCCCAGTTCTTGTCATTCCCTCAAGCCTCAGGGTCTGTCTGAACTCCCCCCGGTCTGATTGCCAGATTGTCAAGCAGTGTCCCTTCTAGAAACTTGCTGGGGGAATTTATATTTTATTTTGAGTCCGAGGAGATAGTAAAGAGAGAGCCATCATTTCTCATCTCCTGCACTCTCTCTTGCCCTCCCTCAGTCATCCCCCTCCACTCTTCTTACTCCCTGGCCCACTCTTTCTCTTTCACTTTCTTCTTTCTGTATCCATTTATTTCCTCTCTCTCTCTCTCTCTCTCTCTCTCTCTCTCTCTCTCTCTTTCTATCGCTCTATCTAACTTTACCTCAATCTCTCAGAAAGAGGGATTCTCTCTCTGTCCCACTCTCTCTGTTTCTTTTTTCCTCCCCCCCTCTTTCTCTCTTCTCTATCTTTCTCTATCCCTCTCTCTGTCCTCCTCTTCTCCGTCTCCCACTGTGCAGTAGGGAGGAAGCCCATTAGAGGGAGAGCTCTGAGGAATTGCTTTATGATCATGAATTATGGATGACTGGTGAGCAGGCTGCAAAAACAAGTGTCAATGCAGAATTTCTCTCCACTTGATCCGCCTCTTTCCCATCTTCCCCTCTGTCCCCAACCCCTCCTCCTCCATCTCTCTCTCTCTCCTCTCTCTCTTTCTCATACACTGTCACTCACAAACACCCAGCGCTGATTTTTCGTGAGCCAGTTCCATAGCAGGGGTCAGAGGATTAAAGCCCAGCAGACACTCATCATCCCCCTGACCCCCCACAGCCCCTATCACCCCCCAGCACACTCCAATTCCAGTTGATTCCATCCCAGGCCATGGCCCCTCCAAATGAACTCCCATCCAGAGATACTTACTGAGGCTGTGTTTGAGTGTGTGTGTAGGTGTGTATCTGGGTGTGAGTTTGTGTTTGTTTGTGTGTGTGTGTGTGTGTGTGTGTGTGTGTGTGTGTGTGTGTGTGTGTGTGTGTGTGTGTGTGTGTGTGTGTGTGTGTGTGTGTGTGTGTCTGTGGATGTGTTTATGTGGGTGTTTATATGTGTGTGTCTTTATGTTTGTGTGTGTGTGTGTGTGTGTGTGTGGATGTGTTTATGTGGGTGTTTATATGTGTGTGTCTTTATGTTTGTGTGTGTGTGTGTGTGTGTGTGTGTGTCTGTGTATGTGTCGTGTGTGTGTGTGTGTGTGTGTGTGTGTGTGTGTGTGTGTGTGTGTGTGTGTGTGTGTGTGTTTGTATGTGTGTGTGTGTTAAAGTGTGTTTAGGGTGGGGTGAGCAGGTGTGGGTGCAAGCCTAGGTGCAGAGGCGGGCAGACCTGCCCTCTGCTACCACAGCTGTGCCCACACGGGGTAAATTACAGGCCTGGAGCGCAACAGCATTTCCGAGCGACAATCAACCCATCCATCTCCTCCGCCGCATTCCGACGAGGAGTTGGGGTAGGGTGGGGTGGGGTGGGGATGAGATGGGGGGAGCGCCGCATGCTCATTAGCATCGCGCTAAAAGAAGCTATCCCTCTTATCCCTGGTGCATCGATCGGCCAATTAACTGCACTTTATTGTGAACAGCGACAACAAGGCTTGGGCTTTTCTCCCTACAGGCACCTGGTAGATGGTCACCCCAAACATCTCAATATTATGCAGCTGCTCTGTACTGTCTGTTCACAGAGAGACCAGCCATGTGGAGCAGAGGTTGAGGGGTGTGTGCACTCTAGATCGATGTCCAGAGCAGGCTGGCAGTGCTGTCACACTTTTTTCAAATCTCACCATGAAAGAGACCAACAGTGTGTTTTTTTTCAGAGCCCAGTCAGTGTGGTTTCCATATAGGAAGTAAGATTTATACATCTCTATGGTATATCCATTGGGCTGTGCAGATGGGAAAAGCAGACCTATAATAAAAGTCATCCATTCATTCTCTCTCTCTCTCTCTCTCTCTCTCTCTCTCTCTCTCTCTCTCTCCTTTTCTATTCTTTTCTTTCCCTTGGTCCAAGAGTAGCCCATGACTGATCATGTTGGATAGCAAATACTAAAGCACCCTAATGAGTCCAAACTAGTTAACAATAATAATGAAAACAAATCTCTGTACGCTTGGACCCCCTGTATCCCATCCACCACCTGTGAGCATACTGCCAGCGTAATGAAAAGGCACGTAAAGACCCTCAATCGATAGCTCCTCGTTTTCTACTCTCACTAGCTACCAATGGGAGGCTGAGGACAGACACCAGTCATCTCCAGGCCAACGTCTGCTATTGATTGTGTAGGCTGAATGCATGTGTTTATGCATGCATGTGTGTGTGGATGTCTGTGTGTGTGTGTGTGTGTGTGTGTGTGTGTGTGTGTGTGTGTGTGTGTGTGTGTGTGTGTGTTGCTCTGTAAAGAGAGCGCTATCTCCCTAATGGCTCTGTGCAGTTAACATCACCTGTGCTGTAATCAATAGAGGGGGGGAAAGCAGTGTAATGCATTTGCATGATTACCAGCAGCAGCAGCATCACTGCCTAACAAGTCACCAGCTTAAGTGTTACAGTAAACAAGGAAGCAATGAAGCCGTCTGCCACCCCCCTCCCCAAGACCCTTCTAACGCTGCTGTGGCTCCATCTGCAGAACTGTGGCATGAATCCCATGTGTCTGTGGTCTAAGGAGGAAATCAGTATTAGATTAGACCCCCTCCGTGCTTACAGCGCCACCAGCAGGCTGGCATTCGCACAGCAGCCATATTGTTCCAGAGCTACAGTATAAACAATGCAGACACATGGTTATGCTTACTGATTTTCTTTACTGTTATGCCAAATCAGGGTTAGGCAGCGAGTGCTGCAGTCAACAAGACACAAGAGTCGTCAGTCTTTGATAAAGTACTTGCAGTTTTGGCTGTCCTTTGATACAATAAATATGAGTTGAGTATCACCAAATGGACAATGAAAATAAAATATTATGAAAGTGTTACTCTGTGGGAATATAGACAACATGCTGGCTGTCTCTCTTAGTTCAACAGACTAGGCAGGTTGTATTTCTACTGTTGCATCCAGTTTTGTATGTCCAGCTGTGCTACTTGGCAGGGCTGAGAGTGTGGAGCATGGAGGTATGTGTGTGTGTGTGTGTGTGTGTGTGTGAGAGAGAGAGAGAGAGAGAGAGAGAGAGAGAGAGAGAGAGAGAGAGAGAGAGAGAGAGAGAGAGAGAGAGAGTTTCTATGTGTGTGTGATTGTGTGGTGTTATCGAGGTTGGGTATCATTTTAATTTGATTGACTCCAGTTCTTATCCAGTCCCTATGTTGGTTCCATAAAGGTTAAATAGGAGGACAAATGGCTAGATAACAAACATTATCTTTATTATAGACATTCAGAATACCCCAGCAGCAACTGGAATGAAATGCCAAAGTGCATTCACTGTAGTACACAGCTTGTTGATTCACAAAACCTAGAAAAGGTTGTGAGAGAAAGGCATACACATCAGTCTAATAGTCTATGTAGAGTTTAAGAAATAAGGAGTAGAACCAACAGTAGTTCTTCAATTCGTATTTGCAAGCAGCTTTGGGTTCCCAACCCTAGTGGCGATAGCTATCGTATCACATTCCCTCCCCCGCGCTGCAGGTGGTGTGTGGAGTCGGGAGTCCACAGCAGTTGTGATTGATATTCTATGCTGTCGTCAGGTTTGCACGGGCTGCTGAATTTTTTAAATCCTCTGGGCCGCGCGGGGCGGCAGCGGAGAGAGAAGAGACGGCACTTCTCCATGCTGAAGCACAGCAGCATGGGAGCCACTGCTGCCCTGTTCGCCTGTCAGAGTGGGGCCATTTCTTCGCCTTCTTGATACCGGATCCGCTATGCTTCCATGGAAACATGGCCGTGTCGCTGGGAGAGAGGTTGGGGGGGGACCCCTCACAGGGGGGTTGAGAGACACCTGCGGGAGTTGACCTGGTTTTGCCTTTAAGCTCAACACTTGAGAGAGTGAAATGTTATTCTTTTCCCTCACTCCCAATGTGTGTGTGTGTGTGTGTGTGTGTGTGTGTGTGTGCGTGTGTGTGTGTGTTTGTGTTTGTGTGTGTGTTCTTGTTGGCAAGATACAAGCTTTTAAGCACAGGGTAGTGGTGGCTTTTGAACGCAGTTTGGGAGCTGATACAGTGGAGATATCAGCGAGTGATTAAGAGATTCCTGGAAAGAAAAGCAGGTTCTTTAATTAGATTAATTTTATCGATATAATCATTCAAGCCTCATTTGGAAGGCGGCAGAGGATGACAAGTGCTTAGAGCAGCAGTTTTCAGACATTTGTTTTCCTAGATTTTCTCTCCTACCTGATAGGACCTACCTATCAAGAGAAAAATTACGCTTCCTCTCCCCCTCCTTCAAGAAGCCAGGAGGATGGCATTGCACTGAGATCCAGTGTAAAACCAAACCAAGCATTTTCCTTTTGACTTGAAGTCTTTTCTACAATGGAAAAGAGAGTCTGTGGAAGTCTGTGAAGCTTTCAGACGTGGATCGTCGCCATACCACATCCTGCGAGCTCTTCAATGGGAGATTATGACAGTATGCAGATTCAGCGTACGGAGGAGGAGGGGAGGGGGAGGAGGAGGGTTCGTTGGCTCGAGACGAGGCACCGGATGAGAAAGTGATTTAGTCCTGACGGGTCGCCTAGTGCCAGAAATCTTGTCCAGCACGTCCGAGACGGTACCGGGACCTTTCCCCGGGGGCTCCCCAAAAAAAACGAGCAAGATCGGGGCTGCCAGCCGAGGAAGAAAAGGAGAGGAGAGGGGTGGGGTACAACAAGCTTGATGCTGATTTCTATGACAACAGCTCTCCTGGGCCCGGGGTTTAGGGGGGGGCTGGTCTGAAAAGCTGCACACAAGCAAGACAGTCGGACCGTGCGAGTGCCCAAGTCTCCCGTCACCCTGACTTTGTGAAGCACCGAGCGAGAGATGAAGAGAAGACATGACAGTAGAGAGAGAGAGAGAGAGAGAGAGAGAGAGAATGAGAGAGAGATAGAGAGAAGGAAAGGGAGAGAGAGTAAGATACAGAAAAAAAGAGAGGAGACAGAGAACGGCAGAGGGGGAAGGAGGAGGAGAGAAAGAGTGGGAGGAAAGGTGGAGCAGGGTCAGAGGAGAGGCAGAAAACTGAGTCAGTAGAAGAGACATCAGTGGCTACATTACCGTCTCCGTGCCAACTCTGAGACGATGGAGAGTGATGGGCCGACATCAGGAAGGCCACTGAATAGAGTGGAATTAGATTAGAGAGGGGGGTGATTGACAGGCAGGGAGGGAGGGAGCTGCCCAGGCCAGCAGAAGGAGGCTGGCCGCAGCTGGAGTAAGGGAGAGGGAGAAGATGGGGGTGGGGATGGGGGTTTGTGGATGGGGGGTGGGGCCCACGGTTTTATCCATCATTTATACTGGGATCATGTGCCAAACCTCTCAAGTCCTGCACAAAAGCTGACTGGTGTATTTGTGCAAGTGTCTAAGTGCATGTGTGTGAGAGTGTGTGTGTGTGTGTGAGTGAGAGAGAGAGAGCAAGAGCGAGATAGAACTGTGTGTGTGTGTGTGTGTGTGTGTGTGTGTGTGTGTGTGTGTCTGTGTCTGTGTTTGTATGCGTGCGTGCGTGAGTGTGTGTCTATTTGTGTGTTTGTGTTGTGTGAGTGTGTGTGTTTGTGCATGCAAGCCTGGCACCATTTCCAATCAATCCTAGCCACTGTAATTAAATACTGTCAGGAAGTAGCAGGTCACAATCAGATATACCCTCGGGTTTCAGGGCAACATGGTGCCAGGGTCACAATCAGATACGCCCTCCAGTCTCAGGTCAGTTCAGCGCCAGGGCACTGCCCTGTGATGACCCCGCCCGGCACACACAAGGACACCTCTACGTCCAACGATGGGTCGATAGTGAGATCCTGATTAGCAACAGCATATCAAAACAAATCTAATATCATATAAATATTTAAGCCTCTAAAATAGCTTCTCAGCCTCGCCCAGGTTCCGAGACTAGATACTATTAGCGGACAAACAAAGATCCAGAGAGTTGATGTGTTATCGACAAACCAAATATAAAAACACAAGACACTGGGACAGATAGGCAGCACCAGACCAGAGATGGAGAGGGAGCAGAGAGACAGAGAGAGAGAGAGAGAGAGAGAGAGAGAGAGAGAGAGAGAGCTGGAGTTATGGGCCCATCAAGAAAGCAAATTGAAAGGAGAAGCCAAAAAGGAAAGGGAGCGAGCAGGGAGGGAACGTCCATCACTGCCGCACCAACGACAGATGCATGCATCATTGATAGATTAATAAAGTGGGCTCCCAAAAGTCTGTTGGTTCTGGAGCTCCTCTCCTCTCCACTCCTCTCCTTTCCCGCAGCTGAGATAATAGGCTATACCATTACTGACAGAGAGACCATTTATTATCCTCCGACTCACAATGTTCAAGCAACGCATTAGAGGCAAAACAATCATTTCACAGTTGCTGTGAGGTAATAAGAATCGCTAAATTGAACGTTGGTACTCAAATTGGAATAATTTGTCTGACAGGGAGGCTCTTCCAGGGTGCTGGTAGTCTAGTTACCATTCTGCAATGTGGAGAGGCTGTGTGTGGTTGGAAAACTAAAGATGGACATTGTGTACTGTTGTACAGCATGATGTCATAAAAACCGAGGATATATATTGTATGATATATGATGCTGGGCAAATATAGGTGCATACCAGGTACTCATTTGCTCTTGTTTGCGAAAATTGCTTTAGCAGATGAAATTGGCAATCCAGGTGCACTCAAACAGTGTCTGCTTTTGGACAAAGTATTACCATTTGATTGCAACCTTTTAGTCGAGCAACGCTGCGATGGCTAATAATGTCACCCTATTCTAAAGTATGACAAGACATGTGAGGCTTTTTTCCAAAGCTAAATGTTCTCCTCGGCGGAGCTGAACGTGTACCAATAAAACAGAGGTTCATCCAAATAACAAGCTTGAAACAAGAGGGGCTGGAGAGCAGCCAGGGCAAGAAAACTCAATCATGCATTTCATATTCTTCCTCCGTCTCACATTTGTATCCACGGTGGCACGGCGCTCGCCTCTCAGCCCCTGCTCCGCTGTTTGTTATTGTTCCTGTCACCTCGCTTGAGAGCATTTACGTCAAGAGCGGCCTTGTCGCACGCCGCCTGAACCCGCACACGCTCTGTGCCTGACAAAGGGGCAAGAGTGAGAGAGAGAGAGATGAAAGGAAAAGCGAGGAGAGAGTGAGTGAGTGAGAGAGAGAGAGAGAGAGAGAGAGAGAGAGAGAGAGAGAGAGAAAGATATAGAAATGAGTGATAGAGTCTATGTCCAAGAATTGTGTCCAACTAAGCATGTCACTCACAAAACAACTATATACTTCCATCGATCCAGCCCCTCCATCCATTTCCTCTGAAAAGAGAAATAGTTTTCAGTAAACATTTTTTTTGTTTGTTTTTTGTTTGAATGGCCACCTTACTAACACCATCCCCCAGATAGTAAATACCATCAGTCTCAATCATTTGGAAAGGGAAATGTCAAGCCACGAGAGGGATTAAACTGCGCCTCACCATCATGACATTTCAATTTCAAATGTTTACCAGCTAGCTGCAGGCTTTGAGACCGGGCTTGGGCTTAATCGGAATGCAGTCTTCATCTAGCCTTTCACCTCAGCAGCACTTTGTGCCTTTGTGTTTTATGCATAGGGCCTCACAGCCTTGGGTGGCGGCTATGAAATGAACAGTGTGGAAAAAAGGCATATGGCGTGGTGGTGAAGCCTACCTGCAGTGCCTGCTGCTAAGGTGCAGCAGCTTGTTTAATAGTATTTCCACCCACCCACCCGAGAAAAAAAACGGCTGAAAGTATGGATGACTTCATCTGGATTGAAATCGGAGATGAATTACTTCCTGTTCCTT
Source organism: Sardinella longiceps (assembly GCA_027497455.2). Taxonomy (NCBI): domain Eukaryota; kingdom Metazoa; phylum Chordata; class Actinopteri; order Clupeiformes; family Clupeidae; genus Sardinella; species Sardinella longiceps. The sequence goes on along the minus strand of JAODXP020000022.1, from coordinate 25,898,438 downwards.
TTGCAGCCGGGCGCTAGCTCGGCAGAAGTAAATAAATAAATAAATAAAAAAACCTAAACTATCTTGCCCGGGTGAAGCCCCTTTAGAAACCTGTTTCATGCACCCCTGTCTCACACATCTGAAATTCTTTGAATGGATTTTTTTTTTCCTCCCCGGCTTGTCACTAGGGCACCAAGAAAACAGTGAGAGAAAAAAATGCTTGCCTTGAAGCATAATAGCAATGTAACACTCCGGTCCTATTGCACAGTAGCTTTTACACCTATTCTGGGTGAAAATTGCATATTTCATGAAGCATCTGCAGTTTTACTGCCTGAAGGAGCTATTTATATATCGGCTCATGCAACCTGTCAGCCAGTGGAGATGACAGCGAACTACTCCCTCCCACCTCCCCACCCCCTACGCACATACACACACACACACACACACACACACACACACTCACACACAAACACACACACACACAACCCTGCATCACAGGCTTGTGGTGCGTGAAGCCACCCCGTCAGCTTCATTTGCACCCTCTCCAGCAGTGCTTGAAAAGAGTCTGAACAAGGCCTGGCTGGTTGCAGTGTCTCCTGTAAGAGTCTGAGAAGTCTGGAAACAAGGCCACAGGCCTCAATAGGATGTTATTTTAAACACAGTGCGGACCTGGAGTAGACAAGAGTGCATGCAGTGACAGAATAGATAAGAGTCAGAGTTCTTTGGAGACGTTGTATGGAAATAACACCAAAATATTCAAAGTCCCTGTAGCCTGTTACTTCAGTATGTTACTGTCTGAGGTTGGAGAGAGACACAGAAACTGGCCTGGAGTTTTTTTTATCTTCCTCACCACATACGCTTGCCTCTGCTGTACTCCTCCTGTGCATTGGTTTGCTGAATAATCGGCCCCCAGAAGCAAAGAGAAAAAGAACAAGTCACACCCGCAAAGAGCAGCCAGCTACAGATTTTATGAACTCGATGCACTGCCAAAGAATTTCTGCTCAGCCGTCCAACTTATTTGGCGTCACTCTAACCCAGACTGTCGGGTGACGTGACATTTCTCTACATTCTGTTGACCTTATTGGCAAATAGCAGTCTGCACTGCAGATTTTGGAAAAAAAACAAAACAAGTTTTCATTCCAAAGTAGTCTTGAAATGAAAGAAAAATGTTTATAACATTGTCTGGCCTTTGAATAAAAGAGGCGTTTCTTATGAGGCTTTTATAATATTTGTCACATTTAAAATCAGCCATACTAAATGTTTTAAGGTAAAGAGGATGAGTGACCTACTTTCAAGGAATTTCTCTCTCTCTCTCTCTCTCTCTCTCTCTCTCTCTCTCTCTCTCTCTCTCTCTCTCTCTCTCTCCTTCACTCTCTCCTTGTCCAGGCCCGTTTTTCCTACCTGCACATGAAGTACCTGTTCTTCTCGTGGCTGGCCGTGTTCGTGGGCAGCTGGGTGGTTTACGTGGAGTACTCCTCCTACACAGAGTTGTGTCGCGGGAGGGAGTGCAAGAACGCAATCGTGAGTACGCTATGACCTGACTGGGATCATGGCTTTTGGTTAAATCTATCCAAGTCTAAGAGGATAGTACAGTGCAACCATGCAATGGAGTCACACTGCACTGGCCACAAAGACAATTAGCATAATGATGGTGTCTGTGATAAAAAATGAAAACATTTATATTTGAAGGAAAGTCATTGTTTGGATACAGCAGACACTCAAACTGCGCTGTGCCCCCTGTGTTCTGTTTTGGTTTTAGCTGCTGTCTTCGTTTCCCATTTACAGAGCACACAAATGTGATTTAGCACAGCCATAAAACAGACAGATGACTGATTTTAAAATTTGATTAGAATTTGCATTAGATTGGAATCTCTTGACACTGTGCCTCTCAAGCTGGGCTGTTGCCATAACAAAGTTTTATATATATTTTTTTCTTGTTGTTGGTCAATATATTATAATAAAAATGTTGATAGTATTGGCGTTGGCTCTGTCCAACTATAACAGCAGTTTTGTTGAATAAAAACACAAACACAAAAATATTAGCCTGGGCCTGCCCATACTTCCTGTCACTGCGTTGGGAAATTTTGTGATCAAGTCATTTATGAATGTGGTCACACAAGCTAGGCTACAAGTTTAGTGTGTATATTTTATTTATCTCCTCAAACACAGAGTTATACCAAATAGTAAGATGAAGGCCAACAAACTTCGTCAGGCGATATTCCAATAACTTAAAACATAAAAATACTTCCATATATTGTATAATAATTGGATAATAGTAATAATCATCATGACAGCCTTTGCGCTTTTAAATATAAAAATAGATGTACTATTTTAATCTCCGCTGTCATTTACAGTCTCATCAGCCAAAGCCTTTTTGTTCCATGTGTATTTTTTTTCCCTGGACCAGTGTGACAAATACAGGAAAGGAGTGATTGATGGCTCGGCGTGCAGCAGCCTGTGCGAGAAGGACACTCTTTACCTCGGGAAGTGCCTGTCTGCCAAGCCCAACAACCAGGTCAGAATCACCGCGCTCTCGTCACTTGTCACTGTCAACACTTGTTCCCATTAGCGGCGCCCTGCTCAGTCCCTACTTAGTGCCACACTAAATGACTTCCGCTGGGTGACTCTCCTGCTCTCTACTGCCTTGACTGTGTGTGTGTGTGTGTCTGGCCAGGTGTATTCTGGGAGCTGGGGAGACCTGGAGGGAATCGTTAAGTGCCAGATGGAGGAAGTGCCTCACTATGACCTGGTGGCTGAGATGGAGCCACGGAAGGAGACGGCGTCTTTCGACAAGCCCACCAGGGGCACCTCTGTGGAGAAGTTTAAGGAGATGGTCCTCGAGCATCTGAAGGTCAGGAGCTGCATGGGAGGCGGTCTCCTCTCTCCCAGGGATGCTTCCGGACAATCTCTATACCTTCATCATCACATGGCCCAGAAAAGCAAACCGCAAACCACAACACACTGATCTATCTTTGACACACATACACACACACACACACACACACACACTGTGCTAAATGGGTTAAAGCCAGAAGTGGTTCTAAAAGTATAGCTGCCCACCCACATAAGAAAAACCCACAAGAAAACACAAGTGCAAAGATTGAGATTCTCATATAGCCTATTAACTATATATAAGTTTTTTATTTTTATATGTCAGCCAGACATTTTTCAGTCCAATCGACTACTGGGTCAGGGAAAGAGAGAGAGAAAAAAATGGGACAAGTATAGGAACAGGAGGAGTGCGTAGGTTTATCAAGAGCAAGATCTTTTTTTCTTGTGATCTAGAGATAAGATAATTGACCTGCTTAGCCTTAGCTGCTTAAATAAATCAGCTGGGTTCTTCAAAGACTTTCAAGGTCATGTAAAAACACTGGCTTGTCTGACATGGTCATGCTTTTATTGAAAGCATTTTAATGAATATGTGAGAATAAAAAGAATTATTCAGTATGAGATTCCTGCAAAAGGCAGCAGCCATACCACATAATGTCCAAGATTTGATTCTGATGTCACCAATCCTTGTCTGTTTCTCTCCGAACCCTTTGATTGCTGCCCATTTCTACCGATCTACTGTATTTAAAGTTAAAGTTCAGTGTAATTCAGTCATAGCCCTGTTGCTGTAGCCAGCTGACTGTACTAGATAGCGATCGGAATGAAAGAATCACAATAATATTGTCACAAATCACACTACAGTAATTTCCCGCATATAAGCCGCATTGTGTATAAGCTGCAGGACAGTGTTTTATGCAAGTTAAAAAAAACAAAACCTTATTTACACCATATTAACTGCCCCCCTGTTTTAACCTCATAGCAGAAGATATTTTGCAAAATCAATGTATAAGCTGCAGCTAATAGTCGGAAAATTACGGTAATGATTTTCGTTTTTTTCCCTCAGAAAAAAGTGGGTGATCAGGCCAACCTCCAGGACCTGGCGACGTTGGTGCTCGGAGTGGCCGACGCCAACAAGGACGGTCAGATCTCCCTGTCGGAAGCTCGCTCAGCCTGGGCCCTGATCCAGCTCAATGAGTTCCTTCTGGCGGTGGTTCTGCAGGACCGGGAGCACACGCCTAAGCTACTGGGCTTCTGTGGGGATCTTTACGTGGTGGAGAAGGTGCCGTACGCGCCGCTCTACGGCCTCAGCCTGCCCTGGCTGCTGGAGTTGTGGATCCCTGCGGGCCTGCGGCGAAGCATGGACCAGTGGGTGACGCCGTCATGGCCGCGCAAGGCCAAGATCTCCATCGGTCTGCTGGAGTTGGTCGAGGACGTCTTCCACGGCACGTACGGCAGCTTCCTCATGTGCGACGTGAGCGCAGCGGGGTTCGGTTACACGGAACGGCACGACCTGAAGGTGGTGGACGCGCGGCGCATCGTGCCCGAGGCCGCCTTCCAGGAGACTATGCGCGAGCGACGATGCGAGACGGACGCCGACTGTGTCTACGGCGCCGACTGCCTGACGTCGTGCGACCTCACCAAGCGGCGCTGCACCACGGAGGTGACGCGCCCCAACCTTGCCAAGGCCTGCGGCGCACTGAAGGACTACCTCCTATGGGGGGCGCCGTCAGACGTACGCGAGGAGCTCGAGAAGCAGTTGTACGCGTGCATCGCTCTCAAGGGCTCCACGGAGCAGATGGAAATGGAACACTCGCTCATTCTTAACAACCTCAAGACTCTGCTGTGGAAGAGGATCTCACACACCAAAGACTCCTAGTGAGACTGACTAGACCACAACACACTAGACAAGTCACCTGACCAGGGGTCTGTTTCCCAAAAGCATACTTGCTAACTAAGTTAGCAACTTTATTGATAGCAATGCAATCCCCTATTGTCAATCAACTAAGTTGCTAACTGGTTAGCAACTATACTTTTAGGGAAACGGACGTCAGATGGCAGATGGGTGAGGCAAGACTCCTATTCAAGGTTTCCCAAAACCGTAGCTGCTAACAAAGTTAACTACTTTGTTGGTTGCAATGCAATTGGTCATTGCCCACCTACTAAGTTGCTAACTGGTTAGCAATGATGGTGTTTGGAGACAGATACCAAGTGGAAGACAGGGAACTTGTTGAAGCTGCTCCTGGTTAGTGTATGTGACGCATCAGACTGGCCTTTTTTAAATGTGTGCAATCTAGGCTGGGAATTAAATGTGAATTACTACTAATTTTGATCAGGTCACCACAGCATCCAATCACTTTTATTTATAACTTGTCTGTTTTTTGTCCCTTTTCACAATGGACAACGGGCATCTTCTTGCAGCAATGAATTTATTAACTATCAAAATAAATTGGCTTATTTTAATAACTTGAGCAAGATCCCACAGTAAATCCAGATGTGAGAAGGTGGGTGGATACCATACTCCCATGTATGACATTGATAGCTTTAGACCATGAGTAACTCTTTGACTGCCTCCTTATTCCTAATTTTAAGTCCCAAAATTGATGCTCCTAAGACCAACAAAATGCTAGTGGACGCTCATGTCCTCCAGGGACCAGTAGGAGCTCTGTAGCAACTGCCGGCCATCCCACAAGTCCCTTCAACAACCTCATGGACACCACTGGACAATCATGCCATACATGAGAGACATTTTCAGTCTTAACAAGAAGGGATCAATGTGTTTGTCGTTTAAGTGTGTTGTACGATTTCAATTTTTTTTTTTTTTTTTCCTCTCCAGAAAACAGACCAACTGCCTATGACTGCTGCAAAGCACTTTTAAATTAGGACTCAAAAGTTTTTAAATCACCAGAAAGATTTAACTGGTTGTGTTGATGCTGCCCCAACTTATTCAGCTGATATAAATTGGTACTGCACTGAGACAACTTATTGCGGTTCAAGGTTTTAGAAGGGTCATAAATGTATAAACTGCATGATGGATTTGCACATTAAATTATGTAAAATAAACAGTTTCTTCTCCTCCTTGGAACAAAACGGCAGCTTACCTAAAACATCTACTCTGCCGTATTTTCACAAAATTTGTCTCATTGTGCCATCTGGTGGCACAAATCTGAACTACAAAGAAGTGCCACCAACATCCTGTGATGAGAATTCAAGCTGTACTGTAGGCCTACTGCTAATCCTGCATGCTTAGAATTTCACACATACATGTTTGCCACTCAAAAATCAGCACTAAATGTCAAGTGGAAAAAAGGTACAATTAAGATGTGGAAAACTCCAGTACGAAATGACCCACAATGCTTAGTAACCACCAAATGGAAAATGCTCCAGGGTGCATCTCTAATTTTCCCCCAGAAACAGGACTGGTCCTCATTTAGGTCAGCTCAATTAGGTTTTTTTTTTTTTTTTTAAATCAACCCTCACAGCCACCCTGATGTTGATTAGTGAGTCTAATAAACTAAACTTTCCTTGTTTTAAAGGTGCACTATGAATCCATGTATGATGTTCATAGGGATCTCCCCTTGATCCACTAGCTGCCTACTCCTGAAAACAAAAAAATCCAATCTAGAAACACAGGTACTGTAGAAACACCACTCACTCCTACACTATGAGCAGATTGCACACTAAAATAGAACCAGGTTCCAGCCAGAGATGGTTGGGGAGGGATGAAAGTTTGCAACTCCTGACCTTTTGGTCAGTGATGGGCAGGATTGTGGGTTACGTTTTCTTTGCTAGATCCAGGCCGCTAGATCAAAGTGATGACTACAATTTCAGACTAAAGTGAAGTCGTGCTAAAACCGTGCACAAACTCGTATCGCACCTTTAAAATCCAACTTCTAAAATGAACAGCACTACAGCTCAATGCAAGAAACAGCAGTGAGCCTTAGTGGCAAATCAATAGAAGATTTAATGATATATATATATATATATTTTTTTTTTTTTTAAGGAAAAGTTATGTAAAGCATTACACCCACACCCAGGCATACACAAGCACTCTTTGAAGTCTTTTTCAATAGATTTATTAGAACAAAGTGATTTGCCGCACTCATTGGGAGCCTTAGGAGCCTTAGTCGGCAGCCTGCTCCTGAGCCCGGAGGAAGCTGGCCTTCTTCTGGGCCACACGGTCTTTCCTCTGAGCCAGAGTGAGCTTGGCGCGGTTCCATCTGCCACAACAGGAAACAAAACACACCATTAGGAAACAGCAAGAGATGTGCTTACACTTTCAAACACATGGCTCCTTTTTAAATGGGCAGAGACGAACACCAACCCACTGCAATGGGCCAGACACACACTTTAGTACCATCATAGGAAAATACCTTCCATGCTACATCTACTATCTACGTCTACCAAAACACCCCAAAATCAGTGATGTGCACAGACAGGCAAGGAACCCTACATCAATAGCACAGCTGACTGCAGAATCAGAATCTAATGTTTGAAAAGAGTAGGGGCATCCACAGTAAACACATTTTCCAGGAAATGCCTGTGAATACCCCACAGCATAAAAACCTAGTATAATTTCACAGGCACTTCTAGCCAAATGACATTTACAGGTTATTTTTTTATTATTATTTAGTTTTAGCTCTGCACATGAAATTTGGAACGATTTCTGCCAGCATCTTCACAGGGCCCTCCATCCATTTAATGGAATACTGCCTAGCTAAACACCAATCTGCAACATATTGGATATGAACCACCCACCCTAAACAGGTTGGTCAGTTAACTCTGCACTTTAAGTAATGTCTGATCACTGCCTAATGCAGAAACCTCTTGAGTTTAAATGAGCAGTGGCCAAATGCAACAAGTCATGGTGGTCATGTTTTTAAGTCACTTGTTGCTTTTAGCACATCTCCTCCACCCCCCATCTCTGGTGCCAGACTCACCTCTTCTTCTTGACCTCCTTCTTGGGCTTCTTCTCGTGTACGGGGTTCTCACGAATGGATGCGTGTGCCTTCTTGTACATCTCCTCAACCTGCAAAGGTCACATACACATTTAGACACAGGAACAACGGGTACAAACCAAATACAACTGCGGAATTTCTCAGGAACACACCAAAATATATCATTTAGTCAGGTGTCCCTTTCGCAAATGCATATTTGCTAACCTGTTAGGATCTTGGTTGGTAATGGGAAATTACATTGCAACCAAATTTGCTAACAGCATTAGCAACTATGCTTCTGGGAAACTGATGCAATCAACCACATCCAGCATCCCAATCCAGGGTTCGCCACTGTGGTCGGAACACCTGTTAACACACTAGAGTGGCACGGAAAAGGGGTCATTTTCTTACCGAGTCAGGGGTCACGCCATTCTTGATAAAGCGGGAGAACTGCTTCTTGTAGGCATCTTCGTCCTCCTCCATCAGAAGACTCATGTATTCCGAGATGTTAACGCCCATGATGTGTTTACGATGGACCTCAGCGTTGAACTCCTTGCTTTCGGAGTCGTAGCCGGGGAAACGCTTAGTGCTGCAAGGGGAAATATTTCATTTAGGTCAGGTTAAGTGACAAAAGCTGCCAACAGTCAGACTCATTGGGCAAATTTTAGAATAGAACTTTCCATTTTAAGCTTAGTGTTCACACAAGCACACATTAAAAACAAAATGCATCTTTTCATGAGCATCTAAATTTCTACACCTGCTCGGACTTCCAAAGAGAAATTAAAACAAATTTCTACATTTAGTTTATTAAATTTCCAATAAATGTGATTACCACTTGCCCTTATGGAGGCCAACATCCTAGGTTGGGCTCAAGTTAAGTCAGCCTAGTATTTTCCTGAAGGCAAGGGCTAAATTCCAAACGGGCGTGGCCCATGATGTAACGCCTAGATCTACTCCTGGGCATCTGCACAGAGGAGCTATAACACAGACCATGTTGCTGCCCTCAGCCCCGTCTTGAAACAGGCTTACATCAACTGTGCAAATGAAGGACCAACTACAAATTGCTCAGTTTAAAAATGCATCATCATCAGGCAGCAAACAGTGTGTGAGTGTTCATGCATGCTTGCATGTGCTCCAAACCATGCAACAGCCCAGGTGAGATGGGTTCACCACACACAATTACTACTAGTGCAGTTAGTAGGGCCTTAAATGGCCAACTCCACACATTGCAAAGGCATGACATCCCCCTCACCTGTGGGGAATGGACAGTCCTCCGTCAACGGCACCCTTAAGAGCTCCGAAGACCTTGTTGCCAGTGGTGGTTCTGGCGAGGCCGGCGTCCAGGTAGCAGGTGAAGGCACCTGGCTGCCCGTCGATACTCTCCACGTTGAACTCGTCGCCTGTGATCTCAACCTGGCCCTCGTACACCTTATCCAGGCCGAACTTGTTCAGCAGCTGAGGAGGCACACAAGCAAAAGGTTTAAGCATTTAGCTGTCTATATGCTACAATGTAGTACATAAATTAAGGATCCAATACAAACTGCATAGACTCATTTGTTTGAAAATGCAGTCCACTTTTTCTAGAATTCTACAAAGCTACAGATCATCTGCAGTTTCTGAGTGGTCTCAATGCTGATCAGAAATGTTTCCAACATCTCAGAAGTTGAAACCACCATAATTATCAATAAGTCATGACAACACACCACAAACTGACAAATTAACACTATAATCTCTGCACTGTCACAGTAAACAAGTCTCCAAATTCCATCCAGTAAGCACTAACCAAACGACTAAGGAGAATGCAGCTTCTAAAAACTATCGCTGCCAACATCAGTCACTCTGAGTGAATCAATTAATGGCAGAAAGATGTTGGCAAAAATGCTATCCAGAAAAATACTACTAGCAAGTACAGAAAATCACAGCTTCACTAAACATATCCAGGTGCATTTCCCAAAACCACACTTGCCAATTTAGCTGGCACCCTTGTCAGTTGCAATGCCTTTGCATATTAGTTTGCATCAAAGTTTTAAGGAAGCACATTCCACAACTGTGGAGGGCCAGCAGACATGGGCCTTTGGACATCCAGTGTTCTGCAGCACCTTTTAGAAACTAGTCATTTATAAGCACTTTTCAGCTAACTTCCTGTTCAACTTCAAAAGCTTTACTCATTTCCCTGATGCCCAGGGGTCCTGTGAAGCACAGCCTTTTCTATAGCCTACATGTAGTTCAATGTGGAGATGACCACATCATTCATTACATAGATCATAAAACTGGCGTCCGTTTCCCAAAAGCATAGTTGCTAACTTAGATGGCAATGGGAAATTGCATTGCAACCAAGAGAACTTAAGTCAGCAACTATGTTTTTGCAACAGACTGCCGATCCCCCCCTGTAGTTAAATTGGATGTGAGCTTTACTTAAAGTGACTAGGTACACATTGCTCACAAATCACTTATTGTCTGAATTTTCTATTGGCAGCTATTGTCTCGCCATCACTGCCTAGCTCTTGAAGTGTGAAAGAGACTCTACACACAATCAGAGAAGCAACACACAGCCTAGAGCATTTCAGTATTCAGGTTTTTCCCTCCGCATGCTCAGGAACTATCAAAACTTATATGAAATGACCAGCACACTACCCTCTAAACATCAGTAGTACATCAATTTGTTAGTCAGTGCACAGATGACTTTCATTCCAGGCTCTGAGGACACTGTATTATATTTACAGTGTTCTTTCATTAATAGTGAGCGGCCAATGTGCATGTGTGTTTGGTGAAGAGCCTCACCCGGCGAGCCAGAAGCAGGCCAGTGCAGTAAGCGGCGGCGTAGTTTGTCAGTCCTACAGAGATGCCATATTTTGGCAGCTCATGGGAGTAGGCAGCACACACAATCATGTCTCCCTCGATCCTGGCATAGGCGATCTGATGGAACACACATAGACACAAGAGAGGTATAGTTAGTGTACGCTCCTAAATGTCTTTGATCATGTCTACACCAGTAATCAATTCTCAAGTAGTAATCAAAACTGCTGTGATAAAAACTTTGACCAACCTGGCAGATGATGTCTCTGTTGGAGAATCGCACGATCATGCGGTACTTGGGGGTGTTGTACTTGTTCTTGTCCTGCACAACCAGTCTCTTGCGGGCAAAGTAATCAGTCTTTCCCTCTGTAAGGAACAAACAATCACATTATTTAGTATGATTGTATGAATGATGTAATATTGACTGCAAAACCAGCAACGTGAAAAAATGCAGAAGTTTACCTCTCCTCCTCCTGAATTTGACCTGGTACCTCTTGAAGTAGGCCTTGTTCTTCACCACTTTTACAAATCCCTGAAAACCATGCAAGCGAGATGGGTTTAATTTACACCATAAAACAACCACCGACTCTTCCAGTTCATGCAGAAAGAATACCAACATCTAAGTTCATTCGGAGTGGAGTTGGGCCTACGTCTATCGCAAGCAACCTGACAATCATGGCAGCACACAGCTAGCTAGCCTTAGCCGAAATGCTATAGCTAGTTGGCAATATGTTGAGATCACAAGACAAACAAGTTACCATAATTTCTAAAATTGATATTTGCGTGCAGAAAACCGGTGCCGTAACAAGAACAGAACCGCGAACAAATTAAAACACATACGTAATATCCAATAACCTAAAGACAATCGGAAATCCTGGCCATTAGGCCACGTTTGAAAAGACTACCGCTATGCTAAACCGGTAAGAATCTACAATCATCCTAATATTTACAAAAATGTAGAAAACATTTAAAGGCATGAAACAACAGTGTAATGTCATATATGTTAGAATCCACGCATATTATGGCACTTTACTGACCATTTTGAGGACTTTTAGATCTCCTGTTTCAGGAGCCCGAAGTCACAGACAGGGTTTTGGACTCCGCTGGACTGAAAAAGAAAGAATGATTTGCGCATGCCCAGTAAATACCGTGGCCGGCCACGGCACATGTTTGACAGCAGAGCAACAGTCGACCAGAGCCATCAAACACTAATGACTACCACCTGCTGGCGAGGAGGGAATATTAGCCACAGATGTCTCTTGATAATCAATCAGTTGAGTGGTACCAGCCAGGCAATTAACCAAATTAGTACACTTAATTGACAGACATGCCTCAGTCACCTTACAGAAAACTTAAAAGGATCCAACGTCCTGTTTGAGACTTCTTTTGCAGAAACTTTAGGGGGAGGAGGTGAGTGAGTAATGTTCTCCCATTGCAATGTGAGTAGGCTTTCTTTGTGAAATAACATGTTTTAGCTCAACGTCTTGAATGTTTTAAACTCAGTATTTATTAAACCAGACCTTTGGCAGCCTATTTGTAGTCAGTATTCTAGTAACGTTAATGCCAATGAGAACCGGTCTTCTAGCCACTATTGCCCACTAACAAGTTTATGGCCTGTTTCATGTTGTCAGGCCTGTTCCTTGTCTGTTTTGTCAATGCAATTTGTTTACCTTCAGGTATGCACTATATATCAGTCTTGTTTTGTATTTTTATGTAGTTTAAGTAATACAACTTGATTGATGTAATGTCTGTCTCACTAGGCCTACATGCAGTGTGTGGTTGAAATGAGACAAAACTACTGGAGTTGATTTGTGTTTTGCTTCTAGGTTTGAGGGGCAGAGGAGGATGACCATGTTGCCCTTGGAAAGTGCCATCACCAAAACAATTTTACTTTACTTTATTTCCAGTGTAATATATTCTGTATTTTGAATAGACCAACAAAAATATTTTGGCAACTTGTACATTTTCCTGCACACTTGTACATTTTGGACATGATTCTACAGTCAAGCTTGCAGTAGCCTGTAGAAATGCATGGTTTCACCATGACCGCAACTATGCTACCATTTTAAACTGGTTTGAGCCCATGGTGTACAAAAATAAGGCTCTAAAGGTGTTTGTCTGTCTGATTAAATATTTTCAAACAAGTCTCTTTCCTCTGAGAAGTTAAAATGAAGTTCCACGTTGGTGATATGATCATGCGCTGCTTAAGTTCATAATTCCAAAACCTACTAGGCCTATGCATTTTATTACCTGTTGGGCCTGAGCAAGTCTTGTCCAGGCGTGTTATCCATTTTCCAAGGATAGTTCTATAAGGATCGACAAGCTAGGCTAGACTTCTAGAATTGAAAGAAAGTTCTAGGTCGACCCAATGTAGTTGCGTATACGAACTGAGTGTAACGCATTCATTTAAACAGTATGCTCCTTTATAGAAATCAGTGGTATGGTCTGTTACAATTTTTAAACAGGGGTCTTGGGAAAGGCACTGGTGTGTCTCGTCGACGGGCAAACTGACTTAGTATTCTCATGACGTCAGTAATGTGCGACGGCTGGGGCCTTTCGTGCATGTTTTTTTTTTTAGTTGAACAATAAAAGATGGCGTCGTGCGAGCGCTTGTTGTTCCTACTGAGAAGGAAAGTGGCAAAAGAAAGGTTCATCTAGAGATAGGTGTACATTGATTCAATAAAGAAGTGTAACTTGTGTTGATTTGACCTGAATTACATGGGAATGCGAGAGAGTTTGGGTGACTATGTTGAGATCCACCGGGTTTTTCCGTGGGATTGACTGCCCGTTTCACAGCGAGAGCTATAACGGGAAGATCGTCAAAAATGGGTGCAACCGACCGTACTGTCACTTCAGACACAGCAACCAGAGAAGAACTTCCTACGGAGCGTTTGAATTCAGAAAAACTAAAGAACTCTCTTCAAATACAAATGGTGATTTCCATTTTCCCTCTGTAAACAAATACATGTACGCGGCAACTGCAGTGCATTGCTCTGAGCTGTTTTTGCATTGTGATTATTATAAGCACTGCTTCTCTGCTAGAGACTATATCTTATATTTCCTCCTTGACCTGAAACAAAATGCTTTGTGGAATATTCAAATGTTGTTGACATTAGCCACATTTTTACAATCGTGAGCTAAATTAATACCAGGAATGTTAAATGTCAACATTAGTATTCAACTTGTCAGAAACATCGTTCATTTTACATTGCTGATCCTGTGTTTACTAAACGAAATGCTTGCATTATTATGAATTGAATTAAATGGTGTTTATCATTAATTGACGTTGAACGAATATTCCTGTTGTTTCCGATCTGATGATCACTTCGAGTTGTAGGCTAACGCTTCGTGTTTGTTGTGTATCTTTCTGCAGAAGAGTGTTACGACCCTTTCAGTCCAGAGGTAGTCCGGCCAGAAGACCATCGCAATGATGAACCTGAGGCCAAGCTGCGATCGAGTTCTCCGATGGACATGGGCGCCACGGAGCTTGAACTGGTCAATCGTGCCATTGAGGCTGTTCAGTCTGAGGTGGAGAGAGAGAAGAGGAAGCTGTCACATATGGGGGACCAGGAATATGAGCCTACAACAAGCTCTTCTACAAAAGGACCCAAACGGAAAAAAACGGCCCCTGTTGCCTCTCATCAGGGATATGACCCTGGGAGTTATCAGCTGACACAAGGGACTGATTACAGCCCCACACCCCGCTCCAATAAATATGTCTTGGACTCAGAAAGCGAGAACAACCATGGCAGTTCAATGGAGTATGTGCCCACAGCGGTCAGCAAAGCGTCAACAAAAAAGTCCTCACTTTTCAGTCGGACCTCCCACACGTCTGGTCTTCCCTCCAGCCCTCAGAGTACCACATCTGTCAAGAGCAAATACACACTGGATACACCCAAATCCCCATTGTCTTCAGAAAGTGAGGACAACCACGGCAGTTCCCTGGAGTACGTACCCACAGCTGTTAGCAAAACGTCGGCAAAAAAGTCTTTACTTTTCAGTTCACACACGTCCAATCTTCCCTCAAGCCCTCAGAGTTCCACATCTGGCAAGAACAAATACACACTTGACACATCCAAACCCCTCACTGATATGGAGTATGACCCCTTATCTAACTATTCAGCCAAACTGGCCAGTAAAAACAAGGGCCAGAGGACGCTAAACACTGATATAGAGACTAAGAAGCCTTCTCCACCAACTAGTAAGAGGAAACAATCTGTGGATGAGGAGTATGTCCCTACAGTTAAAAAGCAGCGGCCTCAGCAGCTGGTGGTGGACAGTCGGAAGTATACTTTCTCGGAATCAGATGGTGAAAGTTCTGGGACAGAGTACCGCCCTATGCTGATCAGCCAACTGAAGCAACGGAAGAATGCCAGAGGCTCAACTGAGGACGTTGGTGCTCGTTCGAGCTCGGAGGACAAGAGTGATGTTGTTCCCTCTTCAAGGGTTCTTAAGCAACAGGGGAGCCGGAACTCAAAGCCCGAGGAAGGTTCCCCACAAGGGGACTCCGAGGACCCAGACGAGTGCCTGGAACGGGAACGGCCCAGAGAGAAAGTTCCTGAAAAGAAAGCAAAAGACAAAGAAAAAGACATTCATAAGAAGAGCAGCAAGAACGGCGATGCGAAAAGAGAGGAGAAAAGGTCTAGTGGAAAAAGCAGCGGAGAGAAGGAGAGAACGGGGAGCTCCAGCTCCAGCATCGATAAAAAGAAGAAACTGAGCTCAGAGAGCATAAAGAAGACTGACAAGACTGAGGACAAAAGCAGACCGAAGGACAAGGAAGCACACAAGACGAGGAAGGAGGAGAAGAGTTTGGATGGAAAGAGCAAGAGGCCTGAGAAGGTCAAGAGTGAGTCGGGTCATAAGGAGAAGGAGAAGGAGAGGAGTGGTGAGGTCAAAAAGCATAAGTCTGAGAAGACTCACGAAAGGGACTCCTCCAAATATAAGGATCAAAAGAATGGCAAGCTTCACTCGACAGGGAAGGAGAAAGACAAGGACAAGACCAAATCCATCCAAGGGAGCTTGTCAATCAATAAAGACAAGAGCAAGAAAAGCAGCTCCTCGTCGAGCAGTAAGAGCAAGGCAGGTAGGGAGAAACAGAGGTCTCTGAGCCATGTTGATCTGTTTGGAGATGAGAGCGGAGAGGAGGCTGAGCAGGATGAGGAAGAGGACGACGACGATGATGAGGAGGAAGAGGAGGAGATCATTGTGAGGAAGTCAGCCGCTGCACATAGGAGGACAGGCTTGTTGAGCAGTAAGAAGGATGCAGTTGACCGAGGGCGCTCATTCTCTGAGGAAGAGGTTTGCCAGGAGGATGACCACAGTGATAATGACGATGTGGACGATGGAGGTGTGGACTACTCGAGCCTACAGGATGTGGACTATGACGAGGACCCCCTGGAGGAGTGTCTGCGGATTTTTAACGAGTCCAAAGATGTCAAAACTGAGGATAAAGGGAGGCAAGCCAAACAGGTACTCTCAATGTTCTTCTGCCAGCAAGGCCTTTTTACTGTCGTTTCAGAAACATGCTTTAGTTTGAGCAAGTCTGAAGGAAAGTTAGTTGAAAAAATATATGCACAGTAGGCCTACTGCATTTTTTTCACAGGTGCTAAAACTTTTCTATGACTGTTTTTCAAAAAAATATAATAAAGTCTACAAGCCCTTTTATGGCACACACACTGTCAAAAAGAAGAACAGACATTCAACTGAAACTTCATTTATTTTTCCATTTGCATTGTGTATCTTCCCGTATCTGATGCTTACGTGCTAGCCTGGGTAAATCAGATTGAGGTTGAGAGTGGGTGTAAAATCAAGTTATTCACTTCCCTTTTCCAGGGATGTATCGGTAACCACGAAATTACAATGAAGTATTGCCTTACCAATACCATCTTTGCATGTACAGGAAATGCATCTTTCATGTAAACAACAGAGTTGAAAGTTGTTAAAAGTAGCCTTCATTTTCATAGTTTAACCTTGACACAGATGGCAAGATTTGTTACAGACAGACAGCATGATTCGTTTTGGCTTCTAAAAAGCCCACCGTATAGCCTACTGGATAAATTGGTGTGATTGGTTTTGGTGATTTTCATTTTGAAAGGCTTTGGTTCCCATTCATCCCTATGGGTGATGAACAAAATGTTTTACCACATTCACAGTCATCTTGAACTTGAGGCTACTGTAGGTTCACCCAGGCTATCCTACAGGTTACAAACAACTGCTATACTGTAATCCATTAGGTGTAGTACGCATTGGGCTATAAGGGTTTTTGATCAATAGTGCCCTTTAGCATTTGCTACTGGCACAGATGCATCTCTGATAAGGTGTTGGTTCACCAGTGTTGGTTCACCATTGCTTCCCAATGGCCCCCATTGCTAAACTGAGAGCTGGAACTGTTTTCTCTACACAGCCCATTAAGGAGCCTTCAGAGCATGAGGTTGGAGAGAGCACTTTGTCAGCATTCATTCCTGGACAGAAGAAGCGAGTGTCACATTTTGCAGTCAAAGGAAGTGTGAGTTTGCTTTTTGTGTGTGTGTGTGTTTGTGTATGCATTTTTGCTGTTGCATCATTGCTGTTTGTGTTTGAGTGTGTATGGTTTTTTTCATGTGTGATTTTTTCCCCCAATTTTATGATGCAATTATTTCCCTTTTTGATGGAAAATTAAACATGCTTCCTTGGTGACTGACACTAACATAACATGGGCCTCTGTCTGGGATTCCTGTGTGCAGGCGGAATCGTCTCGGGCGTCAGTGGTTCGGCCTTACCGGAGGCCCACGGCACAGGAGATCTGCTACCAGCGCATGCAGATGGCTCAGCAGCAGGCTGAGCAGCTAGCCGTAGTGGTTAAAGCTGCCGCATCTTCTGCCTCCTCCAGCTCCTCCAGCTCTTTCTCTGGGGGGGAGAAGAAAAGAGTAGCCCATCGGCCTCACCCCTCTGCACTTTCTCTTAAAGGTAAGAATAACAAGTCCATTGTACTGTATAATGGTGAATACACTGTACTACTGTATGTCTTATAATATAACATCACAGACTGCTTAGTATAAATTTGTGCATTTGTAATTTGTATGTTCTATCTTCACCTCACTGTGAACCTAACTTATGACAGTCACCGCTCTGTTAAAAGTCTACTTATGCCACTGTGAACTTAAGTTATTGCAGCCACTGCTGTGCTACAAATCTGCTTAGGCCCTGTCTTTACATGCTCTACCTAAGTAGTTACTGCATTTTGTTTACCTTCATGTTCACTAAATACGTAACCTTGTATTGAATGGATTTTTATAGTGTAAATGTAACCACTTGATCCATGTGTAAATGGTTGAAATTACACACTTGACTTTTTGGTTATGAGGACTTATCACAAACAACAGGAATTCACATAAGTCAAGTAATTTATAGAAAGAAAGTATTCATTCTTTCTATAAATGACTTGACTTGACTTGCTATTGGCATAGGCAGGCATATCTACATTATATATGTATATACTGAATATGTTAATACATGTATCCATGTATTTATTTTATAGTGTGTCCATAGTCTTTAATTGTCAAACCAGACCATTTATCTGGGTGTGTATTGAACTTGATGTAATAAGCATGGTTCAAATATTAAACTCTGGTCCTGGAAACATGAACTTTGTGCCTGTGCTGACTTACTGACTTCCTGATCAGTTTTCAAGAGACTCTTCCTGATACTTCTTTCTGATGTAGCTTCGTCTGAAGGCAAGTTGAGTGCTTCGCGAGTGCTGTCCCCTACCAGGGCGACCCCCGAGCTGCCCTCAGTGAAGGCCCACACCTCTGCAGGCATCCTCTCCAAGACCACGTCCACCACCATGCAGAAGAGAGTTGCCCACACGCCCACCATGAAGGTCAGTTGCAGCCATCTTGGCATCAAACAGTAGAATGAAAGCCATCCTCTGGGTTTTGGGTAGAGCTAGATAAGAGAGGTCAGTGGCTTTAAGAATCTTTGGTAGTGGAGTAAAGGAGGACGCAAAAAACAAGATTTACTCAATTGTCTTTGTTCCATCAGTACCAGCAGAGGGCAGTCTCTTCTAAAGATATGGATAGGAGTGGAAATATACCCCAGTATGATTTTTTTTTTCATTCATTTCATTTCTGGTTTTGTTGATAAATAGGAAGCCCTTTGTTATATTGTTTGGTTATTTACTGTACAAATTAAGGATTCTATAACTTGATATTACTCCATTATAGGCTGTGAAAACAAGTGAGATTGGCAGTGTTTTATTTGTCAACGTCAGCACCTTCTGAAAATACAAATAATTTGTCTATACTGTAAACCAGTTTGGTTCCAATTGTCCTTTAGTTGGATAATTGGCCAAGCTTCAGTACTTAAAATGACTTTGTTCCTGCCCTCCACCACCAATAGAGTAGCATTGGAGGGTTTCAGTCAATCAAATAGCCACACATCACAACCCCTAATCAATTGTGCATTGACTGAGATCAGGCTGTGCAGTAGATGGGCAGAGGCCCCTGCTAGGAGGATGGATGGGTGGATGGATGGATGCCATAGGGAACCTTTCTGGTGTTTCCAACCTTCAGGTCATCCTAATGTCATCTAAGTCTGATGAGCATCCCTTATCACCCCCCCCCCCTCTCTCTCAATTCAATTCAATTCAATTCAATTCATTGAGCTTTATTGGCATGAATGTAAAAGTTACAATATTGCCAAAGCTGTATGTGTAATACACAGAAATAAAGATAACAAATGCATGTGACATGGAGTAGGGTATAAAGGTTAAATAAATGAAAATACAATTCATGAATATGAATTCCCCACCCCCAACCCACACACACACACACACACACACACACACACACACACACACACACACACACACAATCTTCAAACACAATACCTACATTTGTTTGCCTATTGGCTGTCCCTTGCTTTATGGCACTCTGAAACATATAAATTGAGGTGTGATTGTTTCAATTTTTGAAAAATAATTTGAGCGTATTAAATCATATTTTTTGCAGTGCAAGAGGAAATGCTCCTCTGTCTCCATTTCTTTTGTGCACTGAGCGCATATCCTCTCCTGTCTCGGTATCCATGTTTGTCTGTGGCGTCCTTTTTCGATGGCGAGTGTGTGGTCACTGAGTCTGTACCTAGTCAATGTCTTACAGATCTTTGGGTCTTTTACTCTACATACTGTAAATAATCTAATTATATATAATATATATATCTAATTATATGTAATATATAGAATAATCTCTCTCTCTCTCCTCTCAGAGTTCATCAATGAAGCGTCCGGTCATCCCCACTGAGTTTGGAGCCAAAGTCCCCACAGGGGTCCGCCAGCGCTACCTCAACACCTTCATTGACGAGTGCCTCAAGTTCTGCTCAGAACCCAAAGCCTTCCAAATGGTAAACACTGCCCTGCCAAACACTCTCACACAAACACACTCATAAGCAGCGCATGGATCAATGAGGCAAGAACCATGGTGGGTGTTTGTGTGTGTGTGTGTGTGTGTGTGTGTGTGTGTGTGTGTGTGTGTGTGTGTGTGTAAACACAAGTGTGTGATTGTGTTACTGTATTTTAACAGGAAAAAAGGCACGAGTACATAAATGTACATATATGTATGTACAAGTATATGTATACTGTAGGTATTTGTTGTGATATGATAAAGTGTGTGTGTGTGTGTGTGTGTGTGTGTGTCTAAGCTTCCAGCTGGATTGAAAGTTAGCAAGGAAACATGTAGAGTGCAAACATAGACATACAAAAATGGATATTTGTACCTTATTGTCAGTGGATTTGGATCTAAACATTTGATTAAGGCCAATTCAGACGGAAGATCAGCGACGACACAAAACCATTTTAGACAACAGTTGTAGCGATGTGAATCAAGCGTTGCATGTCGTTGCAAGCAGTTTCAAGCCATCTAAATAAATATGTCAAAACAGTTGTGAAGTTTTAGAACATTGCTGTTTTTTAAACGTTGCAGCCAGTCTCGTCGTGGGTCTTTCATCTGTAGCGGCCTTAAATGTTTACCGGTATGTCTGGGCTGTGTTGGGATTGGAAGCTGTGAATGAGCTGTGAATAAGCAGTCTCAACTGCTTTCTTCCAGGCCCTGGAGGAGGAGAAGGTGGTGTACTCACGCAGTAGTAGCAAGAGCATCTACCTGAATGTGGCAGTCAACACGCTGCAGAAGCTACGCAGCAAGAGCACCTCGCCAGCCTCAAACCCACACAGTACGTCCCACAAGCTCACTCTCTCCTGCCCCCCACCCCTCTCTTTCTCCATCTCACTCACTCACTCACACACACACACACACACACACACACTCATCCCAAAACACGCTGTTCCCCAAACTTTGACTCAAAACATCAAAACAATTCCAATCCAATTATGTAATCCAGCTAAGCTCACATTTTGTATTGCTAAGCTCATATTTTGTGTTATGTATTAACTGTTGGCAACACAACATGTGCATCATGTCATGGCTTTCCAAGCGAGCCAAAGGTCACTTTTGTCTCCTTCCTTTTCTCCTCCCACCCCACCAACACCACTGCTTCTGTTCTCCAGAGAGCCAGGCACCGAGCGCCGGGCAGAAGGCTCAGTCCCACGAGAAGGTGTTGGGGGGTCGGCTCGCTGCCACCACCAGTTTCACCCTCAACAGGAAGGGCAAACAGCAGGAGTTGGAACTCAGAGGTGACTGACTGACTCCTCGTCTTGGATATTAGATTGGATAGTTATTGACTTCAGAGTCCAAAATCATTGTAGATAGTAAAGTGAAGTTTAGATATATACAGTAAAATTCTGGAATGAGAAGCACAGACAGCAGAAGGCACATTCACACTACCAGATAGCAATAATGCTGATAGCAGAATAGATATTTGGGTTGTCACAGTTTATGATTACATAACAAACAAATTCATGTGTATTGGTGAGAATTTAGGGCATTGTTGTTAGTTTTTTCTTCTTTTAAGATTATTGACGATTGTAAAGAGAGTTCTCTAGAAAAAAAAGCTGCAAGTTTGCCTAGTATTCCTTTAAAGAGGTGTGTGTGTGTGTGTGTGTGTGTGTGTGTGTGTGTGTGTGTGTGTGTGTGTGTGTGTGTGTGTGCAGGTGCGTGTCTCTATAAGAAGCTGAAGGAGTACACCATGTCTGAGGAGCAGCTGCAGGAGCATAGCTACCCCAGACCCAACCCTGAGCGCTCAGGACATGCCATCATCCACAATGTTCCTGAAAAGAAGAACGTAGACCGTGAGGACCATTTTTCAAATACACACATACACACATTCTGTCTTTCTCCCTGACACTTGTGTCTACAGTATGTCTATCCTATACATGCACGCACATTCTCACACTTATGGCCATGCTAGATTTTTGCACATTATACACACCGCAACCGTCGCATTTTCTTCTTTCATCTTTTTCCTTTAGCTGTCTGGATGCACAACGGCATCCTGTGTCCTACCACATCAAAACCTTAACGAACAAGCTGGTTTTGTTTTGTTAAGGACCGTAATTAGCACACACACACAAACCAGAAACTCTTGAGACATGGGCGTACCCAATGATGACACAGATACACTGGGTGTCAAAACAAAAACAAACCAAAAGAAAAACATATCGAGGACATCATGCTAATAACAGAGTATTATTACATGATGGTGTGTACAGAGTGCTATTGATTGATGAGCAAAAGTCCCATCCATGTATTTACCGCTGGCAAGCCGTTGACAGCTTCTGATGTGTTGCATGCCCCTCCCCTCCTCTCCCAGCTTTCTCTAAGGTGTGCTGCCGCTGTGGGCATGAGTACAAGATCAACGCCAACGGCAACTGTGTGCGTAAGGAGGAGTGCAATCACCACTGGGGCCGCTTGCGCCGCTACAAAGGTCAGAGTTCACATGGGGATATGGGGATATGGGGATATGGGGATGAGGGGTGGGTGGGCGGGCGGGCATAGTGCTATATGTTCCATGTTGGTGGAATGGCGTTTCAAGTGCTACCAGAGCAGGGAATTCCTGGAGACTAACTTGTCTTAACACTCACACACAAACTCTCTCTCTCTCTCTCTCTCTCTCTCTCTCTCTCTCTCTCTCTCTCTCTCTCTCTCTCTCTCTCTCTCTCTCTCTCTCTCTCTCTCTCTCTCTCCTACACTTCTTCTCACACCATACAGTCCTGACTCCTGCATGATCATCTTCTGCCATTTCCTGTTTGCAAGTGGTAGTCTTAGTAAGGTTTTAATTGTATTGTAGCTTGAATGTTAATCCTCTTTTTGTAAGTCGCGTTGGATAAAAGTGTCCGCTAAATGCATAAATAAATACTGTATAAGGTAAATAGAAGTGGAAATTCACCTTCAGGAGTTTAGAATTACAGTAGAATGTGAATCTAGAGTTGTCCCCAGTGCTTTATAGTTAAAGTGCTCACCTTGACAACAAACACCTCCCACCTTGACTAGGTCTTGTAGAAAAAGATAGCAATTTTGTATAGCAAACGTAATTTCAAAAGCTGCTTTACAATAAATTTGTATAGGCTCAGAGTATAGGCTTTTTTGTGCTATCGTATATCATATAAAACAATATGATCCAATAATAATAGTTACAAATTGACTTACTAATTTTCTGCGGAAACACTGGAAGCTATGTAATCTATCCTGACTTATCCAATCAAGACCGCTTATGTTGAGCCAGTCAAGACCAAGTCAAGCACATTTATTTACAATACATTATTCTATCACCACATTGGTGTTCTTAAAGGTTCTTCTTTTCAACATTAACAAGTGTTCAAATGCTTATTTTCCTCACTCTGTACTGAAATGCATTCAGTAAAGTACTGTGTATTTAATGCTGATGTGTATCTTTACCTGCAGTTTCAGGAGGCTGGGAGACGCACTACTCGTGCTGCTCAGGTGCAGTCGGCTCCCTTGGATGCCAGGTGGCAAAGGTAAGCGATGATCTGCAGGTCTGTGTCATAAATGCACTCCTCTGCACTTTCGTTGAACACGTGAAATTGGTCCTTAATTTATCATATCACATACCCACTATATTATAAGGGTGCTGGGGAAAGAGTAGACTGGAAAGAAGGAAGCAGCAATGGGAATGGTTAGGGATGCTGCACTTCTGTTAAATTCTTTCAGTGTTGTCAGTCCAAACTGAACATTGAATCTTTTACCTTTTAAACACCCTGACATATATGAAGGAGACTTTTAAAAATATATTTTAGTATATAATTATGTAATTAGTTGTTTGGTTTTTGGGTTGGGTAGTTTCCCTGTATTTAACCCATCCTGGACAATGCAATAGTTACAGGAAGTGATTGAGAGACAGAGAGATGGAATGTGATCAGGAAATGGTATGTGATCAGGAAATGGTATGGGCACTTGGACCTACAGAGGATGAAAATCCACTGACATAATGCATACAGTGGTGGCAGTGTGGCGTGTGCTCTCTCGGTCATCACACACAGTACATACTGTACATCTATGACTCCAGTAGTCTGTTGAGAAGGGAAGGTGCTCAGTGAAAAGGAATGTTAGTGTTATTAGCACACATGCCACTTCCTGCATTCCAGTGATGTTTGAACTTAGGAAAAGCGGGCAAAGTTATCCACCCTATAAAAGCCATTTTAGTTAGAATTCAGACCAAGAAGTGGAATCTCTGAGAGATGTCTGTCTCGCTCTCTCAAATTCTTTGAGATTATCTTCTTGCAGGATGTCCTGGTTGGACTAGCACAAGTCACTCAGAAAGTATGTAAATAGACACAGCTTTTCTGCAGGCACTGGTGTAAATAAACACAGATGCTCTGCGGGTCTACATGTTTGTAGTTTTGGTTGAGTGGAAGGCATTGAAATCCTTTTCTCAGTTTGATAAGGACATATTTTTTCTAAAGTCCTTGTGCAAAGTTTTTTGTTTTCCTTTGATGCTGCACTTTCAATGCCATTTTAATAACTTGTAAGAAGGACTATAAAACACTACTTGCACTGGTATTTGAGCTTAATACAGAAAAACTGCCCTTTGCAATCAAGGCCCCACTAACACCAAGTCATGCAATAGCCTTGAAGTCATTTAATCTTGTTAGTCAACAATGTTCTTCAGATCATATCTTTGCAGGTCCTTAACACAAAACAAAGCCACATGTACTTGCATGAATTTACTGTGTTGATACAAATTACAAAAACTCTGTCGAGGGATTGACTGTTGAGGGAGCTCAGTTGTTCAAAAATGATTCACCCAATTATGAAAGTAGTTGAATATGAAAATACAGCATGTGAATAGAGATGTAGGTTGTTGAGGTAGCCCCCTTATACATTTCCTAAAACACCCTACATTTTTAAGCATTTGCTAAGATGTGAAACTCACAGAACGACTCACAACTCGCAGTCAATGGTGTTCATTGATTTTCCATCTTAACCATAGTTTTCTATCCTTAACGACCAGAAAGCAAGTTATTATGTGTTAAATACCAATCCTGTTCTTTTCACGGTCCAAAATGAATGTTTATTTTCATTATTGCAGTTGTTGTGTTTGTCTTCTTTAAAGCATGTTTATGTTTTGCTTTCCTTATCATTGTACAGAGCTCTGTTTCCTCATGTTTGTTTGTTTGTTTGTTTGTTTGTTTACTATTTCTTCACAGCAACACGTGCAGGATGGACGGAAGGAATCTTTAGATGGCTATGTGAAAACTTTCAGCAAGCCTCTGCCAGCAGATGGAGATGCTGGGGTGTTTGCCCTGGACTGTGAAATGGTGAGTAGTAAGTCAGAGAGAGAGAGGGGGGGAGAGGTCTTGTTAACGCTGACTGGCCTGGCCTCCATAAAGGGACCATGGGAGAGAGAGAGAGAGAGAGAGTGAGTGAGAGAGAGTGAGTGAGTGAGTGAGTGAGTGAGTGAGTGAGTGAGTGAGTGAGTGAGTGAGTGAGTGAGTGAGTGAGTGAGTGAGTGAGTGAGTGAGTGAGTGAGTGAGTGAGTGAGTGTCCTTGTTTACTCTGTGTGGTGTGAAGCCTCCAGGAAGGGACCATGAAAGAGAGAGGGATGTAGAGAGAGATAGAGATTGATAGAGACAGAGATGGGGATAGAGAGAAAGAGAGAGAATAAGAGAGAGAGAGTCCATGTTAGCTGTTTGATGTGAGGCTAACTGGCCAGGCCTCCAAAGAGGGAGCATGGAAAGGCTCTCCAATGTGAGACTCATGGCTGAGGCATTTTGGCCTGTCCTCATGTTCCTGTCTCCTCTCATCTGCATCCCCAGTGCTACACCAAGCAAGGCCTGGAGCTGACCCGCGTGACTGTCATCAACTCAGAGCTGAAGGTCATCTATGACACGTTTGTCAAGCCCGAGAGCAAAGTGGTGGACTACAACACAAGGTCTGAAACTCAACACTCAACGCGTGATTCCCGCAGGGGAACAGTTTGATGTTTGAAACTTTTTAATGTATTATGTAAGATGTTCTTTCTCTCTGTCTCTCTCTCTCCCTTTGTCTCTCTCTCCCCCCCTCTCTCTCTCTCCCTGTATCACCCCCTTGTGTCCTCGTTTTGCTCTTTTTTTGTGTCTGTATTACATTTACATTACAGTTATGCATTTAGCAGATGCTTTTATCCAGAGCGACTTAGAAAAAGAGGATTAACAATCAAGATCCATAGCTACAAGCTACATGTCTGTGTGCAGTTGAACCAATTTGTGTGTCTGTGTGTGGAAAATAATATAGTGTGTGTGTGTGTGTGTGTGTGTGTGTGTGTGTGTGTGTGTGTGTGTGTGTGTGTGTGTGTGTGAATATTAATTCCAGGTTCTCGGGTGTGACGGAAGAGGATCTGGAGAGTTGTCCCATCACCATGAGAGATGTGCAGGCTGTGCTGCTTAGCATGTTCAGCGCTGACTCTATCCTTATAGGACACAGCTTGGAGAGTGATCTCACGGCCCTCAAGGTGAACACACACACACACACACACACACACTCACACATACACATACATACGCATACACAAACACACACACACCGTACAGTACTAACTGAATTATGTTCAATTGGTTATCTTACTATCTTAACAGTTCCGCAGATAGGTTTTATTATATAAGTTGCATTTGGAAAATGAATAGCTGTAGATTAATATACATACATATAAGTGCGTCATGTGTAAATGGTTGTATTGCTGATAATAGTATTATTTTTAATCCAGTTTCCTAGAAGATCAGAAGTACAGATGTACAGATATATCTTTTGTTTACATACAGTGTCCCATCCAGACAGCTGACTAATTTGCTTGTTTATGTCTACAGCTGGTGCACAGTACTGTCGTGGACACAGCCATTGTATTTCCCCACCGCCTGGGCTTGCCATACAAGCGCGCCCTGAGGAACCTGATGGCAGACTACCTCAAACGCATCATACAGGACAATGGTGAGGCCCATGATAGATTCTCTACCTTTTTGCCAGTATACAGCTAGAGGTACACTGTGCAAGACTTCTAGATGATTTTGCCTGCTTTGTAGTGACATTGATGTTTTTTATGAAATCAAGTTGATTACTTTGCCAGTCAGCATAACTCTTCAACTCTTTAAAGGTTCCTAACCATTAACTTGTGAACAAATCCACAGACATCAGAAAGAATGTAAGACAATGTAATTCAATGACTATGTTGGCAGTGGTAGTAGCCAACTGGACAGACACATGTAATGCAGGCTAGTTCTAGAGTTCTAGAATTTCTCTTTAACTCACATGAGCCAAAATAGTATCAATATGAACAAGTATCAATATGAACAGTCGTAATCCTACAAGAGAGTCAAAGGGAAAGGATGGATCTTCAGAGGAAGGCAAGGAAATGAAAATGAGAGACTTGGGAGCTTTTTAGTGTAGATGAAAAAAGTGTTTAATATTTTGTTCTTCAAATCACATTTTGTCATCAAATATGTCCATAAAGATTTTTTTTTCCCATTAAATAACTATTTTTGGGTTGGGATGTTCTAAACATTTGGGTTGTGAAATCCCTTGCCGCTGACTCTCTTAACTTCTGTAACCGCAGTTGAGGGGCACGACTCCAGTGAGGATGCCTGCGCCTGCATGGAACTCATGATCTGGAAGATCAAAGAGGACGCCAAGGTCAAGAGATGACCTTCGCCCTCTTTCTACACCTTCTTGTCAATGCATGAGGAAAGACTGAAGAGTGAAGGGAAGAGAGAGCAAAAGAAAGGATGAAGAGAAAGAAAAAGAGAGAAGCAAAGGAAGGATGCCCCTTAGCTGTCTTAATGCACTGTTTGCCTGTGGTCTAAAGGACCTTTTGGAGGTGTGTATAGTTGGAGGCTTTGGCACAGCTCCAGGCTGTTGTATGGGGCTTGACGTGTTGGCCCCACTGGTAGAGTTTGCTCTGCTGAAAGGCCAAGTTGTCGGAGCTGAGTTGCACTATGGAGGTTCCTACTGTTAAAGCCCTAAATAGTTTAGAGCCCTGAGAGATCGTGTGATTAATCATGTAAACCCACGTCACCGCAGCTAGCTAGATAGCTGTTCAAACACGCTAGGATGCAGGACGTCTTGTTTTGTTTCTGTTTTGTTTTTTTGTTTGTTCGTTTATCTGTTTTTAATTTCTGCTTTTTTTGTTTTGTTTTGTTTTGTTTTGTTTTGATGCCATTATGTTTCTTAATTTTTTTTGTGCGCATTCACAGACAACTGCCCATTCTAGTCTGCTGTAAACGCACTTACTGGGTCATTTAACTTTTGTTTGTACTCCAGATAGTACTTTTTTTCTTTAAACGATTGTTTACATGGTGGAATGTGTCGTTGGTGGTTCACATAGTTGATGAATGGCGAAAAGACTTGAAACTATTCTAAGTAGTATTACTTTTATTATAATTATTATTATTACTATTACTATTATTATGATCCGGATATAATATTAGTCATGCTTGTTTAGAGGAGACTGTCAATTGGAATACACAGTGTTAAGTAGCTGAACAAGCAGCACCTTTCTTCTTGTGTAGTTTGAAAAAAAGAAGTTTCTGAGGCTCACAAAGTCCTTTGAAATGCATGATAAAAGACGCCAATGTTGAACTCACTATGGTTTGTCCTAACCTCACGTAGGTAGATCATATACCTGCCTGACACTGTAGCCATCACTGAATCTCTTAGAGCAACTATAACTGCAGATATCATCAGTATATACAGTAATAATGGTCATAAAATCAACAGAACGATTTTTGTGTGAAATATACGGAGCTGGCACGCGACGTTGTACATATGCCACTAGGTTTTTTTGTATGTTTTTCTTTTTCTATTAAACAATGTTAAATGACTCAATATACAGATCTCTGTGGGTCCTTTTGGCGTCACAATATGTTTTAAAAGCAGTCAGTAACTGGTAACAGTAACAGTAACAGTAGAAGAGTCTTCGTTTAACAAACGGAAAAAAAAAAAAGTTCCTCAAAATGAGATTAGTTTTTTAACCGTACAGTACAGTTTCTTGTGATACAAATGCACTGTACATGATCTTTTATCTGTAACCATATGGTTGGGTTGTTGCAGAAAGAAAGTAAAGAATTCTAGGTATCGTTATTCTGTATAATGGCCAATATTGTTTCTTTCTCCTATCATCCTACTGTTACTTGCTGGTAAACTCTGGTCAAGTTCACCTCCACGTCCATGGGCCATTTATCTGGCAGGTGCACTACGGAAGATTTCCCTTCATTTCTCGCAACAGATGTTTTATTGGGGGAAAAAAAACAAAGTGGAACAAAACAAACCAAACTTTAGGAGTGTCTGCGGCCCATTGTTGCCCCTACGGGTGCTCCATTGAGCCCCCCGCGTGTCACTTGTCAGCACGAGGACCTAGTGTCCCCGGGATCAATACCGCACACAATGTTTGAGTGGTGGGGAGGAGGAGGCGTGCAAGCGTCCGTCCATCCGTTCCTCCGGGCCCACGTTTTTATTGAGTGTTTTTACGCAGATTTTGGACATGTGGGGGTAGAAGAGAAGGCACAGGCAGAAGGGAGGCAGAAGGACTTCACCTCATTATCAACTTCGATCAGCGCCATCCCTCTGATCACCTCTGACTGCTGTGGGTCAGGCTCTGCCCTGCCCTCCTGGGGCCACCAGTCCAGCCCCATGCTGAGCACAGGCTGCTCTGTCCCCCAAGGCCCTTAGGCTGGACCAGAGTGGACCACTGACCATTACCACTGACATGTCATCAACAGCAACATATTGGTTTATTTGTTTGTGTTATACACAAGTTATTAAGTGTTTACAAGTGAATTAGAAGGTTATTTGTGAAAGTTAATTAACTAACTAACCTTTATCTGTCCCCCAAGGCCCTTAGGCTGGACAAGTGTGTGGACCACTGACCATTACCACTGACACGTCATCACCAGCAACATATTGGTTTATTTGTTTGTGTTTGGTACACACCTTCAGGTCATGTGGGCTATATACAAGTTATTAAGTGTTTACATGTGAATTAAAAGGTTATTTGTGAAAGTTAATTAACTTACTAACCTTCATCTTTCAACATCCTTCATTCCATAGTTTACACTTGTGTAAGCCTATATGACCTGCGATTTATTTTGTATATTAACATCCACACACAGCCACAATATTTCAGCATAATGTTTGATTGTACAGTAATATCAAACGTGTGTGTGCAACATGCAGCCTGTTCTTTTCTTACAATCCAAAAGAGAAAGCCCCTTTCATCCTGACCCTGACCCCCCAAATCCATAGTGGCCATCAGGTCCAGCAGCACCATTGTGCACGTAGAAACACAGACCCTGATTATCTTCTCATTAGTTCTCTGTCTCTCATTTCACACTTCTGTTGCCTCATTACTGAACCCATCCTTCATGTCACCTATTGATTTCCCGTCTTGCTAATCTAGGGGAGATCTAACAGCATTCTGCAGTGTTGTTTAAGAGAGATAGAGACAGACTGAAGTGTCAGGGTTTTGTTATCTCCTGATAAAGATTTTGTTTGTCAGAGTGAGATTGTACACATGTAAACAGAACTGACCTTCTGAGCCAGTTTGGATTTCAGTGTAAAGAATTCCGAGGGGAGAGACTAGTTGTGCTGACTAAATGGTGACAAATTTCCTCTGAGCCAGGTAAGACCTTTACTGTTGGTCATCAGGAAGTTCTTGGTACATTTACACCTTGTCTGAACTTGTTTGGGAAACACATCTGCCTTCTCAATTAGTTAGTCTCACTTTCTAAAACATGAAAATAAACTCGAAAACAGCGGCAGAACAATCTATGGATCAGAGAGTAATAGCGCAGATAAAATGTTGATTAGTATGAAGCTGGCCTTTAGTGAGAATTAGAGGTGAACTTTGAACTGCAATAAACTCACCATAAGTTTTTTTTTTATTAACCTTTGGAATAGGTGATTCCATATCCCTCATTAATATGCCTGCTGCTCAGGAATCTTGTGCTCAATCTAGAGCTTATGATTGGTTTGGAGTATTTTGGGTATATACAGTTGTGTATATGGAAAATTACCTATAAGGTGGAATGTAAATTCATACACTAAAGTATATACAGCAATAAACACTGACAGCCAGGGTGACCTGAGGCGTCGTTGGCATGGACATGTTTATCTCGAGTTTGTCTAGAGATGCTGTTATGTTTGGTCAATACTTAAGTGTGTTTGTAGAGTCACAGTGAGTGTTAGAGTGGAACTATAAGTGTCCCTCAGCATGATCTCCAGCCTTTACTTGGGCACATGGAGGACCACTGACCGACAACCCGTCTCCCCATCCCCTTATGGGTCAAAGGGCAGCCGGCCGCATCGATCCCCCCCCACACACACACACACACACATAAACACACACCCACACCCATGAAGTAGTCTTTAGTCCCACAACGAGCCTTTAATGGCCCCCCTGCCCATATCCCAAACGTGGCAGCGCTGCAAAGCTTCCAATTGTGTTGCCTGCCGATCGATCCAGCCAGTGTCCGAGGGGCCTCGGCACTAAGCTGCTCTCCTACAGATAACTGACAACTACAAAGCTCGCCTCTTGACAGGCGCTTGTCAATACAAAGTTCTTCTATTGATAAGTAATTATAGAAAGAAGGGGGTAAAAAGCTGGTGGCTAACTCAAACATCTGTTAAACAGGAGACATAAACAAAAAAGCGCTCTAGAACTCCTTGCAGGACAAAACGAGCCCCCCTCTGACCTTCTCTGGCTCCCCTGTAGTTTGTTTTTTTTTTTTTCCCGCTCCCTTTAACCAATCTAAAGAATATTAAAAGCTACTCAGTTAAAGGCAGCATTGGAGCAGCCTTGGAAGACTGAGCTCTGTTTTCCTTTCTTTTCTTCTCTCTCTCTTTTTTTCACTCTTGAAAGAACTGGGCTCTGTTCCTTCGCTCTTTTGTAGGTTGCCCTTTTCCACTGGGGTCTTTAAGTCTGTTGCGACCACAATTTCTATACAGTCCCTTACCCCTCTTTTTTTATATTATTTTATTTTTTAAAATTAAGCACAAATCCATACAACACAATAAACTACAGTATGTGTGTAGCCTATGTCATATGTTGTGTGGATGCTACAGGATGCCTGAATCTTCTGTAGCAAACACAAAAGGGCCTTGAAATATTTTAACTCCACTGACCCTAGCAAGATCATTTACCACACAAATGAAATGTATTTACACAAGCGCAAATATGTTCACCCTGATGGAAAGTGAGAAGATGAGTATAGCCAGCATTAAGTTGCACTTTAAGACGGAATGTGGATTTAGTGAAAACAAAACACCATCTTGGGGGAAGTATGGATGTCACGGAAGGGAGAGTGGAGGCTCAGCCAAGACATCTCTCATTTAGGCTAAACCCACAGTGGTACGCAAGTGGGGGGCCAAAGTGATGGTGAGTGCTGAGCAGTGTGTGTGTGTGTGTGTGTGTGTGTTGGGGTGGGGGGGCATGGTTGGGGGTGTGTAGTAGGGCCCATGAGCAGGGTTGATGGTGGTGGTGATGGTGGTTTCGGAGAGGGGGCGGTCACACACAACCACCGTCTTTGTGTGGCTTTAATCCCCCCAGCCAACACAGCTTTGGCCAGGTTTCATCATGAAAGTGCCATGAAATAACTACTTTTTTTCTTAGCAGCAAATCTCCCCTAATCCCGCAGGCTGAGGAGACAAAGGCTTGTGGGTTCTGAGAGCCAAACCCTTAATGGGGATCGGGGGGCTGCTCCATGGAGCCTCTTCTAAATGACTTATTTTTATCAGACACTAATAGAGCTTGACAGCCAAGAACATCTCAAAGGGGATGGAGAAAAAGGCGAGCAGCGAAAGAAAACTGAAGAGATGAGGGCAAAAAAAAGAAGAAGAAAAAAGAAAGAAAAAAAATCACACATCTTGGAGAAGTGCATGCTGCCTTATCCATGCAGCTGGCTCATCTGGTATTTGTAGATCAAGATAAAGTTTTGTTTTCTTAGAGGAAATGAGTAAATAAGTAAACAGAAACCAGTAAAAGCTTGAAATTGCTGAACAGTCTTCCACTTTTTAAGCTGGTGGTAATATGAGGTGCAAGCAGACACAATATATATCACAACCACACATATATCTCTACAAAGAACCCTACTGAGATGAACTGAAATGCTCTGAACTGAACTGTGGTATATTAGGGGTTTTGTGATTTGAAGTGTCATTGAGTTTCTGCCATTCAAGCCCCATATTGAGGTGAGATGAATGTGTAATGTATGATAAATGTGATGTAAAATTTAAGATAACTAAATTTTCTCATCAAACAGAAAACGAGCTGACTGCTTGGCTCTGGTCTTCATCTGACTCTAATCTAGCTAAAATCAAGACTAGAGGTTATCATATATATCTGAACCAAAAGCATCTGAGTGCATAACACCATGTCTTTGCAGCTGAATATGAGGCACTCACATGTAATAGGGGGCACAGTAGTGGGGCCACAACAAGCACAGCCTGATACACTGGAGGTGCTTTATAATGGTATAGGCTTGTGTAGTGCGGGGGGGGGGGGGTTGGGGGCATTCATACATGGTGGTGTGGCTTACACCCTGCACCAACCCTGTGCCAGCTGCCCCTGCAATTCCCCTTCAGCCCTTGCATGGTGTCCTTGGTGGCTGCGTTTGGCTCTGAAGGGGGGAGAGCACACACAGCCCCATCAGCCCTAGCACTCAGGCCCACTGCTGATACTCGTGGGAAACATAATCTCGCCCTCTGCATACCTCCCCTCTATGCCCCACGCGGCCCAATGTCAGGCTTACGGCCCGAATTTACATCTCTAAACCCCTCAGCCCCCCAAAGCCTGCGCAGGTTTATCAGCGATGATCTTATTTGCAACTATTTAGCCTGAGTCCTGGCCAAGCCGCACAGGTGTGCCAAGAGCCATGGGAATCCATGGTAGCCTTGAAGTTGTGACAAGAATTTGGATTCTCGTGAAAGTGCTGAAAAAGCCATTGTTAGTTAAATTGCTTAAAATACTGTAAGGGACAAATGTTTTCCTTGATTGCATTCTTAGTGACTTGGAGATATTGCTTATGTATTTTACCGGAGATATTTTACATTCACTCAAATGAGAATATTCATTTGGAAACACAGACATATCCTACCAACCAATATATATGATCTAAACAAAAAATATTTAAAATGCAATTACTAGAGGACTGTGGACTGTGACTAGAGGACTGTGTTGGCAGACTTTATCACAGCTCAGCCAAACAGGCATGAGCATCTCATGGCTAACAGGCAGGGAAAAGAACAATGACACGTAGGCTGCAGACAAAATGTAGGGTGTTTGAGTGTCTGTGAGGCTTCATGGCACAACCTGCCTTTATCTGAAGTCTAAGTATTTTGTTGCATTAGAAGGGTCTTAATAGGCAATGGCAATTTGACAATGTCTTGATTGTATTTCTGGTGTGGACAGTAGAAGAGCAAAATAAGGAGGCTTTCAGCAAAACAAACCTTTCTCTAAACAGCTTTCATATTTGAGAACCCACAAATCAAGAGGATGGGAAAAGAAGGACGAGAACAAGGGACAATCAAAGGCTATTATTTTAATCTGCATGGCCTTGGAGATTAGCCGAGCGCATTGTTTTAATTGTTTTAAAGGAAAGGAATGAAACGCTCGCGTATTGAGGGGAGATCCTTTACGTAAATCTCCCAAGTTCAATAGTTTCAAAAACTTGAGCCCCCGGACCCCCCTTCTTTCCCCTCATCCCACTTAATCCAGGCTAATACCCGTCTTTCTATTGGCTAATGGATGAGGGAAGCTGGAGTTAATGCTTCTTAAATAGTCGTGGGTGAGGGTGTGCTAGATCTTCAAAACGGGAGGCGCGACGGAGGATGGACAAGGCTGCCAGAGGCCTCTAAACAAGGAATAGCATTGGTGCAAAACCCTTATTTTTTCCGTGGAAACTGGAAACGCCATTTCATTTCAAAAGGTAGGCCTAAAACGCCAATTTTTTACAACGTAGTTTGAACTGGTTAATAAAACAATAGCAAATATACAATAGTCTACCTTAAATTATTTTAAGCCTTTATAGACTATGTTGATTTTGCAAGAATAGGGGTAAAAAAAAGGTTTAATTTAAATTGGCCACCCTGCGTTGAACATCGGTTTCAGTTTAAACGTCTAGGCTACTCTTACTGCAAACGTCGAAACGTGTACCTTGAGCGTATAATAACTGCCTTTTTATTTTACATTTTCAGCTAACCTCCCTGAAATATGAACCCACTATACTTTGGAGCAGGAGGCAGCGGTGCGGTGGCCTTTCCTATGCACAGAGTCAACGCGCTCTTTTATGACCTTCACCACCAGATGGCGGAACAGTACCAGGTGCCCTCCAGAAGCGCTCCGTCATCGCTTCAGACGTTTTCTGTTGCAGAGCGCCTTGCAGGTATCCAAGATGAGATGAAGACTATGCATGAACCTAACCAGCAAAGTGGTTAACGCAACTTATGGCAGTGTTAATTGTTTCCTACTTGTTTTGTTAAAAGGTTATTCTACTATCTTTTCAGAATTGATTCTTGAGGCGCGTTATGGAAACCAGCAAAAGCAGCGTCGAAGTCGCACAGCCTTCAGTGTGTCTCAGCTGCAAGCACTTGAGAAAGCTTTCCAGCAAACTCAGTACCCAGACGTGAGCATGAGAGAGAGGTTGGCACTATGCATCAATCTTCCCGAAGCACGCATTCAGGTAGTTGGCTCAACCATGTTTGTGCCATATACTTTGACTAGTTTTAATTCAAATGGCCTATTGATTAGTAGACTAATGAATGTTACCAACAAATTTAAACACACTTATTCTAGATAATGCAATTTATATTTGACATACTCTTATTTTCCTACAACTTTCTGATTATTTCTTTTACCCCAGGTTTGGTTCAAGAACAGGCGTGCCAAGTTTCGCAAGGGGCAGAAATATATCCCTCCATCTAAAGACAGAGGCTCAGAGGAGACCACAAAGGAAAAGGACACACCTGGGATTATCAATGTAGACTCTAATCATCGTTCTATTAGGAATATAAGTGGCTCTGCAACCACCATTTGTTCCAGAGACTCCTTGGCCATACAGACACAACCAAAGCTGCATTCTCCCCCTGCTTTTCCTTCTGTGGGAGAGCACGCTGTGCCCCATCACACTCTTGGCATGCTCATTGGTCTGCAGTATCCCCCGACCCTATGGCCTTCCTTGATACAGCAACAAAGTCATGGAATGGATACTGGCCCTGGCAAAAGCTACAGCCTTCCCTCAGATATCCCTAGCCACAGTAAAACGGTTGCTCGACCTAACATGGACCTATCTACAAGCAGCAGCAAGATCCAAAGATTGCACTCACAAGATGACAACTATTTGCTTTTTAAAAACTTGATGTGACAGCAATGGAGATGTTGTCGACAGAGACTTATTTGCTGAGCCTGATGTTAACATGTATATATAAATTCTTAATTGATTCACACTAGGCCTACCTCGGGTTCCTTTTGCACTGAGGCGTTTGGGCACTTTATGTGTAGCCTAGCCTAGTTATATGTGATGTATGCTACATTTCGCCGACACGTAAGTTCTGGCACCCATCTGCAGTTTCTACATCACATGTTCTCCTTGCACTTGCAAACTAGTCTGGTTTGAAATGTTTTTTACACCTTTGTTATACTGTACGTAGGCCTATGTAATGCTTTTCAAGCTCATTGCATCAATAAAGAATGAGGAAACATGGAAATATGGAAACATGAAATATGGAAACTATTACTAAACAATATTCCAGGAAGTCACAGTGGGTCATTGACTACAGTACATCTGTAGGCCTAGTACTGTAGCTGTTAGCTGATCCAGTGTTGTAAATATAGCCTACTTTAATGTATGAACTCATTCTCTTTATCTTGCAAAGGCTAGGCCTACAGTTTATTCTTGTCAAGCGCTATTGTCAATCACATGTACAAAATGGGTCCATGAAATTACTCTTAGACATATGGTAGTCTATAATGGCCTTCTGTGATGATGGCTAGTAAAAGGGATTGAGTGGGATTACTACAAATAAGACAGCTAGGCTATTTCAACATTTTTTACCAATTGGCCAAATCATCATAATAGCCTAATATGCTATTATTGATCATGAAAAAAAATCCTCGTGACTGAGTAAATATACTATTCATCACTGATCATTCATCCCCATCCTCATCCTCCATGAAAAGTCAAGTAGGCCAAGACTGTTCCTAAATCAGCACATCATTCATAAAAGAGATCATTTTTACCAATTCATCACATTAACTTGAGGAAGGAACATCCTGCCTCCCTGCAGATTACTGCGTCCTGTCATAATCGCCCACTTATGATATTAGTAGCCCATATCTTTCATAGATGTAGTCCAGTCTAGTTTACCCCAATAATTTAAAAGGCCGTCATTTAAATTTTCCTCAAGATCAGAATTCAGGCTGTAGGCTACTACCACGTGAGACATGACCCAGCTGTCTCCTTTTCCAGCTTTTGACATGTCTATAAAACACATTTGTTCATCTACGAACGTCAAATTTATTAAGTGACTTTAGGAAATAAATAAACAATCTACAAATTCTAGCCTATACGTAATATGCCACCAGTAGAGCAAACGCGAAATTAGCCTACTTTTAAATAACTTTGCATGATTTGTTCCATAGATATAGAATTCTGTGATTTGTTCCATGACTATCACTACCACTGTAACATGTTAACCTGAAAAAGTTTCCTGACATATAATTCCTGAAGTAGACCGTAGAAACATTTTAATTTTATGAAAGACTGAATAAGATCATACTTCGACTCTGCAGAATACGACAGCATCTAATTTAACCAGTATTTCCCATATCTGAATGGTAGCATATTCTCAAAACGAGATACGTTGGTTTGACAGCGTAGAGACAACGATGGGAGTGTCGGGTGACGCTGGATTTTTGCTTACCGACTGGAGAAGCTTAAAGAGACAACAGCAAAACCCAGCGAGGGAGAAGGATATGAAATCGCGTTTATATTTATAAAGACGGGAATATGTCGAAGCTTGCATCTTAATGTAATACTACAGGTACTATATTTTTCCATTTAAACGGAATGTTAACTCGGGTATTTACATGTATAGGTTAACTCAATCGCCAGAGCTACAAATTAACGTTGTAGATAGCTAGCTAGCTAACCAACCAGCTATAGGAATTGTAATGTTAGTGCTAGCTACCGCTTGTATCATAAGTAGCAACTGTTAGGTTAGCTTGGTATCGATAGCCAGCTGGGCGGACAAGGTATCCAAGGATTAGACATTGAGTTGTTAACTTCGTGACTTAGTTTACGAACAATACTCAATGAAACAGATCTCAAATCAAATAAAAACGTTGTTTTATCATTTTTTATCTTTTGACGCATAGTGGCCAACGTAATTGGGCCTACTCCGACGAAGAACAAGGCCATCCTATAATTAACGTGGAAATTAGCCAGCTAAGCTAGCGAGCCTTATTATTTTAGAAGTGATCTTAACTTGATCTTCAGGATGTCAGATAATATCATTAAATTAGCCGCACGAGCTTTAACAATGACTTTAGGAGATTGTAGGACTTCTCGTTGATATCAGTCTACTCACTTAGTAAGCTTGTTGTAACGCTATTACTTTTATTTAGGTAGCATTAGCGTAGCTATTTTTCACCAATCAACTTCCTCGCTGCTATGGCCTTCTACCAGCTTCCACACAGCACGTAGCTGACTGTTTGAGTTGCAGACTAGCGTCAGCGATACGTTTTTACAGAAAAAAATGCAGTGTGTAGGTGTCAGTCTTCTTGCATTATATTATCCTGCATCAGTGTAGTGTCTGGTCTTGTTAATGATGTTCCTAGGTAAATATAGCACCCGACATTAGATAATGTAAGTTAGCTTTTGACTCATCTTTCGGAAAACATGAAGAAATTGCTTGTCAGACTAACGTTAAATATAAAAACGTTGACGTTAGTCAGAACACTATTGTGGGTTGGGCTATAAGTTTCGGTAATATTGTAGGTTTTAATATGTTTCACTACAGTAAAAGTCAATACAACGTTAATTGGCTAAGAAGGAAAATTTAGTTTGAACGGTGGAAAAAAGCTATTTAGCCAGGCCCAACCTCTGGGCTACACCCTTACGATTGCTAGATAAACTAGCATATTTTGAGCGGATATGGCTTGGTCAGTTTTTTACTCTTGACTAAGTTAACAGTTCTCCAACAGAGAGGTCTTTGATTACAAGTATATGTTCGCCTGTTTTTCTTTTTGAAAAGTAATGTTTTATTGAATTAACGTAGGCGTCCCAGTACATACGTTTGTTGCTACCGTACTGGTGAGTTGCATGGTAGCTGAGCCCATTTGGCTAGCTTCGACTTTTAGCCAGGTACAAAGCTAACAGGCTATTTATCGACAGCTAACACTACAGAACAAAACGACGAGCCTTTTAATGGCGTTGCCGATTTGAAATTCTGTATCGGGTTAACTTTTAATAGTGTTTTAGGGAAGCAACAGCTTTATTAGGCAGTCAGTTTAGAGAGGATAACCCTCCATTCGGTATGTGTCCTAGAACAGCCCTGGCTAATGTTAGCGAACGCCTTTTCCCCTTTTCTGAAACCAGCTGGCTTTGTTTTTATGATCGTTGGTGTTACTTGTTGGGGCCCAAGTATAGGATTCATGACAGAATAGTAGCATTTGATAATGTCCAGTAGTTGTTTACAGCCATATCATATAATGCCTATCATGGGAGATTGCTTCAGGATGCCTCCAGGTTAAA
The DNA here is from genome assembly GCA_027497455.2 of Sardinella longiceps. Classification (NCBI taxonomy): domain Eukaryota; kingdom Metazoa; phylum Chordata; class Actinopteri; order Clupeiformes; family Clupeidae; genus Sardinella; species Sardinella longiceps. Next base: position 25,858,745 of record JAODXP020000022.1, on the reverse strand, counting down.
TATCACGTTCGACCATAAATTAATTGGGTTTGGTAGTGGCGAAAGGATACCCCACCCCCAGCACAACCGGATCTTCCTTGTAATAGCCAGCAGTTTATCTAATACAAGTGTAGAGCAAAAATGAAATGATTTTAAGTTGAGACAAAATTAAGTTCAGACTTTCAGCAGGTGATCCATACCTCAAGTTGTTCAGACAACTCTATCTAAATAACTTGAGTGTTATAAAATAGGCCTATGGTAGACACATTGCAATGTTTCTAGTTCATGATTCCACCTAAGTGCCAAAATTTCACATCTGACTGTCAGAATGACAATGAACAACCGATTATCTTCACTTGTATGTTATTATTGTTATCATATGTGATAGACAGAGCTGCTTTTCATGGTGAAGATTAGCAATACAGTATAGGTGTCTTGTACTTCCTATTACATTTTTTTTCTGCTTTACTTGGTGTATTGTTCTTGTGGGGAAAATGTTGGGCCTAGAATTCAGTTACCTATGTTTTTCATTCAGCTACTATTTTCATATCGTCTCTTAACAATGAGTTTTAGCCTATGTCTTGATTCTGTCCTTTTGTCTCCCACCTTTTATATCGAAATCGGTCAAGTAGCTAGGTTATATAGCTGACTACATATTTTATAGCCAATACATTCTGGATGGCTAGTTCATTCTGAACAGTATCTTATCATTTTAATAATGATTACCCATGTATGCCTGAGCCATTAAAATTACTTGGAGGAACTGGGATTAAGGTGAAGTGCCTTAATGATTGACTGCGTACAGCCTATCAAGCATGGACTTGCTGCGTTGTCACTGGCAGTTTCTGACATAGCCTAACACGGCTCTCTCTCTCTTGTACCTCACACTTTTCCTCACACTGCAAAACAATGCCTCTTTGAATGTTTAATTTCCTAGTTCTGTATTTTTTTCACTCAGCATATCAGCGCCACTGTTAATCTTGTCCAAAAGACATTACTCTAATGATGGCTTTAATATTTTATTGTTTTGCTCTTGACTTTATGGTAAAATATTGATTGACTTCTACTGTGTGCGTTACAGGACACTTTCACTACTTTGGATGAGATTTTCAAAGTTCTTTTCTAATCTTAGGTGTGTTTAAGAGAGATTACCACTAGAATGTTTAGGCTATTTCGTGTAAAGTAAATGAGAATTTCTAGTGCGTATTTCCCTTTCTGTGAGTGGTGTGATGTACTCAGAGTCGGCTACTCTCTAGGGCTCAGACCTTTGCTTCTCAGGCTGTCAGGGTTGCATTTTGGCACACATTGATCAGCCTAAATGTAGCCTATTTCCTGAACAAAGTAGAACTGCCTGCCAACAGTGCTTGCATTACTTGGGTCCTTGTTCTGGTATCAGCGTCATCACTAGCCACAAAGGGAGGTGGAAAAAGACATCAGCCCCCCACATCTATTGCTTTTACTGCAGAGTGTCTGTCAAGTCTCATTTCTCACATAAAAACAATATCTACACTTTTTAAATGTGTACTCTGAAGCCAGTTTGCCACCTTCCTGGCTTTAGAACCGTTAGACTATAGGCCTTGGCCTAAGCTGTTTGTCTCTTGTTGTTCCTGATTGGTGTAGCCTCAGTGTCCACTGAGAACTCTTGTTTTCACAGAAAGTCCAATTTTCCTGGCCGTTCTGAAATCAGACTGCCTGTGAATACACTTCCTGTTTATATGACACTTAAGTTGGTTACCCATCTTATGGCTGATTTGCTTTGTTAGTTTTCCTTGATCTCTTAAGCTTGGATATGTTCCAGATTGTCAGTGAAACCACTGGCTCTACAGAAGTGTCATTTTCTGGCTTTAATGTAGCCTACTTGGTCTGCTATGACATATCGGTTGCGTTCCTTATGGGGTTGGTTGGTGATTTAGCTGATCTGTCCACATAGGCCTATAGTAAAATGGACCCTATACTACTAAGGTGACCATAGCAGCTTGCTAGATTGTGGGTAGCCATGTATAGCTGTGTTATCTATTTCAATTTAGGCCTAGTATTCAGAAAGATTAATGGCTATGGCCATGGTCTGGAAACGTGCCAGCGCTTATATTTTTAGGGTTTGATTATTATCATTTTATGGATTGATGATGTTAGAGGGATATAATTCCCATGAATTGAGGCATTTGATCCTCAGTTCTCCTTGGTTCTTGGTTCTCATATCCCTCCCCTAGTTCTTTAACAATCGTATGACATGGATTCCATAGAATCTTCCTCCCATAGTGGTCTGTGAATGAGGAACAGCAACAGTTGCACTCTGCACTCTGCAGTGAAGTGAACTCATGTCTTTGTTTTCATGTCCCCAGATATCCACTGGAACAAGGACCTTTTGCTCATATCGTCTCTGCAGTCCCCACTCCGAATCACCATCCACTGTTAGGACATGAAGAATGTATCCTGCGTTGCCAAAGAATGACTTGGAAGTAGCAATGAGGGGCTCAAGAGGAAGTAGCCAGTCGGCATTGTGGATCCAGTAGCTGAGCGCTCCTTTCATGAGGGAGTGTGTGTGTGTGTGAGTGCATGCGCACGTGCACCTATGTGAGTGTGTGTATGCGTGTGTGAGTGTGCATGCCAGCGCTGCCTGCTACTTTCAGGCATCGACATGCTACTCTGAATCTCGGATTGGACCCCTTCGTCTTCGCAAAACAAAGAGGAATCCACCTTTCAATACAGCGGACACCGACAGGACATATCCTGGATTGACGTCAACTTTACAAGAAACAAACCTTTGTACATACACTTATTGTGTGCTTGTGTGTGTATGTATGTGTGTGTGTGTTTGTGCGCGTGAGTGTGTACATACATACATACATACATACATTCATTCATAAACAACAAAAGAATTTCCCCCCTTCCCTCTGTATTGTGTGGCCTCCCTCCCTTACGCTTTCCCTGGTAGTTGTTTCGGCGCCTTTCTGATTTGCATGGCAGGGGTGTAACCGTGGAGAGGCCAGGGTATCACAAGCTTATGGATTTTGATAAGAGGGGAGGGAAGGCGGAGGCAGAGGAAGGGAAAAGGATGTCAAAGGCGGCTGGCAGCAGGACTGGACATGGCGGCCGGAGCACAGGGACCAACTCGGGGGTTCTCATGGTTGGCCCCAACTTTCGCGTGGGGAAAAAGATTGGCTGCGGGAACTTCGGCGAGCTGCGACTGGGGAAGAACCTCTACACCAATGAATACGTGGCCATCAAATTGGTGAGTATGAAAGCCACACACGCTCTGTTTAAATAGCTGTTACTCTGCAATGTGTCATTCTGTATGCATGAGCTTAGCTGCTGTACTGTAGGTAATTTGCTGCATATTTCATTGAATTGCAAAGCGTCCACTGAAATCTAGTTGTAATTTGTTTTTTATTATGGTGTGTCCAGCTGGAGGTAAGATTAGTAGAACTGGTGAAGTGATTTGTGGACATACTGTACATGTGCTCGAGATGCCCATGTTCATCAAAATGCAGGCATGAATATTCACATTGTGTCTCCATAGTATAACGTTGTTGTAACGTTGTTGTTACTGGCACTGTCTTTCCGTGCAAAGGTTTAATCGCTTGAGGCACTTTTCAAGTAAAAGTAAAATTCTTGCTATCCACTGAAGCAATATACATTTTCCACTAGTTTTGGATGAAACACAGGGATGGATTTGGCATCAGCCAGGGATGTAGAGGAATATCCTACACATAATAATGTAGACGTGCCCTAGCGGTAGCACACAGTTTTCTATGCAGGTACATCTAGACACCGTAGGACCGCAGGAGCTGTTCTCCCAAGTTTGGTTAGAGAAACGTCCTTCCCTCCGCTCCACCCTTGTGGAGAGTTGCCTAGAGATGTACACAAGTGTTACTTTTTCAGGCTCTTATTGCGTGTAGAGGAAAGACTGCCACTGATTCCGCCCCTTGGATTGTGCCCGGTCTGTAGGCTGATAGTCAGACTATACACTTCGATGTTATAGGCTGACTTGTAAGGCTAACCATACATTTAGTGTATGTTAGCAAGAAGACTCTTTGACTACTAGTGTAATGTTTGTTGTCAGCAGTGTAGCCTAATGTTAATTGACTAGTTTTGCTTTCTGTACTCTCACCTTGTGAATAAGCTGTCTAAAAGGCACTAAAACCTTGTAAAAATTAACCAGAACCACCTTCTTACTGATGAAACATGCTAAATGGTGTCCTAGTTAGCTATGTCATGCACTAAAGTGCATATTCTGGATGGCTGATGAAGGGTAAAACTAGCTTGTTGTTGTTTTTTTAGTCCCCCTCCCCCCAACATGCCTTACAAATTAATGGGAAGATCTTTCCAACACAAATCAAGTGCTTGTGGCCATAATGGCGTAAGTGGCATTTCGTCAAAGCTGAGATGTATCACCTGAAAGATTTTGATAAGCCCTTTTGTTCTCCTGGCCAAATTATAGAGATAAAAATGATAATGATGGAAAATAGTTATCAAACAAAAACCAAAGGTCTTGACTGTTAACATACAGACAGTTTTATGGGCAAAGTCTGAGAACGGCACTTGCGTCCAAATGGCTGATAATAAATGTAAGACTTCATAAGGCTGCCACAGACAAGTGTTGTCTAACACTAAATATGGATTTGTCAGTTATTTCAAACAACAGAAATTTATGACTGAAAGATACATTATTATTCAGCAAGTGCTGTATCATCCAACTGTGTCAGTGTGCTTTAAATGGGTGAAGTCAGATCAGGAAGGAAAGTATAGCCTAGTCTAGTCTCTGTTTTTGCTCTCCTGTAAAGTTGTGAAATGTCATCAACACCCTTCTGAAGGCTCTCAGCCCCCCCTTAAAAGTTCTAGGCTAATGAAAATGATGATCTCAAATAGGGCTGAATTGTTAGTGCTAGGCCTACTTGAAACACGGTAAGGAAGTGGTAGGGCCTCTGGCTTCTTTTGGTGGTTTCCATGGTAGGTAATGTGAAGGTGGAGCCTAACCTTTATAAGTTTCCTTAGTGGTGAACAGGGAAAATACAGTGTTGATCAAATTGGGCAGAGTAAATTCAGCAAGGATACAAAGATTTTTGTCACATGCGTAATATGGTTATTGAGTGTAAGAAGTGAAGTGAAATTATGTCTGGTGTCACAGTCAGTCAAGGTTGCTGAGTGTAGTTGGAATAGGAAATGGGAAAAGAATAGGAAAATTTGGTACAACACTGGCCTAGACCAAAGTCATGAACTGGCAGCTAGCACTAAGTGGAAGGGGTAAGGGAAAATGAAACTGAAAGCAACTCTCTTTTCCCTTACAGTATCTATGTTAGATATCATTTGTTCATGTGGTCTATGTTGGGCCTATATATTTTTGTTGTTGTTCTCACCAACATTACTCAAGCAACTCCGAATGACCCCAAACAGCAGCAGGCCAATGGATTCATTTCCTTTATTCTTTCTATTATTGTCTTGTGTATGTAACACAGCGGTCTGGTGCCACTTGGTTACCTCGCTAGCTTCTCTTTGACGATTGTCAGTAATTGAACTGAGAACTGCTCACTTATGACTGTTTCATTTCATGATGCGTGAAGCTGTCAGAAGCATCGTGTTTACATTTAGCCAGACATGACCCGATGAATACAATAAAGGCGTATTTCATGATGAACTTAATTTACCCAGTCAGCTGACCAACCTTTTGTAATAAGCTAACCTTGGACAACTGAACTGAAGTTGTGTGTTATTTACATTATGACCTCTTTTTGACATACATTTTGCAGTGACTGCTACATTGGCCGGCAACTTCTCTACACCCACAGGGGGAAGTGGTTTGCGGATGTTGACTAAGATGATGCGAGACTTTGCTTTTGTTGTTTTGGTTGTGGGCTTGTGTCCTGTATAAGTGAAACCTTTCATCAAGTAGAATAGGCTAGCTACTGATACCCACTTCATGGCTAACACTTACCTATTCATTGTTTGGCTTCTAGTGAAAGTGTTTTAGAGTGAAACGGGGACCATTTTGTGAGTAATCAAGTTGCCTGTTTGTGATGCACAGCTAATGTTAGCTGTTTAATACTGTTACCATTTAAATTAATGTGTGTCAAACAGTAAGTCTGTTACCTACCAACCTAAAAAAATATAATCTTGATCTTTGAGAATATAGGATGAAGGAGGGAGGGAGGGAGGGAGGAATATTTTTATCTGTTAGTGTAAAGCTATTGTGCCAGTAAGGTAAACTAACCTTGATGCTCTTTACAGGAAGTGGTGTCGGTTGAACACAATACAAAGGGATCGTAAAACGCTGCAAATCAGTTGTGCTGTGCGCTTTATATCATTCGGTACACTAGGGGAAAGATAAGAAGCTCTGGGCAGGGAAGACGAAGGCCTGAGAGCTTGTGGTGAATAGTGTCTGTACTCAAGGGCAGGTTTCACTGCACTCTCCACCCACCGCTAGCTGAGTGGATGTGTGATTATGTTGAGATTTGTCACTGTCATCATGCAAGGCCTACTCTTTCCTTTCGGCCATATTTTTTTCTTTCTGTCTTTAAAGTAAAGTTTAACACTGTAATTTCAAGTGCCACATTTTTCTCACAGTCCATTTTCCAGAGCATTTTGTGGCTGTATGGAGCCTTTTTTAAAGTGAAGTATATCGTTGAGCTCTCTGAGCCGTATGTTCAATACGGGAAATCCCATGTTGTATTTCTGACAGAGTGACGCTGCATTTTTTTTCTTTTTTTTTTTTAATGGTGGGCACAAATGGTATGAAGTTAATTAACAGTGGTACGGCTAAATTACAAGCATGCTCAGCGTATTGAAAAGCGCTAATTGGAGTTTCTCAACTGCCCATCCCTTCCTTTGGCTCCACACTCACACACACACACACACACACAGACCGACACACACGCTCACACTCTCTCTCCTACGCACAAGGCACCATGAAACACACACACACACACACACAGCACAAGGCACCAGTCATAAACATGGTATCATGTTGTGGCCTATAGCGAGCTTTACTCCAGCGCAGCTGTCCACATGTTTGTGTCATTCTGTGGTCACACATAGAGGCCTCGGGGAAGGGACGAAAACCCCATTGCCCCCACCCCGTCTCCACCTCACGCCACCCCACAACACCCCACCCCGTCCCTTACTGACGCGGCTTTCACAGCAGTCATTCCAGTTTGACATGTTTTTTTTTTTTGCCCTTCTCCCTTCAATTTTTTTTCCTTTTTGTCTTTTAACACCTTGCCAGAGGTTGTGTGGTTAGTGCACCTGGGACAAAGGTGAATGCCAGTGTCACCCTTGCCAGACACGTGAGAGAACTGAAGAGGGCGAGGAGAGAGAGAGAGAGAGAGAGAGAGGCGCAGTTGTGCGTAGGCACAAGCCTCTCTCTTGGTGGAAGGAGGACAGTGGTGTATGCTGCTGTAAGAAGGGAGAGATAGCTAGAGAACGAGTGAGAGAGCGAGAGAGGACAGAAAGAAGTAGAGAGGGGGGGAGAGAGAAAGGCAAGTGAGCAAGCGAGGGAAACTGCTTGGTGAAAGGTTGTCTTTGTTGCCTGGCCTTGTCCACACAGTAGTCTCAGTCTTCGCTTCAGCTGTGCACTTTCTCACAGTGGCACAGACCCGTCGGGGGATGGAAAGGGAGAGCTGCGCTGGAAACATGCTGCAAGCCGACACACTCAGCAGTCGAGGGTAGTATTGGGGGAGGGGTGTAGAGGAGAGCGGTGGTGGTGGTGGAGGGGGTCAGTTGGGACGGGATCCCGATTCGGCAGGAAGGCCTTCCAAACAGCCGTTGACTGGACTGTCGGACTCTGGCCCAAGTCCAGGCTCTAGGAAGTGATAGGGGTGGTTTTTAATTCCCCCCCCCACCTCCAGGGTCCTTTCCTCATTGGCAGGCTCTCTTGTTCTATGCCTTCTTTTATCACCCTCGTTAGGTAGGTGAGGAGAGTCCCCTCCCCCACACTAGTTTGTTTGGGGGTTCCTTTCCTCAGCCCACTCCCCCACCCCCCCGGTCGTTTGTTCTCCTCTACTCAGGTTTCTAGACCTCCTGTTCTCCCTCTGGTGAGACCTCTGGTTAGCTCAGCCAATAGAAGTCATCCTCAGTCCTGATGGTACCTCCTATACCGATGAGAAGCAAAACGAGCCCAGTCATTCTCAGTGCCTCCTCCTTCACCCCTGCCCTTTCAAATGGAGACGGCGCAACGTTTAAGCAACGTCCTGAATCATGTCCCAAGTTGAGTCATTTTGTTGATGTTACTGTAGATGTGACGTTGGCCCCACAGACTTCCAGACAGACAAAAACATAACATACAGGTCCTGTCGCAATTACCACATCAGACACTTCTCATGATGTGTTATTCACAACTACCTCTTTTTTTCTTTTCCTTTTAAAAATGAGATGTGCAGTTGCCACTCAAAGCAGAAGGCATATAGCTGTTTATCATTAGCCTAACAACTTCCAACAGTAGTTTCACTATAAACCTCAGAAAAGGTTGTTTGCTTACAAAGGCTGTTGTTTATGGTGTCTGGAAATAGGCTAGTTTACAGCTGAAATTTGCTCCCTTTGGTTGGTGATGAGCTTCAGGGGTCAGCTTCCCAAATGCATAGTTGTTAACAAAGTTAAAATAGTTGCTAACTGAGTTAGCAATTATGATGGTTGCAATGCAATTTCCCATTGCCAAAAAACTAGTTGCTAACTGTTTAGCAACTATGCTTTTGAGAACCAGACGCCTGGACTTTAACTGCGTCCAAAGAGAAGTAGGCTAAAGCGTAGTGTCAGCGGGTTGTGCTTGCAGCAGCAGCAGGAGGAGTCCTGCCTGCGTAAGGTGTGGGGTGAGTGTCTGGCGTGTGAGCTGTCCTTTGTCCAGCCCGTGTCTCTCGGGAGGAGACAGCAGTGACATTGGTACCAGGCCTGTCCACGGCCCCGAGGGCCAGCTGAGGCAGACATGTTGGGGGAGGAGTGTGTGTGTAAGGGAGTTTCTCTTTTCTTTCTCCAACTCTCATTCTTTTCTCTTTCCCTTTCCCCTTACTCTTGTGCAGCAGAGGCTAATATGGAACGCGTGGACTTGTATATCTCGTTTGTGCCGTCATGTCCTCGTGTTCTTTCCATTTTGTCTGTCTGCCTCTCTCTCTGTGTCAACTTCACTGCCCCTTTGCTCAATTTCTTTCTCTTTAGCACCATGACAGCTGAGGAGAGCATTTTTAAGAAAGGGGTCTTTTCTCTCTCTCTCCCCCTCTTTTTCTTCCTTTCTCTCTCTCTCCTTCCCTTCCTCTCTGCCTCCCTCTCACCCTCTCTCTGTCTCACCCAGAGGCAGCTGCCACCTTCATCTGCAGCTTGAAACTCGAGCTGAAAGGCTAGAGCGCCTGGACACGGGCCAGCTGTTGCTTTCTCAGATTGCGTCCTCCTCGACACCTCTGTCCGTAAAAGCTGGCCATCCATCTCAAATGAACCAAGCCCCTTCCAGCCTACCCCACCCCTAGCTAAGCTAAGCCAAGTCAAGTCAAGCCAAAGCCCAAGCCAAGTCCTGCCCCCTACACACTACGGCATGGCATCTGCCTGTGAAACTGACTCCTGAGATCATGGAATCTGCTGCTGTTTTGGCCCTGCAATACGTGTTGTGTAGGAAATGAGTGTCTATTTATGACAACCCACCTCCCTGAACACCAAGCTACTGTAGGGCATCTCCTGAAGACCAAGTCATTGAAGTTCACCTCGGTGATGAGCACAGTTGGCCTGGAACTCTAGACGTAGCCTAGCCATAGCAAATTGATTTGCTCAGCGGATACATCTAGCCATCAGCCATAGGGAACTGTTGTATTCAGACATCGGCGGCATCTATCCAGACATGTGGACAGAAAGTCGTTGGATGTGCTTAGTGTTGTTTGAATCGGCTTGTTCATCGCTCAGATTGGTCGTCGCTAGAGCCATACAAAGCCTATCCATGACTCTGGTCGTAGCGCTATCTTAATGCATGCAGAGGCAGTTTGAAAGATTCCACCTCTAGGCTCTGTCCATCGTGGCCAGACTATACATTTTATGTTATAGTTTGGCTTGTCAGGCTAGAGGACAGCCACTAGCACTCTGATCTTATACTCCCAGGCAATACACCTCCGCACACAACCGAATATTCACGTGTAGTGTGTGTGTGCGCACACATCAGTACACATGCATACAGTATACTCACAATTTGCTTATCTATGGCTGTTCGTGCCTAATCATGCTGGTTATTGAGCCTAGCTGTACTTTGCCCATTGTTCTCAGTTAGCAACAGTGGGGATTTCAAGGGGAGGGATTGGCGCGTATCTATTACTGTGTCTTCGGCTTTGGCATGCTCCGGCCTGATCGCCGGCGTCAGCTGTGGTGGTGAGAGTGATCAGATTTGGGATCAGATCAGCCGCGCCTGTAATCCATGTCGGGTTTCTGCTTGATCACTGCTGGGATTTGCAGAATGAGGGAGCTGAGGGCAAGAGAGAGAGAGAGAGAGACGGAGACAGAGAGAAAGAGAGGCCTAGCTGAAGGGTTAAAACATGCGGACATGGTAATCGCAACAATTGGGTTGACGCTTTATAGAGTGTCGTCTTTTTTTGTTTTGTTTTTAAATGATGAGCAATTTTTTTATGCTGCCCCTTAAATCCCTGTGGTTCGCTCTTGAAAGGCAATTTGTTTTTGTACTGGGGCATGAGGTACTTGTGAAATTAACGTTATGTAACTACTGTGGTGATGCATCAGGATCACACAATTGAGGAACCCTTGCTGAAGCAATGAATTTATCAGCACAAAGAGACTCTGACAGGTAGTGCACACGCACAGAGAGAGAGAGAGAGAGAGAAAAGAATCACTTTTATGCCTTTCTCTCCTTTGTAGTCAGCTCAACAAACTACCTAAAAAGAAACTTCCAAAGGGGTTCAGCTCACCTGCACTGCTGAACAATTTGCACACACATGCAAAGATGTAGGCCTATAAAGGCTGTGTGTGTGTGTGTGTGTGTGTGTGTGTGTGTGTGTGTGTGTGTGTGTGTGTGTGTGTGTGTGTGTGTGTGTGTGTGTGTGTGTGTGTGTGTGTGTGTCTGTGTGCGCGTTTTTTTTTAAGCGTCAAAAGATGTTGAGATGAATTTTGGTTTCCTCCGAGACCTGAGGTTTTGCAGAGGAATCCCAGAATGACTTGCACTACCAATTCTCAGTGAGTGACGCTTGTGATGTGCACAATACAAGTCACACACCGGTACAAGGCCCACCTGGGCCGCTCGAGGGGAACGTGAGACTGACGACTGGCCTAGTTGTTGTTGTGATGGCATCAGCTTGAGGGAAAGGGTTGCAAGTCTAGTTGTGAAAGATGTCTGGTTTTTAGTGGTGGCACCTGTTTGAGAACGTTGTCTCTGAAGGCTGGTGGTTCCAACTTCTGTTTATTTATTTTTTTTGTTATAATTTATGTTATTGAAGTCCTATTGAAGCTGTTTTTTCCCCCTAGCAGGCTCAATTGTGTTTTGTGTTTGTTTGTGACTGCAAGCCAGTAGCACTAGCCTAGTGTCGGCAGCTTTTAGCATGTGAGCTTTAGGCCTGGTATAGTGGTGGGTTGAGCTGTGAACACAAGAGTGGAGAGGTGGAGTGTCAGATGGAGAGTCAGATCAAGTTGAGTTGACATGGAAGGCCGGCTGTAGTAGAGGCAGCTGATCTGGAGAGCAGAGCCCATCCCCAGCAGCAGGTCGGACAGTGAAGAGCACTTGGTTGCCTTCCTGGGTCAGCTGGGTCTGACAGTGCGGAGTCTCCTGGAAAAAGACACACACACACACACACACACACACACACACACACACAGGCAAAGGTCAGGGCTTCCCCTGAACTTTGAGACTGATTGCTCACACAATGTCATGGAAAAATAATCTAGTCTGTTATTATTGTTGTGCGTGTGTGGACAGGGTGTGTGTGCGTGTGGCCCTGTTGTGTAACAGATATGGCCTGTAATACTTTGTCGCCCTCCTTCTGTCGTCGCTCAGGTTTGGAGCATCTCATGAATTAAAGTGGCTCATAATGAAATGTCATGCCATCGGCCGTTCGTGACCAATGAAAGATCAGGTTTGAGAGTGTGGCCATTTATTTTCGTCTGACATTTGTGGCTGGGCCCTGCTGGTGTGAATACTATGCCCGATCACACATCTCTCCCTCTCTCTCTTTCGTCTCTCTCTCTCTCTGTCTCTCTTTCTCTCACACTCTCCCTCCCTCCCTCCCTCCCTCTCTCTCTCCCTGTTCACTTCCTGAAAAGAGCAGGCGGATTTTGTTTCCCCTTAGAAGCTTGGCATTACATCACTGCTAAAACACATGACATCACCCACCGCTTTTATTTATTTACCACTTCACTTTGTTTATTTATTTATTTATTTTTAAAGTCAGGCCAGCGAGCCAGCCAGCGAGCCAGCAGGGGATTGGCTGACTTGTGTGGCATTAGACATTAGGTCCTATGACAGACCTGTCTGCATCCACTGACTAAAGAGGTGACTGAGCGTTGACCCGACTGCTGGTGACCAATGCTGCAGCGCTGCCTCTCAAGCGCCACAAAGCTGCTATAAGCCCAAGTGTTCCACTGTAAGCGTTTTAGTATTTTCCTGTCGTCCACTGCCATCTGTTTTTTTTTTTTTTTTTTTCTTTCTTTTTCCCCCCTTCCTCCCTCACTGCCCTCCCTCCCATCCCCTCTCCTCCTCTCTCCTATCCCCTCTCCCTTCTTCCCCATCCCACCACCCTAAGCATTCTATATTATTTAAATATTTTCTGTGGTGTTCTCTATGTTCCCAAGGCACGGTGGGGGGTGGAGGGGGATGATGATGATGATGCTGGTCAGCATATGCTGGCGTTTTCACTCTCTGCAAGGTCACACTCGTCTGACTCGCAGCTCCTAGACTGACTGCCTCTTGCCCTTCACTTCAGCAGAGCAGGGGGATGGGGGGTGGGGGGGTAAGTCATAGAACTAGGGTGGGGGTGAAGGGGGACAGAAAGAGATGCTGAAGGGATCTGAGACCGGATTGGACTGGCCCGGACAGGAGGACTGGGTCGGGTCGCGTCGGGGCGTGGTCGAGTCGGTTGATCATTCATGTGGTGTTGATGGCGCGACTGGCTGAAGAGCGGAGCCCTGTGTGCGCTCTCGTCACAGGCCATTAACCACCGGGACGCTCTCCCAAGTACTCACTCTCTCTCTCTATCTCTCTCCCTCCTTCTCCCTTTCTCTCACTCACTCATTCTCGCTCCCCTACTCTCACTCACTTCCACCTACATACTCTCTCTCCCTCCTCCTCCCTCCCTCTCTCACTGTCTCTCTCTCTCTCTCTGTCTCTCTCTCCCTCCCTCCCTCCCTTTCATTCTGATGGACCGCTGATGAGTTCTCAGAAAACAAAGCAGAGTGAAGCTCAATGCAGCAGTCAGCAGAACAGAACACTCTCTTCTTTCTCTCTCTCTCTCTCTCTCTCCCTCTCTCTCTCTCTATCCATCTCTCTCTCTCTCTCATCCCTCTCTTGGCAATCCCACCCCCAGACCCCTTGTGGTACAAGCACTGTACTGTACCCGTGCAACACCTGCATTACACTCTCCCTGTGTTAATAATACATGGCTTCATTTAGGTCACTTTAACTGCCCCTCTCCCTCACAAAACCATGTTGGTCGAGCATTTAGAGATTATTATTTGGGGCTGGTCTAATGCTTCCTAATGCACTGTTTTTTTTTTTTTTTTTGTTTCGTTTTTTTGATAACAGTGTCTTTCTGAAATTTGTGATTTTATTTATTCATTTATTTGTTTATTTATTTATTTATTTATTTATTTTAATAATATTAACTTGACACTTTGTGGAATATTGTGGGAGTTCAGGGAAGTCTAGGCAGGTCCGTGCCTGGTGCAAAATGCTAGCGTTTTTGGTGGATCTGCACTGCTGTTCTCGTTAGGAGTTTGTCATGTTTTCATGCAAACCCATAATGGCTGCTATCATTTGGCTTAGGCGGGCGGTGCGAGGTTGAGTTAAGCCCATGCTGATTAAGATTTATGTTCTTAGCGCAACATGGTGGCTGAGTTTGTGGCGAACGTTATGTCATCCTCATCGGGGCAAGCATGACACCACAGGCTTATGACTCTGGTCTTTGCACATGCAGTACTGGAGGCCCCATCTGAATGTCTTTATTTTAATGATCATAAACACAATCTAACCGTTTGTCTCACTTGTGCATTATTTCCAGTTAGGCCTGTGTTTTTGTTCCTGTATATGTTTTGTCTGTAGTGTTATTAACTACATGATGGATGGATCATGCTATTTTAAAATTCAGTGCATGTACACATCAAAGTGACAAATCTATTAGTAACATGTGACATGAACAGCTCTATTTGGATAGCAGTAGGTAGAGTTACAGGCACCTGTGATGCATCTGACATATGCCATTTCTCTTCTCCTTCCAGGAACCCATTAAGTCCCGAGCACCACAACTTCACTTGGAATATAGATTTTATAAACAGTTGGGAAGTTCAGGTAAGAGGCTTTTACCACGTCATTGATTGTCTGTGGATCACGCACACACACACACTCGCACACACACTCACACAGAGACGCCGGCACAGATGCATGCACACGTTTCTCACACACACACATACCTCACTCACTCATACTCACATTTCCTTCCATGGTGACGAGGAAGCCCCGTTGCCCCCTCCTCTCTTCCTCCCTCCCTCCGTCCCTCCCTCTCTCCCTCCTCCTCCTCCTCCTCCTCCCTCCATCCGGTGTGAGTTCCTGAGAGGGGTTCTGTGCTCGCTCAGAGGCACGGCTGTGCAGTTCTCAGCCACTTTGATGTGGCTCTATGATAGCCCCTCCACCCCCTCTCCACAAACTTCTTTCTCACACACACATGCGCACACACACACACACACACACACACACACACACACACACACACACACACACACACACACACACAAATGTGCACATACTGTACTGTACACACACTCACAAGTTCACACACACACAAGACTCGCACCTACTCATTCTTAAACGCATACACATTTTATTTTGCACACGCATACACACACCCACACACACCCACGCAAATTGTCTCTGTTGTGTGCATACACATACATGCACTCTCTCACACATATTTGCCATCTCATGATCACACTCACTCTTTCTTTTCTTTCTCCCTCTCTCTCTGCCCCTTGGAGAGTGTGTGGGTGCAGGAGAGGCATGTACACACACACACACACACACACACACACACACACACAAACACACTCTTTTTCCTCGCACGCAGTAGGTGGAGGCTCAGGGGTATCAGATGCTGCTGCTTGTGCTGCTACTGTTTTCTCTATTGTTGCTGCGGTTGCAGTTGTGAAGTGATTTTAAAAAGGGCCTGCCAGGCTGCAGCCATCCAGCCATCCAGCCGGGTGACTTGAGCTCCCATCCCCAGCGCGCAGCCATGCATTTTTAATGAGCCATGCGTCTCTCTCTCTCTCTCTCTCTCTCTCTCTCTCTCTCTCTCTCTCTCTCTCTCTCTCTCTCTCTCTCTCTCTCTCTCTCTCTCTGCTCTCTCGCTCTCTCTCTCTCTCTCTCTCTCTCTCGCTCTCTCTCGCTCTCTCTCTCTCTCTTTCTCCGTCTCTGTCTCTCTCTTTCTGTCTCTCTGTCTCCCTTTCTCTCACTCTCTCTCTCTCTCGCTCGCTCTCTCTCTCTCGCTCTCTCTCGCTCTCTTTCTCTCTCGCTCTCGCTCTTTCTCTCACTCTCTCCTCTCTCTGCCTCCCCAACACTGACGTCATTCCACTGCTCCCCTCTAATCATGGAAATTGTGTTTGGGAGGTTTTAAAATAAAGCCACCGCTACCACCACCCTCTTCATCATCGTTACAGCAACTGTGCATCTTCTGAATATGCGCTGTGTGTGTGTGTGTGTGTGTGTGTGTGTGTGTGTGTGTGTGTGTGTGTGGACGAAGTGTAGCCTGCAGGGCCGCTTGAGATGTGTTTGCTGGCTAACACGAAAGAGAGGGCTGACGAATAGGTTGTGATAAGTGCTCAGGGGTCGGATGGAGTGTTGGGGGCAGCCAGGCGGTGCTGGGTGCTTGCAAGCGCTCCAAACAGCATCCCCAGTCGGGCTGGGCTGGGCCGGGCCTAGCTGTCTTTGATCCCACTAAGCTCCTTCAGATAAAAAGCGTAGAGGGATGAATGACCTGTCCAAATCCTCCACCGTGTCCATTTGATCAGTGGACTGAAAGAGGAGATGTCCAGCCAGATATGCAGTTTCTTCTTTGCTCTAACACACACACACACACACACACACACACACACACACACACACACACACACACACACACACACACACACACACACACACAGACAGACAGACAGACAGGGTTGCTGTTGTGCACACCAACCCACCTACTGTATACACAAACACAGATTTTGAATCTGTTCCCGTGCTCACATACAATGGACAGGAGTTAGCCCACTCTTGGAGTCCTTACAGCACAGAGACGTATGTGTACATGCACTACATAAACACATGCTCACACACAAATGCTTGTATGTACTGTATGTGTATACACACACTGAAAACACACGCAGTCCCTGCGCCACACCCCACCTGTCGTGATGAGCTCATTTTATGGGCCTTGCTGACGTAGTGATCCTGACGCATCTGCCCACCCCTCACCAGCCCCTCCCCCTCCCCCCCATGCTCATGAGAGGAGCAGTGCTGTTATACAGTTGTCTATTTATAGTCAACCATCCTCCACCCCCCTCCCCCCTCCCACCCAGCTGCAACCACACCCCTCTGCTCTGCTCTGCTCTGCTCTCCCCTTCTCTCCCCACCCCACCCCACCCCACCCCACTCTGCCATTATCGTGTATCTTCAGTGCTCCAGTTACACATCAATGGGCCTCCGTAGAAGGCACCGCTGAGACTGTTTCCTGCCACTGACCTGCCGAAAGCGCTGAAGTGTCTTTCACCAATCTAGATGGATACCTCTGCACACCCCCACCCCACACACACACACACACACACACACACACACGCACACACACTCACACGCACTGCCCACCCCCACAGCCACCATCCACCTCCCTGTGCGGCACAGTGGGCTTGCGTCAGTAAACATGCCCTGTCAGGCTCTTAACGTAATTCTGGTCAGGGGGGAGCAGGCAAGTGTCGGTGTGGGAGTGAAAGAGTTGAGAGATGAGTAGAATGATCTCATGAGCGGCTTTCGTGGGGTTGTCTCTCTGCAGAGCCCTTTTTAACATGCTGCTGCTTAATCATCCTTAATGTATAAACAAGTGGGTCTGGAAGGTCAGCCACTTTGTGACTGAGGACCACTTTAAATTCCACTCGCCCCACTGCTGTTTCCCGCCCATCAGGAGCCACCGTCACCGCCACCTCCACCACCTCGCTCCTCATTGGTCCTTAATTTGTCTGTTGGTCTGACAAAACTGATTGAGCTGCTTTGGCTTCAGGTGGGATCTATTCCACTTTAGCTCTTCCAGACTTAGCTCTTCCAGACTCCATGAGTGCTCTTCTAGCTCTCTCTCTCTCTCTCTCTCTCTCTCTCTCTCTCTCTCTCTCTCTCTCTCTCTCTCTCTCTCTCTCTCTCTCTCTCTCTCTCTCTCTCTCTCTCTCTCTCTCTCTCTCTCTCTCTCTCTCTCTCTCTCTCTCTCTCTCTCTCTCTCCCCCCTCCCTCCCTCTAGCCCACTCCTTCTCTTTCTCCCCCGTCAGGGCTAGATCATCCCACCTGTACGGGTGTAAGTACCTGAGTCGTCTCTAGCTGCTCTGGGGGTCGCGAGGGCAGTTATTAAACTTATCTTATTAGCCAGCCTCCTCGTCCCCCAGCCCCAGCCCCAGCCTGCACCACAGATGGATTGGGGGAGGGTTGGTCTTAGTCGGGGACTTTGGGCAGGATGAGGGGTGGGTGTGTGTGTCTGTGTTGGGGGATATTGGGTGGGCCCCCTCTGCCTTTGAGTGGTTGGCGGACTCCTGCAAGTGCAGTGCCAGCGAGGGAGCGAGTGAGCAAAGTGCGACACAAGTGATTAACCTGCATGCTGCAGTGGCGCTGAGCAAGGGCTAAAATGATGAGTGCTGTGTTTTGAGCACAGCGGGCTCAACAGCGGCTCACAAAGCTGGCCTGGAGTTAGGGCTCAAGGGGGATAGACTAATCCCAAAGAGTTAATACTCCTCCCGCCCTTGAAAGACCCTACACAAACACACACACACACACTACACACACATTGAAGAAAAACACACACATTACTAAAACCCAGCCCCAGACAGGACGCCGTCATGGTCCTTCCTGTTCCTCTTATAGGAAATCTAGTCCTCTGAAGGCCACCCTCGGGCCATTGCATTAATTGCAAGCTAAAATGCTGCCTTTAAATTTAGCCAGTCATATATCTCACTGATTGGAAGTGATGCTAGGAGAATGGCTTTGCTAATATTAAAAAAAACTAAACAATGCAGACCTAAGTGCATTGATGGCAGTGCTGGTCAAGGCTACAGCAAGAAATATATTGTGCCACTGATCATTTTGATTCTGTAGTTGCACTGTTAGCTGCCCAGACATAGTCACCATGACTGTGTGTGTGCTTTCGTTTAGGGCCGAACGTCCTCATGTAAAGCGTGGCCAGAGTGCATCCTGTGTAACTATGGAACAATGGTCTCTTGACTCCAGCAGAGATCACAAGAATAGTGCCTAATCACCCGAGGTTGTGGTTTTTGGAGTCCTCCCTTCTCCCCAGCAGAGCCAAGGGTTTTGCATCAGAAATGCCATACAGTTTTTATGTCCACATCAATAATTTATCCTGTGGATTCAGCCTCCCTGCCAGCTGCGCAGAAGCCTGCTGTCGTCGGAAATAGCCGTTTTTATTTCATTTCTTTTTCTTTTTTTCTCCCCCTCATCGCTGTCCCGGCAAAGTGTAATTGCTGTGTATTGGATAAGCGCCTGGGAGATGCTTCTGTGACGCAGGCCTTTGTGTAATGCAGCTGTTAGGCTTGCCAACCTGTGTGTGTGTGTGTGTGTGTGTGTGTGTGTGTGTGTGTGTTTCATTTGTGCACACATTTTTGTGTGAGTTGGTTGTATATTCAAATGCCTTTATGCTTGTATGTGTGTCTGCTGTGTGTGTGGTTGTATACAGATACGTGTGTGTGAACACAGGACTCTTCCTGTTAGATGCTGACACTTTTTCGGGTATGAGGTCACGTCTTGAAATTGCTAAAATCCCCCTGCTGCAGTGTCTATGCCGCTGCTGCTGCTGTCGCTGTCGCTGCTGCTGCGCAGGTGTCCTGTGGTTGACATTTGCTATTTGACTTCCTGGATGGGCTGGCACCTGATGGCATAGCTGCCGTCTCCATGCTCCAGCCTGCCGTTTAGTGCTGGTGCAGATGTCACCTCCTCACCTCGTCCCCGTCCCCGTCCCCGCCCCCGCCCTGCCAGCCGGCTGGCTCACTCACATTCTCCTCTGCCTTTTAATGGAGTCAGGAGCTGGGACCCAGCCCTGCTCTTTTTCTTTTTCTTTTTTTTCTTTCTTCCTGTCTCTCTCACTGTCCCATACACATGCTCTCTCTCTCGCACTCGCTCTTTCTCTCTTTCTCTCTTTCTCTCTCTCTCTCTCTCTCTCTCTCTCTCTCTCTCTCTCTCTCTCTCTCTCTCTCTCTCTCTCTCTCTCTCTCTCTCTCTCTCTCTCTCTCTCCCCTGTGTCCTCCCCTCCTCTCTGTTTTTCCCCTCCTCTCCTCTCTTGCCTGCTGAATGTTTAATGTGGAACTCTAGCTCCTCCTCTGCGACCTGGCTTGTGCCTGAGCCTGAGTGGCAAGCATTCCATTGTGTCTGGGCACTGGCCTTGCCACACTGTAAGTCCAGCCAAAAACCCAGTCCCTCAGTGACCCTCTGCTGTGTGTGCACACACACACACACACACACACACACACACACTCCTTTCTGTCACAATGCAAACAATTGTTGGTAATGGGAGAGACAGCCAGCAGGATACAGAGCTTCAGAGGTGGTGTGTGTGTGTGTGTGTGTGTGTGTGGCCGGGGGGTGGGGGGGTTGGTGGTTGTTGGGGTGTATAGAGAACTAGAAAGGGAAAAGGGGTGGGAAGGCAAAAGGGAGAAGGGGGCAGTGAGGGGTTAACATTGAGAGTGAAGAGTTTGGGGGTTTCCCCTAGTCGGTGCTGCTGTGGAACTGATCTGATAGGAGCAGCAGCAGAGCTTAAAGGGGCGCCTTTTGAAGCGCCGACAGACCGACCGACCCAACAACTGGCCGTGGTTAACAGCAGGTTAACAGCTCTCAGGGAAGTGCAGCAGGAAATGACTGACGAAAATGATTGCCTTTTATTACAGCCCACCATTTGTTTCGGCTTAGGGGTTTGTGTGTGTGTGTGAGTGAGAGAGAGAGAGAGTGAGTGAGTCCCTTTTTTCCTGTTGTTTTGACTACAGTTAATATCAAAATATTTTTCCTGGCAGTCTGTGTTCCTACAGCTGTCCTTTTCCTCCTAGTGTGTGTGTATTTTTTTAATAACTATTATTATTATTATTATTATTATTATTATAATGATCAAAATAATTTAAGAACATAATCATTATTAGGAGATGTTTGTGAGCATTATTGTTGTCAACGTGGCAGTTTGAGTCTGCAGTTTGATGGAGAGGTCTTTGTTGTGGGCAATTTGTGCCAATGGCGGAAGTGCTCAGGCAGTTAGGTGAGGTTCTCCCCTGTTGATTGCTGGCGTGGCACTCACACGTGTGCAGCTCTTTCTGTCTGTCTCTCCTAGTGTATCTCTCTCTCTCTGTCACACACACACACACACACACACACACACACACACACACACACACACACACACACACACACACTATACCTCCCTCATTCCCTCCTCAGACTTAAGCTTTTTGATGACTCAGCTTCCTTGTTGCTAGTGAGGCTGAGGTTGTATCCGTCACGGTCCATGTCACCTGCCAAATCCCGCCTGTCCAAAGTCCAGCACTTCACTTCACTCGCAGGCAGATCTCTCTCTCTCTCTCTCTCTCTTCTCTCTCTCTCTCTCTCTCTCTCTCTCTCTCTCTCTCTCTCTCTCTCTCTCTCTCTCTCTCTCTCTCTCTCTCTCTCTCTCTCTCTCTCTCTCTCTCTCTCTCTCTCTCTCTCTCTCTCTCTCTGCCTGCCTACCTGTGTCTCTGCCTGCTTGTCTGTCTGTTTACCTATCTGTCTGTCTCCCTGTCATTGTTTCCTCACATGAGTGACGCGGGCATTGAGCAGGTAAATCCTGTCAGTAATCTCCCCCCACCTCCCCTTTGCTCAGCTCATCACCTCCGCCACACGCCACCTTCTCCTCCTCCCCCTCCTCTTCCTCTTCTTACTCCTCCTCCTCATCATCTCCATGTCAGGGTGCCCTCATGACCGCAGCTGCCGGCTCAATGCCTCTTGCCTGCTGGCCGTGCCAAGTCAGGCAGGCAGGCGGGCAGGCAGGCAGACAGACAGGAATGGCACATGTGTTGCGGTGGTGTCCCCACCCTGGGGTCGAAGTGCAGGACACAAGGACATGGCACTGCAGCCCTCGGGCAGTTAAGTTACCGCAGGCCCATCCCCAGGGGAGCGAGCAGGGCAACGGCAGCAGTCGACCTGCAGGGTCGACACACCAGCTCCAACACGCGGTGTCCACATAACTGTGTACAATGTAGAATTTCATTCCCACACAATGGGGAAAATGGTGTCTGTCCTGAGCGCTTGTATTCTCTCAGACTTAAACACAGTTGACGTTCACCAATGTGTGGGTTTCCTTTAGGTCAACCTCGGGGCGTGGCGCACATTCTGCTCAGCTGACGGTGACAAAGTGCCTTTGTTGGCATGACTGCAGTCTGAATCACCCACTCAGATTGTCAGTGGTGCTCAGCTCGGCTTGGCCATGGGCTGGATTTAGCCAGGAAGCGGCACAGCCAAAACTGTGCCACAATTTCATTCTCTTAAAACACTTTTTTTTTTTTTTTTCCAGGAGAATTTTAATAACTCAAACTAAAAAGTGCTTCAGATGTACCTTCTAATTTTTACACACACACGCACGCACGCACACACACACACACACCAGATGAAAAGCCAAAGGACAGATGAGTCCAGATGAATGCTCTGATTCTGCTCTGATTCTGTGTGTATCTTTGCCGTTTTAGCCTAATTGACAGGTCCAGCTACCCAGCTGGCCTGGGTACATGAAGTGCGTTCATGTACCTGTGTGTGTGTGCGCGCGCGCACTGGGAAAGCCCCCATTTGCCTGCTCCAGGCGAGATATGCTGAAGATGAGATGTGATGACTGATTAACACCCAAGGGCTCCTAGGCTCCAGCAGCTTCATGGGAACTTGACACCCACTGCTGTCTGAATAGCCCTCAACCCCTCTCTCTGTTTTTGGGGGAGACGGACATCTATTCCCCCTCTCACTTTCTCGTTTGGGGGGAGTCTAGAACGCCCCTCTTTCTCTCCGTTTTTGGGGGAGACGAGCATCTATTGCCACTCTTTCTCTCTCCCTCTCTCTTTTTGGGGGGAGACGGGCATCTATTGCCCCTCTCTCACTCTCTTTTTTTCTCTTTTGTTGGTGTAGTCGGGCATCTATTACTCCTGATAACCTGACATGACTGTATTTCCAACAATTGTGGAAGGTGAAGTAAACATGCATGAAAGTGAACTAACATTTAAAACTTGTAAAGCTACTGTAACTTATCGTCCTGTAGTTTGAGCTCACCAAGTGCTGTTGGTTGGAAAGAGAATGAAAACTTTTTGTTTAGCGCGGCCCAAAGCCCAAATAGCATAGCTCCTGTTTTGTTGATCGGCCTGCGATGTACAGGATGGGCCTGTGACCCCCCATGGTCTGAAAGGATGCGTCTCTGCACTCCTCTTAAAGGATGCCTCTACCCTGTGTCTGCTGTAGCTGCGGAATTGTTGAAGAAGCAATTTATTGTGAATAAAAGAATTCTTGTCTGTTAATTAGCCTTCCAAGCTTCTAGGCTACATAAAAATAGGAATGTATGAGTGAGGGTGTGGGTGGGTGAGAGAAAATATGTGTGTGTGTTTGTGTGTGTGTGCCAGTGTGTTTGTGTGTCAGGTCAAGCTTGTGATGTCTGCATTTAGCAAAACGTGTATGTGTGTGTGTGTGTGTGGGTGTGTGTGTGTTTATAAAGCTCTATAGTCACGCTATAAATGTGTGTTTGGGCCCAGGGCACTGAGTGTGTAGCTTGTAGGCAGACAGACAGCCAGCCAGCCCGTCCGCCCTGCTGCCCCGCAGGCTTAAAGGGGAGGGACTGGGGTCTCCCAGGCCACACTGCTCCACAGTGGCCGCTTCTCAACACACGCAGCACAGTGCACACTCTGTTTGTCAGGCTGAGGCCAGCCTTTCATGTCGGTGGCCGCTCACAAGGGCATTGTTGCAGCAGCTCATAACAATCTAAAAATTTGATTAGATGACCCGTCACATGTCTCTTACTGTTAAAGAGACTAAAGGGGCAGTTTATCCCCCTTGCCAGTTTGGCTTGGAAGATTTAGAAGGAAATAGCGGAAGACCGTTGTTTACATTGAATAAGTTTGAGTGCACGTACTGTAGCAAGATGTGTGGACTACCTGCTTTAGCAAAGACCAAAACAAGTACAGTAAATGCAGTAGTGGGAGAATCTGTACAGCACACCATTAAAACTGTAGGTGAAAGAAAAAGATGTCAGGTGGCTTGCAAGGAATAGAATTTGCTGTAATATCTAGGCCTAACTCCCATCAGCAAACAGATTTGCATTTTGTGTGGCATACCGAGATGGGCCTCCTTTTTTTCCCTTATTAGTAAGGTTATCCTTTCTCGCTGTGACATTTCTATCAACCTCAATATTTCCAGGAGGAACTAACAGCATGGTGGGGAAAGAGTCATCAGATGAGCATAATTATAATGTTACTATGACTTCAAATGTTAAGCGTCATGGAGCCTAGGAGGTTAGAAGTTCTGCTTTCGCATGGGGTACTGAAATCTCCCTCCTACTGTCCATACGAATGTTATTAGATTATGACTGCCATATTGTCTCCTTTCATGGCTAGGGTTTGAACTCTTGCTAACTTCTGAACAATTATGCTGCTATATTTTTTTTACATGGTGAAAAATTTCCCTCATCTGCCAATGCTTTTCTCTGTGAAATGTTGCAATTAATTGGTATTTTTTGACTAAATTGTTGTTGTTGTTGTTGTTGTTGTTGTTTGTCCTCCCTGCCTACAGAGGGCATTCCTCAGGTGTACTACTTCGGGCCATGTGGGAAGTACAACGCCATGGTGCTGGAGCTTCTAGGGCCCAGCCTGGAGGATTTGTTTGACCTCTGCGATCGCACCTTCTCCCTCAAGACCGTCCTCATGATCGCCATACAGCTGGTAAGACCCAACACACACACACACACACACCTTGAGACCATTCCACATCCCTTTTGTAGGTACCATAGAACAGTCTTCAGGCCATTTCACTTCCTTCTCAAAACCGTAGCACAATCACTGCGATAACAATCCATCCCATCAAAGGTGTAGTCTTCGTGTGTGTGTTTTGTTTGTTTGTTTGAAAATGATTAAAGTAATGAAACACTGATAAAACAGTCTCTCTCAAATTCAAATGACTTTTTTGGGGAAGACCATAATGAGACAAACAGTAACATAATTTTATCTCTGTCTCTGTTCATTTCTTTTTGCCTCTCCCTCCTCTCTCTCGCTCTCTCTCTCCACCTGTCTGTCTGTCTCTCTCTCTCTCTCTCTCTCCTTCATATCCTAGATAACGCGGATGGAGTACGTCCATACCAAGAGCCTGATCTACCGCGACGTCAAGCCCGAGAACTTCCTGGTGGGGCGGCCGGGCAGCAAGCGGCAACACACCATCCACATTATCGACTTCGGGCTGGCCAAAGAATACATAGATCCCGAGACCAAAAAACACATCCCTTACCGGGAGCACAAGAGCCTGACGGGCACGGCACGATACATGAGTATCAACACCCACCTGGGCAAAGGTCAGACTCTTCCCAAACGCCTCCACGCCTCTCACTGCTAAAAACGCCCAAAGTTTGTTTGCCAACACCATAGTTACAGCTAGGTTAAAGGTGCACCTGGTGACTTTTTGCCACTGTTTGAGGTATCCTTCTTATCAGACAATTTGTTTTGGTGCCATCTCCAATTTAATTTGGTTGACATTTAGTCCTAAAGGGTGGAGAAATGCTAATGCTAATGCTAATGCTGGACAAAAGTTTTATTTCCAAGATCCAAGTTATGCACTGTACAGTTTTGGGTTGGGAATAGGAAAGCACCTCAAAAAAGAGAAAACAATTACAGCATGACATTCAAACTTTTTACTAGTTTTTCAGCAAAATGTTACTTGGTGTGCCATCTGTGTGGTTAGAATGGAGTAGCGTATTCTACCCCAGCTACTGAAGTTGCTAACTAGTTAGCGTCTCTAATGTTGGGAAACTGATCCCTGACTATCAGCAACGATCTTTATATGTTTTCACTTGTGCCTGGGGCCAAAGGGGGTAGAAGTAACGGTAATAAGGAAGTAGGATTTCCCACTATCCCAGTATTTTGTGTCAACAATTACTGTACTAGAACACATCATCTCTCTCTCTCTCTCTCTCTCTCTCTCTCTCTCTCTCTCTCTCTCTCTCTCTCTCTCTCTCTCTCTCTCTCTCTCTCTCTCTCTCTCTCTCTCGTTGTATTAACAGAAAAATGCTAACAGGGAAGAAAAAAGCCAGAGTGGATCGAAATGATTATGCTGGCACAAAGGGGTGTGGTTGTAACTGACTGCTGTCAGTGGCTCTTAGTTGAGCTGGGCTAGGGGTTGTAATCTACCTTACACTTAAGTCACTTTGGATAAAAGCTGCTTCTGCTTCTGCCAGATCATTATTTATACATATAAATTCAGTGACCTGGTTTAGCTCTGTAAATGCACTACACACACACACACACACACACACACACACACACACACACACACACACACAGGTGTTTTGTGCTTGTGGGAATGCATATGTAATGTGTCTTTTGGGTCTGTCTGTGTCCCTGCAGAGCAAAGCAGAAGGGACGACCTGGAGGCTCTGGGTCACATGTTCATGTACTTCCTGCGAGGTAGCTTGCCCTGGCAGGGCCTCAAGGTAAGTGAAGCCAGTGGGAATATGGAATAAGCATGCGTTGCCTGCCTGCCCGCCCGCCCGTCTACCCACGCAAACCCATCCATCACACACTCAGAACAGGCTCCATGGACACATATTCACTTAGCCAACCCACACATGCTCACTTATTTCACATACATAACGTGTACACACACACAGCACTCTCAAGTACACACATTCAAATAACCACCACGCACAAAATTGCACATTACGCACGCAAAACACACAGCCATGGACACACTCATCTAAACACACACACACACACACACTTACAGACATAGATACATGTATAAAGAGGCATACATGTACAAACACACGTAACATTTTCCACAAGTTGTTAATGGCCCTTTCAATCATTAGTGACTCCAGCTTTCATGGGATAAGATGTTTATCTCTGTGATGGCACTGTGGCTAAATAATTAACTAATGCAAACTCTTTGCTTAGTGGGTGGCAGAGAGCTAATTACTGGACTCGCCTAAGAGCCTTAACCCAGTTAACACACACACCAGACACACACACACACACACACACACACACACACACACACACACACACACACACACACACACACACACACACACACACACAGATGTGCTTAATTGGTCTCACGCTGCTGTCTTTGTGACTGTTGTCAAGCAGTTCCCAGCTTTGGTTGGTTTGTCTATCTTGTGTTTTTGTTTTTTTTTCTAGGGGGGGGGATTCTTCCAACCCCTCCCTCCCTCCCCCCATCCACCCCCTCCCTTTTTTTCTCCCCCTGATGTCCATGCCAGCGCAGTCTTGCGCCTACTCATCCCACAAGCTCTTTATTTCTGTATTCATGTTGAGTGAGCTCTGCCAACATCTCATTCCTGGCTCCTCCAGCAGCGCACATAGATGTGAGGAATGTAGCCTAGCTCCTACCCCTCCAATATACACACACATGCATATACAACTGCTCCCTTCCCAAATGTATTTATGCATACGCACACACACAGCTGCAACCTCAAATGTACATACACACAAATGCACATGCATTGCCACCTTCTCACCAAATTGCACGCGCACACACAGTCTTTAACAAAGCCATTTCTGCCCACACTCTCTCTTCACTCTCGCTTTCTCTCACACAGACTGAAACACACACACACACACACCCTCACTCACTCTCTCCCACACACACACACACACTGCACTCTCTCCCACATGCGGTCCCTCTGCCCCTTCATGCTGAGGTCGTGGCTTAGAGCTGACGCAGCACCTGGTGCCGCCGGTGGCTCGGAACACAAACTTGATCATGACATGATCGTTACGGAAGGGCAACACTGCAGAAAAATGTGGAACGTTTTCATTCATCACTGTTCCAGTCAGCTGGAATTTCTTACCTTAGAAACATGTTTTTTAAGGGGAAAAGAAAAATTGGGCATTTTTAATATGGTTTTGAGCCTCGAGCAAATTTCTGGCCTGGTTTCTGTTCATTATTCAGCACTCTGGTTCTCCAGCCAGCTGGGACCACAAACTCCAAGAGGATTAGGCCATTCAGCTGCTTTCAGCCTGGGCTTTGCTTTTTCCTCATCAGTCTACATCTACCATCAGTCTTAACACACTTATTTTTGTGTTTGCTATTGCTTTCTGAAGCTTAAAGGAGTCATTCCTTCTCAATCAATGCAGAGACCTGACTTGACTCTCTTGACAGAATCTCCCATGTCCATTCACATAATGCTAGCTGTTTGTTTGTTTGTTTGACCTCAAGCAGCAGGGCTATTCATTATAACACACTATATTTCTCCTTATAAATAGATATTGCTCTCTTCTTGAACTCGCTCTTTACACTTCTTAATTTGCTTTCTTGTGCTGTTCCTCATAGGCGGACACACTGAAAGAGCGCTACCAGAAGATCGGAGACACCAAGAGGGCCACTCCGATCGAAGTGCTCTGTGAAAGCTTCCCAGGTCAGTCGCCTACTTTAGTTTCGTAGTTACGCTGCTGTCATGGTTAAACCTGCCACTTGAATGGTAATCGAACCAAATGTAACTTAATCTTGCATGCCTGTGTGTGTGTGTGTGTGTGTGTGTGTGTGTGTGTGTGTGTGTGTGTGTGTGCGTTTGTTTCCACCTAACTCTGTCTGCAGAAGAGATGGCCACCTACCTGCGTTATGTGCGGCGGCTCGACTTCTTTGAGAAACCCGACTACGATTACTTGCGGAAGCTCTTCACTGACCTGTTTGACAGAAACGGCTATGTCTTTGATTACGAATATGACTGGGTCGGCAAGCCACTTGTGAGTGCTCGCTCCTCCTGATTAAATTACCATCACCTTAAATGACCTTTATAAGCATCTCCTCGCAAGAATGTCATTTCAAGAGAAGTAGATGAACAGAATGCTCACATTGTGTAAAATGGATTCCCATTTTCATTACAGTAAAAAAAAAATCATAATGTTCATAAAAGCTCATGTTGTGTTTCAGTAGTCATATTATATATGCTTTGCTAAAATAATTTTGAGGAAAATTGGGAAAAGTCTGGAAATTTTCTTTAGGAAATTGGGAATGTAGTAGTGTTTGGATTTTTAGAGGAGCTTCCTTCCCTCTACTGCTGATGTGCTGAGTTCTCTGGGCTCTTCCAAGATGGCTTCTGTGGCTTGACGGAATCTTCTGTGTGTTGCTGTTGCTGTGGCCGTGACTCATCCTTGGTTTGTGTTTTGTGCCAAACACAGCCCACACCCATAGGCCCCATCCCGAGTGACACGCCCCAGCCAAGCAGCAGAGACAAAGCACAACAGCAGACCAAAAACCAGGTGAGCACACACACACACACACACACACACACACACACCATTTCTGCTTGCCAGCAGTTTGCCTACAAGGTCCCACCTTTGTCAGATCTGTTGCCATCAGCTCCTCAGAAGGGTGAAGGTCTTGTTCTTCCTCAGCCCTACAGCAGCGTCTCTCTCTCTCTCTTCTCTCTCTCTCTCTCTCTCTCTCTCTCTCTCTCTCTCTCTCTCTCTCTCTCTCTCTCTCTCTCTCTCTCTCTCTCTCTTATCCCTTTCTCTCTCTCTGTCTGCGTCGTTTGTTCGTTCTGTGCCCTTCCTAGTGTTTTTTTCTCTGCCGTGTGTCCACTCTTCAGTGTTGTTTTGCTCTCTGTTGCCTTATGGCTAATGGGGGCTGGATGAATGAACACGACTACACGTTCCTGAAGGCCATGGTGGTGTTGAGCGCTAGCCTCTGAAGTGGACCTCACACACACACACACACACACACACACACACACACACACACACACACACACACACACACACACACACACACGCGTACACATATAAGTGCTCATCATTATCCTCCTCCACTTCCGTTCTTACCAGACAGCACTGGGGTCTGGCTGCTAGCTAGCGGTAATCACACAGGAGGGCGTCCCAAACCCACGTGTGGTCAGAACACACAGGACTTTTAATCTGTCAGCTCTACTGTAATCTCCGCTAGTTCACCTCCTCAAACCACTGTGTAATCTCAGCTAGTTCACATCCTCAACCCACTGTCTGAGAGCAATCACTGCTAGCCTGGAGTCTGAGTTTGTTAAAAGCAGATGAATGTTATGCAACTCACAATTAATTTGATCATGTTAAACTGAAAAAAAAATATATATATATATCCCAAAGCACAAGCAGACAAAACAACCCTATTAAAATGCCTCAGAATGTAAGACCAGTCTAGATTCATTCTGTAGCCTTATCAGTGCAGTCTGCAGTCAGATATGAGTATAAGGTATATTTGTACTGCAGAAATCCTCTGCGCTGATGGGCAGAAACTATTGCCAGGTGCCCTGTTTGTCAAGAGGCCTGGCAGACCTGCCCTAGAACAGTCAAGAACAGATATTGTGCTCTTGTGTCCCACAAGATCCTCACAAGTTTACACACGTAAAGCCCTTCAGCCAAGCGCTTTCTCATTCTCTCTGCATGGTTCAGTGTGGATGTGTGTTATTTCTTTATTTGTTTGTTTATTTGACTTTTTTCCTTTCTGTAATTCACTCCTCACTGCCCCCCTGTCAAGTTCCCGTGTTTTTAACTTCTCTTCTTTGTTTAACGTTAGTTCTGAATAACAAGCCTGCTTCTGCATGTCAAATGTCTCTTGTAATTTTTTCGCGTTTGTTTGTTTGTTTGTTTGTTTGTTTGTTTACTCATTTATCCCCTCCCCCCTCCTCCTCCTCCCCCTCCTTTTTTGTCGCACCCCACCTACTCTCCGTCACAACGCCTCTCTCTCCCCAACCCCACCCCCCACAACTCCCGTTAATGTCGTCCACTGTGCTGTTGGTCAGTCGCCTGAGCCCAGGGGGAGTGAGTCTCAGCCTACTCCAGTGACCACTAAGGAGACGCTGGGGTCACATCTCACAGCTGATAGGCTGGGCGGCTCTGTCCAGGTACTGCTTGCGCATGGCGCTGCATGGCTTTGTCCATTCTTGCGTTCTCTCTCTCTCTCTCTCTCTTACACTTTCCTTCTTCCCACTCTGCTTTCTCTTGCTCTCTTTCTTGCTCCTCTAGTGTTTCACTAAATCTTTAACCTGTTACCTTGCTTAAGCTCTTTCTCTCTTTTCCACTGTCCTCATCTTTAGTGCTCACTTCTTTTATCAGTCTCTCTCTCTCTCTCTTGTCTTCTCTTTGCTATCACCACAACACTTTCATCCGCAGTGCACTGCTTAACACGCTTCAGCCTAAGATCTACAGGCCCAGAGGTCAGGAGTTGACCAGTTCCCCACCTGAAGAGACTCTAGTTTAGCAGAGTATATTTTATTAGCATGACTTTCTGATTAGGTTGCAATGGTAGCTCCAAAAGAGAACTTTTTACTTCATTATATATGCATCATGTGAAACTGTTAGCTGGAGTGAATGTGAAGAGCTTTACGGAAGAAGTACTAAATGTTCAGATACAGACCAGCAGGCCAACTCAAAAATGGTCAACACTTGAGAGCGAGTTTAGCCTGCTCGTGGCTGATGAAATGATGCCTCTTAGTTCCACTGGCCTGCTGTAACATGGGCATTAAATGGACTTATGCGCCCCCTTCTGTCCATTTGGGATATTGCAGTCCAGTGTAATTTAGCAATGCTTGTGTCAAGAGTTTTATTATTATTATGTCAGAACATCTGTTCCTATGTCAACAGCAGATTTCAGACAAAAAATGGTCTTCCTTTATTCTTTTTTGACTTTGTCTCTGTCTCCTTTCTTCAGTCTTTTTCTGTTTTTCACTCTTGATTGTTCTCCCCATCTCACCTTTTTCTTTACATCTTTCTTACTCTTTCTTTCCTTTCTTCCCTACCTCTCCCCATCTCTTGTTGCTGTGTATATGTATTACCTGTGCTGTTTTCCTGTGTCGTGACATGAGGCGCGTGTCTGTGTGCAGGTGATGAGCTCGACGAACGGAGAGCTGAATACAGACGACCCGACCGCAGGGCACTCCAACGCCCCCATCACCGCACCCACCGAGGTGGAAGTGGCCGACGATACAAAGTGAGTTGTGGTGGCCATGAACTACAATTTCACAGGGGAAGAGGAAGATGGTTTAGAGTAAAGAAGTCTTGTTTAAAAAAGAAAAGAAAAGTGGTGAAGGGATGGAAATCTACATTGCCATTGCCTTCCTATGAAATCTGCTCCATTATCATCTCTCTTCGCTACTCCGAGAATACCATAGGCTATCAATCAAGCACTGATCCAATCTTTTTGAATTGAAACACCTCCAGCAAGCAATTGTTTCTCAATACTCGGAATCCCAGACCTCGTACAAAGCAAAGAGTAGACAGACGGCCTTCTTATGACCAGGCTAGTTGGCATGGGGCAATGAAAAAAGTAGAGAGTAGTGTGGCTCTTTCAGTAACATTCTTAGCAGGCTTCACTAAATCTTTTGTTGAGTTCCAGACAAAATGTGTGATGTGTAACAACAACAACAACAAAAAAAGGCTGGACTGCTGTCTAACACCGTGTCCTTACTGAAAGCGACTGTCGGGTTGTCATGTAGCATTGATTGTTCACGTTCTACATAGGGTCGGTTAAATATGCCGTTGAATTCAATTAGATTCTCCATTCAATCTGGCCAAGCGCGACAAAAATAGAAACGGACCGAGCGACTAAAGTCTTTTTTTTAAAAGTTGGGTAGCAATGCGACTAGTCGCGCTGCATCGTGTAGCATTCAGTGAGGACATTCAAATAGAAAACAAAGTGATGGAACACTTTTTGTGGCACACGTGCCGTTGCGTTGGGTTAGGTGGTAGACGTAAGAAGTCCCAAGAGCACTGAGACGCTGTAATAAGCTCCTAGCTTGCTTAGGACACAAGCTCTGTGTTTTGGGTGGCAGGAATGTTGGCGTAAAGGTCACATGGTGGCTGTGAAACTCCCCCTGACATTTGCCTATTGCTGTTTCTTCCTCCAGGTGCTGTTGTTTCTTCAAGAGGAGAAAGAGGAAAGCGCTCCAGCGACACAAATGAGAAGAAGAAGACCTCGTCGGGCGAGAACTTGAAAACATTCTGGTCACTGTCAAGTTTTAAATGGAAGCAAAATACACAGATCACCCATTTCTCTTTTTTTTTTTTCGTCTTCTTCTTTTTTTTCACCCCTCTCCTCCCTCTCCAGCACACTCCCTGTTACCCCTCAACCCCCACTCCCCCACCCCGAACCTCTCCAACCCCTCCTTGTTTTCGCCCCTCTTCTCACGTTATCTTTCGTCAGAAGCTCCCTCACTATAGGGGCGTGAAGGAAAGTTGTTGTTCGATGGGCAAACACAACAGACTTTTATTCCTTTGCAAATGAGAAAAATAAAGACAGAAACATAAATACATGTGTTTAAAAAATGGGAGGGGAGGGGGGTTGAAATGTGTTTAAAATTTAAAAAGAGAAAAGAATAGAAAAAAAAACATTAACTACAATACACAACCACCGTGGCGTGAATATAAAAAAAAGAGATACTGTTTGAAACAGTTGTTGTATTCTAGATTCCATGCTGAACATTTACCGTTGGGCTGTCATTAATATGGAGGAGAAGATGGAAAAGAGAGGGGCGCGTGAGAATTGAATTGCTTGTTAGAAATAGTCCTTATTTGTTGGAACTTTGGGAGGCAAGAACGAACTATTCTAATGATAAAGAATCAAGAAGGCAACAGGATACTGTTCATCTCAGCCTCGATTGGAAGATTTTAATTTTTTTCTGTTTTTTGTTTGTTTTGTTTTTTGTTTTGTTTTTTTTTCTTTTGTAAATGTAATCTGAAGTTTGGTTTCAAATGTCTCCTTTGGTTGCAAAACAAAACTTTTACCTTAATGTTGTAGTGCTTTGGAATTCATTTTTTTCTTTTGCTTTCTTTTTTTTGTTTGTTTGTTAATTTTTCAATTTTTTCTGTCAATGTGGATTTTGTAGCACAGTCACTGGCCTCAGGTACTGTGGAAGAAGGGGAGAGCCTCAGATATTCATCTCCCCTCTCGTTGCACTTTTGGGAAAAAAAAGACAAAATAACAGTGGAATTCTGGGTTTGAAATTAACAAATGGGAAACCAACTAAATAAAGACTGATTTAGGAAGATTCCTACACGAGGCTGATATCTGTACAAGGGCCGAGATGTTCATTTAGAAGGAAACAAAAAAAATGTCTTTTCAGTTTTATGTCTCACTTCAGAATAATTTACCAGGAAATCATAGTTTGTGCCTTTCCAAGTAAAATGTTTAAAGCTCAACGCAAGTGTCTTGCAATGACATTTCATCTGGTTTGACTCTTGGTTGTGATGTAAAGGCTTTAAGAGCTGTGTGCGTGTGTGTGTGTGCGCGTGTGTGCGTGCGTGTACGTGTCTGCACGTGTGTGTGTGCGTGCGTGCGCGCAAGCGTGTACGTGTCTGCGTGTGTGTGTGTGTGTGTGTGTGTGTGTAGTTGCCCCTTCCCCTGTCCCTGTGTGTGTAAGTGTATGCCTACACCCTTGTATATACTGAATACATGGATCCTACGAGAGACTGCTTTCTGCTTCCTGTTCTCTGACATGGCTTGACTCTCCTATGCTCTGACAATCATATATATGATATATATACATATATATATATATATTCAGCGGTTAAGCCTGGAATGCAGTCTTTGAAAATCAGTAGGTCTGGGGAACTAGCTGCCGTAATTGGGGGTCATTTGTAATACTAGTTTTCTATATCTTTTCAGAATCTTCAAATTTAGGTTCTCTTGGGGGACCAGCATTTAAAATAGATTGCAAGTATAAGAGAGTATTTGCAAGGTCTTGAAACATGTGTATGTAAATATGCTTGCCAATGACTGAAGTTGCTGCGTGTCATGTATTGGATTTTGCTTCTTGCTCAAATCTGGACTAGGATTATGCTTCCAGCATTTGTGCGGGACTGTAAACATCTTTGATCACTGTAAAAATGCTTTTCTTGGTCTAATCTGAGGTGTTTTTGTGGAGAACTGTTCTTTGGTCCATTGTCCTGGGTTCAAAGACATAACCCGTGAATGAATTGTACTGTAAAGGTTTCCAAATGCTCACTTCTCAAGGGGACACAAAGTGAGTCAATTTATGACTATTATTAAACCTTTATTTTACCAGGGAATAAATCACAAGATTAAGATCTCTTTTTCTAGTGAGCCCTGGCCAAGGAGGCAGTGTTCAGAAAAGTAATTGAAAATGAGCAATTAAAAAAAATAATAATAAAAAGACAGATTGATAAACATTTCAGAAGACTTTAAAAATTCAATCAGTTAAAATCCCTCTCTTTCCCCACACCTGACACAACATTGGCATTAGTGGAAAAGGGTGCAGGCTATGAGGGCTAACATGACACATCTCATGTTAAACTTAATGTGTTGAACTTTTTGTATGACCTTATCTACAGTCTGCTCAGTTACAGCATCACTGTACCTTTGTATTCATAAACACCTGATAGGCTACCTGTAAAGGTTTTTATTTCACTTGGAAGTTGTTGCCACAAGGGCATAAGGGAGCATGTAACTTGAAAGTATGGGTATATGAACATCGTTAGGGAGACAAACTTAATATTATAATGTAAATCAAAGACCGTTTCATTGGTGCAGTAGGCCTACAGGGTGTCCGCGGGTTTGTAAAAAGTTGTAAAAGGTAGTAAATGAAATCAGGTCAAATTAAGGCCAGTAAAAAGTAGTAAAAAGTAAGAAGTGTCATCTGACGAGGTAGTAAATTTTTGAGCCCCCATCCAAATGACGCTATGAATTTTTCAATGTTTAACTTACATCCATCCTAACTCCTTAAATTACTAAACTTCTGTGGACTTCGCCTACTGTATTATTTTGCGTTGCGAGTGGAACCTGAGTGATAAACTGCAGATGATGTCACGCCTGGCTCAATGGTGTTTTTTGCCCCCAACGGCACCTTCCAGGCAGCACAGCCTAAAAGGCATTATCTTAACCCTATTCCTAACCCTAACCCCCTCAACCCTCATCCTAACCCTTAACTGTGTGGAGTAGTGCCTTGAAGGCAGCGCTGCCTGGAAGGCACCGTTGAGGGCAAAAAATACCAAAGACCTCACGGCTGCCTACCTCACGCGCGCTCAATCAATCTGGGTAGGCTACCTGCCAGATCTCTTCGCAAGTTCGCTATTAGTTAATTTAAAATAAAGGAACAGTAACAAAGGCTATGAAGATTAGACGACTTGAGGTAAAAGGCTATGAGTGAAACTGTCGCCCCTTTTTTGTTGTCTTGTCACGTCATTAAGGACTTAAAACACCCATGAGGATAAATGTAGCACGAGAGACAGTGGGTGAAGCAGGTCATTGCGGATGAGAATATCCATCGAGACTATCTATCCTTTCGCTAAACCCCTACAGCCTAATTATTGTCAAACCGTTCTGCCGAAGCGCAAGAGGGGAGTCACAAAACATTTTAAATTTTGATGTTGAATTTGTCTGTCATCTGTTAAAAAGTTCCCATTTAGAATTACTTCCACTCTGTCTTTTGAGGCATAGCCTTCATGTATTCATATCCGCTAACTAGTCTTTGCCTCGTAATGCCATACATTTCGGCTACATTATCCGTCAAAGCCCCGTAGGGATCAAAACGATTTCAAATGAACCGTCATTTTTGCTAGCTATAGCTTGACTTTGCAAATCACCAGTGCTATGAATGAGGCTAGATTTAAGAAAATATAGCCAAATAGCACGTCAGTAATTTTTTCAAACATACAGTGATTTTGAGTATTTCAAAGAAATGTGGGAAGATCACTGAAGCTATTGTCAGCATGCGCCTGCCTGTGCGCTGAATTGCGCATAGGACTTAATTGAATGGGGAAAGGCCAGACGGCTCTCACCCAATCCTGTTCTCTTATGATGAGCCCCGTGTAACCTTATAGGCCTATGTCCACATGAGTGATAAATATAAAGGTAAATAATAAACATATTCAGAACAGTAATGATCCTGAAAGTTAAAGTGTTGAGCCTAAAGGTGTCCTGACACAAGTAAGCGGTATCATAAGCAAGAATTTACAGTAATTTAGGGGTGCTGTGAATGCAAAAAATGTTGATGGGGTGCCTTGAGCTCCAAAAGTTTGAGAACCACTGGACTAAAGCAAAAATAGATATTTCAGATTTTAGTTGCATTTTTGTCATGTGTCAAGTGTCCCCGAACATGTACAGTAGGTTGCATAAGGAAAGAGAGAGGGGTGGGGAGGATCCGATCCAGGCTCCTGTAATTTAGGGTATCTACTTCTACTGTATGTACTGTAACCAGAAAGAATCATTGTGGGTTTTCAAACTTTGGCAGTGGCATAGCCTAATATTGACAAACTAGAAAAGCACTGAGAGAGCGCAGACCTCCGCCAAGGCAATGTGGACAAAGACACAACATAAATTCCAGATTGTGTTCTGGATCACTGATCGTACCAAAATTGTCGGAATATGTAGGATGCCACCGCCCCCAAAGAAAAGAAAAGTGCGCTGGTAGATGTTGTGGAGGTAGTAAAAATATTGTAAAAGATAGGAAAAAAGGTAGTAAATGGTAGTAAATTCAGCACCAGGATTCCTGTATATACCCTGATACATCACTTATGAAGAGTGAGGTTGATGGCGTGATATCAGAGATCTCTGGTGATATCATGTGACAGTCATGCTATCATGTCGACATAATATAGTTTAGATTACGCGACTAAGTGGTTAAAGCACTGCTGAGTGTGACTCAGCTTGTTCTGAATCAATGCTATTTGTTGAAAAGAGGAAGTAAGGCTATTTAACCAGCCCTAAATATTTGTCGGAATGTGCTGTCGAAAACACAAAAGGAAGGTTATTTTATCAATCTTTGGAGAAATGAATGACTGGCTAAACGTCGCTTGACGGTAGATGTATGGTCTTGTCATTGTTCCACGATTTATCACACTCCTGATTAAACTGAAATGACAGAGTTGTAATAGCCTACAATGAAAATGGTCAAGTCTCGTGGGAACTCAGAGGGTATCTTCCATGGGCATGACAAATTGCTTTAATTGTGTAAGATGACACATGAAAGCCAAATCGGTAAGGTAAAGTCGCACTCCAAGATAATGAGACTATGTAAGACTATCTCATTATGTATACATTTCACTAATTATACGGGCAGGTTTGAAAAGACACTGCCGACAAGTTCTGAGGTCGGCATAGGCCTATAGCTCACACGGCAGGCCTTTAAGTAGGATGGGATATTGTTGCCTTTCAGCAAAGCTCGTGTGCAGGGCTTTGGGCCTAGGCCTTCTAATGACGATGGTTGTGTTTAACTGATTCTGACTTTTCGCTTTCAAAATGGGCTTATGTGCAACATTGTAGGGATAAATAACTGGCTTATTTATTTGCTGGAGCAACTGTAAATACAAAAGTAGGCTATTTGTGTTTCTTATTGGGCCTTTAACACTAAAAAGTTCAGAGACCAGCCCATAAAATGACTGTCCTGAAGGGAAAACTTAAACAAGCTGGAACAAAACGCCTCCTTCAATGGGAAATCCCAAACCTCCCCGAAACATAGAAAAGAAAGTGAAATTCTGGATGTACTCTGGAGAACTTAAACTTCCACTAAAACTCGCTATACATTCATGATGTATTCCTTGTATTATGTATTCTTGTTGAATTCGTAGAACGAGCTGTCATTCAACTAAAACCGTCCACAAAGAGGAAGCAACACGCATGTGACATTGTGTTGTGGTACGGCCAACCGTGTTAAGAAGCTTGGAGACAGTCCATAAAAGTGCAGCGGCGTGCCTCGAGACATTTTGGGTTTTGTTTTAAATCTGCCAAGTGCCAACAAGTAATCCACACGGTGTGTAAAGTCTTCAAGTTACTTAGCTCACCAAATAAGTGCTGACTGCAGTAGGGTCTTTACCAAGAGAGTCCTGGAAACACCTGCTTTCTCATTTGGATATTCTTTTTAACGCACCTTGGTTGTAGGGTAATATGGGCATCTTTTATCTTTGCGCGCGTCATGGGTAGACTTTCTTGTATATCATCGTCTGAAGAGACCAACTTGATTAAAACATAGTATACGAATTTTCACATTTGGCCTGTGATAAAACAAAAATATGCCTGAACAGGAGATTTTGCCTATTCCCAAGCGTCTAAGCTATGCTGTTGGACATTTTCTGAACGATTTGTGCGCGTCTATGTGGTTCACCTACTTGCTGGTCTATTACCACACGGTCCTAGGATTCCTCGACACCTATGCAGGTATTTTACTGCTCATCGGTCAGATAGCTGACGGGATCTGCACGCCTCTCATCGGTTATGAATCGGACCGGACACCAGGATGTGGATCGTATGGAAAAAGAAAAACTTGGCATTTAGTGGGTAAGGCCTGACGCGCACATACAGCAATAGATTTCTACTTATTTTTCTTCTGTATGTAAGACTATTTTGTAAGAGGGCGAATATTTTAGGGAAATGCATACTTCAAAAAAGTATTTCTGTTTTCTTTCAGGAACTTTGTGTGTGATTGTGTCCTTCCCTTTTATATTTAACCCGTGTCTTGGGTGTGCTGGTGGTGCTGGGGGTACGCCGAATTGGGTGGGTGTCATCTACTTCAGCCCATTCATAATCGTTTTCCAGTTCGGTTGGGCAGCCACACAGATATCGCATCTTTCCCTTATTCCTGAACTGGTCTCCTGTGAACATGCCAAAGTGGAGCTCACAGCATACAGGTACCCAGGAGTTTCAGTATCAGTAAAGAACAGAGAATTAAGTTAAATTTGCCATGACGCATCACTTTGATTGCTGTGTTGGTCTTCTATTGTGGCTCAGAGCACTAATACCACTAGATAAAAGCTGGCTTAGGCACTCAGACAGTTGTTGATGTTTATGACGGCTTATTGTATCTCTTCCTTGTGTAGAAATGCATTCAGTGTGGTGGCTAACATCACAGTGTATGCGGTGGCGTGGTTACTTTTCCACTTTCAAGCAGGCCAGTCAGATCCCACTGTTACAGAAAGCTTGGGACCTGTTGATATTCCTCTCTTCAGGGTAACATTTTTGTCTTCACTGTCCAAAATCCAAATGAATGTAAATCTTTAGCCTACATAATCAATATGCATCCCCTGTTAAAAGCTAATAAAATAAAATAACATAAATGTAGTGCAAGCCATCATAAAAGCTACAGAACTTTATATATCATGATGTCTATATAATGTAAATGTAAGCCTATAATGTAAATATAACTGTATTGAAATAGATCCCCTTTTTTTCATTTCAAGTAGCGTAAGTATCATTTTTGACAGGGAGGGTTAAAGAGATGCTACTCAATTATCTTTGCCTAAATCTTTGAAATTAACAGTGGGGCATTCAATAATCTTTGTCTGTCTCTGTCATGGCTCCTATCAGGACCTGGCTCTGATAGTTGTGGCTACAGGAACGGTGTTCTCCCTGATCTTCCACCTGGGCACACGTGAGAAGGCCCAGCGAACGAATGTGGAAGATGTGGCCCGTGGAGCTCCAGAGGGGGACTGCTTGACCAGTTCCTACCAGTCCCTCTTGCCCCCATCCCCTGACAGCTCACCCCCTGTACAGCTGCAGTGGAAACACTGGCTCCGGGAACCGTCCTTCTACCAGGTCAGTCAAGCCTTCAAAAGGGAACAATAATATCAAGACAGCAATCATTGCTGCTTTTGATTTACAGTTTGTTATTACAAGCATTAAACCTTCATATTGATATACTTTGTTCTGTACACTGTGTTCTGAACAACCTTAGTGCGGCAAATAAAGTGGGTTGAAATATGTATGAACTGTAAACAATTGTAATATTTTTCAGCACGTTATTTTGGTTCATACCAGTATAGTTAAATACCATTTACCATACCAACATGGCTGCAGAGCCTCTAGATATAAGAAATATATCAGAACTGAATGGCAACAGGCCTAGGTGAGGAATCTAATATGCCCAGATACCTGCAACAGTGTTTCTGCATTTGCAGTAAAAGTTTGCAAGTCTCCGGAATGAGATCCTAGTCATACCTGAACCTCAGACTTCCCCTTTAACTCATGTTTAAATGTCCCTATAATTCCCAGGTGGCCTTGCTTTACATGTGCAC
The DNA here is from genome assembly GCA_027497455.2 of Sardinella longiceps. Lineage (NCBI taxonomy): Eukaryota > Metazoa > Chordata > Actinopteri > Clupeiformes > Clupeidae > Sardinella > Sardinella longiceps. The sequence continues at coordinate 25,818,149 of JAODXP020000022.1, read as the reverse complement.
CAGGCTGATAGTGAACATGTCCCAGACATATATCTCTATGTACCTGACCAACTCTCTGATGCTCCCTAAGGTAGGCAAACCAAAGGCTTTGATAATTGTACTCTCTGATGGTTTCTATGCAGGGCTGGACTGGGACCACAAAATGGCTCAGGCATTGGCCATGGCGGCCCACCATGTTTTTGATTTTATTCAGTAATAATGTCATGACAAGTTCAAATACTGTAAGTTGGACACATTGCATGAACATGAGAGATTTAATTGGACTAGACCAATGTCCCTCAAGAAAATGAGTTTGAGAAAATGAGTGTCGGCCCACTGGGCATTGGCCTGTATGCCCTATGACCAGTCCATGCCTTTCTGTATTAGCTTTATTCCTGTGTCAGTCTTTGCTGAGGGTATACTCTAGGTGTATCTGATGAGCTATATCTGTGTTATCTGCTTTCCCAATCACAGAACTTCATAGCCACCATTCCACTGGTCATGTATGTGAGTGGGTTTGTGTCATCTCTGGTCATGAAACCTGTTAGCAAGCTCATTGGCATCAATGTGAGTGTGCATTCTTTTTTTCTTCATTCACACACACACACACACACACACACACACTAACACACATTCTCTCTGTCTCTCATCGGCATTAATGTGAGTGTATACTCTTCCTCTGTTACACACACACACATACACACACACACACACACACACACACACACACACACACACACACACACACAAGCACTCTCTCTCTCTCTCTCTCTCTCTCTCTCTCTCTACCATGCACTATGTTTTATCTTGACAATATCGAATATTGTCGAATAGAATTAGTATTTGATGTAAGATTTATGTTTCGAGTAGTATGCATGTTTTTCCTAGAAAAATGTTTGAGGTCAGTGTCGACGGTGTTAACCTCATAAGGCGGATAAGTGTGGTGGAAATGAGTGTGATTTAATTAAGTAGGTTAAATCAGTGTTTAGTAAACAGTATGAACTTTGATTCCCCAGATCTCTCACTGTACAGTGCGTCATAGAACAAAGTTTGATTTTCCAACAAGCTTCCTCTCTTTCCTGTACACTTGTGTACTAATGACTAGTTCTGATAAAGTTACAGTTACACAGATCCCCCTCCTAACATCATTGCAACTAGGTCCCATTGCTCAGTGTAGGTGTGTTGTCTTTGCGTCACTGTTTATTTAGTGGAGGTGTGTTGATGTCGTTGTCATATGTTACATGTTGTATGTTGTGATGTTATTGTTACATGTTACATGTTGTATGCTGTGTTGTCCTAGTTGAGGCTGCTGTTTGTAGCATAAGTTGCATTGTCAACAGTAGTTTGTGTATTGTTAATCTTGTCTTTATTGTGTGTTTGTTTGTTTGCTTTTTATGCCTCCTCTCCAGGGACCACAGACGTAAATTAGCTTTAGCTAAATCTGGTGTAGATTTTATTCTATGCATGGCCCCTGTCAAATAAATGAAATAATAATTTAAAAAGGTTACTATTCAAAAGCTCATGTCCATTTCTGACCATTGGATTGAATCTGTTCTCAGATGACCTATCTGGCAGGACTCCTCCTGATCGTGGCCTTTGCCTTATGGGTCCTGCTGGACACAAACATGGGGAAGCTCATTTATGGAGGAGCGGTTCTGCTCGGATCCGGATCTACCATCATTCTGGTCATGTCACTGTCCCTGACCGCCAAACTCATTGGAGATCAAACGGTTGGTTCTGGCATCTTTATCCTTATGCATTTCAGCCACACTGACAGGTGTCCTTGGTGAACTTGTTGACTTGTCCTATTTTCTTTCCCATTCCCAGCAAAGTGGAGCCTTTGTGTATGGAGCAATGAGCTTTACTGACAAAGTTGCCAATGGCGTTGGTGTGATGCTAATCCAAACCTTGTATCCTTGTCAGTAAGTTAAATCCAGACACTATTAATGAGCGCTAAGACGCTAAAACTCCCATTTCACTAAATAATTCTCACTTTCATACTTACTTTGTAGAAAAAAAAGCTCAGCGTAAATCAACATATCGCTGTAAGGGGAGGAAAGGGAAAATTTGATCCAATGGGGACCGATTAGCAAGATGGCAGCTGCTGAAGTGAACTAACAAGCAAAAGTATCAGTATCGGTTTTCTGTGCGCCTCTCCGTAACTGCTTGCCTAGAAATCTAGATATACTCGAGGGGTGGCAAATAGATTTGCTCAGGCAATACATCTAGTAGCAAGCCATAGGGAATTTGATTGGATGACACCGTTGGTGTTCTCTAATCAAAACGCTCTGTGTTTAGGGCGGGCTTTGCTGAAAACAACAGTCTTTTGAATTGGTGTTTACAACTTGTTCGTTCCTCTGATTGGTCAAAGGCTATCATTGCGTGCAGAAGCAGTTTGAAAGATAACTGCTTTGTTCCTCCCACGATTGAGTTCGGTCTATCTATCTATTGATGCCAGACTATACATTTTAAAGTTATAGGATGGCTTGCCAAGCTAAGCAAATGCTGCTGTCTGATTCACAAATTTAGCCTTTATCACAGCGACAATGTTGGTCTTTTGTCTTTTTTGCCCTCAATGGTGCCTTCCAGGTAGCGCTGCCTTCAAGGAACTACCCCCTCTAATTTAGGGTTAGGATGAGGGTTGAGGGGGTTAGGGTTAGGAATAGGGTTAAGGTAGGCTGTGCTGCCTGGAAGGTGCCACTGGGGTCAAAAAATACCATTTAGACCAAATGTTCTTGGTCCTCTTCTTAGCGACAGCTTTCAGTGAGACAAGAGTATGATTTACGCTGCTAAAAATGCATAGATGTAAGTGTAAATGATATATTACACCCTAACGTGTGTGTGTGTGTGTGTGTGTGTGTGTGTGTGTGTGTGTGTGTGTGTGTGTGTGTGTGTCTGTTTGTATATCTGCCATGTAGTACTGCAGCGTGCTGTCCTGCCTGTGTGTGGTTTTACCACCGGGTCATGGTGTCTGTGACAGGCGGGGTTGCCGTGGTTGCAGCGCTGGCGCTCTTCAGCCTCTTTCTGTGGCCCATCAAGATTCGCAGGAGTGAGTACACAGAGTGACAACACCTGACAACACCTGACCTTAATATACTGCACACAGTAATACACACTTCTCTTGGTACATGTCTGTAGCCTGACTCATCGCGATTGGTATCAGCACAGGCACATGACAACATGCCTCTGTGTGTGCGGGTGTTTATGTGTGTGTGTGTGTGTGTGTGTGTGTGTGTGTGTGTGTGTGTGTGTGTGTGTGTGTGTGTGTGTGTGTGTGTGTGTATCTGAGATAAAGACAGAGTGTCTCTGTGTGTGTCTGTATGTCTATCTGAGAATCACCTCTCATCTTTTACTTTCTGTGAAAAAACATGGAAATTGGTGACTTTTTGGAGAACTATACATATACAGTTGATATTACTATACAGTAATATTTATATAATGTATATTAGTTATATTTATGAACATTTAGCTCTATTTGCTATTTAGTCCAACTTGAAAATAATACATTAGTGTGCTTTTCAGATATGTGTTTTTGTACTGAGACAATTGACTTATGATTGTTGCCCTATGGAAATTGACCAAAACAATTACAGCCTGCATAGATATTGTTAGGATACTAGTCTCCAGTCCCACTAATGTTTGCCCAAGAGTAAAGCAACAACTCATTCCTGGCTCACTAAGTACTCTGATCACACACTAGAGTAGATATGGAGCCTGGCCTCAGCAGTGCAGTGATTAACATAGAAACAGCTGACTTAGCATCTACTGAAGGTAATGACCATTGCTCAGAAATGCAGAAATCTCACAGGGGGTAAGTGTGGAGTGAAGTGGAGGGTGCTTAGCTCCTAAATGATAAATCTCGGCTATTAATCTTAGCTGTGGCTACAGTCAGGTGACTGATAAGCACAGCCAGTGCCTGTTCAAACTCTTATCATTGGTTCCTGCTCTCCTAGAACAAGGAAGTTAGCACTCACACCAGTGTGAATAGAGACTGCTATGCTTCCTGGTAGTGTGAGGAATGCCATTAGCTTCTTTCTTATTGGTACATTGTGGATATAGGCTACTGTAGCAACTGACACCAGGAACTTTACATCTTAAGCACAGACTGAAGATTGAATTTCTTACAGGATGAATAAAGTACAGTACTATACTATCCTATGCTTATATTGCAGGAGACTTTCCACAGAATTTATCTGTATGGCTAGCCTGACCATTTCTAAGTAAACATTTTTCATTTTAATATTGTATTGAAAGTGTTGCCATACTCAAAGCTACTCAAGCCATATCGATTCACGTTAATCCAGCTTTCTGCCCTGTGGCTGCACTGCCGTTGGTACTGTATGCCTAGTTCTGCTTCCTGTCTGTGTGAAATGGGCTCTTTCTCATGAAACGTTGTCTGGTCCCCTCACAGGCTTTCCTGTTTTCACCGGCCACAGGGCAGAGGCAGCGGATGGGAAGGATACATATGGCAGCGTAAACCACAGCCGCTCTGTTGTGGGCTGAAGGACCTAAACTAAAGGACTCCCTGATAACACTTACTCTAACGCAGTTGTGTCAAAGATCATTGAATACTGAACAAGACAGAGAAACATAATAGGTTCCAGTGGGAGCAAACGTGGACGTTGAATAAACTATTCAGCAATCTTTCATGTCAGTGTATGAGAGCGGTCTGTATAAAGGGGGATCCACCTCCCTTGCAGAAATAGAACACGGAACTTGCAGAACATTTGCACCTCTTTCTCTGCTTTTGCCCGCTCGAATGAGCTTTTTATGGTCTTTGTATTGCGCATAGGAGAAGGAGAGAATGACTTGATCTGTCTTTCTCTCTGCTGTTTTATTCAGTGTCTTTCTCAGCTCTTCAATCTATCCACCTGTTTAAACACATCTGAGGCACATTTTCAATTCAATTTTATTTGTAGAGCGCTCAAATACAGTGCATTGTCTCGCGGCGCTTTACGGACAGTACGGGAAGCATCCATGAGTGACAGGGGCAAGGAAAAACTCCCTTGGCTTTACTAATCAGTAACAGAAGACACTTGTTGTTTTTTATGACATTCTTGACACTATTTTTTATGTTCTTTTAACCCACAAATATTATTTGAATTCAGTTTCATTTATGAAAGTGTTTTCATGTCATTATGTATTGGATTAGGATTTTTTTTAAAGATAATTACACATTTAGTATATCCCAAAATGAATCTTCATGGTAGCCTACATGTACACACCACTGACAAAAAGGCCAGAATGCCTCTTCAGTAAGAATGTAAAAAAAAACTCATTCATTCAGAGAAACCATTGTGCTTCTCCATGCAGTTCTGCTCAATGTGCAAAAAGTTGGATATCAAGTCACACGGTGTAACAGTACAGAGAATTTTGCTCAAGTTTCAGTTCCCTAAGTTCTATTTTGAATGCACACTGTTAGTACTCTCATTCTCACTGCGATATGCAAACAGGTTTGACTTGTAAAAGCAATGTCAGTATGGTTGCTGTAAAAAAAAAAAAGTGTTTTATACCATTAATGCATGTTTCAGCTAAAGGGGATTGTCTTAAATTGTGTCTTAAATGTAAAACACAAAAGGATATTTTGATGTGTTTTTTTAATAAGAGATGATGTCTATTGTAAGGAGCACTTTTGGACCTTAAGTGCACTGTCTTAGAGTGGATCCCATCATGCTTGCATAGTATGATACTTTTGCACTGAGTTAAATTAATCTGTTAGTTTATGTCACTAGATTTATTTCACGGACAAAATTTGTCATTGAAATGTGTTTTGTTCACTTTGTTTTAACTCTATTGTGATGTTTTTGGATCATCAGTTTCGTAAAGAATTAATTATCAAATGCATTGTGTCATTTAATTGATGAGAAAGTTTATTTTGAAATGATACAAATTTTCTTTCCTATAAACCGCATGAAAGGTTTGTCAACTAAAATAACTATGAGATGGTAATAACAAGTAGAACCAGTTGTCCTTCATTACACTTTGATAACAACATTCCTGTCATTGTTTAGAATCACACAGACTAGGCTTTAACCAAAGGGTTTCTGGTTTGATTCCTGACCAGTGAAGCACGTTTGAAGTGCCCTTGAGCAGGCCACCTAACCCCTCATTGTACCCTGCTGGCCACTGTGCTGGTTAGTGTGTACTTCACCTCGCTCTTTCTTCATTGTGTGCTCTTTGTTTCACTGATTCCAATTGGGTTAGAAGCAGAGACTGACTTTCCCCTCACAGGATCAAATGAGTGTATTTACTGTATATTATACACTGTATACTGTATGCCATTTTGCGATAGACATGTGACAGAGGGCCTTAACTTATGACATGCTGACGCTAGAGTAGTTGTCATGGTCATGGCCAGTATTTAAAAAGACCCAGTTATGTCATTTTACACAGACTGTGGTGACACACACACACACAACATGTGAAGTCATATGACGTATGACATAACTTGGTAATGACACACACATCATGGGTTTGTTGTGACACAGGGGTAAAGGGTGATGTGGGGCCCTTATTGTCTTCCCATAGTATATTTCTCCTGTCTCGTCAGGAAAAAACTTCCTCATACCTCATGTACTGGACATACCTGTTCTCTTCCCTGGCAAGGTGAACCAGACTCTTTCACCTGGTGCAAAATGTCATGGACAATCTTAATATGTATATGTTTGGGTGGGCACTTTGTTCAAGTTAAAAATCTATGGGCTCTGCTGCTGTCAATGTCCATTATAGGTGATTAGTCCCTTGAAAGTCTTTTTGGGGAAGCCAAGGCTTTTAGAAAATTTCCCTTATGTTGTATTGTTGCAAGTACAATATTGAGGGTAGGTACAGTTCTATGGCTAGTGCGCTGGCCTGGCTAGGTGCATCTCTCCTTCAGTACGAATTTCAGGGACTTCTTCATAAAGCTTCACTTCTGTCTAATTCCAGAGGGAAAAATCCAAAGCAATCACCAGCACAGTGTAGATGCATCTGCGTTATATGGCATATAGATTAACTTATATCTATACAATGTCTTTGTAATGACTAATACAACAACAACACATTGGATTTCTATAGCGCCTTTCTAGACACCCAAAGCGCTTCACAGTGTACAATACAATGTACAATATGATGACGTAATATGACATAAAAATGATTTTGCGGGGAGCATCATGGCTCAGTTGGCTAAGGTGCCATACTATAAATCTGGGGACCCAAGGTCATTTCCCTATCTCTCCCCATCTCTCTCACTCTACACTATCCTGTCACAATAGGGATGAAAAAGCCTCAAAAAATATCTTCAAAAACAAAATAAAATAAAATAAAATGATTTTGAGGAAAAAAATATATTATAGAATTCTATGGATGTGTGGATGAATGTGTGCAGTTTTATCAGAGACCGTTGATGAAACCAGAGACACTTATAGGAACACTTTGATTTGATAAACCTTTTTAAAGTCTCTTCGGAGACTCTTTCGGAGTCTCACAAAGACAACACATAATGGCAACTACTATGACAACACCAGTGCAAACAAATCAAGTCAAACCTATTGTTTAGAATGTGGTCATTTTTGATACTTTATACCCTTTCAGATTTCAGACGCCTTCAAGTCCCTCTGCTGAATCAGCCTGATCTGATCTCATCTCTGTGTTTATGGGACATCTGGATTGGACAGCACTCTGACTCACCACCAACCAACATTTGGGTGGACACCTTAATTGAATATCAAAACAAATTGTTATGAAATATAATCAACAGAAATGAAAGAAAACAAAACAAAAAAAGTTTGGAAAAGAAAAAAAACAAAACAAAATGATAATTACTTCCTCTCCCTCTAGGCTGCCTGAAGGAACAAGAAGCTTGTTGGGCCCCTTGCCCAAGCTACACTATGCCCCCTACTGAAGTGTTTAGAGATGTGGTTGGGGGTAATTTGAAGAGCAGCCGTCATCACTGCTTGTTAGTGGCATCACTAATTGGACATTGGGTGGGAGCCTGTGGCTGGCTGGAGGCGGCACAATGCAAACAGCCTCCTGGCTTTCAGTGTGGTGTGGTGGGGTGTGGTGGATGGAGGGCTGGCTGGCTGGCTGGCTGAGGTGGTGTGAGGGTGGGAGGCTGGCACCACCCGTAGGAGGAGGCCAGTTGGTGCCGTTCATTGTGGAGATCAAATAGCCAACCACATGCTAGGGATGCAAGGGGCAGTGCAGTGGGCGGATGTATGGTGATAAGGCAAAAAAAAAAACTTTCTGAATCACACACAAACTTGGATTTCAAGATGATTCATATAGGCCTAGTTTCCAGGCTTTTTATCGTCATACTAACACACTGGGACTCATATGCTTAATCTCGTGCTTGTTTTAAATTACATTATAGATAGCTTGATAACGTTAACCTGTGTTCAGTTCCAGAGCTGTAGACAGGGCTAATCTATACTTAGGAGCAATCATGATATTTGGAGTGGGCTGCATGTAGGAGGGAACCTCATATGACTACAGTACATGTGGAGGGGAGATTTCAAATGGCAACTCATGTCTCTGTAGTAGCACATTCATAGTCAGAAACGCAAGACCTTGATTAGTGTCGATTTCATATGTGTATACAAGCTGATTAAAAGCTACAGTTTTTTGTAAACTATGCTAAGCCCCCTTTGGTCAAGCTGGAAAAATATATAAATTACATGTTATCTACACAAAGTCTTTCTATTTCATGCATGAATGATGTTGCGCCACCTTCTTAAAAAATGCAGACATGTAAATATACAATAGGAATCATTGTTGGAAGTTGGAAGTTGGAAACTTCTAGGGTGCACCACTGCACAACAAAAAAGTGGATCTTGAGTAGTCATTTTTAATTTTGTTACATTTTGTTATACATGTTTAATGAATTGTTATTGTTATTATTATTGTTATTATTATTATTGTTGTTGTTATTTATGAATAAGTATGTAATATCCCATATAGAGGGGAGCATGGTAGGTAGGCCTTGGTCTCCAAATCTGAGAGGAGAATATGACATTGTGCCATTGCATGTCTATAGTATGTCTTGGCCGATAACTAAAGCTGGTTTCATTTTAAAACAGAGGGAATGATAATATGACAGTGATACCCAAAGGTTTGTGACTATATTTGTTGTGGTATAATTTCCCAGCAACAGTTAAGTCCTTTTTCAGTGCCATATGATCATATTGCTCTCCCCACGGAGGTCATCCAACAATCGCCTCAACAAATTGTGTAATTACAGTCACCATCTGATACACTGTACATACTTCATAGCTTATAAACAGCAACTTGACATTTGTTGGTTTCACTACAAAACACAATGTGGCCTCCTTCTTTTTCTTCCTCCGGCCTCTCCAGGGACTGAAATGCATCGGCTCTTTTTCTCCTAGTCAGACATTAGGAGGGATTTCTTCAGTCGCCATGCAAAGGCGGAGAGACGAGGAGAGAGAGAGAGAGAGAGAGAGAGAGAGAGAGAGAGAGAGAGAGAGAGAGGCGGCTTCAATAACATGGCCACGCGCTCAATGACAGAGAGCGAGACAACGTGTTTCTCCTGCCTTACTGGAAGTGAGATGCAAATGTGTCTCGGACCCCTCCTATATATCGGTTAAAAATACACCCTTGGGTTTGATTTCAGGTCGGTCGGAGTAGCGTTTGAGTCGGCCATGCAGGCAGCCCCAGCTGGAGGCTGGAGTATTAGAAGCACGCAGGCATAGCTCTAGCTCCCAAGAGAATGGTGTGGCTCCTTAGGAATGTCAATTTTAGACTGTAATTCCATAATTCAAATGGTGAAATGGTATTGGCAGCCTGGGACCAATAGTTGGTGGTTTCAACCAAAAACTGAGGAGTTGCTTCCCTGGGTATTCTCTCTCTGAGTTTTCTGGCAAAAGGAGTATTTTCAGTGTTTCTAAAACATCACTTAGCCCTCAAGATGAACTACTGGAAAACCTCTTGTGTGGGCATTTGCAACTGGATTTTGTTTCTTTTCTTTTTTTCTGCTTCTTTTCCATGAGTGAAAGAGTTTTCTAATGCTTTTCTATTTTATGGCTGGTCAGAAAGAGCAGAATTCACCCTCACACAATAGGGGTGGTAAGACCTCAGCCACAAAATCACCCACACCGCTCTCTTGATCGAAATTACCAAAAGTTTATGGACAGGGGAATTAGAGAGTGAGGAAAGGTTACAGCTTGAGACTGTGTCATTATATGTCAGAGAAGGGCCTGGATGGTGATTCACTGTGGATGACCAAAGAGCAGCGATTAGCTGGGGTGCCAGGCCACTGTGTCCGTATCAGGTCCAGATGGAACCTGCTGAGGCTGGAACACACGGTTACAGAACATCGATGTCACCACGGCAAACCCTCATCACCATGACAAATGGTCTCGTAAACATGGCTGCCCGATAGAAAGACTTTTTTTTTTGTAAACACAGCTATCCTGTATAAAGACTTTCCTTGTAAACATTGCAGCCCTGTATCAAGACTTTTTCCTGCCCAGAACAAAGATATTTTTCTTGTAAGCATGGATACTCTGTAGGCCTATGCCAACACTTCCTATGCCAAACATGGCGGCTGTCTATGTGTAAAAACTTCCTGTAAACACTGTTGTCCAGTATAAGACTTTTTTTGGTTGTAGTAAAATGGATTCCCAGTTATTCCCAGTTAACCCAGAAAACTTCTCCTAAACAAAGACTTTTTACTGTGAAGATAAGGGTCCTGAAGAAATGTATGACTACATTAAGACTTTGACACTGTATAATATGCCCGTGAACATGGCTGTGTAAATTGCTTTTTCTTGTTCTCATTGTTCAATAGTGCAAAACTTTAACTGAACAATGTTTTTGGCTCTCAGGTATTTATATCAGAACTTTATTTTTCAGTTATTATATTGATATTTAAAAATAAAATAATAATAATAAATAATAATAATAATAATAATAATAATAATACTTTGTATACCTTTACTTTTAGAACAAAATACATTGACTTGAGGGCACTGTGTTGGGAAGAAATGTTCTATACCTTTTAGAAGTCTGCTTGGAAATATTTGCAAATTAAAAGGAGAGTTGCCTGTAGAAAAATAATAAATGATAGAATAGAATAATAATAAAAAAGGACTTCACAGTATACTGAGAAATGACAGGGAAGGTTGTCGGCACAGCCTATAGTCCAAAAGGGGATATACACCACAGCTAGATGGATGAGAGTGCACACTGTATCCACAATTAAACATAATATGACTAATGTACTTATTGATACTACTGTATGTGATGATGATCGATGTGTCTTTTGTGTCTTTACCATATAGTTCAGTTTTTTTGTTTTCTTTCTCCTCCCGCAAGCTTTCATTTGTAAAACCGTTTACCCTGCTTTTTCTATGTTCACAGGTCTGGGTGATTTTTTTGGGAGCGTTAGGCTTATGACTGTTCTGTAGTTTCATCTCTAGTTTCAGTCTGAATTGTGTGAAAGGCATGTATTGATCGACATCCACTCTCTCCAAACAAAGTCACTGTTAATACTTCCTCTTAGAGTGAGGTGGCCAGACCCTCTGAGATTATAATTTCCCTGAATTTTACTTAGGAACCGGGAACATTTCTTTTTCTGAAGTCAATTCCATTCAAATGAGACATGTGTTTTTTTGTATTTTACCACAGACAGACACACACAAAATCAGGGATTGACCCCAGAAATCCGGGTCATGGTCACCCTATCCTGGAAAGTTTCTGTTGTCGATCTGGTGTCCATTTCCAAAGAGCATAATTGCTAACCAGTTAGCAACTTACTTGGTTGGCTATGGGAAATTGTATTGCAACCAACACTAAGTTAGTTAGCAACTATGCTTTTGGGAAACAGAGCCCATCTTCATGTGTTAACCCTAACGAATCCTCTCCGCTATCACTATGAAAGAATTTCAGTTCAATTAATCAGCTTCAAAGTCAGTTTTATGCTTGAATGAGGCATTAAGGGACAACTGGAAGCCAAGACTTGCACAGGATACCTTTAAATTCTAAGCTTTGGGCTCTCTCTGTATCTCGTCCAAGTCTGTCTTCCCCTACCTGCGGTTTAACAGTTGTTTTTGTTGGAATAATAACTCCACATCTTTCACTAAACTTCTCCTGCTCCCCATGTTTCTCTGAAAACCTCCATTTTTGTGTGTGACCTCAGATCACCTGGTGCTGTCTAGAAACAACTTCTCCAGACTTCACACTGTGTGCAAGCTTGGGAGTTTTTACCAGAGAAAATCCTCTTATTGTGAGAGTCCAAATGTTAGAAACAGAACATAAACAATTGAAAAGGTTTTAATAAGTCTCCCCAATGATGCATTTCCCAGTGAGATGGTGTGGGTTTTTGAGCAGATTCAGGCCATAAAGTGCCAGTGGAAAGAAGTCCATGTCTGCTGACCCCACAGTTTGATTCCACTATTTTCTGCCTGTTTTCCTGAGGTGCAAATTGTGAAAGTCTATCTGGCCCAAATAGTGCATTATGCATTAATCTCACCGCTTCGGGCAATGCCAATATGAGATCACTCACAGGAATGGTGTTACTGTTCCGAAATTTTTTGCTGAACAGTAGGACTCAAGGCTGGCAGGCAATTGTTAACATGCCTATTGCACTCCTCTGAACATCAGGGTGGAAGGGGAAATATCTGTAGGACATGAAGCTGGTTGTGTCTGCTTCATGTACATTCTATGGAGCACATTAACAAACTGAGAGCCATAGGCAGAACTTGACCCATATCCATACCCAGCCAGGCTGGGTAAATCCAGATAACCCCTTTTGGACCAATCTAATTCTGCAATGGCGTGTGGAGTGGAGCGGAGATGATCTCACTTAAGCAGATTTTCAAGTCTCCAAAAACTCAGGGACCAACCACAGAAGCTTATTAACATATTTTAAAGGACTTTTTGCCTTTAATTTGATAGGATAGTAGAGATTGTGACAGGAAATGAGATAGAGAGAGAGATGGGCAAGGATTGGGAAATGACCTCGGGACGGACCCAATCCCGGGTCCCTGTATTCATATGGCATGACGCGCCTGGCCTGCCCACTGAGCCACGACACCCCTCCACCACAAGAGCTTATTCAGCCTTTACAGATACAGTATATGGACACAGCAGTGCTTTTGATAACAGTGGCAGAGCTGGTGATGTCAGCATCAGTCAAAATGGATGTCCATTTTCTTCAGAACTGAGTAAAACAAAAAAGTTCATGGCTGACAGTAGTTGCTGCTCTAGGTGGCTCTGGTCAAAGAGGGCAGATCCGTGGTCGAGCGCTGCTCAAGCATGTAGCACAAGCTGAGGCTTGATCAACCTCAGCTGGGTCGCATGTGCCACGATGTCTGACGTTCGAAAGACCCAAAACACACAATGGCCCCAGGTAACACACTGATGATGTGCCCCATATGCATTAGAGGATGCATCATCATTACAACGGTTTGCTGGCACCATGGAGATTTAAAGGAATACTCCACATATCTATTTATATTTATTCACCCCATTACCTAGAGTTACAAATCTGGGTAATATCATATTGGTCTCAGTGCATGCATTTTCCTAGTCTGGCAACCCCAATTTTACCTTTTTCTTAGCCTTAGCATTAGCGCTGGAATGTAAAGTACCAAATCTTTGGCAACACTACATTCCAACGTCTATGTTAAAGCTAAAATTGCGGTTGCCAAACAAGGAATACGTATGAACTGAAACCAAAATATCTTTATCCACATATTTAACCTCCAGGTAAGTCCCCATAACCCACTCTCATTTTGAGCAATGATCTGGTGTAGCATATTTTGTCTATTTATTTTTGTTAGTTTTAAATATAGAAACAATCAGAGGTCAATTACTGTGATAGCAGCCTGACGGAGAACATAGACTGACTAACACACTTGTCTGAATGTTACAGATGTTACAGGTGTCCAGAATGTTGCTGTGCATTATACACTACTCTTCATGCATTCAATGTGTGGTGTCCACGCACGCAAGCACACACCCACACACACACACACACACACACACACACACACACACACACACACACACACACACACACACACACACATCCTATCCAGTTATCCTGTCTAGAGGTCAGAAAACAAGAATTTATTTAACATGTCTATCAGGGGAGTATTTTTCTAGACATTGTATTTTTTTCTTCTCTATTTTTTTGTTCAGGAACGTAAAACATTTTATGTGCGTATCTATAATACTTTCATGCCGATAAAACCTGCATTCAAGGAAACCTATAAATTGTCGGGACAGAACTGGATACATACACATCATTCAGCACTGAATATTCAGTAGTCAGTACACTGAAATAATTCTCTTCATGTAGTGTACTTTTACACCAAAGGATGGTACAGAAACAGCATGTATATTTTGGCACCCCACCATCCTTTGCCGCGGAGAGTGGTGGGAGGCATTTAAAAAAAAAAAAGCATTTAAGGGCAAAGTGAGGCCTCTTTTTCTCTCCTCTGTGCTCAATCAGCAGGTCTGTGGGTAGCATGCCTCAAGAGCAAGGCAGTGGGCCGCCCCTTTTGAAGAGCATCTGAGCTTCCACTTACTCACACACTCACTCTCCATGCATGCAAGTATAACCTTCAAACATGGCAGCTTGCCTTCAGCCTAATCAGGACGTGTAAGAAGTCCCTTTCTTCCAGATGCATGCTGAGAAGTGATTGTGTGTGTGTGTGTGTGTGTGTGTGTGTGTGTGTGTGTGTGTGTGTGTGTGTGTGTTGGTGGGGGGCGGGGGCGAGGGGTGTGTTGCAGGAGAGCTGGTTAACTGAGTCCAGCTGTGTGGTTATTACGGCTGAGATGCAGCCTCTCTCTGACTGTTAGCTCAACCTGTGTGTTCCTGTTCATACGCTCTCTATGTACCCCATGTGTACTGGATGAAGGTACCTGTGTGTGTGTGTGTGTGTGTGTGTGTGTGTGTGTGTGTGTGTGTGTGTGTGTGTGTGTGTGTGTGTGTGTTCTTTATTCCACAGGGACTGTTAAGCTCTCAGACACCATGTGTCCATATTGTTGCCGTATTTAGGAGGAGCTGCTGTAGGTGGTTTCAGGGGGCAGACAATTAGAGCCTTTACTTGTCTTTTTTCCATGTCAAAAAAACTGCACCGTCATTTTTGTTTTTCCTCCAACTTGGTTTGCTGACATTCGCTGCTTCATGACAGCTGTGACTCAGGCATACTACTTCAGTTAACCTTATCTGGTGTTTTTTCCCCTAGTTTATCTAATTCATACAAAACAAAATTGGTCCTCTGTGGAGAATGTATGACTATGTGTGTGTGTGTGTGTGTGTGTGTGTGTGTGTGTGTGTGTGTGTGTGTGTGTTAGTACAGCTGGCATTAGCTAGTCTCTAGCAGCTTGTGGTGAGAATGTGGTAGTGCTGGCTGTGTGCTCTGGTTTGAATGTGTATGTGAGTGTGGGTGTGTACATACAGTACATGTGTGTGTGTGTGTGTGTGTGTGTGTGTGTGTGTGTGTGTGTGTGTGTGTGTGTGTGTACACTCTGTAAGTGGGAGCAGCTCTTGTCTGGCTGCTGGTGCCCTAATCCTGCTGGTCTTACCCACTCTCTCTCTCTCTCTCTCTCTCTCTCTCTCTCTCTCTCTCTCTCTCTCTCTCTCTCTCTCTCTCTCTCTCTCTCTCCTCCGACTGCCCAATCTTCTCTGACTGACTGACCCTTGGGGAGGTGAGGAGAGAGGAGGATGAGATGAGAGGAGGAAGAGAAGGAGAAGAAAGGAGGGAGATTCAACACACAGAACAGACAGAACAGGCTGGAGTGTTGGAAGCTGTGTGTTTCGACCCGTCTACCTCTAAGTGCTGCTGGCGTGTGTACATGAGTGTGTGTAGGTGTGTCTGTGTGTGTGTGTGTGTGTTTGGACCTATGGATGTGAGTGACGGAGAACCAACTGACTCCTGCCTGCTTGCCTGTCCTAAGTGAGTGAGTGAGAGCGAGGGAGAGAAGGAGCGTGGTTAGTGTGGTGAGTGTGTAAACTTGTGTGTGTTTGGTGCGTGTGTGTGTGTGTGTGTGCGTGTGTGTTGACCGTGGAGCAACAGAGCAAGATCCCGCTCTGCCGACTCTGCCCACCTTCCCTGGTGTGCGGCACACGGCAGGCATGGAGCTCCCCGGCGTCACACACATGGGTGGCAGTGGCGGCGCCACAGGCGTCACCGACAACGCCGTCAAATGGCAACTCTGCTACGACATGACGGCCAAGACCTGGTGGATGGTGAGTGTGTCTGATGATGGGGCTGAGCGAGGTGAGGGGGGGTGGTCGTGGTGATGGTGGTGCTGGTGATGGTGGGTGTTTGGGGGTGGAGGGTGGAGGTGGATGGAGGCTGTGGGGTTAACAGGTCTGGTCTGTTCTGGACTTCACAGGTCGGGATTGGTTGATGAATTGTGTTTACAGATGGTAATGTGGTGTGGAACTGCTTTGGCACGGCTGTCCGCTGAGGTGTGATGTGTCCTATTGTGGACGTAGTTTCATAATTCCGCTGTGTTCAGTGACATCATAGAGCATTCTGACTATATGATGTGTGATGATGCAATATGGTATGCCATTCTGACTAATCAATTAGTAATGTGTGTTGTTATATGGCAGGGCAGAGTTTCAAACTGTAGATTCTCAATTCTCTTCAGGTGTTTTGCTGATTTTGTTTTCACTGACTCAATGATTCTTCATCTAAATTATCATAATCTTTTTTATTTTTATTTTAATTGTCATATATATCCTGATTTGAACCAATGCTGGCTACTTAACTGAGCAGAGGAAATAAACTTTTCATAAAGTTATATTTGAAATGATGGTGAAATGAGTTTGACGATCAGAGAGTATAGTGCAAAAACCTTTGATTCAGTTGTGTCTGGGCTTGCTGATTTCTGCTCTCTGGGAGTGTTTGCCACTTTTTCATGTGCACATATCCCTCAAAGTCCACGTGCTTGACAGCTTGTCAGGGGCTTGACAGCTTTTTCTGAATACTGTTTTATTATTGTTGATGGTATTTCCCTTATCAACACTCTATGTCAGTGTACTCAGAACGATTTGCATAAAGACGTAAACTATCGAAAGGTCCAAACATTAACTATCTATAACTCGCCTGCCGTCTGTTGTCTTAGAAAATATGGTCATCCCTGGGTTGTTTCTCAGGTGTTGTGTTTCGATTTTAAGTTAGAACGTAGACTGTAGTTGTAGAGTTGTCAGATATTACAATTTATTCTTTGCATTGTTGCAACACTTGCAGAATATAATTTTGGCCATATGTTAATAAAAAACGGTGTCTTGGTTATGCTATAATCAATGATTTTAACTGACTTGTTGGAGCAATAATGGGCGTTTATTACCTTTGCAGTCCCTTGCAACTCTACTAGCCCCAGAAGTTTGGTGATTTTTCCTCACTGCTATCCAGGGGGCTGTGTGTGTCTCTCTCTCTCTCTCTCTTCTGAGTTTTCCATGCTCTGGAGAGCTCCTTTCTTCTCTCGGCCAGTTGCTTTTGGAATGCCCTGTGTTTGCTCAATGTTCCAGTCTCCCTTTTTGGCTTATTTATCCATCTGTAATGGATTGACTTCTCCCCCCCCTCATTCTCTCTCTCTCTCTCTCTCTCTCTCTCTCTCTCTCTCTCTCTCTCTCTCTCTCTTTCTCTCTCTCTCTCTCTCTCTCTCTCCAGCTTCTATAGTATATAACAAAAGTGATTGCGTTCTCTCTCTCTCTCTCTCTCTCTCTCTCTCTCTCTCTCTCTCTCTCTCGCCCTCCTTCTTCCTCACAACTTTGCTCACTATTCGGCATTAGCCACCCACGTTTTTGTTTAAACCACCCTGGCAATTAAGACGTGCCACGAGGTCTTACTAATAACTAATCAAAATGCGGGGCTTTGATTGTTTGTCAGGCACGCTTTGAGAAATGAGCCTCTGTTTCACACATGTGCTCTGCTCTCCATCCCCCTCTTCGTCTGCCTGGGACCAGGCCAACTCTCAACATCCACTTCCAGGCAGCGAGGGCAGGCCTATTCTCTATCCCATGAACTGTAATAATAAATAATAATTATCATTTTATTTACATAGCACTTACAAAGCATATAGAGGCATACAGAGTGCTTCAGAACCCAACAGTGTGAATTAAAAATGGTATATATACCGTTCTATATAGCATGAGGTCATTCTTCCACAACCTAGCGAGCACATGAATAATAATAATTATAAAAAAGTAAATGTGCTCCTTTCCATCTTAGCTGACACTTAAAGCTCTGTGAAACTACACTGGAGTGGATTGGACTTTTTTGTTTTACTTCACTGATTGCTTGCTTGTTTACATACGTACCTCACTTGTAAGTCACTGTGGATGAAGCTATTGTCAATATGGGTAAATGTACCCAAAAGTAGCAGTGGTGCTCTGGAGAAGACTGTGCAATCCTGACACCACTGTGATAGGGGTTAGAAAACCAAGCAGTCCCTGTTTAATGTCTTCTCTTGACGTGGGCTGCATGCTGGTGTGTCGTTCTGTTTGCAGATGTCATTCACCGTGGGAGATGTGGTCTTTGTGCCAGAATGTTTCACGTGATAGACGCTTACTCATTCACGCTCTTACCACAATTCTGCTGTCTTTAACCTTTCCGGGCTAGTGATTGTTTTATCAAGCACACATTGATTTGTTGTAGTGTGTGTGTGTGTGTGTGTGTGTGTGTCTGTGTCTGTGTGTGTGTCTCTCTCTGTGTGTGTGTGTGTGGGCACATCTGCATCTTTGTGTGTGTCTGTGTTTGTATTTAGTATTGTACCTTCCGGTTGCCAAACGTTTGGTCAGGGCGAGGGGGTGGGAGACACATGTTTGACTGTTGTGGTCATAAACTCTGAGACAGGAAACAATAAGTTTTGTTCACAACCCATCAGAGAGCAAAAAAATACAGAAATACAGTCATTCTTATACCATTACACAAACTTAAACCTTTTACTTAAAACACACCTTAATATTTTGTCAGGTACCTTAACAGAATATCGCCTAATGCGGGCAAACTTGATGTTAATTTAGATTTTTAGTTGACATAACTCCTCATGTTGTGGATAATAGTTTGACTGAATGATCAGCATGGTCACAGTATGGTTCGCAAAATTGATTGCTGAACTAAAAGCATGAATTGTTTATCCTATGGCAGGAGTTCAGTCACAGGCCTGTGCTGGTGAAATGCTTTGATCTGCCAATTTCTATGAGAAACTCCAGAGATGAAACAGCGATGTAATGAATCACTATAGAGAATGTGAATGAAACAAAAATTGTTTCTGTTTGTGTATATTTACAGGGGTGATGATGGCTGATTGAAATTTGGATGTGGGCAAATCTGTTGAGCTTGATACTTAAGGCGGGTGAAAAACTTAATCAAAGAAACATCTCCTTAGAATTTGGGATTTTCTTAAGTAAGACCAAATGCAGGATTAGTGATGTCTAATGGGGCTTTTAGAAATTAAATACAAACATTTACATGAGCAAAACTTTGCTCTGGCTCTATGGTCCAACTGTATTACTGTAAGTGGAATCTGAGAGAAAATCCAAATTTGACTTGGGATTTAGACCTCCTTACTATTCCTAACTGCTCCAAAGGCCCTTATCTTTATTTAGAAAGGGGAGTGCGTTAGCCGTCAGTTGCTGGTGAAAATCCACATGCTGTTTTTCATTACCAGTGTTTATGGATTTCGCTATATCAATGAAGCACATGTATTACTGTCATTGACTTTTTTAGTTTACGGAGAAGACCTTTAGTTGTTAGGCATGTTTCTGGGCTTTCGTCTGTGACTTACGGCTACACAGCGTTGGCAGCTGCATTGAAACAGCCTCCTTACAACACAGAATAAGGCTGTTGGGAAACATTGGCCTTCAGCACTTGTGGTCTTTACTCGCATGCTGTGTAGGAAGGTGGCCTTTCTGTGTGACCTCACTAGGCATGCTGTGCGCCCTAGCGTTGCGTTGTGCGCGCCAGAGACACGCACAGAAGGCTCTGGTCCAGTCTTGCATCACCGACTGTTCACGTTTTGTTGCTGTACGGTTGCAAAGCTGATTAACATACAGCGTTTACATTTGAGGTCTTGGGCGGGAAGTGATGACCTGGCGCTCAGCAGCCAGAGCTCGTTAAAAAGCCCGTGGGATCCGGAGGTCGGAGCGTGGCAAGGCCGGCCAGTTCCCCGCTGCGGCCGAGAGTAAACGAGGCGTCTGCTTTTGGAGCGGCTTCCTCAGCACTTCTCGCTCGGCACCGGAGCAGCGCTGGGTCAGACCAACGGCTTGTGGTTCTAGGCCGTGACTTCAGACGTCTGGAAACTAGCGTGAATCATTCCGAGAACCCGAAACAGCGAGGAGGCTAAAATTAGGAAAGGGGATGGTCAAGTAAAGCGCCAGAAAAGAAAAGATCTTTCAGCTGCCTTTTCACAGTTTAAGAGACGCTGTTTTGGGAGGGGATGCTGTTTTGGGACGAAAGAAAGCGTTCTGGTAATATTTCATTTCAGTAGGCCTTCATCCCTGTTGTCCCACTTTTGGAAAACCCTCAGAGTACGGGAAATATTACATTCTTAACATGACGGGCAACTGTAATAAAATAACTTACACTGACGGAAACTACTTCCATTGCATAACCATGTTGCCAAACTTTTAAGCCCTTGCTGATACGCCCAGCGGGGTTTAAATCTGCAGTACAAGGATGCTCATTCGTCTTGACCCATCATTTAATTAACAAGAGTGGAGCAGCGCTCAAAAAGGCAATCTTTGGCCCCCAGATTATCTTCTCTCATCAGCAAAAGAAAACATTTAGTTTTCCAACTCCTTGGGCAAAAGGCCCGCCGTTAATCCTCACGCCATCTGTACGAAAAGATCTTTAGGCAGACACGCAATGATGTTTCCCTTGCTCATCCCATCCTGTCATTGACTTGCTTGGTCTAATCTGTTGTTGTGAGATGTAGATATGATATAGCCGCATTTTTGTTCTCAAACAGGAAACACTAATCTGGGAAAGATAATTAGATATTTTTAAAATGTGTCTTTAGGCCTATTGTTTGTTTGTACATCTAAAATAGGATGACATTTCACTTCAACCTCAACATTTTGCCATCAGTGCAACTTTTCTGTAATTTTAATTTTTGTGGAGTGATTTGAAGTTAGGCTATGTAGGTAATTTCTAGGCTAATGACTGTTTTGTGAAAAGCATGCAGCCTATGTCCTGATAAGTACATCTGACAACAGACTGTCAAAGTGGTTTGAAGTCTGGTCAACAGGACTCTTTCACTTCCCCTTCTCTTTGTGATGGGCATATATTTTCGATGTTCTGAAGCTTACAATTCAATTCTGTCCACTGATTGGTTGCTAAACAATCCAGTTGGGGAAACTGAAACCTTCCAAAAGTACCCTGTAGTAGTGATAGTACAATGTACACAGAGAAATGTTAGTTGTTTGGTGCGAAGACCTGCCATTTTTGTTTACTTTTTCATTTTATTTTATTTGTTAGTTTTCTACAACCTTATTGCCTGTGAACCATGAATATGAGTCCTTTCTTTTACATGTGTAGTCCTACGTGATTAACCAAACAAGAGTTTTGCTCAGATATGGTTAGACATTTTTCTTTTTTTTTGGTGCTCAAGGATGGTCATCTCTACCCCATTCTTCCTATGTTCTTTGAACAGTTGGAGTAGTGCTACTTTTTGGAAATAATGCATTGAGTTTGATTTGGATTTTGTATTAGCTTATAAAGAATTGTGCATGCACACCCTAATCATTGTGTGTGTGGAAACAGTGTTATTTGAAAGTATGTGAGCCCTTTGCAATTAGCCAGTTTTCTAAATGATTTGGTAATAAAATTGGATCTGGTCTCTATCTACAGTAAGTCCCAGGTGTAGACAAACACAAAGTGCTGAAGTAGCTCAACCGCAGTTCATGTTTTAATTAAAAACTTCCATAAAATCATCCATAAAGCTGGCTGCAAAAGTAAGGGAACCTTTGGGATTAAGTTTT
Organism: Sardinella longiceps; assembly: GCA_027497455.2. NCBI lineage: Eukaryota > Metazoa > Chordata > Actinopteri > Clupeiformes > Clupeidae > Sardinella > Sardinella longiceps. Next base: position 25,796,227 of record JAODXP020000022.1, on the reverse strand, counting down.
ACCTCAGTAAATAGATTTTTACATTTTTACATTGAACAAGACCTGTCTTCAATAGTCATCTTCAGAGTGGAGCATTGGCTCCCTCACACTGACCTTTGGCATGCTGCTATATTACTTTTCATCACAAGAGGGCAGCAGAGGCTTTCTTTTCCATCACTCCTACTCTGCATTGGCCTGGCTGCTGTTGGCCCACAGTGTCTGACCTGTGCACAAAGCTTTCCTATCTTTTTCATTCCTCTTGGCATGTTCTCACACTTCTTTTTTGAATAAACAGTGACAATCCGATTTCCGATTTGTTAGATTTTCAGTTATGAGCCAAACACAGCCCCAGTTTTGGGTGAAGGATACAAGGACAGTCTCAATGAGTGTGCATCATTAAAGCACCATGGACTGGGTGTTTAATCAACTGTATTTGGTCTTATTTACCGCCGGCCAGCCTGTTTGGGGTTAGTAACATTCACTCCGGCTGAGGCGGGTGTTGGAAGCCCAACAGGGCTGAAGGTCTTTGGCGCATATGTGCATGCAATCCCAGTGTTTGTTTGAGAGAGGAGCCAGCCAAAACCTCATGCTTTAGGCGTCTGATATTGCACACATGCGTATAACTCTTCTCCTCCGTCTTGAATGCACTTCCAGGAGTCCTTAGTGTAACTGGGTGTATGCATGTGGTGTAGATTCCCTGCCAAAGGCCTAAAGATATAAACCTAAAATGTGCTTCAGTTGGTTCTGCATACATCAGGACTGGGCCTGTGGCGCTTTAAGTTCTCTTGTCCATTGTTCTTACATTCACTAAACATTATTATCATATGGTTTATTTTCCTGAGTGGCAGTGTACCAAGTGTAAACAGTGGTCGATGGTTTTTACCTACGATTTCAAATCATGCTTTGACTCCAAACACAACTAACCTGATAAATGTCAAACATCTGGATAACAATTAGTTTTACTGTAAAAGGTATGCTTTTGACAGACACATTTTCTTAAGGCAAAAACCTGTGCAAAAAGAGGCCTGGCACCTTTTTCTGAACAGTGTAATGATCTGGCGCCCGTTTCCCAAACGCATAGTTGCTAACCAGTTAGCAACTTAGTTAGTTGACAATGGGAAATTGCATTACAACCAACAACGTTGCTAACTGCTTTTGGGAAACAGACTCCTGATTCTGACTCTGAATCTGATTGTGATTCTGATCAGCTATTGACCCATGGCAAAGCAAGGAATTTCTTCCCATTCTTATCTTTCTGCCAAGTGGCCACACAGGCTCATCTCTGTCTTTTGGTAGTTCACATGTCTCCACCAACCACTATCTGGGGTTGAGAGGGCAAAAGGAATGACAACACATCCAACCAGACAAGACCAGCCTTGTGGGAAGTAGTGCTGCAGTAAGTGGTGTGCCATTGTGTGTGTGTGTGTGTGTTTCATTGTGTGTGTGTGTGTGTACGTGTGTGTGTGTGTGTGTGTGTGTGTGTTTCTTTCTACGTGTGTTTCATTGTTGTATGTGTGTGTGTGTTTCATTGTGTGTGTGTGTGTGTGTGTGTGTGCGTTTGTATGTTTCATTGTGTGTGTGCAGACTCTGCGCGCGCGCGCGTGTGTGTGTGTGTTAGACCAGTCAGCACTTGCACATAAACTTGAACGCATGGAAGCCCAGAAAGAAAAAAAAGTCCTCCCTATAGCGGTGTACCCACACAACCTCACAAGCATGTGTGAGGTCTGTCTGCACACTCCGCTCTGTTTGGCTGCCATTGGTGGTCGGTCCGCTTCTTTTATACATCAAAATACACAAACCCCTCTTTTGTTTGCATAACCTCTACATCGCTGTTTATGACAGATACTAAAAAAAAGAAAAAAAAAAGATCATACGCCTCCTCCACCGTTTTTGATCTTGTCCGTTCGGACATTAGCACGCAGCATGCTGCGGAGAGAGATTCATTTGTAATAGGATTACGAATATTAAAAGGCTTTGACACTGGGGTTTGCTTATCAGTGTCTAATGAGAAACCTCGGATCCTCTCTGCGAAGCACAGGTACATTAGCCTATTACAGCATAATCACTGCCAAATTACTGCAGAGTAATCAGTTTCTAATAGCCATTAGTTCAGTCCCAAAGGGGATTTGGATCATGATAAATTAAACCTCCACATTATGCAAATTGACACGGTGTGTTTCTGTGGACAGAGAAAGCTGACTAAGCTGGCTTTAGTGGGGCAGCAGTGACTCTCTCTCTCTCTCTCTCTCTCTCTCTCTCTCTCTCTCTCTCTCTTATTCTTTGCCTGGCAACCTTCTCTTTGTTCTAGTGAGACTGAACATGACAATCACCTCAAACGTCCAACAATCTCTATCAATTAATATTAACCAACACAGTCTGTGCTTGTAATGGAGGTGACCAAACAATAAAATGTCTTTATATATATATGTATATACAGTACCTAATAGTTTTTAAACTATACGTTTTGTTTTTTATCTCACTTAATTTTTTAATGTATAAGAAAACTTTATATTTTATAGCTTATATATATATATAGTCACTCTGAAATCCTCCTGTTGTCAGTCTCTGCATCTTGACTGAAGATGTGCTGTTGTTTGCCACCTGGCCATCCAAGTTTCTGCCGCTTTAGCGTTTTATCTGTGTGTGTGTGTGTGTGTGTGTGTGTGTGTGTGTGTGTGTGTGTGTGTGTGTGTGTGTTAGTGCATTTTAAATAAACTGTTCTTGGCTTACCTCTGCAAATGGGTGGAGTAGTTTTGCCACCCTGTGGCTATCTCTGAAACACTCCATGCTCTGGCCCAGTCTCCGGTCTCAGACTCCTGACTGAGACCCTATAACGGATCACAGGTCCATGTCTCCCAAATCCCACCAGTCCACACCTGAGCCACATCCTCCCTAGATGCATCCATTCATCCATACACATGCATTGTGAGCAGTGCTGTGTGACTATTTATTCCCCTTAGCTTGTCTGCTAACAGTTAATGCTACACAGTGTCAGTGTGTGAGGAATCTGTCCATATGACCAATGACTGTATATAAGCATATGACCTATTGTATTGTATCTTTGTGAGCTGAGACATGATAAACAGGCGTGGGACAGAAAGACAGACAATCAGACAGACAGACAGACAGACAGAAAATAGCCCCACGTACAGGAGTACAGCCTGTCTCTCTACACTGTCATTACCTTTTGCAAAGGGGTCGGGAGGCTCATTGCTTTATTTTGCTTTTTAGCTGAAAGAGCAGTGAGCAGCAGTTTCTATTTTCCCTGTGGTTTATGAGTCTGTGCTGTCAGTGGGGGGGTATAATTCTTAGCTGGATTTTTTTTTTGCGTTTAATAGAAGAGGTTGAATTCACTCTGGCAAAAAGTCATGGCTTTCACAAAAACCTCTGGGTGGTATAACATTGTCTGTGAACGTTTCTGCAAATGAAAGCTGAATTGATGCTTGTGTGAATTCTTTTTTTTGTTCTGGTGGGTTTGTAAAAGATAGGCTTTTGGTTTCTTTATACTGTGCTGGTGTAATGTGATGGCGTCCTTGCTGCTGCATGAATCCAAGCAGAAATTTAACATAGGGGGTTCATTAGTCTACATTTTACCATTAGATGATTTTCAGTTTCTCCTCAGTAATCAATTTTCTTTGATACTGATGGCTCAACCTGCTCTTTGTTCTCAGCAAGTGCAACTACATAGGAATTAGTTACATGGAAATTCCAGAGGTTTGCCTGGAACACAAAACAGCTGATCAGAATGCCATTATTGCATCATCTGGAACTTTTCACGTGGCTGAAACACATCATCCGGATCGGTGCCAGAACTGGGCCGAATGGAAGCCAGATCTCGTCTCCATGCAGTCTGACTCCAACTGCTTTGAGCATCCATGAAGCAGTAGTCAGGACTGTAATTAAGTTGGGTCGTAATATTTATCTGCACCAGTCAGAACCGAAATGTTGAATCGCACAGGATTAAAGGCAACATATAAAAATGTTTAGTGAACTATTCCCCACTGGTTGCCAGTGTTTGAAAACAGGAAACAGTGCCCCAAAACAGGGAATGAACCATGCTCACCCACTCAGCTAAATAAAAATTACACCGAGGTCGTAAAACTCCAGAAATAAATATATAAGTGTAACTACTACAAGCATTAGGAAGCTTGATTTGAACCAGTTGTTGGTAATGGAATGGCTTGGCTCAGCCTGCAGGTGAGTGTAATGTGCCACAAATGGCCCAAAATGGGAAAATTACGCGCAATTTGCACTTAGTAAGCATTCAGATGGCAAGTCACAAGAAGAAAAAAATACCTTCTTTCTTTATTTCTCCGAGGGGTAGGAGAGAAATGTCAGCTCTGTGCTCCCTGCCAAGGATTGTACTGACTAGGGGAAAGGGTTCACTGCCCCCCCCCCCCTTCCCCCACCAGAACCCCCCAAAAGCCTCAACCCACCCACCACTTTCTTCTCTTCTCTTCTCTTCTCTTCTCTTCTCTTCTCTTCTCTTCTCTTCTCTGCTCTGCTCGTACTGCGTGAGTTTGAGGAGGCAAACCTGAGCCTGAATGGTCTTACCACAGCCTTGGGCCTTTTTCTTTCTACCCTGACAGAGCTGGACTTCCATCTAAGTCTTGCGCTCGCACACACGCACATACACTCACACACACACACACACACACACACACACACACACACACACACACACACACACACACACACACACATTCCATCCTCTACCCCCCACCACTTGCCTGCCAGATATTCTAAAATGTTGTGCTCATTAATTCTGAAGGCCCAATCCAGTAAGTGTGAGAAAAAACACTTTGGATACAAACATGTGCTCTTGTCATCACTTTTGCATTCCCATTGAAGCCTCCTGGTGTTGTTTGTGTGTGTGTGTGTGTGTGTGTGTGTGTGTGTGTGTGTGTGTGTGTGTGTGTGTGTGTGTGTGTGTGACTGGCCAGGCACTGGTAAACACTTTTGCATCCCTTTCACATCCGTTGAAGTGATCATCCAATCCAATGAGAACATTTCTCCCACATACAGTAGGAGTGAATCTTACTAGTGTGGTTTAAACATGCGTCTCCACGGCACTGGACAGACACATTTAGCAGGATTTAGTGCTCCCAGTTAGTGAGCAGTGGCAGAATAAGTCCTCAGCAGCCATGGGCCATAAAAAGTTGGTTAACTGCTCTTTGGTGATCAAATAGCTTAGTGTTAAAAAAGACTCCTACGTTCCGTAGGGAGGCACGTTGAGGAGGTCAGAATTTATCCTCCCCTTTGCATTTTAATCTAGTGTAGTAAAAAGCTGCCATTTGACCCTTTAGTAATAATTCAAGACAACAGCAGTCAGAAGTGAGATTACTAATGTTGTGGCAAGCCGTGGTTATGTTACTGTTTTAAGAGACTCTAAATTTTATATTCCTTTCATGTATTTGTATTTTATTACCAGAATTATCATCACTGCTTTGAGTAATTCCCCTGAAACTGAGATCAGAGTTCACCACCAGTAGACAAAGGGGAACAGTGACTGCAGTTGGGAATAAGCTTCCAGGACTGGCATAAACACTCTCACACTGCCCCCTAGAGGGGACCTTGTACAGTGCATGTCAAAATAATATGCCTTAGGTTATTGGCAGGGAGTAGCAGTTTCTGCCAGTGAATGCGAGCCCAGATTTTGAAACCTGGCATAGCACTACGTTCACTCCTCATTATGAAATATTTCAGAAAATAATGAAAAAAAATATTGGACCAACAGTTCCAAGCAGTAAAACCTGCTCTTTCATTTTTAGTATTTTCAAAGCAATTGAGATGATGAATAAAACCACTATCCAAAGAAAAAGTAAACTTTCCATTTTTTTACCAATATATTTCTTGATTCTATTTACTGATGTATACTTGAGTTGTAGCAAAGCTATCTGTACATGTTTCCCGGTAGTTTGCTTGGCCAAAACCCCTTCAATACTTTAAATAGTAGCCTACTGTATGGTGTAGGTTAATAGGACTGTGAGCTCCCATTTTGCTGTGCTTGCATTGCACCAGTTTATCAGTGTCTTCTTCTTCTAAAGCACGTATAGGCATTGTTCTATCCAATCTCACGCTTCCTTCCTGTCTCCTCTGACCATACCTTATGTCATTGTTTGCACAGCGTGCAGGCTTCACAAAAAAAAAAAAAAACACTGTCAGCACTCATTCTGCTATGAGGAGAACACGCTGCAGTGAACCAGTTTTGCAATGTGCCCAGAGTGTGTAACCAAATTTAAGGGAGGAAAAAAAGGTCAACGCATTCCATATTTTCAGGGCTTGTGCATTGCTGCAGTGTGAGAGGTCTGTGAAATCGAACAGGGAGATAGATAGAGAGAGGGAGAAAAGAGAGGGAGAGAGAGAGAGAGAGAGAGAGGGGGGGTGGGTGTGTGGGGGGGGGGATAAATGCATAAAAGATTGAAGAGGTTTAGTATAAGGATTATTTTCTTCTGGAATGTTCAGGTCTCTTTCCTTTTTGCTTTTTGTCTGTGCGCAGTATAGAAATGAGTGCTCAGACTCCATTTGCTCTGTGGATGGGCACGTGCTTGGTGAGGCTTCCATGGCATAGCATGGCATGACATGCCAACGCAGAGAGGAGATAGTCAGAGCACACTGCCCATCCCCAGGGTGGCAGTGGTTGGGTGATTCGGAGGAGCAGGTACAGTTTCCCCAGCCACAGGCACTGTAGTTGGGAGGGTGAATTCCCATACCCCCCTCCCAACCACAGACACACACACACACTTGGCCCTGCAGCAAGGGAAGGGAACAGCACATGGCTGAAGCTGAATCTGGAACTTAACCCAACTCTGGTGCTCCGGAGCAAGAGGATCGCATGAGCGAAACAAGGCATGTGGAAAAGAAAAGGAGGCAGAAGGACAACAAGAAGGGAAAAAAAACGTCCATAGCCTATGTGACAAATTTGTGTGTCGTGTGTGAGTGAGAGTGAGAGCGTGCACACACTTGTGTGTCTTGAAATAAAAGTTTCCTACAGTGAGGTCCATGCAACTGTTCATTAGGCTTACCCTCAGTTCAAGTTTTCTGCTTTCGCCCCCTTCATTTAGATTTCTCTGAGGTTGGAACCAGCTTCTCACAATGACCCTGGCAGCAGATGAGTTTGGCAAAGGCCTGGCACTGAGTCACATGAAGCACTGTCTGCTCTAACTGAAGCCTGCACTCTGGAAAACTTCAAACTATAGAAACAATGCAACTGGTGCATACTGGTACACTGTGGAACCTAGGGTTAAATAGCCTAAAATACCTGGCATTATTTGACTTAAAATGTCACATAAAAATTGTGACCTTTATTTTTATGAAATATACTTTGTGTATTTGTTTGTTTGTTTGGATAATGGGTTAATGCTTGTTAAATATAAAATCAGGACAATCATTTACAATTATATTTCTTCAATTGGCCTGTATGTTATTCTTTGTGAAATGTCAAACGAAAAAGAGAAAAGTGGCTTGACCAAACCCATGGCCAAGGTTTAATGCAAATATTTTGTCATGACGGTAATATAACAGAACATATAAGAAACACACCAAAATATATTCTATGTGCACTTCATCTCGAATTATTATTAACAGTAATGGAATCAGACATTTAGGCTCGTTGTTTTCCTTAAACACTTTATTAAAGAGAATTACATGAAAAGTCACAGATCTTAAACAGAGGAAAACTCAGCATTTAGAGGTCAAAGTATCACAAGGCCTAACAATAAAAATACAACTTACTGTATTCTGAAACAGGACAATGACAAGTTGGAACAACCGGCTTTCAGTTAATTTGCTTGGTCTGTAAATATGCTGAACACAGAATAAAATAAATACCACTGAGACTATTAAAACTGTAAAAGTGATTAGAGAATTGTCTTCATTCCTTATCCCTTATTCATTTCAATTATAAGTTCAGTTAGTGTGATTTTTATTTTTACTTTTCTTTTCTAATTAATCAGTCTATCTGTGTCTCATTTCTCCGGTCTCTCGATGATAAGTTGCACAAGAGGCACAGGTGGTTGGAGAAATGGCAACGGGCCTGTCGGAGCAGACAGACCACTTTACAGAAATAGTAGTTAGATAGAAGTCAAACTAATTGTTAAAGACAACAATACATTTTAATAAGGTTATAGAATTTAAAGCTGTGACTCTGGCATAGGCTGCCCTTGTGTAAGTAGGCAATTGTAGAAATATCAGGGATAGCTTTGGAAAAGCGAACTGAGGAAAAATACACACAATAAAAATCCTTCAAATAACTTTAAACGAGACTCTTATAAACAGCGTGATTTGGAGTTAGGGCTTTGAACATTGGTCACAATGCATTGAATTTAATCCAAGCCTATGTTTGCTTCACAAACTGATAGTGAGTTGGCAATGAATTATTACTTTCACGCTTCAAATTCTTACAAGACTCTTCTTACAAGAGAAGTTACCGTGCACCATTTTAAAATATGATCAAGGCAAAAAATAAACACTTAGGCCTATAAAAAAGGCCTAAATAGCTGACATGCCCTTGCTAAAAAGTTGCTTAGTCAATAGTACCACAACGTTATTACAAACCCATGCATAATGGGCAGTTTCTGTGAAAATCTTGTCAAAAATGAAATGAGAATAAATTAAAGTAACTTCACCAACAAAGAAACAAACCACATGTAGTCCAATCTGTTTTCAGATGTAGATGTCTTCAGTAAGTGTTCGATTTGACATTTTTGTTATTTGCGTGAAAACAAGCTGCATGGCTAATTAAATATCGTGTCATATGCATCCCAAATCTAAGCTACAAGATAGACATCTATTAGGACCAGCAACTAGGCCTACTTTACTGCCTACTAGAATTGCTTTTTAATTAGGCGTTATAAGCAGCTAGGCCCTCCACAAATGGTTACAGAGCTGATTCTTATAAATCCACGATATTTCAAACCAAATAATACACAGGGTAGGCTACATATTTATTACCATAAACAGTTCTCTTTAGACGAATACAAAGCAGGGCCTGCACTTGGGCCTACTAGTTGGGCAGAGTGCCTGGTTATTACCACAGGTTTAGTACCCCAGTCCAGATTCACAGAGTCCTGTCAAGACTAATGATTTCACTGCATAACATTCCTAAGAATAAAAAAAAATCTTAGCTGTTGAGGGCCATTATTCATGCTCTAAAATTATCACCGCTCTGAAGTAGCGTAATACGGAAAAGCAGGCCTATAGTACAAAGCCTTTGAAACCTACAAAACTGAAGTAGTTTTTTAATATATCTAGGCTAAGCAATATTTTCAACATTAACTACATGGAGCCTCTGGACATGTCAATGTGAAACACTCCGTTTGGGCACTGACTTTCCCATCACTCATTTTCAGGAAAGCCCCGCAAATTTGAAGTAGATAGGCTAAGCTCATCGAATTACATTGTATTGTAGGCTATATTGTGTCCAATACATTTAAATCATTGCCTTCTGATAAACGAAAAAGGCTGCTGTGGTCTAGAAATAGGCCTATATCTTAATGTTATGTTTGATTCTACATGTAGCCATATATCCTCCTGAGGCAGAGATTTTTTTTTAATAGGCTGCACAAAGCTGACCTAAATGAATTCTTCTGGTATTTCAACTGGCCCAAATTAGCCTACATTTTAGAATTTTCTTTCATTTATTTGGCCTAAATGTAGAACTTTTGACCTACAGTTACAAGCTCATTGGCAAGTTGAACATCGGACGCTGCCAGCTGATTCACGTGTGGACGCAAACCATCTCACGCCTCTCTCTCTCCACACACACACACACACACACACACACACACACACACACACAGAGAGAGAGAGAGAGAGAGAGAGAGAGAGAGAGAGAGAGAGCTTAAACTTATTTGAGGTGAGGCATTTATAGTAGACTAAATTTAATCCAAAACTCACAAGTGTATAGCCTACCCATCGTCGGTGTATGGATAGCCTATTTGGACATGGGATAGGTTACTAAGATTTTGTTGTGCCACTGTCACCTGCCACTTTCTCGACCTTTTCTTAAAGAGCAAGTATCACTAGACTAGTGCCCCTCACTTTTCTCTTTTTTTCCCACACACACACACACACACACACACACACACCACCTCCGTCTTTCATCAATTGCTTCTCCGAGACGACTGTAAGATCTCAGAGGAGCCCATCGCACGGGCCGTCTGTTTTGCCATTCATGAGAAAATAAGCACAGACGAAGCACTGATACTACCATAAACACAAGGACATCTTGCTCTAATGTACAATGGTGCAAAGCCATGAGACCGAAGACCGGACACTGTAGTTTTAAGATATACAACCGACAACTGTACGACACGCGACATCATCAACCAGTGTAACGTTACTATTCAGAGTCTCACCTGCTCAAAAGCGTACGTATATTGTAATAAAATCTAGGGCTACAATTTGTCTTCTGGTACCTTGTGACGGGGATCGGATAGGATTGAAGCTGCAGACTTGGCGTGGGACGTTTCTGTGGTCTCCGTCCGGCTATTCTCCTCATCCGAAGAGCAAGGATTACATCTTTGCGAAGATACATGGCAATGGAATAATAACAACCCTTCGACGGGATGACCAGGCGTTGAACTGCAGTGTTGCAGAAGCCTCAAAGCTATAACTTTTTTCTGGGAGGCTCGACAGTTTCGCTTCGAAATGGTAGGTTAGCAAGTCATTAATCAAAAAATGTTACGTTTTTCACGGGTAGGAGACGTAGAACGAGAGGTAGAATTTTAGATACACGATTCAGATCTATATTGTATATTATCTCCGTCCCCCTTTCAAGGCAGTAACTCCTTTTCTTGTTGGTTTTTGGCCAAGAGGAAGGTCTGTGGGTAAGGCTACAGATGCACGCATGTATTTACGTTATAAGGACGCGTAATGATTCGGATACCCTGCGTTTTGGCTTTTGTCCTTCAGCGAAAGTTATTTGGTGTTTGCCGACGAGTGCAGTGTAGCACAGATGTGTGTTAACCACGGGACTCCGAAGGCCAAGTTGAAGTTCAAAGCCAAAGCGCTCTGGTGCCCGGTAGAGTTTGTTCAGCAGAAAATGGCCGCAGCCGGAGCCGCAGGCGCTCCGGCTTGAATTTGAACCACACACCGACAGAGGCGCTCCGTCCCTGGAAGTAGTCCTTGTCAGAGTGCCGTAGCACATCCACGAGCGCTGTCTTAATTTCAGTACTTTGTCAGGGCGCTCAACTGCATGGTTTGTTTGTAAAACAATAACACGTCTTTTATAGGAGACCTTTCCACCCCATTATTCCCGTAAATATTCATATTTTCAAAATTGTAATCCCCAGTGTCAACTATAGCATTAGTTAAGTTATTTACAATTGTTTAGTAATGGTCTTTTGCAGTTTCCCCAAGATAAGTTCAGTTATTAGACAGCCATATGTTACAGCTAAAGTGCGTTGCAACATAAAAAAAAAAAAACTTTAAAACGTTCGCAACAATGTCAGCAATGCAACATAACATCTACAACAAGTTTTGTTACTTAGTTGGAGATAATCCGTTAGCCTATGACTTGACATATGACATATGACGTATGTTTTAATGTTCGATGGAAGCTCTTTTGTGCAAGCATTGTAGGAAGTGATAGCTGTAGACTTATCAAACAGTCGAAAATGTACATATCAAACTAACGATATGTGTATTCAATGTAATCTTTGATGCAGTTGTGCTGTCAGAATTTAACATTGATTATAAATATCTAGTGTTCTAGGTTATAATACCATTGTCTACATTGACACTTGACATAGATTCAATTGCATTAGTTGTCTGAAACAGACATTGGGATATTGATACTATTTTTGGCATCGCTTAAACTTTATTTTTGGTAAGGTGGTGTTCAGGCTAGGGTTACTCCGTGCATATAGAGGCAGTCATATAACAAAACAAGACCTAAAGTTTCAGTTTGACACAAGGCAGCCTGTCATTTGTCAGAACCAGTGGTTTTGAGCTAAATTACTGCAAGATCATTCTAACCTTATATTTTTGTCACAACTCTAATGAAGTAGAGAGAATGCATTGCCCCTTTTGTGAATCAAACCAGTCTTGTCAATTAGTAGCCTAGATTAATGCAAATATAGAGTATGTAGCCAAGTATCTCAATTGTTGATCCTTTGCCCGTCAGGACTACTGTCACTGTATTTGAGTTTTTAAAATGATACTTATATTTTGATAAAGGAGTGATAGATGAATTTGAATGGTGAATTCATATCTTTTGCAATAATTTCATTTGAAAATGAGTCATGGTAAAGTTTGCATGAATGCGTATCCTATTCGTTTGTGACATTATGAACAGGTGCTCCAAATATTAGGCTAGTCCTCTTTCAAGTTGGCATTGTTTACCGCCTCTAAATATGTAAACCTATTGCTAATCTTTATAACAGGTGATTTTATCTTTCCTCATTTAAATTATGTCAATCCACGAATGCACTTTTTAAGCGATGACGTGATGAATATTCTGTTTAATGGATGAATGAAGGCATTCATGCACACAGTGTGACGCGGTGTCCTCAATAACCCTTACTGCTAGTTTGTAACACTATGTAGGCTAAGTTGTAGAGAATTTGTCCGGAATACCCGTGCTGACGTTACTGTCGCAGCTCATGCTGGGAGCACAAACGGAGGGTGGGAGTTTCAGTGCGCAAGTGCTTGGAGAAGGGAGATTCGCCCGCTACTTGTCTTCAGAGCCAAACTTTCAGACGTCGTGCTTGAGCTTCGTGCTGGGGCGAGTGAGGATTTTGGTTTGTTGATTTCGTGGAGTACGCGCACGTCGTTGGACGGAGAATATTAGGGTTACTGCTTCTTTAAGTTCTTTTTTTGGGATGGGCTATTTTCATAACGTCATTTCATTCCTCCCTCCTTTTCATTTTCTCATTCTTTGATTCTTGCTCCCCACATTTCCTAAATGGAACAGATTATCCGACCCTCCACATTGTCTTGCTTTCAGAATTTTTATTCAGACTTTTTAGTTTTACATTCCTCAATTTCTGCAAGTGACTTTTTCTGGCGTCACGTTATTTTCGGAGGGCAGATATTTTAACGGACGTAAACTGGAGGTGGCGATGGTGGAAGTGTTGATGATGGTGATGGTGATGAAAATGATCAGTGAAAAATGATCCACTAACTTGTCTGTGTCTGCCACTTGCCAACTCATACGCTCCTTTTCACCATGATGTATTCACCTCTCTGTCTAACTCAGGTAAATGACTTGTTTCTTCTCTGCTAAAGCACTATGTGTATGTGTGTTTGTCTGAGTGCGTGTGTGTGTGTGTGTGTGGAGCGGGAGAGAGGGAGAACGTGGCTAATGTGTTCATCGACGCAGATTTCAGTTTAGAAAAGGGCGGGATGCGCGTTGGAATACACTTTTGGAATATTGCAAACTTGAGACCGTCAGGAAGTCAGTCATTTATTTGAACTCATGCGTCTGCAAAACAATTACAGAAATTTTCACGAATTACAAGTGTATGTCAGTGGACACTTTGGTTAATGCTTGAGATAAGACTGGAAATTATAATTTGGCAAGTGCCAAGAAAGCGTGCAGCAGTATAGACATAATATATGATATACACTCCTTTAATTGATATCCACAATAGCCAACTTTTTAGTTTATCTGAGTCCAGGCTTGGTCACAAATGTCTGAAATTTAGATTTTTTACTCTGAATTTTTGGGACTGTAGAATGCATAATAATCAGGTAGTTAATTAATGATAATATATTACATTCCATATAGAAAAATATTTATTTCTTGGCTGCAATATTTTTGGAGCATAATCTTACTTTAAATAAGCAGTTAATCTTGCCATAAATGATTGAAGAGGTTAAGAGTAGACTGTGATCAAGGCACACTTGCAGCTATTCCCTCATGAGGTGCGCCATTTAATTTTGTAAGTGAGAGAAACTAAAGTTGGGTTTATAAATTACTTATAAACAATGGAATAGTGTGACTTGTTGACTATGTTAGGTTTTAGTAGATTTAACTCTCTTTCCTTGTGTTCGGATCAGCGAGTCCTGGCCAATGGGTTTAAAAATATGCCAGTACAGCAATATACCATAAGTTGTGATTATTATTTATCTATACTCTCTCTAATTAAACATTATAATTGTTTTTATTTGTTAGCCTGCACACAGTAAGATGTACCTTGTAAAAGTGCATGATCACCCTAATAGTTTTGATATAGAGTAGAAGTCATCTGTGGTATATGCTGAGGAGGACTCTCAATGGTTCAATTCTTCTTTCCAGTTGCAGAATTGAAATAAGGACAAAGGGTTTTTTAAGGTCAGACAGTGGGCCAGGCGGCTTACAGTACTGCATATTGACATGAGAATGGGCTGATATTTTAGATGGACTTGACTGCAGTGCTGGACTTTGTTCTCAGAATAGACAGGCTACAGAGCTGAGAGCATTTTTGTCTTGTTTTAGTGTTTGGTTGAATTACTTGGCAGGACACATTTTAGCTCTGTGATCAACTGAACTAATAAGCTTTCAGAAAGATTCACTGAAAAAATGTCAGTTCCTTTGAAGCTGAATTATAATTTGGGTTCGGTGAAACATTTTCAATATTTTCCTATAGCAAGCAGCACTGCACGGAAAACAAGTCTTGCTTTTGCAAGTTTTTGAAATGTAATTTCAGTTCTGTTAATTCTGAGTTATTATATTGCATGACACATTAAGTATCACAATGCGTAACTTTTGGCTACCAGTGTACAGTCCAGTAACAAAAAACAAACAAAAAAAAAACATTTTATTTTCCATGCATGGCATAGAAATACATTGACATGTCCACAAAAATAAATAAATAAGTAAATATATGTTGCAGTACTAAAGAGTATAATATAATGTAGATAGCAATAATGTGTATTTGTATATATATTTTGCCTTGTATTAAATATATAATAATTATTATATTCCTGTAGTAATTGATAAACAACTCGGAAAGTGTGGACGGAAAGCCGAATTGTCGCTTTACATATTTGATTTTCATTCATGCTGAAGAAGTGTGTAAAATGGAATCCCTCACATCGCACTGAAAATGATTCAGAATCCTTTACTATACATGTGAGGATATATTCTGCAGCCTAACGATTCTGACCTGGGCGTACATTTAAGTTTTGTTCAGTAACACACAACCTCTACAATGAAGTCTGAATTCACCTGTTGATCGTTGAAGTATTGTTATATTTATTCCCGACCACTCTTGGTCTCTGTGCACAGCTACACACAGAATATTCCTGAATATTCTCTCCACGAATATTCTACAGAAACTGAACTGGGGGAGCCTATTCCCTCTCTGTAGAGCAAAGGCAAGGCAATCAAACCGTTTTAATTGGCCTGCAGTTAGAAGCTGTGCCTCTGTGTTACTGCAAAAAAAAAAAAAAAAGACAGACCGGACTGTAAGAGCATTTTGAAAAGTACCTCAGCATAGTCAGCTCGGCGTCGAGTTGGCATTCATGCTCTACTCTGCTCTCTGTATGTAAACTTTCAGGACTAGGGAGCCTCGTGAGCGCTCTTTCTCTCTCTCTCTCTCTCTCTCTCTCTCTCTCTCTCTCTCTCTCTCTCTATCTCTCTGTCTTGCCTCTGTCTGTTTTTCTGCTTGTTGACAGCACCTGCAGAATCTTGCTTTTTACTGTTTAATTTCTGGTGTTTAGGAGGTCCTGCTCAGGGAGACAGACTGGCTTGCCGTAGGCTGCCAAGCAGGCAATGCAGGGCTGCAAGGCTTAAAGTGTCGAGGCCTCGGTGCCGGGCAAGTGTGTGTGTGTGTGTGTGTGTGTGTGTGAGCACGCACAGAGGAAAGCAGGACATGTGCCAGACATCGCAGCTACGTTGGCAAACTTGAAGGGCCTTTGCACTGCCCATGCACGAGGGAAGACTCAGACACAGGCGCTGTATTATTTAACTCCTCTCTTGCCCATTCTTGCTGCACATCCATTTCCTAAAGTCTACCGTGTGCAGTGCTAATGAATATACTGTATGATCGAGCTACTACAGCAGCTTTTAAGGACAATATGCAGAACTGCTCCCATGAGCACAGTTTGTGGAGAAAAGAAGTTAGACGAAGGTTCATGTGAAAACTCATAAAACTTCCACCAACTGTTGGTACTCTTTGTATTTTAGTGCTTTTGATAATGGCTTGCAGATGAATATTATGATGATGCATTGTTTTGCTAATGTGTTTGAATGAGCATAATTTCTGTTGAGTAATTTCTATTAAGTACTGCCAGTACTTTGCTTGTTTGTCTTTCTCTATCTATCTCTCACTTTTTGAATTAGGCCTAGTCTCTCTTTTTCTGAGAAGGCCCTATTTCTTATTTTCTTCAGTAAGGCTAAAAGTACTTGTGATTATAAGTCTCTAATAAATAGTATTAAAGTTTGAGTGAAGTGTTCCTTCACCAGTTTCCCCTAGAACTTTATGCATAATGAATAACATGTCGATGCCATGTCAAATTGATTGCATCGCCGATGGCATTAAGCCAAATAAGCCGCATTTGAAGTGTCGGCCTAACCTTGAGAGATTTGCAAGGGATGTTTTTTTTTTTACCTGTAATTTAAATAAATTTAATTAGTGCTATGACGAGCCTGAGCAGAGCCGGTTTCTGAGCCGGTCTCCCTGTTTTCTGTGCCAGCTTGCTTCACTTATCCACTGGAGCGCTCTCTCTCTCTCTCTCTCTCTCTCTCTCTCTCTCTCTCGTCCTATGCTCACCCTCCCCGAGTCTCAATTCCCAGTGCGCAGGAACATTGCTGTTCTGCCCCCATTTCTCATCGATTCATTCTGTTGGAGCTGCAATTAGCACCCCATGGGAGCCGACTAGCTTAGCCTACCCTAGCGAGCCAATGTTGGGCCTGAGATGGCCTGCTAAGCCTGCAAATTATTTTAACATCTGTCAACATGCCGATCGTCCGCCGAGCGCCCCATATCCAGGTCCGTACCGCATTCGAGTCCGAAAAAAGTCAGCCTGGATTCGTCCCCGAGAAAAGTTTTTATTTTTCATACTTTGTTTCCCCTGTTGTGTGCTTCAAGTCTAAGCTGCACATGATAATCATCTCTCTCTCTCTCTCTTTCACACACACCGACACACAAACACTCCCTCCACCCTTCACTGAGGCATGGCCCCTCTCCCTCTCTCTTTCTCTCTGTCTCTCTTCTCTTGGCCTGGTATATTTCTTTCTTTAGGTTTTAAAACAAAGAGGCAGTGAACTTGGTGAACTTCTCACGTTGTATCTCAATTTTTCACAGAAGCACGCTCTGTACTTAATTCGCCGTGAACGCGGTGAAATGTAGAGTTCAGCTGGCCTGGCCCGGCCCGGCCCGACGTGAGAGAGAGAGAGAGGCTGCGCTCCCTTTGTCTCAAGCCTTGCGCCCGGGCTATCGGGGACGATTAAAAAAAAACAAAAAAAAACAGAACAGCTCCGGCGATTTAATTAATTCTGAAGCGTTCTCCACCCCTACTCCATGGCTGCCCACATTGTGTTTGAAGTGCCGCTACTCTCTCCCAAACTCCATAGTCCCCCTCAAAAGACCCCTGCTGAGTAGTTCCACTGGTCCTCTGTGGAACCACCAGGGCCTTTGGGGTTGGGGGGGTTGGAGGGGGTAGTTAGGAGGGGAGGTAAGGGGGGGGGGGCAGAAATGTGTGTCCCACTTTCCCCCGTAGCGCAGCGGAGCCCTGAGTGGCAGCCGCGTGGCAGAGTCCCCTCTCTCCCCACAGCCCCGCCGAGGAGCCGCCACTGCTGCTGCTGCTGCCGCTGTGCCCGCATCCAAGACAACGTGGGCTCCCCCACACGCCAATCAGTGCCTTTAATGAAGTTATTTTGACTGGCTACTCCTGGGTGTTTGCCACCCCTCCGCCCCCCCTCGCTCTCCTCCGCTCTCTCTACTCGCCCTCCCTTTAAAAAAGTCATCACTTATTCATATGGTGGAAGTGAGAAAATGGGGACGGCGCGTTGCAAAGTGGAGCAGCGGTGGCAACTTTTCATGCACTGATCCCGGCGACAGCCGTGATTGTCACCAGAGAGTGTGGAGCTAGTGGGAGGTTTTTCTGTGTGCTGTGTGTGTGTGTGTGTGTGTGTGTGTGTGTGTTTGGAGGGTGATGGGGGTTGGGTGGGGTGTGGGGTGGGGTTGGGTTGGCTTCTTTAGAAACACACTCACCGTTATAAAAAGCCCGGGGCTCTTGGCATAATGTGGGATTCCATGTGGCCGTACTTGCAGATGTCTGTGGAGGGTTGGCTGCGTTTCATATCACATCCAGGTTCCTCTGCGCGGAGCATGGTGAGCATTTCTGAATATTTACATTATTGCCAAAAGAAACACCCACTTTGAATTCCACCTGAATGTGTAGCCCTTGGCTCGGCCAAAAGATTATCAGAGGATTATGCCACAAGTGCTGTTATTTGTTGCAAGATGCCGTCGTGTTTGTTGCAGAGTAAGCCTGCTTGGACGACATGCATCACAGAGAATGTGTTTTTGGCATACGTTGCCCTAACTGCTTTTTTAAGATCCAGAACTTCAGTGTGTGTGTGTGTGTTTGTGTATGTGTGTGTGAGAGAGAGAGTGTGAGCGAGAGAGAGAGAGAAAGAGAGCTCGGCTAAGAGAATGCTGCCAAGATTCACTGTTTGAGTTTAATTGGCAGTGTGTGTCAGGGAAAGTGAAACCTTTTTAAGATGGCATGGCAGAGAGGTCATGCCAGTAAAGGAGCGTTGGGGGGTCTCGTGCGTATCCGAGTATCTGGGCTCTGGCCATGGAGAGCCATTGTGAGCAGAACAGAGCAGAGTCTGCTTTCTTGGCAGCCATGTTGCTGATGGAATTACTCAATGAAAGACTTTAGCAGAAAGGCAATTTAAAAAAATATAAGCGCAGGCTGCCGTTAGCCCTGGCCAACGCTCCCCCTTAAAGATCATTATGTGAATCTGTCTTTGTTCTTCTCCTGCACTGATCTCCCCCTAGCCTCCTGAGTGATTGTATCTTGGAAGAAGTTAATTAAAGAGGATAGCCGATTGAAATGTAAAACTTCAGATGTCAGGAAACATTAGTTAAGGGGTTTTTATTTGCATAAAAAAGCTGTAAGGTCTCTTGTCGCTCCATTCCAAAGTGCTGTAAGAGGATCACTTAACTACATAATTTGCTTGATTTGGAGAAATATCTTGCCAACATACATGTAATTATGTAATTATATATTTTCATATGTTAG
Organism: Sardinella longiceps; assembly: GCA_027497455.2. Lineage (NCBI taxonomy): Eukaryota > Metazoa > Chordata > Actinopteri > Clupeiformes > Clupeidae > Sardinella > Sardinella longiceps. The sequence goes on along the minus strand of JAODXP020000022.1, from coordinate 25,777,066 downwards.
GCATGGAGCCAGTAATACAACTAGGTATAGCCTGTAATATGCAGAGAGTGTTGAGGGTTGAGGGAGAAGAATGATAGGGGGTGTTAGGACCTCTTGTCGGATGGAGAGCTGCATGGAGGACACGGGGGGCTCAATGGTGTCAGACACATTTCTCTGTTTCTCCTCTAACCCCCTCTCATTTACTTCACTGCCTCACACACTCTTAGTCTTACTCCTACTCCTCGTCACTCAGCCTCCATTGAGCTTTAGACATCAATATTGAAATCACAATTACTTACGCTAGCATTATTATTCATGAGTTGGAAGCATGTCACATTTAATTAACGCTGAAAAAAAACTTGTAAATTTAGAATTTCCTTGGATTTTGACATTTCTCCTAGTATCCCAAAATATAGCCTATCCCATCGTATGGATTGTGTATGTGTTGTTCAAAGTAGAACATCTCATAATAGTTTAGGCCTACTTGTACAGTACAATGGAATTAAACAAAATAATTGTTTCTAATTCTGTTATTTTTGTGATGGATTATAGCAATGGTCGTTATATATAGTTATCGACTCCTAGTCTGTGGTGATTGTGAAACTAGAAGAGGCTCTAGGCACTGAAAGCAGTTCCAACCCCCAACTCCACCCTTTAAGCTTTCCCTGTCATCAGCAGTGCAGCAGGTGCTTTCCCATTGGTTCAGCCCACTTCTTTTGATTTTATGGACAAGAGGTTTAGTTTAGTTTAGTTCAGTTTAGTTTGCCTTAGTTTAGTTTGTTTTGTTTTGGTCTATTTTATTTTTACTTCTTTTATATCCAGGAGAAAGAATGAAGGATGTTATAGGCTGACAAAGTGCTTGACTGGTGATTTTTTTTGTTTGTTTTGCCAAACAAGTGTCTTACAAGGAAAATAGAAAAAGTTACATACTGTAGGTTCATGGTAAAACTACTTATTTCTTACAATATTAATTAATGATTGCAGTGTGGGCTCTTTTTCAAATGTAACCTGCACAAAACAGAAACAGCTATTGAAAGTTGCTCATTCTGACAAGTAGACAGTGCAGAAAGTGGCTCCGTGTTGGAACATGAACTTGATGTGGTTGTGGTGATCTAACCTTCCTCTACTCGTGCCCTTGGCGCTGCCATCTTTGCCAGTCCTTGCCAGGCTTTGGTGCTGCAAGTTGTGCAACCCCTTGTTGGTGCCCTCTGATGTGCAGTTCCGCAAATGCCAAAAAGTATATCATCCAATAACGACAAAGAACATAAGCACAAACATCATAAAACAACAAACAAACAAAAAATGTATTAATTCTCGTTCTAGATATGGAGAGAATCCGGCGGCCGTATAGGAGGAATAGTCAGGAGACTTTTGCCGTCTAGTTTAAAATTTGTGCTGTACTTAACTTGAATCATGGGGGGAAGAGAAAGCAGTGATGTTACTAGGATAGTTGTCAAAAACAGTCTAGGAGATGCTTACTGGTGGTGCAGTGGATGTCCTCGTCTAAGTGACACCCTCAGGTGGCATCAATTTTTTTTAAATTATGCAGGCAGCAACTAAAGTAATTTTAGGGTTACTGCAAATTTGGATTCACTGACAAAATTTCACTATTACTACCTAAAAGAAAGAGGGCAGAATTATTCAACTTAAAGAAGAATTATTCTTTCTCTTATCAAAAACTTGTGTTATTAAGAATTTGAGTGAAGAAGAATTTTTGTGAGAAGAAGAATTTGAAAATTGTAATATGATGTTGGCTTGGGTCAGTTAAAGCAAGAATATTATGACCTACTGACAACTTCAAAGCCTCCACAATAATCCCAGAGGCAAGTCACCGTGTGCTAGGCAAACTCACCATAGAAGTTGCCCTCGCATGCATTGCATTGTTCATTGTTCCTCCCTGCCTTGACTTTGAGCGATGACTTATCTCGGTTATTGAATTATATGTTGTGCAGGAAATTGAAAGGCTCTAATTCCTGCTGCATGCCTGTGGTTGTGACCATTCTCGTCGAGCGTCTCTGCAAAAGCATCGTCTTCCTCCTACAGCAGCAAAAATATTTGCCATGTTCAACTTTATTAGCCCTGAGGGGAAAGGCTGTCACTTTTGAGGAGGTTTCTTTTTCTCTCAACGTATTTGCAATGTGTCGTTAAAAGGTTTAGATAAATATTGCTTTAGTATCGAGTAGATTGAAGTTTAATTATTGTGTTCGCTTTGACATAGTTATTTTCCGTACGGTCGACCTGGCTTGAACTCACACTACGCGACACCTCCTCTAGGCCGTTTTGGCATCTGTAACCTGATTGGCTCTTTTGGCTGGAGGAGTCAGCCAGTCCAAACTTCTGATATTGGCAGCGCCAAGAAAGGCTTGGGACAGCGTGGCGGCTTTTTTGATGAGAAGCCAACCGTCTGCTAACCCCCCCCCAATCCCCCCCCACCCCAACCACCACCCCCACCCTCCTCATCATGCGACGGAGATGAAGAATCCGCTTGGCGCAGAAACCGCAGTAGCTCCACACTGTCGCTGCGAATCCGTAGTGTCTCGGAGCGAGGTGGATGTGATATATCACACAATAAATCCCTGTCAACACACAGCCAGCTCTTAATGCAGAGACGGACTGAGAGTGCGGAAGCGCCAGCCGTCCCAAGAGGGAGATCCTCTTGCGCTCATTGTAGGGGTTGGACTCAGGTTTTTTTTGGCCGACATTCTCCGTACCAGAGCCAGTCCACGGCCATAAGCTAAATTCATTTTTAAGCGAAACCCGCGTCCAAAACAAAGAAACGTTAACATAAAAATCTTGAGTAAATTATACATGTGCAGTCAGCCAGGAGATAAGGTGATATCGATCTGCATCGGTAGTGAGTGATGAGGCCTCTTTCTTTCGACTAGCCTTTGCTTTTGCTTCGCGGTTTTGGACTGGAGCAAATAAGATTGTTTGGGTGCAGGCGCTGATGCAACATGACTGAACCAATCTGATTTTTGCAAGGCCGCTGTTTGTATGTGCCCAGGGCCTTTGGTGTGTGTCTGAGTGTGTTTGTGTGTGTGTGTGTGTGTGTGTGTGTGTGTGTGTGTGTGTGTGTGTATATATTGGTGCAAGTGTGATAGTATGGGAAATGACAGCTGGTGTACAGTAGTTTTTGTTTGACAGTGGGACAGGTGGGGGCTTTTGGGGGTAAGGAACTGGGGGTGGGAGAGTGAGGGTGGGGCGGGCGTGTGGAAGCTGTCAGAGGCCGTGTCACAGGATGGACACCTGTAGTGAGTTTGGAAAGGCCCCGGACTCTATTCTCCACTCCTGCTAGAATTTATTGCTTAGCTGGCATGGGTGAAATATGTTCAGCAGGCGTTCCACTCTTCCGCCCCCTCTTTCTTTCTCTTTTTTCTTTTACTCTCTTTTTACTTTTATCCTGCTCTTTCTCTGCATTTCTTCTATCTTCTATCTTTTTGTTATTTGTTGGTCTTGCTGTTCTGTTCATCCTCAACCCTGCCCCCCTGCTGTGGGGGTTGGAGAACCCTAAAGACAAACACACAGTGTGTCTATTCATTCTTAGTCTCTCTCTCTGTGCGTGCCCTTTTAGGAGCATCCAGACTGCACACACTGATCTCACGCATGCACACACACGACACTTCTGTGTGTGTGTGTGTGTGTGTGTGTGTGTATACCCTCCCTCCCTTTTGTCCTCCGTGGGAGTACTCTCTTCATTTCAACACACATCAACAACCCTCAAAGGTGTCTTCAGCGAGAACTTGCAAGAAATAGGGTAGAGGGAGAGAGTGATGGAGAGAGAGAAAAAATCAGAAAGAGAGAAAAGGTGAGAGATTGAAGCAAAGAGTGAATAAGAGCCAGTGGGAGGTAGAGAGGGAGAGAGAGAGAGAGAGAGAGAGAGAGCCTGAGTGTGTAGGACCAGAGTATGGGGGATAGAGGAGAAGATGGAGTGAGAGAAGCAGGGTGAGAAGAAAGAGAGAGAGAGAGTGAGAAAGAGAGAAGTGAGAAAAAACGAATAAGTGTGTGTGTGAGAGAGAGCAGACTGCAGAGAGTGAAGGATAGCAAGATAGTGAGAGAAAGAAAATTGCAGTGGGAAAAGAGGGAGAGAGAGAGAGTGAGAAAGAAGTAGGGTGAAAAGTGAGAGCGAAGGAGAAAGAGAGAGAGAGAGAAGGAAAGAGAGAGAGAGAGAGCTGCAAGCCTCAGAGGTGTGCTTATTACATGTCCAGACAGGGATCTGAGTGAATTAGGATCCGTGCCAAAGCGCTTGGGTGCTGGGACGGAGGAGGAGGAGGACACGTCAACATTTGGCTTTGACCTAATATGACTCGGGGAGCGTTGGCCATGCAGATTTAGGCCAGCCGAGTTGCACCACAATCCCCAGCGATGCTAAGCCCTTTTTAATGTCCTTCCTTAGTTATGAAATACTTCACATTTCAGTCCCCAGGCTGACTTGTTTCCTCACAGATTCGCCGCCCCCTCGCCCAACCCTCACCCCCACCCCCTCCGCCCACCAACCTCGCCGCAAGGCCTTCCCCAAGCGATTTTTACTCAATGTGCCGCAATGGGTTTTGCAACGCAGCCAGTCTGTCTATTGGCTTAAAGGACACACTGGAGTCTGACACCAGCCCTGAGACTGACACAAGCAGCAGTCGGTCTGAGTAATTCATGAATGAAACTCAGGCTGTCAGAGGTCCTGCTTACTTGCGTCACTTGCCACTTAATAACTGAACACTGCCGTGCACAAGGTTGCATGTTTTATTTATACATTATTTGTAAGTGGGTTTTTTGATATACTACTAAAGAACATCTCAAGACAATGTGTGTGTGTATGTGTGTGTGTGTGTGTGTGTGTGTGCGCATGCGTGCCACTCAGCCCCTGCTGAAACCTCTCTCTTTATGGCACTGTCCCTAACCAGTAGACCACAACCAGTGTGTGTATTTGTGTGTGTATTTATGGCAAGCATTTATACACCACCAGGAGAGAGCGAAGGGAAAGGGCACGTGGAGGCACTGCCAAACAGTCCATCAGGCAAGGTGACTTATCAGCCAGGCCGGCTCCCTGTAAGAACTCCCTGCCAGACCAAAAGCAGCCAGTTGCTCCAGTCAATGGCAGCACATAGCCAGAATCAGCCAGCACAGCTTTTTAGGCCAAAAAACCTCCTCCTCCTCCTCCTCCTCCTCCACACAGGAAGAAAAGGGAGGTTAGGAGGGGTGGAGGTGGGGAGGAAAAGAGCGATATTAAGGAGGAAGCGGGAGTTTAAAGAGCAGGCTTTGGTGGCGTCTCCGAGTGGTGCCCAGTTGTGGCACGACAGGGATTAGCAAGATTAGCTTGGTGGCGGGTTATGTAATTGAATGTAACAGAAGAGCGGCGGGGTGGGACGACGCTATCTTAGAGCTCCCGGGACGCTAAGATGACAGCTCCTTAGTCTGCTCTCCTCTCCTCTCTCATGTTCTCTCTTCTCTTTATGTTTCTCTGTGTCTGTAGCTTTTTAACTCTCTCTCTCTCTTTTTTCCCCCTTTTGTCTGTCTCGCTCTCTTTCACCCTCTCTCTTCCTCGCTCTTACCCCCTCCCCCCTCCCCATGCTCTTGATCCATTTATCTCTCACTCACACTCTTTTCACACTCTCCCTTTTGCTCTCTCTTCCTCTATCTCTTTTTCTACCCACACCTGCTCTCTGAGTTTTATGGACGAAAGACGTTTTGATTCTGAGAAGGGGGTGTGGGGTGGGTGTGGAGGGGGGGATTGGGGTCAGGCAGAGTTTACTGTCCTCACAGGCCGAAACACAAGTGCAGTGGAGAGACGCTTCTGGTATTTGCTGGAGCTTTAGGTACACGCTGTTCGAATGCCACACTTCTCGTGTGTCATCTTTAGAGACCTGGGTTCAATGGGGTCATTTTTTGGATCTGGCTCTGACATCATGGCAGGCATGGGGAAGTTTGTTTCTCAGTGTTTAGCACAGAAATCAGGTGAAAGTGAGGTGAAGGTGGAGAGAGCAGCATGGGGGAGCCATGTGAATGTTGGCCTATTGTTTTGTGCAGTGAATGGATATTTGGGTGGCATCCATGGTAGATCTTTTACAGAGGGTTTTGTGGCTTTGGATATTAGTTGTCAGTGTCATTGTTAGAGGGGATGGCAGCATGTCGGCTGGCATTTTTTTCTTCTTTTGTCATTTGCGGTAGAATTGTGAGAATTTGTGTTTTCGTTTAGAAATGAATATCATAGCTGTGAAACTCTACAGTCAGACTCTGAGCATATGGGAGCATGGGGTTCATATGTCTGATAGAGGAAGCAGATTGCCCTACTCAATAGTTAATCAAAGTGTTGTCCTGTGTGGCCTATATTTTTTTTTTCTGATCTGCTAAACCTAACCCTAACCCACCATCTAATAATTCAATTCTGGGGCTGAATGTTTCACAAGAACAAACAGCATTTTTGTTTGAAAGCCACTCCCAAATATTTACATGCCTTTTTGACAAGCCATTGAATGAGTGAGGAGGTGTCATGACAGTCATGATAAAAGATTTTTTTTTTACCACCACAAATGCATTGTGTATTTAAACTCACAAAAGTTGAAAGTTGACAAGCTGGAAGTCCCTCTGTTGTTGTGTGCCTCCTGGAGACTAACAAGACAAGGAGTTTACATTAGCTGTCTGACATTAGAAACGCACAGGTCATTAGTTTGTCAATACACAAAGCATTTCTCCCCACGCTTCAGACCACTTCACAGAGAAGCCTTGGTTTTGTGGTGAGCTGCTGAGCTGCTCTTTGAATTGGTCCTTTGTTCGGCAACGGGGAGATCCTCGAGTAGCCGTGACTCGGACGAGGGAGAGGCAGGGAAAAGAGGGGCAACCTGCTTCCTGGCGGACACTGTGATTTAGAGCCCTGAACTGATGTCTTTGAAGAATCCCAACGAGCTAAACTGGGGCGGATGAGTGTCAACCGGTCTTCAGATTCCGTTCTGGCGCTTAAATAATTGAGCGGCTTGGTATCATCATCTTTTTGGGGTAATAAATTATGCATCCCATTTGAAAGCAGATTTAATTTGATTTGGGCTTTTCGGCAATGCATCCATGGCAGAAAGGGAATTGAGAGACAGTGGAGGAGGGAGTGAAGAAAACCAAAGGGGTAGATACAGCACTGAGAGAGAGAGAGAGAGAGAGAGAGAGAGAGAGAGAGAGAGAGAGAGAGAGAGAGAGAGTGGAAAGGAGATAGGGTCTAGTTAATTTCCCCTGGATTCTCCAGGATTAGAACTAGTTTGATACTGAAGGAGGAGTGCGGCCTAAATTCAATTACACTGCAAATGTAATTAAATGCACAGAGAGAGGGAGAGAGCGGGAAAGAAAGAGAGCAAGCGCAGAGTTGGAGATTGCTCAGCTAGTGTTTGAGTCTCCTCTCCCCACAGTGTCTTTGAGTCTCTCTTCCATTGAGCGATGGGTGATGTTCAATTTAGTTAGGGGAAACCCACAGTCCTGATCAGCTGGGTGTCCTCTGTGCTAGGCCCAGACAGTGGCAATCCCCCCCGCCCCGCCTGTCCTCCGATCACTTTGGTTGTCAGCACTTCCCAATTAGCCAGTGAAATGACTAAAGTTAAATCACCTGTTTAGCCTCATCTAAATTAGCAGGCTAATGACCTGTTGAATTAGACATCAAAGCATGTCTGATGGGCTCAGGTGGATAATGTTTGGCTCACCTTAGTGTCTGCTGGAAACAGACCAAATTAGATTTTTTTTGCCAAAGTAAAGGGAAGCCTATGCACAATAGGCCTAAATGTTTTGTTGGCATATTAGTGTGAGGCGCAGTTTTAAAGGATATTTTTTCAGTAATAATAATAGGAACTACTATGTAACAAGTCATGCATTTTATGCAGAGAAATAAAAGTGTTCACCTTTGGCAAATGTGAACTTTTCGAATTAAAAAAATAAGTTGCCTAAATAAATACATAGATATTTAAAAGTTGTAAGCAAAATAGAAATCAACATGTCCCAACTGGTTCTGTGTGATCAGACATAGATGTGTGTTTAATGCTGCTTTGGTTACTTGCTGGATCTTATGTTCTTCTCGATGTCGTCTGGGTTTATGGCCTCGTTACACAAGCTGGTTTTAAATAGCCGTTGTCGAGCCTTCTCACTGGGTTTGTGTTGCTGAGTGGTTGGGACGAGGCCCGGTCTTTCTGGGCGCTCACTACGTGGTGTTCCCCCATCTTCTGTGACAGGAATCCCTGCAAATGGTGGTCTTTGCGATGCTAGCCTAGTTAGCCTAGCTTAGCATTATTATACAGCAATAAAGATATCAATGCAGCCATGCTCAAATTACTGCATAATATTCTGCATTTCATATACACAATATACTTTGACATTATCAACCCTTTCTGATTATACTATACTTTGACATTATATATACTTTGACATTAGATTAAATTCAAATGAGTGCTTTCCATACATCTGTTGTGAGAACACTATTTCTATTACTAGAATAAAAGAGGGCAAACACAAATCTGGCCTAGGGCAGCAAAAAGGCTAGAATCGGCCCTGTGTAAAAAACACAAACAAAAAAAACCCAAACAAACAAAAGGTCAGTTTACTGGTAAACAAAGTTTTTTAATTGTTTAAAGTAGTAAAGTAGTAACCTTTAGAATTCCATTGCTGATTAAGTGGTTAAAATAAAATGGCATCGGTGTGTGAGCCTTTGTGAAATGCAGAGCAGTAATTTCTCTCTCTGCTTCACCACGAGACGGAGACCCGAAACCGTAATTTTATGTGGAAAAAAAGGCTCCGTTGTAAAGGGATTTTTGCAGTGCAAACACAGCCCTCCATAATACCGTCAAATCTGGCTCCAAATAAAATGAAGAATGTTGTAATCGGGAAACAGCTGCCCACTGTGGAAATACCGTCTACCGAGCTTCTCTGCCTGTGCATGGTGATTGCGGGGGAGGGGGGGGGGGTTAGGGATTAAGATGAGATGACAGATAGCAAGCTCTCACTGTCACAATACCAGAGCTTACTAGCTCCAAGCTATCAGCATGATTGAAAATAGATCAGCCTCAAATCACTGTGAAAGGTAGCGATGAATGGTTATTATGCTAGCGGGGTAATATCAGGTACTGTAGGCTGCTATAAGTAAGTTGATTTGAGACATGTGGAAAATATATTAGATTTGCTGATACATTTTTGAGAATTGCAGGCATACAGTATGTGGCTTACATACACCTATATATTGATTGTTAATCTCATTAACGTTAAAGCTCGAGCACCCAATATATTTGTTTGTTTATGGATGCATTAGGATGTGTGCCTGCATGTACGTGTGTGTGTGTGTGTGTGTGTGTGTGTGTGCGTGCATGTGTGTCTGTACTTTCCACACACTTGCAAGAGTGTACGGCAGGGCAGGGGTTAGCTAAGGTAACGTCTTTGTTTGCCATCACTTTCACATGGGAAGGTCTGACGTGTTCACATGCCCAGGGCCTGCTCCCGCCTCCCCCCCCACACACACACACACACACACAGACCACAGACTCGCTCTCTCCCCCCTCTGACAGTTATTGATGGGTGGCAATGCTCTGGTATTTACAGGGCTGCAGCAGCTTGTTGTTTTATTGAGTCCTTTATTTATTTATTTGCATGGCGATCCCTGTTATTTCCATATTACGGTTTCAGCACCCAGCGTATCACTTTTCAGCTTGACCTGACGCGATAACAGCCAATGTGACCTTCCGGGCAGAGACCCCGAGGGAGGGGGTTGTTTATTTTAACTCTCACCAGATGTGTTTTCATTCATAAATAAACCTAAAGGAGTGCTGAAGTAATGGCCGCCATTGGTAATGTTGACATCTTACCACAACACAGGCTGTGATTATGAACATGAGGACAGTGGATGCATATGTTTTGCACATGCCTGGCCACCTCCGCCAACTCGCTTGTGTGGGTGTTTGTGCGGGTGTTTGCGAGAGGAACAGTCAGCGGCGAAATGCCGCAGTGGCACTAATTGGGGTCAGCCAGCTTGCAAGTGTGAATCGACAGATCTAGACTGTGTAAAGCAACAGTCACGCTGCTATCCCGTTCGCGTGAAGTGTGTGTGTGTGTGTGTGTGTGTGTGTGTGTGTGTGTGTGTGTGTGAGCCTCAGAAGTCATTGTGAGGGTGTGTGAGTTTGCAAGGTCGTGACCTCGGCAACCTTGCAGCCATTGAGACGGCAAGCGAACCTTGAGCCGGGCTTAAGCCAGAGCATCGAGGGAGAGTAGGGCGGGGGAGGGGAGAGGGGATTGTGGCCTCCCAGAGTGCCCGGCCCACCAGTGGCGAGCGTCCCCTGCGGGAGGTCACGGGCGTCTGCCCATCCGACCAGGCAATCCGTTTAATCCCTCATAATGGACGTGCTTTGTCCCGCTCTGGCCGAGGACACGGCTCAAGTGGGGGTTCTTTTTGCTGTTTTCAAAAGACCTCACTGCCTGTCTTTAACCCTCACCACCCCACCCCACCCCACCTGCCCCACCTACCCCACCCACCACCTCAGCTCCATTCCCCTCAACCCAGCCCCCCCTCCCCACTCACACACACACACACACACACACACCTCTCTCTCACAGAGGCATGGTGCTGGTGTTGCCGTTAGCGCTCGAGCTAAAGAGAAAGCCGGTGAGGAGGAGGAGAGGGAAGGAGAGACAAAGTCGAAGATGAAGAAGAAGAAGGGGACATGGGGCGTGTGGAATTTGTATCGATTTCAGGCAGTGTTTCCCCATCTCGTTTTTCTGTTCTGCTGCACCGATCAATTGATCAAATGTATTACTGTCGCGGCTCTAACTGGCTAACACCTGCACCTGGGATTGGAGCTGGCAGGGCTGTCACTTCGGCTGCTTGAGAACAGTTGAGCTGCTCCCACATGCTGTGGTCAAACTGTAGTGCGAAACCGTGTGTGTGTGTGTGTGCGTGCGTGCTTGCGTGTGTGTGTGTGTGTGTGCGTGCGTGTGTATGTGTTTGTGTGTGTGTTGAAAGGGGAAGCCTTGCTCAGAAATATCAAGAAACCAGACATCAGGTGTCCTATTTCATTCTGCAATGAATTTGGGGTTTCCAACTTCATCTTGGTATCTTGCTCTCTGTCACCACATGTCTTGTATTACTGTAACACCAGAATACAAGCATGTCTTTTCCATTGGGTGAATTTGTACAGTATTTATAGCACTTTGCTCTATAATGGGCTTGATAAACCATAACATTATGACTTGACATGATCAAAGCAAATGTGCTTTCAGTGGCCCAAATGAGATTGGGTTAGGGATAGGGACACATACAGAAGGTATTAAATGTACAGTATTAGATAGAAGAAATAATCCTTATACAAAAATATACTAAATGGGCAAATCCAGGCAAATACAAATGGGCAAACTTCTGGAATAAATCGCTCTAATGACAACTGATGCGTTCAAAGTCAATAAGCAGGGTTGACTATTAGTGCCAGTTACTTTTTTGAACTTCTAAAAATGAACGAGTTTGTGTCAACTTTCCGAATACCAAAAAACTATTTGCATTTAAAAAAAACTGTTGTGTTTGTCTTCCTTTGCCGTTTTTTTTAACAGTCCTCAAATCCAGGCCATGATCATCTCCCAACGGAGGGCCCAATCTCGAGTTAGTCAGAGGATGTGTTTTGTGTTCTTTACTGAGAGCCTCTCCGCAGAGCAGCCCTCTTAGCTTCATGATGTCCTCTCACAGGCAGCAGCAGCACGCTACAGTACAGGGCTGACGCTGCAAAAGCAACGTTAAAAACCTGCAGCACAAACCTTCAGTGTCCCCCCAGGAGGATAGCCTGGACTGCGCTGTAGGCATGAATCATTCCACAGACATTCCGAATGCCAAAATGTCATAGACCCTGCAGGGTAATGCAGCATTCGATAGGCCGAGAGAAGACAGGTTTGGGGATTTTGGGATGGCTTAAAGCCGTTGGGAGACTCTGAGGGAAAATCAGTGAAACAATGGTTTCTAGTTAACTGTTTTTCACCTGTCAATCAATTTGCTCCCCAAGCACACATGAATGATGTCATGGGTGGGAATTTTGGTAATTTTCTGTTTTCTTGAAACAAAGCGGCTCTTGTGAAAACTGTGAAAGGATGAGACCCTTAAAACACGGCGTGAGAGACACCATCCACCCAACTTCACATGTTCAGACACACACACACACACATACACACACACTGTGAGACAAACAAACAAGCACTCACACCACCACATTCAATCAACCTCCTTCACCTTACGTTTCCTTTTCCCACGTTACATACTCTCATTGATCTTTTAATGGTGCAATCCCACCCACTCCCTTACTCCCCCCCTCCCTCCCTTCCCTCTATAGTAGCCCCCTCCTCTTTAGATCCTCAGACACAGGATGCCTGTGTCAAATCACCCAGACACACACACACACACACACACACACACAAACACACACACACGCATACATGGGTCGTGCGTAATAGGTCTCATAAAGGCAGCGCCACTATAAAGTGCTAATTGTTGCTGGGGGATTGGACCTGGGTTGATTATGCTGATCCATTTCAGTAGGCTGGGCCCTACATGCACTCTAAACAATGCTCAAACTAAGCCTCACCGCACTCTCTGGATGGGAAAAACCAACGGTATTTATCCCGTATTGTTTCAAATTAATGCTCTATGAAAAAGTCTTTTGTTAAAGGCATAAAGAACCACGCTCTTTTAAAAAAAAAGAGGGAGAGAGCGAGCTGGTTTATTGACTATTCTGTCTAGATCCTTTTTTTTTTTTTTGCAAGGTGGTGGTATGTAGACATAAAAACTAAATCGAGTACTAGACAGTCTGAGCGTATAAGGAGCGTTTGCGAGACAATTAATGTGAATGAACTCTGATACGCTTTTGTGTGTACATAGTCGAGAGCGAGGTAGCCTTTGGTGCACTACGGGACTCAAATTGCAGAGGGAGATTGCAGACGCTGTGAAATCAATGCTCTGCTCTCTTCACACAGACAGTGTAGAGCAAGAGATGGAGAAGGACAGGATGAAACGAGGGAGAGGGAGGGAGAGAGAGATAGAAGGAGAGAGATAGAGATATAGAAGGAGAGAGGGAGGTAATGCCTTGAGCTAAACTCGAACACTGCAGTCTTCCCGCCTCCTGCTCGGCTTTCCTGGTGTAGTGCAGAGATCGCCCCCCACCCCCCAGCCGCACTCTGTCCACCCCTCTGCATCGCTCCCCTCACCCCACCAACACCCCCTCCCCACACACACACACTGCCACCCCACCACCACCCCTCTCCCATTGTGATGGTGCGTGGCTGAACGCTGACTCAGCACTAATGCTGTGGCGAGAGGCAGGATGACTCACTGCTGGAAGTCAACACCACATTCCCTTTGACCCACTTCAGTTCACTCTCTCTTTCTCTCTCCCTCTCTCTCTTTCTCTCTCCCTCTCTCTTTCTCTCTCTCTCTATCAGCTTGCCTGCAGAGCCCTCCCCAACTTACCCTCTTCTTCCTCTCTGGAACACGGGAAAGAAGAGAGAGAGGGGGGGAGAGAGAGAGAGAGAGAGAGAGAGAGAGAGAATGGGATAGGAGAGGTATCAGAGCCAGTGGCAGCTGTTGGGGTGCAGCACTTGCCCTGTTAGTTGACCAACACACACACACACGCGCGCACGCACACACACACACACACACACACACACACACACACACACACACACACACACCCTCCCCCCCAGGTGGGTAAATAGTAAGTAGAGGGTGAAGGAGAAAGGAAGAGTCACTCTGAGACTGAGACACTCTGAGAGTTCCAGCACCTGCACTCTTTTTGAACTTTGTGCCCTCATGTTGATCATACCTGGCTCTGTGAGCAGGCGATGCTCGCATATCGACCTGGGTTTTGCTTGCTCAGTATTCGTCACTGACTTTCACAATGAAGCAAAAAGCCCCAAGAGACTTTAGGTTCAAGTGATTTTAGATGCGCTCAGGGGTGTTGTGTGGCATAATGTGTAGCGGAATACCCTAAAATCCATCTTAACTGTTCTGAAAAGATTCCTCCTATTTCCTCCTATCTACAGGGTAACTGCATAGTTCTGGCATAGTTTCATTAAATTACATAGCATAAATAAATAATTTTATTCATGTTGTTTTGACCATTTTTCTTCAACAAGAAATATATTTAATTTAACAGAATTCTTGTCAAGTAAGAGATAAAGATAGAGCACTAAAACCATTTTTTAGTAAGAGGCTGTTACAGGTCTTGAGATGGCATTGACCAAGATTTCACCAATAACAAATGGCCAATGTCCAAATTCTCAAGGAATTTTATCACTAAGAGAGAACTCCTAAATCACACTCAAAGTTCTTATCCAAGAGTAATTTTTTAAAGTCTTTTCCAAAACCTACTGATGCCAGCTTTTAGTTTGGATAAATGGCAAAGTTTGGGATAAAATAAAAGCTTTGTTGCTATGGTTGATTTCATCTCTCATGCTCAGCGCATTTCCATCAGGGTTTGGTTGATGAGTGACAGGTTATTTACTGCATCTTAGAGGACACATTTTCAAAGATATGAAGTAGACTAAATGAATCTGTGCACATATATGTACGGTTGCGTTATTTCTTTCCTTCCAAGCTGCATATGTATTCCATGGTGACATGCTTGGAGAAGTAACTCTGAATGTGCATTTCAAAAGATGGATGTGGTGCTGTCCATGCAACCCTGATATGTTATGGGTTAGTCTAAGTGAGTTAGAAGAGCTCTGGATTTCTTGTACGCTGTTCCAAACTCTTTGCCAGTACTCTTAGTTTCTCCGAAATTTGCTACTTTTAGTCTTAGTATTATTTGTGAACATGGACCCAGAACTAGGCCCAATAGTTTTACAGATGAAACATATACTGCAGTTCTATTCACTAAAGTACGCAAAGCGTCTTCAAACAGCCCACTTCCAAGTGGAAGAAATATTTTATCTTGAAAGTACAGTATCAGGCATTAGTCACAACCGAGTCAAGCACTTATCAAAGTCTAAAGGCTCATTGTGTACAAATGTGTCTCCACAGATCTTTCCTCTTTATGTGTTGCCCAATAAAGCATGCATGGGCTTGCCTGTTGGATGCAAACTAGTAGCTTTTCCACAAGTCATTTTTCTCATGTGGCCTAGAAGTTGCAGTTTTTGAATCAATGTTTGGAAAGGACGGTCAGACTATGCTCTGTTATTTAGTCGTCAGAGAGAGAGAGAGAGAGAGAGAGAGAGAGAGGAGAAAGAGAGACAAATTTGGCGCCTCTGTCTGTGACCCTGTTGCATTTGGCTTGGCAGGCTGTAGATGCATGGCATGTTGTCGATAGTGGAGGGCATTTTTCAGCTGGTCGCCATAAGCTGTTATGGTTGCATTCTGTTACCTTCCTCCAACTCAGGAGGGGACAGGGACTGAGAGAGCCAGACAGACAGAGAGAAAGAGAGAGAGAAATTAGGCAAGGGCAATTGGAGAATTCAGTGAAACCATGTCAGCTGTTATCTGGGCGGTATTTGTCCAGCGTCTTTGGCAGCTGCAGAGGAACCGTTCAGGAAGGGCGGGGAGGGGTTCTGCCATTAGAGCTCAGAATGGCATTCTAGATTAATAGTGGCGCTGCAGGATTCCAGAACTCTCTAACATTTTTGTTCTTCTAGCATGGAACACCCTCTTTCTCTTTCTCTCTCTCTCTTTTTCTCTCTCTCTCACACACACACACACACACACACACACACACACACACACTCTCTCTCTCTCTCTCTCTCTCTCTCTCTCTCTCTCTCTCTCTCTCTCTCTCTCTGTCGCTCAGTGCCAGGAGGAGTACACATGGTATTGCAAATGCAGTACCCCTCTGCTCTGCAGCTTTGCATTCACAGGGAGCTCAAATTGCCATATCATTTAAAATAGGCCAGAAAGTTACAATTTAAGCTGCTGTGGGATTAGTTGCGTTGAAAAAGAATGAGTTTGGTACTCTCTTCTTTCATGCAAACTCTTTTGTTGCGTGCTTGTGTGTGTGGCGCTTCAAGCAGAGCTCCAAAGTGCCTTGTGCGGGTGACAGGGGTGTCGCTATGGCGACACAATGTGTCTCCACCACAACTAACCCATTCTGTCATGCCTCCTCCTCCACTTCGGGCTCCTCCCCCTCCCCCCAAAGTCCGCTCGGTTTGGAAAAAGATTTGTGAAGAAATTACATTCTCTGTTTAAGACATAATAAAAATGGTATCCCGGCAACCGACAGGAATAAAAACACATCTCCCTGGACCCAGCAATAACAAAATGATTCAATTACTGCATAAATACAGCTGCGAAGGCCATGTCTTTTTTCCCCCCTCTCCCCTCCTCTCTCCACTCTCCCCATATGCACGAGCTTCCTGGCTGGCCCTGGGTTTTCTCAGGACACTCCATTAGCCTGCGCCCAGCGTCTCGGGGTGGTGCCCAGCCAACGCAACACGTGCCAGTGGCTGATAGCCTAGCAGACCTGACCACTGCCTTTCTCGCTGCTGCTGCTCATAGCCTTCAGTCCCCGGCCGCTTGGATCAAAGATCCCCAGTCCCTGGGCCACAGAGAGGCCATTCATGGCCTCGCAGTGTTTATCAATTACACTCGTACAGTTAATGTATAAACAGGTCCCGAGTCAAGGCGCGCTTTTGATTTTGATTGTAGGAAAACCAGAGCATTCCACTGGAGCGCGTCCAGACCTAATATGGAAAAGGGAGGGAGAGAGAGAGAGAGAGAGAGAGAGAGAGAGAGAGAGAGTGGGAGGGGGGGAGAGAGAGAGAGCACGAGAGGGAGAGAGTGAGGGAGGTGCTCATTGAGCTTCTCAGATCCTTTACTGTTTGGCTCTCGCACACAACTCCCTTTTTCAAACCACCCCCCTCCTCCTCCTCCTCTTCATCTTTATGTTAGTGAAGTAAACAAGCTCGAAGGCAAAGCCTTATTCCATTTGAAGATAAATGAGTGCAGCTTGGTTCCTGATCCCTTTGTCAGACTCCAAGTCTCCCGAAACAGCAGTTAAGATCCTAGAGGGAGTGTTTGATTTATGCCGAGCGGAAGGTGCCGATAGGCAAGGCCTGCAGGTGGGAGCAGAATTGGCTTTATAGCACAGTCTGTCCATAGACGCCTGTAAAACCGGAGTGTTGGTTTGCACAGATGGAAGCAGTATTATGGTAGTTTGGTTGGGGTTAGGGTTGGGGGTTGGGGATGTGGTGTGGTGGGGTGTGGTGGGTAGAGAGGCATATGAAAACACTACAAGTGTAATGAAGCTGGAAATTGGTGACCATACGTGCACGGGAGGACTCGAGACCACGTCAAAGTCCAGCACGCATACAGGTCTGGAGTTGACTTCAACTGCCCGCGGAAGCGCGTTTTCGTAAAAAACATGGCTTGTGTGCCAGCATTCGAGAGCCTAATTAATGTTTATTTTTGCCTGGGGAGTGGTTAGTGTATAAGTGAGCGGCATATACTGTATGTGTGACGAGAGTCAGTCGCTCGGTACAGGGTTGAGGAGCACTGTATGTATGGACAGCTGTCCATAGGGACTGGCTCTTTGCTAAATGCATGCACGTTTACACGTCGGGGCTCTTTTAAGGCTTAAGACAACATGTGTGCAATGAAACGAGGTTCTGAGTTTCCCACTTGTCTCTCACTAAATTAAGAGGACCCGTTTGGCTGTCGACTCAGCAGGAGGAAAAAAAGAGCTTATTTTTGGCATAACACCCCTCTGAGCAGTGAGTCCAACATCAAAAGGGACCGACCTTGACACCAGTGGCATTTAAGGCTTTTCAGTTCGCCGCCGCCGACTTTTTTTGTTTTTTTGAAATTCGTAAAAGGCCCACTTGGATTGTCTCTGTCTCGTTTCCAGGCCGGATCTCTGGTTTCTATCAGCCGAGTTTCTGTCGGTAAGCTTGGAGAAAGTTTACACTGCAACTTGATCGCGGCTTCGTGGGTCCTCTTCCGCCGCTGATTACAGATCTCTGTGTGTACTGTACATTTGGGCCGGGCCGGGCAGGACAACAGTCTGTCGACCTCAGAATTACAGCGCAATGTTTTTCTTTTTCAAACGTCTTCCTCCCATCCAGCACCAAGTTGAAGTCACTGGAAATATAAACACATTATGGCCGTGCCGTCGCTCCGGTGCAAAAATAGAAGTGAAAATCTGGTTTCCTGCTCTAGGAGATGAAGCGCTGTGTGCTCTTTTCACCCTGCTCATGAGAGTAAACAAATACTTGTTGAATCCCAATTCCTGTCTCTTGAAGAAGTAACTGTCATGAATCAGCCAATCACAATGAGCCAATCAGTCATGTGGTTGTGGTTTCAAGAGTTGATTCCTTGAGGGTTCTTGGCTTAGCCTATACCAGGGCTATTAAAATTGGTGGCACATCTTCTACATGTTAAAAGTTATTGCCGCATTTGATGGCTGGTGACGTAATTTTGCTTCATTCGTTTTCTGAGGCTGTAGTAAGTTTAAATCTACTCCTAGTAGGCCTATAGACAGAAAGATATTAAATGAAACCACATTTAATGTACTTGCTCGAGAGTAAGGGCGCTGAAAATATTGGGCCCTTCTTAGGTCCTTGGTTTTGAAATCTGTACTTGATTCATTTCTAATTGAATAGCCCAGGCCTACACCATGTCCTAACTGCAAGTGTAGCAATCAAATGTCAGTGGATAAATCAGTTTGAGTCCTTTATTTTCAAATGAAATATTCTAACTGAATTCAATGTAATGCAAATTTTTAGCAGAACTTTTGTTGATAGTCTGTTTCTATTTCTGTCGCTAATGATGTGTAGCTCGCCTATTTTGAATGGGGATTCTCTGCAAATAGAACGGCATAACGGAACCAATATAGACAGGGAGCAGTCAATGCTACAGATCATCTACCGCTCGCTTGCAGTTAGGACATACTGTAGGGTTTATGGACTTTGGGATTTAGTCATGCTTTGTTGTATCCCATTTGTTGTGTCCATCCTGGTCTTGAAAGACTCAACTGGAATGAATCAGTGAATCATGAATCAATCAATCGTGTGTGTGTGGTTTTGGAGGTTTGATCAGAGATGGTAAGAACAGAAGAAAAGACGCAAATGTTTCGCCATTTTGTTCTATTTTCGCAAGTGGAAGGGGGAGAATCTCCCTTTAAGCTGGCAAGAGTCCAGCTTGCATACTCCGACATGAAAAATCATTGAAAACTTTCTACTGTGACATGATGAACTTGCAGTATGTGAGTCGAATATGAGTCGAAACAGCCACCAGTCGACCTATAAAATGTTGTAGACCCATCACAATGACTTTTAACCTCTTAGAGGTTAAAGTTTAAATGTCTTTGTGGGTTTAGGATTGGTGAGAACAATGAGACCGTGAGCCACTGTTATCATAGAATATAACTGTAATCAAAAGAATGGTAGCTGCTGAATAATAGTTTTATGATATTATCGCTGGATGGCTAAGCCGTTCCTGAGGCCTTTGCAGGTAGCAAGTGTGTACAGTATTTGTGTGTGAGTACAGTTGTGTTTGTATTGGGTAAGCAGGAAGGGGGAGAGGTGGGGTGTTGCAGAGGGGTAAGGAAGTTCAGAGGTGTCCTCTTGTTACCCAGGCAAACATTGGTGTCACTTTTCAAGAACAAAAAACAGAGCGCGTTCGGCTTATCCAGGACGGAGTGAAAGTCTTGCGTGGGCAGGACCGAGAGGGGGGGTGGGGGGCTTTAAAGGTTTACCTAAATCCACTGTTGTGCACGCGCAGAGCAGAGCGGCAGAGCAAGGCCGAGCCGAGTGGAGTGGAGCCGGCCCGGCAGCCCTGATCCTGGGACAGCTGGAAGCGTTTAAAATGTTGTGCTGCTGAGAACAGCTCAGACTGTTTATTGCATGAGATCTGCAGTGTGCCTCAGTCATGTCCAATTAGTCCTGCACAGGCGGGCCCGAACCGAGATCACGGGGTGCTCTCTCTCTCTTCTCTCTTCACTCTCTCTCTCTCTTCACTCTCACTCTCTCTTACTTCACTCTCTTCACTCTCTCACTCTCTCTCTCTCTTCACTCTCACTCTCTTCTCTCTCTCTTCAGACTCATTCTCTCTCTCTTCACTCTCTCCCTCTCTCTTCGCTCTCTCTATTTCTCTCTTCAGACTCTCTCTCTATCTTCAGACTCTCTCTCTCTTCACTCTCTCTCTCTTCACTGTCACTCTCTGTCCCTCTCTCTTTCTCTCTCTTTTCACTCTCTCTCAGGCCCTCGTCATCATGGTCCCTTACATCACTCCCCCTACCCCACCCCACTCATCCCACCTCACAAGCCCTTCCACCCTCCTACTGTACCCGCCTCCACCACCCCTACATAAGACCCTGAGGTTCAGGCTGTTCAAACTTCTCCATGATACCGTGCAGAATGCACGCTGCCAGAGGGATTCTTCCTTTTGTGTCCTATTTCCTCGCTCCGCCTGGCATTGAGACGTCTTACTGTGTGAGCATGCTGCGTTTAATTACGCCCAGGCCCCCCCAAAAATATGAAAGTGTTGCCTGCAGACCCCCCTGCTCACTCGTGGAATCTGGAGCGATTATTAGTGCAGAGTTTTCTGGAGGAGCAATCTGTCCCCTTTCCCCTTCTACACACACACACACACACACGCTCACTGTATGCAAACTCCAGTGCCTGAGGTCCTATTTTGGCCGTTTTGCATGGTTTATGAGTGAATGGATTCAAAGTGGCATTTATGATGAAGAATGGCCCTTCTTCGGGGGTGTTCTAGCATGGAAGAATATGGAAGTAATTAGCAATTCTAAACGAACGTTACAAAATTATGGTGCCCTAAACAGTTAAGAAACTGTGGCTTGCCTCAAAGGCACACAGATGTGTACTGTTGTTTTTGAGATGTCACCACTAAGAGGGAAAATAGTCAACAAAACTTAATTGGATAAATGATTGCTCTGTGTGTGTGTGTGTGTGTGTGTGTGTGTGTGTGTCTGTGTGTCTGTGTGTGTGTGTGTGTGTGTGTGGAGGGGTATTTCTCCAAGAGGGGACACAATGAGCTGCTATTTGAGCAAGTGTCTTTATTTTAGGAGCTCCATGTATGTTTGGTTGATCCTAGTACATCCTCCCCACATGTGGATTCAGTGTGTGTGGATTTCATTTCAGGTCCTGCAGGGCCATATCCGTTTTGGTCCATGAATATTTTAGTCAAATTGTAAAAACCCTCGCTTATTTTCATACACTGAGTTGTTGAAATAAAAAGCAGAACAGATCGAAGTCTACTGTGGAACTTTCTTGACATAACTATTTGGTGGAAATATCCAACTCTGATTGAGGGTGACAGCTGACCAAATGTGGTGGAGTCCTGCGTTGTTTGGTAAAGTCCCCGATTTAATTAATTGGGCTTGCGCTGTCTGTAGCCTTTAAATATCAGACTTTCCGTTGTTATGCAACCCATTCTGCAGCTGCGGTTGATTGTCTCCGGTGGTCTACTGTGTGGCATATGATTAAGTCAGTCACGTTAAGTCATTTCTAACCCTCTTTCGTTTTTTCCTCTCCTTTCTTTTTCCTTTTTTTTTATTTTTTGTTTGTGTCAGGATGAGTTTCATCCGTTCATCGAGGCCCTACTGCCGCACGTGCGTGCCTTCGCCTACACCTGGTTTAACCTGCAGGCCCGCAAGCGCAAGTACTTCAAGAAGCACGAGAAGCGCATGACCAAGGACGAGGAGCGCGCAGTCAAGGACGAGCTGCTCGGCGAGAAGCCCGAGGTCAAACAGAAGTGGGCGTCTCGCCTGCTGGCCAAGCTCCGCAAGGACATCCGGCCCGAGTGCCGCGAGGACTTCGTGCTGACCATCACGGGGAAGAAGCCGCCGTGCTGCGTGCTCTCCAACCCCGACCAGAAGGGCAAGATGCGACGCATCGACTGCCTGCGGCAGGCCGACAAGGTGTGGCGTCTGGACCTGGTCATGGTCATCCTCTTCAAGGGCATCCCGCTGGAGAGCACGGACGGCGAACGGCTGGTCAAGGGCGGACAGTGTGCAAACCCCATCCTGTGCGTGCAGCCGCGACACATCAGCGTCTCGGTGAAGGAGCTGGACCTTTACCTGGCCTACTTCGTGCAGGAGAGAGGTGAGTCTAGAAGACAACCCCCCTCCACTACCCCCCCCCACCACACACACACACACTTCCCTAACAACACTTCCTGTCTCTCTGTCATGTTCCAGTATGGTGCCTTCTCACATTGTCTTGCAGTAGGAGTGCTTGTGTGTGATCTTGCAGTAGAAGGAGCTCACAGAGATAGACATGTTTCTTAGTGAGACAGTTCATGTCACTTAGCACTTGGAAGCACATCAGTGAAACTGCTGTTTTTTTTTTGAGCTAGCAGGATTACTTCTACGGTAGCGTTTTTGGAGAGAGACAGAGAGTCAGAAAACCTGAACTTCATGCCTCACGTCATGTCGCTTTGCATGACTTGTTTCTTGGATCTTCCCATCAAGGAGTGATGTTGTTCCTTGGCAAGTCAATTACGTCAAGTTACGTCATTTTTGAGGTCATCACTTAGGTAAATGACTTTTCTATTGTGAGCGGCACAAAATGACTCACAATATGACAGAATATTATGGAGATAAGAGGCCATTCTTCAACGTCTCGTCTACTCAGATGACTGATTCTGTCTTTGAGTCAATCAGATGACTATCTTTTTTCTGCTAAAGCAACAGCCCCCCTCCCACACACACACACACACACACACACACATACACTAAAAAACTTCTTCTCTCTAGCCATCTGTGACTTGAGCGCATCCAAAACAAATAGCTAGTGGAAGAACAGCTGTGGTTGGTCACTGCTCTGGTTTCTACAGTAGTCTAATGTGCATTCTTAGGGAGGATGCTAAGTGCTTAGTGAAAGCTGCTGAGTCAGTCGCTTCCTTAGCGAGGAAGGAGCAGGATCATTGTTGCACATCCTGTCACATCCTGCCTGGTAGAGAGAGAGAGAGAGAGAGAGAGAGACTGGTGAAGAAAAAAAATCATTTTTATTCATTTTTATTTTTTTATTATTATTTTTTTACAGCCAGGTGCCAGAGTATAACTCGGTTTAACAAGACAAAATCAGACAGGAGGCCAGCTAGATTGAGAGGTGTATGTGTGTGTGTGTGTGTGTGTGTGAGTGTGTGTGGCGGGGGGGGTTATAGAATGTCTGGGTGGAGCAGAGAAGGTGCGAGAGACAGAAACAGAAACAGAATGCAGACGAGAAAGACGACAGAAATGTGGCCTAACCAAGTCCTTGCCGGTGTAAATCATTTTAAACGAGCGTGGCTTCCAAACGCCGACCTTGGCAATGTGTTAAAATTTACGGTGTTGTATAAAAGGGTGCAGTCTGGTAGTTAGCGGGCAAAGCTGAGTGCCAGCTGATGCGCGGCCTGCCTCTGGAAGCCACCGTTGCCCCTGCCACCGCCACCGGACCACGAGGTTGGCACAGCGTCCGCCTGAAATGGGACGAGGAGGGCTGACACGACACCACAGGGCTGGAAACACTCCGAAGCTAAAGCTAACGCTACCCTGTGTGTGCGTGTGTGTGTGTGTGTGTGTGTGTGTGTGTGTGTGTGTGTGTGTGTGTGTGTGGTTTCATGTCTGTGTACAGTGTGTATTGTGTAAGTCTTTGTCCTCCCTGACTTAGTGTGTTTTCCAACTTTTCCAACATACATTTGTCTAAACTGTAGTGCTAACATCAACTCAGTCAAGTGTGTGTGTGTGTGTGTGTGTGTGTGTGTGTGTGTGTGTGTGTGTGTTGTGTGAAGCTAGTTCTCTTTTTTTCAAAGGTGGTGTGAGGTGAGCTTGCTATCTTCAAGAGGTTTCTAGCCAGAAAATGCCTGATACCATGATAATCCAATACATGTATAATCAAAAGCAGTATGCTAAACTGACTCCCCTTCAATAGTGTGATTGGGATCATTTGATATAGTTGCCATGTGAGATTCACAATCACATCTATTATCACACACACACACACACACACACACACACACACACACACACACAAACTACTGTATGAGGCTTGACAACTCCGCTTCTCTTTCTCGCTCCCTCTTCCTCTCTTTCTCTCTATTTCTGTATAAGTATGTCTGTGTGTGTGTGTGTGTGTGTGCGTGCGCGCCTGAGCGGTGCATTGCTATGGTGTATTTATGGCTGTAGCTGAGCAGTGGTCAGTGTGTATGTCAGAATGATGGAGGGGCAGTGAGGGCTGAGGAGGAGCGTGGGGGGTGGACGCTGGAGGCTGGACGCTGGGCGCAGGAGGCGGGAGCAGAGCGGAGTGGTGGCGTAGAGCGGCGATGCGGCGCTGTGTTGCAAAGGGCTGTGCTGCGGCCTGGTTGCAGCAGCAGGGTGACTCAGCAGCATCACCACCCCCCACCCACACCCACACCTCCACCCCAGTCCACTGTCACTGCGCCAGCCAGCCATCCCAATGCACTACATTACCCATAACCCCACCACCGCTACCACCACTAGCACCCAACTCACAGCCTCCCCTCAGGGGACTTTACTCTCAGATCACTGCAGTTTCCCCTCTGTGTTTGGGTGCCTGGTGCTGCTAGTGATCCTGCTATCTGCTCATTGGGCTTGGCCTGGCCTTTGCATATGACACTATTGTTCACTCACTAAATCCTTACATGAAATAAAACGCACAATGCAAATACAGTAGCTTTATGTGATTGTAAATGATAAATGAGTTCAAGTCAAGTTATAATAGTTAATTGAAAGATATGCATTTTATTGTTATTGTATATAATGTAAATATATATTTAATTTCAGAGTGGTTATTTACAGTAAAATGCTGTAAAAGAGCAGTAAAGTCCAGTGACAACAGTGTGGTGTAAATGTACAGTAATTCATTCCACTCTGTGCAAAGCATTTTCAAGTGGATCAGATAGGGGCTTGTCTGGAAGGGCTAAACTTAGCCTCTGGCAGTTGGACAGACATGAATGGGAGCTGCAGGGAGACGATCCAATAGAACAAGAATCCCTCCACTCTTTCACTGGGCCTCGTCTCTGGCACTCGTTTTCTCTCATTTTCTTTTTTCTTTCTCTTTCCCTCACTCATTCCTTTTTCTCTCTTTTTTCCTACTCATTCTCTGCCTCTCTCTCAATCACCCCCCCCCCCCAACCCCTCCTCTCTGTGCGCTGTCCTCCTCCACCCAACCACCACCCCCACCCCACCCCACCCCTCTCCCTCCCTCCTCGACCTTCACCCTCGCCAGTCTGGGTCAGGTCTGCCTCCCTGTCACCAGACCTGCCTAATAGCCTACAAACTCCTGGCTGTAAACGCTCAGATAAGAAGCTGGGGCTTTTCACTTTCACTCAGACCAAAGGGAAAGAGGGAGGAGAGAGGAGAGGAGTGTGTGCGTGTGTGTGTGTGTGTGTGTGTGTGTGTGTGTATGGGGTGGGGGGGCAGGGGGTTGGCGCTGAGTGAGCGAGGCAGGAGGAAGGAGGGAGAGGGGAGGAGGGTTGGGAGGGGGGGAGCAGCCAGTCAGCATTTGCTCTTAAAGGCACAGTACTCCTCACTTTCTTCCTTTCTTTCTTTCTTTTTCTTTCTTTATTTTGGGAAGTGACACACACAAGGCATGTTCTGCTCCAGTTAACTCTCACTCTTCAGTCTTCAGTCTCTCTCTGCTTTCATGTATTTCTCCCCCTTTTTTCTCTCTCTCTCTCTGTCTATCTATCTCTCTCTTGCTTTCTTTCTGTCTCTCTCTCTCTCACACACGCACAAACACACACTCTCACTCATTTTCTCTATACTCTCTCACACAGACTGTCCTTAGGCTCCTTTTCCCTCTCTCCCTCCCTCCCTCTCTCTCTCTCTCTTTCTCCCTCCCTCCCTCTCTCTCTCTCTCTCTCTCTCTCTCCCTCCCTCTCTGATCTGGCTCTGTGGTGTAAAGTCTGCTCTGCAGCAGCAGCAGCTGCTCTCGGCCAGAGCAGAGAGTGTGTGTGTGTGTGTTTGTGTGTACGTGTGTGTGTGTACGTGTGTGTGTGTGTGTGTGTGTGTGTGTGTGTGTGTGTGAGTGTGAGGGAGTGTTTTTGGCCTGCACGCTCGTTCGCTGCGATATGTTTTGGTATCTTTACTAATGAAGCGGACAGCAGGGGCAGGAGCCCTGCATGGCACAGAGTCCAAGGACAACACGGCTGGCCACCACTTCCCCACACTCTTATCTCACCCTCGGCCCTCAGCCACGCCAAATGGGCCCGGCCCGGCCAGGGAGAAACTGTCTCGCGTTCTCTCCTTTTTTTCCCCCTTTTCATTCCCTTGCTTTTTTTTGTTTTTGTTTTTGAGGAGGTGGTGGTGGTGGTGGTGGGGTTGTATGGGGGTTTTACATTCTTGATATTATCGATATTAAATATGTGTGAAGTGCTTGGGTGCGCAGTACTGAGTGCCGCCTTCATCTTAGTTCAAGTCACATGATGCTGGGGGGAAAAAAACATTGTAGAGAAACAGCACGCTCTCTTTCTCACACACACACACACACACACACACACACACACACACACACAAATGTACAGTGTCTTCGAGAGTTCTCTTCTGAATCTGCTCGGAGTCTTGAGTCTTGGCTCGGGAACGGCGTTGGGAGTAAATGTGCCGTGTTAAAATGTGTCAAAACAAAAGCCACGCTGGTTCCCCTTATTTGACACAACACACTTTGCCGGAGAAGAGATGGGGGGTTTGGAGGGGTGTGGGGTTGACGGGGGGCTGTTGATGGGGAGGGGGGGTACAGTGGGTGCAGTCCAAGAAACTACCAAGGGTCTGTCAAGCCAAAAGTTCTTCCTGTCTGCCTTGACCTCCCCCTGAACCCACCCACCCTCCTCCTCCTCCTCCGCCGGCTCTGTGCTGAATGGCGGTGCACAGAAAAACCCTTTGTATGTTCACTGGACTGTTTCTGCCTTGGCCTGACATGTGCACTTGTGTGTTTGTGTGTGTGTGTGTGTGTGTGTCTGTGTGTGTGTGTGTGTGTGTGTATATATATATCTGTGCGCCTGCTCGGGCATGTCTGTCTGTCTTCTGCAAGTGTCGGGTACGGCATGGGGGGGTTGTAGGGGTGACAAAGGTGGCAACAGAATACAGGGGGATCCTCTGGTCAGATGACACACATGCGTATGCACGCTCACACACACGTACACACACACATACACACACACACACACACAGAGAGAGAGATACAGATACTATATTGTACAGAAGTACACACACACAAAGGCATACACTGAAACTTACACGTGTGCACACACACACACACACACACACACACACACACACACACTGACACACACACATGTTCAGTAAACACAACGGCAGAGGAATGTGCTCCACTGCTGCGGCAACGGAAATTTAGAAGGGGTGGGAGGATGAGAGGTCACCTCAGGTCAAGTTCAGCTCTGTTATGTGGCATCCAACAGGGGGTGGTGTTCAGCGCGCCGGCCACATCATCTTAAAGGGACCGCACACGCTCACCAGCGTCACCCAGTACCCGTCAGCCCCCGTCCGTCGGCCCCTGCACACACACCTGTATTATATAGGCGAAGCACCTTGTGTACGTCTTTTCACATTAAGAACTGCGCAGTTACACAGTTGCACCTGTTATTGAAAAAGTACAACTGTAATCCGTTTCTTAAACAAACTGTGCAGGAATGCAGATGAATAAGCATAAAAAACTTCGTCTCAGGGGTTGCAGATGTTGGATGACATATTATGGAAGGAACAGGGAGGAATTTGATGGGTTTTTTTTTTTTTCATTTTCTTTTTTTTTTCTTCTGGATCATTGGCTGAGTTTCAGACTATCTGTGTGAGATGGTGCAAGAGTTTCCTGCAGCAAATGGCCTGTCTCTGTTGACAGTAAATAAAAGAGTGTCTCCCCTTCCTCCCTCGCTCTCTTTCTCTCTCTGTTTCTCGTTCTTCCTCTCTTTCTCTCTCTCTCCCTTTCACACTCTCCGTCTCACTCTCTCTTTCTTTTTTCTCCATCATTCTCTTTCTGTCTCACTATCTTCCAATCTCTCTGTTTGTCCTTCTCTCCCTCTCTCTCTCTCTCTCTCTCTCTCTCTCTCTCTCTCTCTCTCTCTCTCCCTCTCCCTCCCTCTCTCTGTCTCTCTGTCTCTGTCATGCGTGAGCGCCCAGGGAGAACCATGTTTTGTGCACAAATGATCTCTGCCTCCCCCTTACCTGCAGGACACTCTCTCCAGCACTCAGTGATTTCTTTCGGGCTCTGGACCCCCCCCCCCCTCTCTCTCTCTCTCTCTCTCTCTCTCTCTCTCTCTCTCTCTCTCTCTCTCTCTCCTAATCTATTTCTCTGTCTCTTTCTGTCTGACTCTTCCTCTTCATATCTATGTGTTTCTTTCCATTTCTGACTCACTTATAGACATGCAATCACCCCCCCTCTCTCTCTCTCTCTCTCTCTCTCTCTCTCTTCTCTCTTTCTCTCTTCCTTCCCTCTGCCTCTTCACAGTTTAATGGCCACTGCCTTTGCGGCTCATTCTTCCCACCCTGCCTCAGGGAGGGGAGACATAAATGTAGTGAAGGCCATGGGTTAGATAGATGGATAGACAGGGAGTAAGGGAGGGAGGGAGGGAAGAGGAGGAGAGGGAGAGAGAGAGAGAGAGAGAGAGAGAGAGAGAGAGAGAGAGAGAGAGAGAGAGAGCAGGACAGGCCTGGGGAAGAAGGGAGGTCAGGAGTGAAAGTCAAAGGCACTGCAGCTGCGGCTCCATGGTAATCAATCCGACCGATCGATGCACTGGGGTGCGGAGCGTGTGTGTGTGTGTGTGTGTGTGTGTGTGTGTATGGGCAGACATTGTGCTGATGGTGTGCTTTGGGTCTGAGCTGCCCTGGGAGCTCCCGTCAGAGAGAAATAGAGAGAGAGAGAGAGAGAGAGAGAGAGAGAGAGAGAGAAATATGCAGAGCTACAGTATGTGATCCAGACCAGCTCGGCACCAGATCTGGGCCAGAGTTTGATGGAATTGGAGAGGAGAGGAGAGCAGCCGAGGATGCTGGGTACGCTCTCATGGGTTCTGAATGGAAAAGTGAAGAATATGCCCTCTTCTCCTCTCTTCTCCTCACTTCTCTTCTCCTCTCTTCTCTTCTCCTTCCTTCTTTTTTCCTCTCTTTAATTCTAGATAAGACATGTGAATTGGTGGGTTAGTGCAGCACTCGATAGTATGCTGCCGCTGAAAGACTCGTTTGAAAAATAATCCTAGATATGAAGTATATAAGCAGACACAATGGTGGGTTAGTGCAGTACTCGATAGTACAGTCACAGCGATATCTACAATATAAACTGCTGCTGAAAGATCATTCTACATATGCTGTATAACCCAACATTTCTGATAGATATTTTGGGCCCTATTGATTTGAATATTAGAATATTCTCTAGGGCCCCCTGTCAGTGCCAGGACTTTAGAATCATCCTAACTTTTCCGCCCCTGGCTGTGCCCCAGATGCACAGTATACTATTATGGGATAGCAGTGGTATGTACAGTACACTATGGCCCTCCTGGTATTTGGAGTATATAGCTTGGAGTATAGCTTGGGGTATTGACTGTCAGTGTCTTTTTGATGAATTGTTTTTAGGAGGGGCGTTTTACTTTACATGTGTCCATTGACTTGGCTGCAGCTAGCTTGTAGAGAACAAGGAGCTAGCACCAAAGGTCAATGGGTTCACCATGCATGCTGTTAAAAACATACATATTTGCATGATACAGAAAGACATTTTGGGGAAAAATAGTGCATCTGCTTAATTAAGATAATTCAATTCAATAATTAAGATAATTCAATTAAATGTGCTCATTCTACAATGTACAATTTTATTTATTATTTATTTTTTTAA
This sequence comes from Sardinella longiceps, assembly GCA_027497455.2. Classification (NCBI taxonomy): domain Eukaryota; kingdom Metazoa; phylum Chordata; class Actinopteri; order Clupeiformes; family Clupeidae; genus Sardinella; species Sardinella longiceps. The sequence goes on along the minus strand of JAODXP020000022.1, from coordinate 25,747,330 downwards.
ACTACATGTCTATCTTCTTTGAAAGTGTCCGAAATAGGCCGTCAACTGATTGGTTAAGTGTTGCTCTGCCTATTTTAAGTTCACCTCAGGTCACCCAGTGCTCTGGGCTCTGGGCTCTGGGCTCGGTGAGTGTGGTGGAGGAGAGATTAGGCGCTGCCCTCTGTGATAAGGGAGGCATTGAGTGGTCTGTTTGTCTCTGCGCTGAGGCTCACACGTGCTATCACAAACCACAATGGGCCGTGGCCAGGTAGCAATGCCAGGGCTGTACAGATTTGCCTTCAACGATAAAAAAAAAAAAAAAAAAAACTTGAGGGAACTTGTGCTAGAAAGTGCTAGAAGGTGTTGTGATAGGTTTGAGTCTGGTAGAATGAATCTTACTCTGGCTGTGTGTGTGTGTGTGTGTGTGTGTGTGTGTGTGTGTGTGTGTGTGTGTGTGTGTGTGTGTGTGTGTGTGTGCTTGCATGCGTGTGTGTGTGTGTGTGTGTGTGTGACGTTGTGTGTGTGCTTGTAATTACGGTATCGACTGTAAAATCATGTGACAGATTCTGAAGTTGTGCATGACATTTGGTGTTGGAATATCCACCATAAAACAATTTGGCAGGTTCAGGTCAGGTAGAATGAGTCATTGATTGTATGTGTTTATATGCTAGATGTGTGTGTGTGTGTGTGTGTGTGTGTGTGTGTGTGTGTGTGTGTGTGTGTGTGTGTGTGTGTGTGTGTGTGTGTAATAGGTATGACTGTGAATATCTCACTTGGTAAAATATATCAACCCAACACAATCACACTATTGAGGGGAAGTTGAGTCAGTCAGTTTAGCAATACTCAGAGTACTTATATGTGTATGGAATTGTCATATGTGTGTATGTGTGTGTCTGTGTGTGTGTGTGTGTGGGGGGGGGGGGGGGGTCCACCTGCCAGCCTTGCACTGCAGTCTCTTCCCATTCTCTCTCTCTCTCTCTCTCTCTCTCTCTCTCTCTCTCTCTCTCTCTCTCTCTCTCTACACACACACACACACACACACACACACACACACACACACACACACACACACACACACACACACACATACTCACAGAGGGCCGCCAGCTAGAGCCACACTATGCTATGCTCCACTCCACTCTGACGTTCCCCTCACTGCTAGTTAACTGGACCTGAGCAGTGCCTCTCGTTTGTGTCCCTCCGTCAAGAGGTGATTTGGGGGAGGGGTTGTTTGAGGGGTGGGGGGGTCAGCCTCTCTGGGCCTCTCAGATTACCACCTCCTCCAGTCCCAGACACTGCACACAAGACCACTGGGCCACGGGTGGGAAATATCTGTCCGCCGCCTCGGCCCAAACAGATGCAGAGAGAGAGAGAGAGAGAGAGAGAGAGAGAGAGAGAGAGAGAGAGGAAGATAGATAGAAAAAAGGCGTGGGAGTAAGAGAGAGAGACACACACAGCATGTGTGTGTCTTTTTCACCCGCCTATGTAAAATAGTTTTCCCGAAAGCACACCTCCAGCTGCTTTCGTGTAGAAGGACATCTTTATTGGTGTGTTTTGTACCGGGGGGGCCTGGGTTGGACCCGGGGGTGTCTGGGGGAGTTTGTGTGTGTGTGTGTGTGTGTGTGTGTGTGTGTGTGTGTGTGTGTGTGTGTGTGTGTGTGGTGTCAGTCACAGAACCCCCACACACATCCTCCACAGCTGCCATTTTCACAGCTGCTGGACTGCATCATAGCTAACCCCTACAACCCCTCCAGCACACACACACACACACACACACACACACACACACACACACACACACACACACACTCACACACACACCATTCAGTGAGAAGCGACAGCAGCAGCACGGAGGGCCAGACTCCAGTAATGTAGCTGTGTTTTGCTTGGAGTCATAATAGATGTGCTAACAATCCTTTCTTAGCGCAATCAGCGGGGCGGTCTACCTGACAGAAATATTCAGGGTTTGTTTGAACAATTAGAGTCCAGATTAAATGTTTCAGCTACTCTGCCTCAGCCATATGGCGTAGCAATTCTCTCTCTCTTTTTCTCTCTTTCTCTCTCTCTCTCTTTCTCTTTCTTTCCCTCCCTCTCCCTCTGCATGTGTTTATAAATGACAAACCTGCAGGGCTGCTTGTGTTGTGCCTCGGTTTGAACTTCGAAACAAACTTCACACCAAAGGTTGACCACAAAGGGTTTGGCAAGCATTGACTTGATCAGTGATTTAATATCAATCAGCAAAGACTTTAAACACAAACCTTTTTTTTTCTCCTGCACAAAGCACATCATTAACTTTAAGGAAGTTTATACATGGCTATTTTAGTCAAAGGTCATTGCAACAAGCAAACGCTGATCCGTCAGAAGTTGGATCTTACTGTAAACTCTGCCTGCCGCAGCTGTGTTTTGATTTGTAAACTCCAAACAATGCATTGGTTTCACACTCTTGTCGTTTTTCTTGGATGATGTGTCATATCTAGATAGCAGGCAGCTCTGCAGCGTCTTTGTGGCTCTCTGCAGCAGCAACTTGCAGCAAGATGCTGTGGTGTGTGTGTGTGTGTGTGTGTGTGTGTGTGTGTGTGTGTGTGTGTGTGTGTGTGTGTGTGTGTGTGTTGCGTGATGTCATTTCCCGTCTTCTTCTCCTTTGTGACATCGACATGTAAAAGATATATAAAGGTTTTGGGAAACACCTCATCACCATTCTTATACTCAGAATAATCTTTTTCTTTTTTTTTTAATTGAGCGTTTACAAGAAACGAAACTGTTAAAGCTTTGAGCCTGTGTTGCCGTTTGCAATGGATGACGCAAGCCACTCTTGCTCAGGGGTTTCCAATGTGTCAGTCGGTTTTTTCATGTGGTTTGCACAGTCGCAGGCCTGGTGATTTCTGAAATGCGACCAGTTTCGCAGCTTTTGTGTGCAAACATTCCACAAACGAAACAGCCCGCAAGTCTGAGATGACCTGTTTCCAGTGATCGGATGTTTGAGGGTTTACTTCAAAGGGTTTCAAGATTACTTTTTTTTTTCTTGTTATGGGGGTAATCCCCATTTAGCTCAACACTGAGTCCTACATGCAACACTCACTCTGCTCTATGGAATTCATTTGTGGGCTCTTGTGTGTCCTAGACCATGTTGGATTCAGAAACATCCAATGTTGTGTCGCCTTGGGTATGAAACCTAAAAGGGAATATGCCTTCATCAGAATGTTGCAGTTCAAACTTCCATCCATAATCCAATAGCCAATCTTGATAGCATGTCAGTAACAGCATGTCAGTCAGGCTAAATGATTGTCATTGTCATATACACTGCACTATTGAAGGATGACATTGTCATGACCATCTACTCTCTCACCCTATAGCATGCTGAGATTAACACAGATCCAGCACCACCAGTTTAAGACCAGTTTAAGACCAGTTTAAGACCAGTTTTAAGACCAGTTTAAGACCAGTTTTAAGACCAGTTTAAGACCAGTTCGCACCATGGTCCTATCGCACTCACATTACTGTAATCTGTACCGGGAATGTAAATGAAGACTGGGGAAAAGGGTCACACACACACACACACACACACACACACACACACACACACACACTCCTCCACCCTTCTCCCCGGCTGCCTCCCTGGCCCAGCTCCTTTGAAGAGGCTCGTGTTTGGGACGGCTTCAAGTGGGACGGAGCGCTAGCAGCCAGAGGGTGTTGGACGTGGCGCGGCTGATCAAAGTGCCGGAGGAGAGAAGCGACAGATGAAAGGGAGACGTGAAAGAGAGGAGCTGCGCCTCCCAAGCCGACCAGGTCGAGGCGAGGCGGGATAAGACTCGGCGGGTCGAGTCTGCCCCTGTCCTCCTCTCCTCTCCTCTCTCCTCTCCTCTCCTCTCGTCTCGTCTTTGCTTCTTGGCAGCTCTCCCCCCCTACCCCTTCCCTGAGACCTACATTCTGGCCTCCTTTTAATGTGATCTAAGCAAAGAGACACATGCACAAACACACACACACACACACACACACACACACATCCATGCACACACAAACATTGATACATACAGTACATACACACAAAGTGGAGCACATATGCTCCAGATTGGCATGTTTCCCTATGACTGAAATCACTCCAGATCCCCCAGAGGATGATGGGTAATTAAGCGTGGGGTTTCTCTCACCCAGCCCCCCCCTCCCCCCGACATTAGACTTGTCAGTAAGGAGGTGATATTCTTGGACCCAATTGTAAAGTAAAATGCAACAACCTATTTTCTCTGATGTTTCCAATCCATCCACTCAGAGTTCATGGGGACTGAAAAATTATTAAAGACGGGTCAAATTGTGTATTATTATTTCCGTCGCTATTTTTCCTTCTTTTATTTCTTTTTTTCTTCACCGTTTTATGTTGCACTGCTTTTAGTAGGAGTCAAGTGCGGGTCAGCCAAGTTAGGGCGATATGATAGCCGAACAACAGTCGTCTAAATCCCATCTTTTCTTCTCTTCTTTCTTTTTTTTCCTCTGTCGCTCAGGTACTTTGGGTCTGTGGGTTGGTTGCCGCCGTCAGCAAATGACTCAAACTTCCTTATGAGCCACCAACGCCATTAAGCGATATCTGTTGAGCATGTCTCGTCAAACCTCGCCACCCTCCCCGTCACTCTCTCGCAGTCCTTCCCCTCTTCTGAAAAGCCACTCATTTCTGTCAGATCTTTGACGTCGTGATTGCAAAGATAACCTTCTAAAGGAACAGCTGGGGGTCTTTGATGTCCTCCCTCTTATTGTTGTGTTGGCATCCTCTAAGAAATAACACTTTGATAACTGAGTTTGATTAGCATGTTGCTGCGTCACAGTAGGTTCAGACTGTTTAGGAGGAGCAGTAGGCCCTGGTTTCTCAGGAGGAAGTTTTGGTAGCTTTTTTTCCATCCTGGTTGTTGCCATGCAAATAAAACTGAATTTAGTTTTAACTCAGTTGGAAGTATGCCGTTATTTGGTTATCTGTTCCATCTGTCAGGACTATGTTGTCATTACCTCGCTTTGCTTGGGGGGAAAACTTGAATTACATTTTGCGCAATCATTGCCATGCTGCTCTACCCCTCACCCCCGCCTCCACCCCCACCCCACCCCACCCCACCCCCTCCCTCTTCAGCATGAAGCTCATTCTGGCATCATGGAAAAATTCATACCTCCAAATCCATTTATCTGTTCTCCGAAAGCTCTCTCTAAATGGCAGTGTTTCCTCATTTGCAGACGAGCCGAGGGGAAGGGAATCCTGGGAGAGCCATGGGCTCAGCCTCGGCCTCATTCTCACTCCAGCCTCAGCACTGCTGCTGCTGCTACCGCTGCCTCCTCCTCATCTCGTCTCATCTCATCTCATCTAATCCTCTCTGCCCTCAAAGGAAGCAATTAGAACCTTTCCTTTAATCCCTGCAGTTACGGCCAGGAGATTGCATAGCGCTTTGACGGCCAAATGAACCATAAGTGGTTGTTTTGCAGAGGGACTACAGTTGGAAATAGCTGAGGGAGAGTGGAGGGGGAGAGAGGGAGAGAGAGAGACAGAGAGAGAGAGAGAGAGAGAGAGAGAGAGAGGGAGATTGGAGAGGGGAGTGAGGGAGTTCAGAATCTGGTGAGGGGGCAGGCTAATCTAGCAAACAGCAGACACACTCTCTCTCTCTCTCTCTCTCTCTCTCTATTTCTTTCTCTCAAATTCAAAGTTGCTTTATTAGCATGACTGCCACAGCTTAAAGAATATTAGAACATTATTTAATTTCCAAAATAACACACTCTCTCTAACTCTCTCTCTCTCTCTCTCTCTCTCTCTCTCTCTCACACACACACACACACACACACATACAGACTCACTGACTTACAGTACAGTACACATATACAGTAAACTAGTTTTTTGTGGTCCTGGTGCAGGAGCTGCACCTCACCTGATGTGTCCGAGCCGAGCCGAGCAGGCAGTAATGGGTTTCTGCCATTGTGTGTATTTTTAGCGGCGTTTAAGTCCCCCACCTCTCACCAGGGTCGTTAATTTAGTTGGAGGGGCCCTGTGTGTTTGCGGGAGCCTGGCATAGCTGCAGGCAGAGATAATGATGTATTATCACTCCAGGGGTTGAGCTCTGTTTCACTCTATATGGAGGAGGCCTATCGTGCAAGCAATCGTTTCCTTCTCTCTCTCTCTCTCTCTCTCTCTCTCTCTCTCTCTCTCTCTCTCATCACACACACACACACACACACACACACACACACACACACACACACTTTCTCTGCCTTTCTCTCAGTGTGTCTCTTGTGTCTGTCTATTTTTCCCCCCCTCTCACCCTCCTTCCCAGCCTCCCTCCCATTCCAAACAAACCATTGACTGCCTGGGCACGGCCTGGGCTTGGAAGAGCAATGGAGCCAATGTTTCTCTTTCTCAATGCGTGACCTGCGGAGCATGTACTGTAATGGACTAAATAGGCATTGACAAATGCATGCGGGCTCTGTAACGGCTAGGCCTGGGAGAATTCGCCGCTCGGCGCAGCTGGGAACAATCACTCTTCCCTACAGTACCTCCCTCTGTCTCTCTCTCTCTCTCTCTCTCTCTCTCTCTCTCTCTCTCTCTCTCTCTATCATACTGTCCTCCCCCCACCCCCCACCCGTGCTCCGTCTATCTCTCCCCATATATCTCATTCCTTCCGTCTGTGTGTGTGACCTCATCTGCAGGGGCCGTTCGCAGGCGAGACATCTGTCGAGCGCGGCAGCGCAGCGACCAGCCAGACCCACTCAACTCGTGACCACAGAGGGCCGTAAAGTGACAGTTAACAGCCTCAGTGAAAGTGGAAGTAAAATGTTGCAATAAAAAAACAGCAACAAAGTAGCAACGCTGTTTTGAGCTAATTAAAGAAGGAGGGAGAGAGAGAGAGAGAGAGCACAGTTAGTTGTCGTGTCCTGCAGATATCATTTTGCTGTTAAAGGCATCGGGATGGTAACAACTCTCCGGCTCGCGGTGTTGTTATAGTGGACCTACAGCATTAGAGCACAGCAAGCGTTTTGTTATGTCTGAAATGAGCCGAATCTAATTTCCAAGAGTGTCTACTTTCTCTCTCGGCCATAAACCTCCCCCCCCACCCCCTTCCTCCTCCTCCCTCGCTGGCCTTAACCAGCTGAGCTGAGATGATAGGATACTCGGATACTCATTCCCTGTTCACCTCTCTAACGCAAACACACACACACACACACATACACACACACAACACTGCACAAAAAGAGGAGCTGTACTGTGTATGTGTGTGTGTGTGTGTGTGTGTGTGTGTGTGTGTGTGTGTGTGTGTGTGTGTGTGTGTGTGTGTGTCTATGGAGCAGCCTACAGATGCTACCCCAGGATTCCTGTGTGTGCTCCCAGAGTGAGTTGTGATCTAATTGGCCATGTGCGGTGTGCAGGCAGAGCCAGGCAGAGTAGAGTAGAGTAGAGCAGAGCAGATTGGAGCCAAGCACAGCACAGCAGAGCAGAGCGCTAGCTGGGGCTGGGGCAGAGGCTGGGGCTGGGGCTGGGGCTGGGGTTGGGGCTGGGATGGAGCTTTGCTCTTAATGGCTCTCATATGAGGAGGCCCAGGCTTGCAGGAGGCGGCACCAACTTAACCTCAGCTGACATCATGCTATTGCTCAAATTGCTTTCCCTGCCAGCACCAAGCAACATA
>JAODXP020000022.1:25724708-25727208 GCA_027497455.2 Sardinella longiceps | reverse complement strand
ACTTTTGGTCATGTTTAATTTGGGCTAATCACAATAGTTTTGGGAAAACAACACAAGGCAATGTTTAGCTTTTTGCTGTGTCATTTAGCTTCAGCAGCTACAGCTACCCTAATGGATGTTTTCGTCTCTGTGCGTGTCCACAGCATTAGCTCACACACATCATATGAATATTTATTTTCTCTTTTTTTGTTTAACTTCATTTTTCTTCATGTTGGTCATGCCACTTGCTTGGCCGGGCTCCAGGAAACTGCCAGTAGGGACTGTGTTCTAGTGGGTGGGGGGAGCAGGGGGAGAGTGAAGAGACAGAGAGAGTGAGAGGAAAAACAGAGAGAGTTTTTTTATGTAATGAGGGAAGCAGATGGCTTGAGGTTAATGGTAATGTATGCCACATTGCCACATGTAGTTGCAACCGTACAATAAAGAGCGAAAAATAAAAATCAGTAAGGACTGGAGGCAAATAAATAACATGACTGTGTGTGTGTGTGTGTGTGTGTGTGTGTGTGTGTGTGGGTGTGCATGTGTGAGAGAGGGAAAGAGACAGAGCGAGGGAGAGACAGAGAGAGAGAGAATAAGCAAGTCTTGGGGGTGGGGCAGGAAAAAAAGGCATGTAGTGTATTGAAGAGAGGGCATTTGAGGACAGGGTGCAGCCGCGTCACCGTCTCTCTCTCTCTCTCTCTCTCTCTCTCTCTCTCTCTCTCTCTCTCTCTCTCTCTCTCTTTCTTTCTCTCTCTCTCTCTTGCCCTCTTCCTGTCTTTCTTCCACCCTCTTCATCTTGTGCTCGCTCGCTTGCTCACCGCAGTCTGCATTGACGCGACGCTCTGCGTTTCTTAAACAAATATGGGCCGCCTTTTTGGGCCGCTTCTTCTCCCCGTCGTCACGAATGTTATCCTTGTAAAAGGGGTCATCCACAGTTCAGAGCTCAATAGAAGACTAGCAGCAACACGTGAGGCCAGGAGGTGCTGACTATGCACCCTTGGAAGTATACTGTGTCACGGTTATAAATAAAGGCTAAATAACACTAAATAATATTGTCAGCCTCCTAATTAGTTTAAGGTGTATGTGGTTTTAATTCAGCCTAATTTTTTCCCCCAAGCTGTGCTATTGTTTCATCCAGGATCCTTTTTAATATTAATTCATTGTGTCAGGAAGGGGTTTTGTTTTCCATTCTGTCAAACTTCGCTTTTGCCTCATCCCTCGGCCTCTCTCCCTCTCTACCTCCCTCCTTCCCTTGCTCCAATGCTTCGGTCCTTGAGCTTGGAGGAAAAGTCAAGTTTTTTGTTTTTTTTAGGCCTCATCCCTCCTCGTCTCTCTCTTTCTCTCTCTCTCTTTCTCTCTCTCCCTCCCTCCCTCCCTCCCACCCTCTCTCCAATGCTTCGGTCCTTGAGCTTGGAGGGCTTGGAAGTAAAGGGTTTTTTTTTTTAGGAAAAACAAACAAACAAACAGAAAAAATGCATGACCTAACCTCTCTGTCATTCATGGGTTTGATGCACGTTGTGGAAGAGAGTGGAGGTTGGGATGAATGCACGCAAGCGGCCCCCCTTCACCACCACCCCCCACGCCTCCACTCCTAATTCCACTAAATCAGATAGGAAATCGTCCCTCCAACGTCCGCCGAGTATAATCTGCACTCGCAGCAGGATCGCGGTCTGCGCTGCGACGGTCCAGATAAGAGCCCCTCCCTCCCTGGTGTGTGCGGGAGACGTGACGTGAGGAGCATGCCTAGGCTCAAGCACCCCCTCCTCCCCTCCCTTAGCCAAACGCCGTTTCACCAAGATGGCCAGGGGAGCAGATAACCGCCATCCCTCGACAACACTCCTGAAAGAAAAAAAAGTAGAAGAAGATGAAGAAGAAAAAAAGCACTCGCTCACTGACTCGGACAGATTGATCTCAGTGGGCCTTTGATGAGAGGCTTCCCCTGCCTCTGTGCGTGTGTGTGTGTGTGTGTGTCTGTATGTGTGCCTGTGTGCCTGTCTGCCAATGCCTGGATACAGAGCACCCCTGACGTTGCACAGCGAAAGCCAACGAAAATTATATTTGCCTTTTTTTTCTCACCCATCCTCCAAAGGCTTCCTTCAGTTGCTGAAGTCCAGCATTTATGAGATTGTCTTCACTCCCCCCCAATCCCACCACCCCCAGCGCACGCACACACACACACACACACACACACACACACACACACACACACCACCTTCTTTAGCCGATCCAGCTCTTTGATTTGCCGCCATACATTCTGCTGCCTCAGGAGTATGAATCTCCAGGCTCCAGGAGGGAGGGGGGAGAGAGCGAGTGCTGATCTCTGCCTGAGAGAGGAGTCAGCCAGCCAGGCAGGCAGGCAGGCAGGCAGGCAGGCCCTGGCAAGGCACAGACACACGGCTGCCTGGTGGTGCCTGATCCCAGGCTGTCCTTCCTCAGCAGGGAATCCCTCTCCTTCTCTCTCTCTCTCTCTACTCTGTCTCTCTCTACCCCTCTATTTCTTTCTATCCCCCTCTCCTTCTCACTT
>JAODXP020000022.1:25702208-25717208 GCA_027497455.2 Sardinella longiceps | reverse complement strand
GTGTGTGTGTATGTGAGCGTGTGTGTGTGAGTGTGTATGTGTGCACACATGCATGAGTGTGTGTGTGTGTGTGTGTGTGTGTGTGTGTGTGTGTGTGTGTGTGTGTGTGTGTGTGGAGGTTTGAAACTAGGATGTGGTAGTGTAGTTCATCAAATTAATTGATCACACCTTCCAATGATTATGAAAAGAGAGGAAATGTGTTGCCTCTGCCAATACACTGGGAATATCTGTAGACATCTAATGGCAGTGGCTGAATAGGTGAGGGTCTTAGTGTACCGGCAGGCTGCTAATTTGGTTTTCAGATTGATTATATGAAAATTACTGTTTTTTTTTTTGTTTTTTTTTCAAATTTGGAAAATTAATATTGTTTCCAAAATTCTGTTTTCATAGAAAATGTGAAGTAATCATAATTTCAGCATTGACCAAAATGATAGTCATTGCTTCTTTGAAACCTCAGAATGCTAGAATATGTTTTCAACACAAAAAGCAAGAAGTCTGACATAGAAACAGCCAATCGAGTGTGTTAGTTTATTCCGTGACGTGTGCCTAGTCTCCTCTCCTCATTGTCTCTGTGAGAAGCAGGAAAAGGAGCGGGGGCTCATTTCTGAAATGGAGAGGAAAGCTAAGAGATATCAAAGCTTCTCTGGTCCCAATGTTCCCTCTGTTTTTTCACAGAGCACATCCAGACAGAGGGCAGATTTAACTGAGGGAAAGGGAAGAAGAAGAAAAAAAAAGAACTTTTTTGTCTGACTCAGGCAGCAGTGGCAACGGCAGCGGAGTGTATTACTTACAGGAGCTTGTTACGAGCCGCACAGATGCTATCGGCTTGGAATAGAGTTTTGGATTGAGTCCTCGGCTCGCTCGGGTTCTGTTTGAGGCACCGAGAGCCATTTTCCTCTGTGGCCGCGTGAGATTGCCTCACTTTGGACCGGGCGCAATCAGTGGCAGCAGAGAGGCTGGCATGTGGTGCCGGTGGACGTGGGTTTGGGCCAACATTTAAGAAGTGGCGGCACTCACACACACACACACACACACACACACACACACACACACACACACACACGGCAGGAAAAAAAAAAAAAAAAAATGGAGATGGGACAAGATGAAGTGCTTTTTGTAATGTAGACTGTGTCGAGTCTCTTGGAGAAGGCTCTATTTGGGGTGGAGCGGGGGTGGGGGGGTTGGATCACATGATGTGTGATTCATCTTAAAATTCCATTTGGCAGCGTAAGGGAACAGTCGGCTCATAATTGTTTCAATATCTTGGCGAGGACCCGGCATGGCTGCGCCACATCATTTCTCTGTTTCCTGTTTTCCCGCAGCCTCCGTGGCAGGAGAAATCGCACCTCTCCCCACCATGAACAACAGAGGGAGCAGAGTGTGTGTGTGTGTGTGTGTGTGTGGAGGGGTGGTGCAGGGAGGGTCGGTATAATGCCAAAGATTGTCTCACCAAATCAGCAGAGGCAACAGGCAGAATGAAAAAAGACAGGCCTCACCGCCAATGCTCCGCTCCGAGCGCTCACCGAACCCTTCACCACAGCCCCTCCCCCCCCCCCCTCCCCACCTCCTCCAGCGCCTATAATCACCCACCTTAATCAGGACTTGGCTGCTGGCACCTGGGGTATTTAATGTCACGATGATTAAATGAAAGAAAATACTCAAGTGAAGAAATACCCAGTCGCATGAAAATCACACTCGTTTTTCACTCTTCTCCTCCCTTCTCCTCCTCTCCTCTTTTTTTTGAGGAGCTAAATGCACTCGTTACAGGCAGGGAAATTGCCATATATTTTCAGCAGGCTTGGCCCGAGTTGTGAGACCGTGCTTGTGTGAGCAAGCGAGAGAGCAAGCAAGCAAGTTAGTGGGTGAGGCAGCGAGAGCGATCTCAGGCCGTAAAATGTAACGAGATGCCATGCCCATGGCTGCTTCAGGGCACGCTGGGCGTCCGGGCAGGCAGAGAGAGAGAGAAAGAAAGAGAAAGAGAGAGAGCGGGTGATTCGGGAGATTCACTCCTTCGGTCCGCCCACCTGCCCTCTGCCTGCCCGCTTGCTGCGAGGGCTCCTGACGCGTCCTTGTGTTGTTGTTTAGCTTTTCAGTCCCTCTAATTGCTGACGGCGTACGCAGGAATGTCTCTCTTGTTAGGTCACTTCCAGAGCCGGGAAAAACTTTCTCTTTTTCTTCCTCCCACTCATCATTCCCACCCTCATTTCTCTCCTTTTCCCTCTCTCTGTCCCTTCTCTCTAACTCTTTTTCTATTTCTCTACACCCCCCCTTCTCTCTCCCTCTCTCTTTCTCTCTCTCTCTCCTCCTGCTTTTTATTTCTGTGACCCAGAGATCTATGCCAATCTTTTAACTGGCGTTCCTAAGCCTCTCTCCCTTTTCGTCTTTTGGCTGAACGGGGTGACTTGGCACCAGGGCATGCTGGCACTCTTCAACGGGGTTTGTTGTACTTTGTGTGTTCTTGAGAGAGTCAGGCAGGGAGAGAGAGAGAGTGAGGGAGAGAGAAAGAGAGAGAGTGAGAGTAAGAGAAAGTGAGAGTGAGAGAGAGAAAGAGAGAGGGAGACAGAGAGAGAGAGAGGGAGACGGGAGAAAGAGCAATCTAAAATGGCTGCCAACGGCAAGCTCCTCTGCACATGAAATGTCTGCCAAAAAAAAAAAAGCTGCTGTGCCGTTGAACGATCCCTGGCCAGAAAAATAACTTGCGCAAAAGACAAATAGCAACGACAACAACTTCAAACGCTCCAAGACGTAAGAAGTCATTACTTTTGGTCCACTGAAGAACTTATAAGCAGACGACTGTATGAGGAACGGATCAAAGTGCCTCTCAGACCCTTCTCAGATCAGGTCTCACATCCAGCTCTGCAAAAGGCATCGGGCCAGAAATAAGTCAATAATTTTATCCCTCACTTTCCACAGAAAGTAGAAAGGGTCTGCTTGTGTGTCTGTCTGCAACCACACTGCTCAAGCTGTTATCATTCCACTGTCGGCAATTTAGTTGCTAATCATAGGTTTCAAAATTGCGGTCAGTCTTTTGTTTATTTATTATTCTCTACATTATTTACATGTTGCATAAAATTAGAACCCTTCTTATGATCCTGCCAGTCATGCCTGATATCACATTTCAGCGTTCAAAGTCAAACCACTTTTATGGCAAGATTAGAGTGAGTGATTTATTTTAGTCTTTTGTTTTGTGTTTTTGCCATTACAAGGCCGATGATGCGTTGGAATACAAGCACGCCAACAATCACCCCACTCCCTCCATCTCCACACCACACACACACACACACATAAACACACACACACACACACACACACACACACACACACACACACACACACACACACACACACTCCACTGCTCTATTCCCACTTATTTCCCTCATTTTCTCTTTCTTTCTCTCTCTCTCTCGCTCTCCAGCTTTCTTTGCCAGGGGCTTTAGTATAAGGGCTGCATGCCTAGAAACCACTGCAGCTCTTGGCAAGAGTGTGCTGGATATTGAAGGTAGTGTAGTGCAGGAGAAGGGGGAGGAGGAGGAGGAGGACAGACACTATTGGACAGCTTCCCTCTGCTGTTTTGGCCAGGCGCCCCTTCTTGGCTTCTTCATGACAATGATGGACGTGTTTGTTTATCTTTTTTGTTTTTGTTTTTTTATGTGCTTTTTTTTTTTTTGTTAAATCCCTGCATTTATTTTTGCGCTAAATTAGCCAAAGCTTCGAGGAGTGCTATGTGTCTTGAGGTCAAGCACCCCATCTCAGTCTGGTTCTTCAAGCAGCCTCAGATGCTCCTGATGTAGCCTGCCAATCTCCTTGGGTCCCAAGAGCACTGGTGTTATTGGCACAGTTCTTTAGGTTGTCTATTTCAGAAGTTACAGTCACTCTAAACTGTAAATTCTAAAGTCTTTTTTTAGTTGGTTGATGGCTTGAAGTGACATAAAATATACAATACAAACATACAAAAAAATTGTTTTTTTTTCTTCTGTCTCCCTCTCTCTGAAAAGATGCTGTTTAACAGTAAAGTCAGCCAACATATGCTTGTACACACATGCACGCACACGCACGCACACACACACACACTCACATAGCCTTTACCACTTTGTCCGTGGTCTGTAAACCTGCTCGGTCCTGATCTAAAACTAAGATCCAAGACTATGACCTACCCACTAACCTAGAGACTGCTGCAGACCATGCTCACGTCGGCAAGACTCGAAACAAGGCTTACCACGGACAGCCACTGGGCCAAGTCCAGTGCTGTAAAGCCAGATACTTGGTCCTTTGAAGTGCCGGTGGAGCTCCGCCTATCTGATAGCATTGGGAGAGAGAGAAAGAGAGAGAGAGAGCCATATTTATTTATCTTGCGTAGGTTTTTACTGTTGTTTTGCTTTGAACTCTGGCCAGAATCCCTTGTGGTGAGCCTACCACTCTCAGGTTCCATATTACTAAATCACTGTACCGGCTCATCCCGACCCACTGGGCCTACACAGGCTTATTTACCTACGGCATCTGCATATGCCAGCGGTACTGTAAGAGAGGAGAGCACACACAAATACACGTTGAGGTTTTACGGTTGGATGAGCTTGCCTTTGATGTATTCAAAATCTTTGGGCAGGATGGTTTTATGGAGTGCCGAGGCAGCTACTTTGATTAAAATATGGGTTATCTTTCGTGATCATCAATAAACTTGGATAAAGTTGACGTTGGACGTACATCTAAGAAGGCATGTCTTCGCACCTCTGTTTTTGCTAGTGTGGTTTGGCTCTGATGTAGCCTCAGTCTAGGCCTTTTCTGGCTGTGATCTGGTCCAGTGCCGGCCCACATCTGCTCCTGGGCCAGTGGGATTCTTACACAAGAGTGTACTGTGTGTAAAAAGTTGTAGAGGAGACTCTGTGAAAAATCGTGAATCTGAGGGTTCCACAGGGGACTTTCTCTGTCACCTTTCCACCACTTTGCCGGGGCTATGTTTCTCAGAGCCATAGTTAGCAACTAGTTAGTTACTAGGCTAATAGTTGCTAGTTTGGTTGAGAGTTGGCAATTGCATTGCAACCAACAAAACAGCTCACTTTAATCAACATTAATGCACAATCATATAGATATTATCCTGTGTCTGTGAGAGTCCACGGCTGACTGCTGTAAAAAGCACACCGACCGACCTGACCGGCTGTCTGTTCCTCTCCTTGTGTTTCCCCCTCCAGAGTCGGAGCAGAGCAGTAGTCCCCGTACTGGCATCGGCTCAGACCAGGAGGATAGCAGAGCCCCCACAATGGGTAAGCTGACAGCTGAGGGTTGAACATGCATGCACTCGTGTGATGAATTGATGGTGGTAAATTGCTAAAAAAAAAATTTTTTTTTTATTGGTAACCAGCATGTTTCCAAAAACATCCATACAGAGAAAGTAGTAGCATCTTTTCAGCCATTAGCCATACAGTACCAATGGGACACAGTTTCACAAGAAAAAAAAAGAAAGAAACTAAAGCATGAGACACTTATGACTTATTGACTTTATTGACCTTATTGACTTCCTGAATAGCATAAAAAAGTGCATCTTATAAATTATTGTCCATTGGTTGGTAAATTGCTAATTCTATTGTATTATGATTATGGGATTGGGAATAATACTACGAATTATACTATTGGTACAACTGATCAAAAAATGTTCATATGTAAAAACTATGCAAAGCCTTTGAATGCATTCTTATCTATCAGTAGACATAGACAGACACCAACAAATATACACAACTCCAACTATATAAAAACCCTACATGAAAATATTCATAGATGAAAATGAGTGTTTGCTGCATAAAGACCTTCATTCTAATTCATTTTTCCCACCACTCCTAAGCATGTAGGATTGCTTATGTTTAATAAAAAAGATCTCTCTGCACAAAAACACACAAACAACATCTAGACAAACAGTCTTACTGTGCCATTGGCATTGTCCTTTAAAATGCTTTTGACAGTATGGAAGCCACAAATCATCTGCAGTGTCCCACAAAAGTCCCTCTATATAACAGGACTCTTTAAAAAAGCCTTGACCTTAGTGGTTAAAGAAACAACTTTTTTTCTGCTTATGAAACATTTAGGGCATAAGAGCAGTCACACACACACACACACTCTCTCTCTCTCTCTCTCTCTCTCTCTCTCTCTCTCTCTCTCTCTCTCTCTCTCTCTCTCTCTCTCTCTCTTCCTCTGCATAGGTCAGCACTTCCATAGCATGCATATGGGACCGGCACAGCCTGGGGGGGAAAGCTAGGGCCAAAGAAATGTTCTCAGGATTACCACAGACGTGTAGAAACACTGGGATTTCTCCGTGTCCTCGCTTAGCGTTCAACCGTTTCCCCCTGTGCCCCAAACAGTCCACATTTCTCTACAGCACACCCACACCCACGCCGTTCCTTGCCAATATCTGTCAGAAACCTGCGGAAGAGTTACGCTAACATGCTAAGCAGTGTGTTATGCTAATAGAGTGCGATACAGACAAACAGCTGAGTGCCTTACCAGGTGTTTTGAGTTTAGTCCCTTACAGGAGAGTGCGGTATCTTAATAGTCAGTGGCCAACACTATAAGTGAGCTGCCTAGTGCAGTGTAGAGTACTGTACCGATGAGCCTGTCCACTAACTGGTCAGAGAGCTCTACTGAGTCATGTTATTGTTATGTGCAGCAGAATTCTCTTTGTCCTGTCACATCTCCTCTCCTCTCCTCGCACGGCCTGGCTGTCATCCCAGACTCACACTTTGTCTGAGTTAATATGGCTCATGTGATGGCTCACCGTGCTGCGCTGTACTGTACTGTCAGTCTCTGATGACACAAGCTGGCAGAAAGGCAAGGTACAAGTTCATTAAGAGGAGCCCAGCCGCACAGGAGAGGGGAAGGGAAGAGAAGAGAAGGGAAGGGTAATGGCCAGCACTGGCCTGCTTCACTCATGAGACCTCCACCGCCCCCTATAGGTCACCATGGTCATTTGGATTGTCATAACGTAAGGCTGTTGATCTGGAATCTGTTGCCCAAAAGCATGGTTGCTAACTAAGTTAGCTGCTATGTTGGTTGCAATGCAACTCTATTGCAGGGGTGGCCAATTATTTTGGCCAAGGGGCCACATTGGCTTTTAGATTTTGACTAACGGGCCGGGTGTTAACAGTTAACCAATTGATGCCGGTAAATTGGCAAGTCTCAAACCAGTAGCCTCACTTTCATCAGAGGATATGTTAATATGCAGGTTTAAAAGGGTGGAATTTGTATTTCATGAATAACAACACATTTGATAAATCAGGCCTATAATCTTAAGTCACCATGACTAAATGAGAAATTATTTTATTTTGGGAAGGCTCCACGGGCCGCATTAAATAGCTCCGCGGGCCGCATCTGGGGCCGCATCTTATTTTGCCCAGGTATGCTCTATTGCCAACCAACTAAGTTGCTAAGTACAGTCGTTAGCAACTCTGCTTTTGAGAAACGCACTCCTGGTTTGTTGATGTTACTAGGATTTGACTGCTGATGATTTACTTCCACTCTTGATCACTCCACACCCTCACGCCTTCTCATGTTTCCGCTTGTCTTCCAACCTTTTTTTTTTGTTTGTTGTTTTTTTCTTTCAGATGCTCCTGAATTCCAGGACAGCTTTGTGACGTCTGGGGTTTTCAATGTAACAGAACTGGTGCAAGTGTCAAGAAGTAAGATTTTCTTTCCCTCATTTTATTCATTTCTAGTACATAATTGGTGAAATACACTGATTACTGATTCTGTGGGGTGGGGTGTTTTGTAATACTTTTGTGATTTACTGTTGATCGTTTGTGTGTGTGTGTGTGTATGCGTGTGCGTGTGAATTATACACTAGCAGCCTCCAAAACGGTACCTGAGCGCCTTGACTGTTTTATTTAGGCATGAAGCAAATGTAGTAGCAAATGTGGTAACTTTCCAAACCAGCGACAGAGAGAGAGAGAGAAATAAACCCATTTTGGGAGGGGGTGGGGTGGCCAAGGGGACGGACGCTAGCTAAGGGTCTTAGTGAAAATCCAGACCTGGGGATTACGATGAGCTGCCACGCAATCCACTTAGCTAGCGCGCTAATCAGCGGTGGGACACAGCGGGCGGACCTCTGCTCACTGTCAAACCTGTGCTGATGTTTTGACTCGGAGCACAAACACAGCCTTGCAAGCAGGGCGGCCGCCACATGTTGTTTACCGCTCTCTCTCGGCGTGCAGTCGCGAGCTTTGCGTGTGTCCTGCCCTGCACTTCATCTCTCTCTAACACTCTCTCCCTCCCTCTCTCTCTCTCTCTCCCTCTCTCTCTCTCTCCCTCTCTGAACGGTTGGGTTTATGGTAGGCCCATGTGCCTATGCAGCTTTGGTACTGAGGGAGGATTTCTGGGAACTCTAAGGGGCTTTGCAGCGTTTCACAATTCAGCTCAGGGCGAAGCTAAAACCCTTGCCAGACAGGTCTGCTCACCTGTAACGACACTGTTTACACAGAGACTGTGAGCACAGCTGTGTGTGCAGTGGGCCTGTGTGTGTGTGTGTGTGTGTGTGTGTGTGTGTGTGTGTGTGTGTGTGTGTGTGTGTGTGTGTGTGTGTGTGTGTGTGTGCGGACTGGCCTTCGGTGGGCCCACATCACACACGATGATCAGCATCAGCTTTGAATAGAAGGTTAATTGAAGCTACACACACACACACACACACACACACACACACACATGCAAAACCCAAACACACACACTCCTGTGCACATAGTCAGGTCTGTATGTGTATGATCCCTCAAACCCATTAGAGGAGCCAAGGAGGACAGACTCTCCTTAACATCCTGTATACCTGTGCAGGCCCCACTATGCTTGTGAATTTACCCACAATCCCCTACGTTCCTCTGCCGACAACGTTAATTGAAGCTGACAAGCTTTCATGGGAAGAGCGGCGAGGCTTTGCCAGTAGGCTACATCTGTCACCTGTTATCGATCACAGCTAGTCAGTGGAATAATTTACTCCACAGGGAACTCTCTTGCACCAACACACGCGGTCTAAAGTGTATAAATAATGCACTTTTTATACAAATATCTCAGGCGGCGTGACTGATTTGCGGATCATTATGTGCGTGTGTGTGCTTTTGGGAGAGTTCATAATCCACCTGTGGCTCGGCCGCACCGTCGTGCCTGTCGGAGCTTTGACTGATAAATGACAAGCAAATGAGATGTTATAAGCATCTATTAGCCAGCTGTCAGCCAGCGTCCCATTGGAGAGCCAAGGGGCCAGCCGCCGCTCCATATGAGGTCACGTTTCCGCTCTCAAATATCAACCAGCGCAGAGCTGAGCAGAGCAGAGCAGAGCAGGAGAGGCCTACCACCTGTGTCTCCGCTTTAGTTCATCTGGTCCCACGAGGCTCGGGTGCTAATGCATGCGCGATGTGTGTGTATCACTCCCCATTTTTCCCAAACAGCGCTGCCTACAATGTGTTTCATACATTAGAGAGAAAATATTACTTCCATAACAGTCTTGTCGTACTATTACTTCTTACTTCTTACTATTACAAGAGTATCAACACTGGCGACAGACAGCAGTATACTGTAGGTCCTGAAGCATGAAAAGGGAACTCTCTTTCATCAACACACACGGTGGAAAGTGTATAAATAATGCGTTTTTTGTACAAATATTTCAGGCGTAGTAATAGCGTGACTTACTATTACCTCATACAAGAGTGGTGTTGTATATGAGTGTGATTTATCAATCAAATATGTAGTCTTTTGTCTATATTTTGATAGGAGAGTAAAGCTAGATAGAATGTGACTGGGAGAGCTAGATAGGGAGGGTTTTGGGAAGTGGCATTAGGCCAGAACTGAAACCTTGTCCTTGGGTTTATGGTATTACATTGACAGTACGTTCATGCATTAGCACACGCTTTTATCTAGAGCGACTTACAAAGGGAGGGATTAACATTCAAGCTACAACATAACGTAAATAGAAATAATAAAAAAATAAAAAAAAACTGGCTAAGAGTGCCATTTGCTTCCAGGAAATGGACAGATTGAGTTGGAAGAGCAAGAGTGCGATGAGTGCATAGTGAGTACATCCCAGGTAGTTATGCAGTACACTAGGTCCTAGAGCAGGAGGTACAGGACCCTCGGAAGAGTCAAGTCAAGAGTCAAGTCAAGAGAGGAGCTGAGCCTTGAAGAACTTCTTGAAGGTGGAGGGAGTAGTCGTTCCAAGTCAACTGCATTCCCCCAAATATGCAGTATTATCCTTTGTGTCCTTATCCTTTTACACCCAGGCCAGATAACTCAAGTGTGAAGGGACGGATCTCCCAGCTCAACAGAGCTCTACTCAAAGTTCTGTCCTCTTAATGGGGGAGTTTGCCCCCTTTGCCCTCACCCTCACAAGGCTGAGAAGAGCTCTCTAGCATACTCTCAGAAGACAGCCAAGGGCCAGGTCCTGAGAGATGTGCAAATTGATTATTACACTTAACAGCCTTGAGTATTTTGATCATTTCAGATAGACACAGAAAGTTTCCTTGCTTCAGGGCCTAGGCCTATACTGCTGTCACCAGTGTACTTGTTTTAGGGTGGCCCATAGTGTTGACCTCATCAAGCACCTTGAGGCAGTGCCCGTGGTTAATAATGCTTAAAAATATTAAAATTGAATTGATGGAATGGAATTAAATTGAATGGAATGGAGTTGAATTGAATTGAATTGAATTGAAGTGTCACTGTTGTCTCAGACACAAGAGCTCCAGTATCTGTTGATAATTGCTCACCTCCAGTGCCTCCAGAGCGCCCACCCAAGGGGCGCTAGACACCTCCATTTGCATAATTAGTTTATTTAGCTAACACATTACTGTTAAACGCTTCCCTTTCGTTTGTTTAGGCTTGTGTTCAGAGATGCATTTCCTGTGAGACGTGTGGTTGCCTGGCGCTTGGCGATGAGCCTTCCGACGACCTACTTTCCGCCTTTTAATTAAAAACAAACCGGGAAAAAATATTGTAATTACAGGATATTTACCAAGCAACATCCTGGCTAAACGAGCCTTGGTTGAAGCCCTGCTCGTTTGCTAGTTGTTCGCTTTTCTCTCTTCCCCACCTTTTGAATAGGAAGAAGTTTTTTTTTCTCTCTCTCGCTCACGTTTTTTTTTAAATGTTTCGCTCTATGAATTCTCTCTTTGTCTGCCGCAACGTGGTTGTGTGTGTGGCGAAACCGGGAGAGATTGATCGCCTCAGGATGTGTGCTGACGACACACTGCCGTTAATAGGCATACCTGCCGTAACAAATGGGCCATTGTTCTCATTGTCTATCTCTCTTTCTCCCCCTGTCTTTTCTTCTCACTAGCTCTCTCTCACTCTTTCTCTCTATATCTTCCTCTCGATGATGCACTCTCTTTTACGCTCTCTTTCTCTTTGTTTTCACTCTGGTGCTCTTTCCTTCATCCCTTACTCTCTCTCTCTCTCTCTCTCTCTCTCTCTCTCTTTATTATCTAACTCTCACTTTTTCACTTCTCTCTCTCTCTCTCTCTCTCTCTCTCTCTCTCTCTCTCTCTCTCTGTTTCTCTCTGCATCCTCTCCACCCCTGTCCCAGACTGCACTTAGTTGTACCCCCATCCCCTCTTTCTCTGTGCCTCTGTAAGCCACAAAAGCAGCGGTCTCTGTAAGAGATCTGCTGGACCTCATCTAGTGCAGGTATGCCAGATCTACACTAGATCACGGCCGTCTTTGGAATGAGACTGCGGCTATCTTGACTGCAATCACTCCCTCTCTCTCCATTCCCTCCTCTCTCTCTCTCTCTCTCTCTCTCTCTCTCTCTCTCTCTCTCTCTCTCTCTCTCTCTCTCTCTCTCTTCCAACCCTCTCACTTTATCTCTCTCTTATTCTCTTTCTGGCTGCCCCCCCTCTCTTTCTCTTTCTCTCCCATAGCACAGTGAAGGTACTGTATCTCTATGTGTTCTCCATCTCCCAGTCTCCTGCCCTGTAGAGAGGCGCTAGGTAGGTGGGTGGGTTGGGGTTGGAGTGGACGGTGGGGCAGGGTGAGGCGGGCAGCACATTAGCCGTAACACGAGATGGGTAAAAGCAGATTGGACTTGTGATTCGTGATGACACAGATCTCCTGCCCACCACAGCCCATGGTCCTCCTGTATTGCCTCTACTGTTTGGTAGTGGGGGTGTGTGTTGTTTTGTGGGCTTGGCAGAAGCGATTTTTATTTTATTTATGTGTGTGTGTGTGTGTGTGTGTGTGTGTGTGTGTGTGTGTGTGTGTGTGTGTGTGTGTGTGGAGTTTAGTTTCCAGTTTGCGGAGTTGCACAGCGACTACTGTAGGCAGTCATCACAAACAAACAGACAGACAGACAGACAAAAACAGACAGACAGACAGACAGACAGACAGACAGACAGGGCAGGACACAAACAAGCAGTGAGGCTGTAATTTGAACTTCAGGCCCGGGTGCATATTTGGCGTTCCAGACAAGACTGGGGAGGCTGAGTGTGTGTGACACAGTCTGGCCTCTCTGCACTTTATATTGGCTGATCTGCCCTGGGTGTTGCACGATAGGAGCCTCGTCACCAACACACACACACGCATACACAGACACACACACACACACACTCCGTTTCTGGGTCTGAAAGTGTGTATGTTTGTGAGTGTGTGTGTAAGAAAAAGAGAGACAGTATTTGTGTGGTGTGTGAGCAAGTTGGTGTACTGTATATTATGTCTGTGTGTGAGTATGTTGATGTGAGTCTCTGTATATATGTGTGTGTGTGTGTGTGTGTGTGTGTGTGTGTGTGTTTTGTCAAACGTTAACTGATTGTTGTTGTTGTGTTGTTTGTGTGCCGTGTGAGCAGCTCCAGTGGTGACGGGCGCGGGTCCCAACTTCTCCCTGGGGGAGCTGCAGGGGCACCTGGCCTACGACCTCAACCCCACAGGGGTGGGCATGCGGAGAACCCTTCCTAGCACCTCTTCCAGCGGGTAAGGCAGCCCACACAAATACACAACTTGCACACACACACACAGCTGACATGGACACAGAACATGCAAGCACACGCACCCCCACACACTTATGCACACATATATAGGGCACACACACACATACTGTACATGTATACATATATACACACACACAACTTTGACCGTCAAGGTAGGCATGGGCATAAGGGAAACCTTCCCCAGCAATTCTTTTGCTAGACTAGGCATAATACAGATACAGACACATACACACACACACACACACACACACACATTGACAGATTTGCACATACACAAAAACATGTGCACATATTTGCTCTTTCACACACACAAGTTTACACATGTAGCAACACTTAACACTGCACTAAAGTTGAAAACAGACACATTTTTACACAGAAATTTTCATGCGCACACACACACACACACACACACACGCACATCACACACACAACACACACACACACAACACAGACACACACAAATACACAGAGTCCTGCATCCCATCCATCAGATGCCTCGGATGCCTCCGCTCCCGTCTCAGTCTGCGTGCTGCAGCAGACTCTGTGATTGATGACCACGTTGTCGCCGCGGCGACGTTCCCCACAGCGACGGTCCCCACTGAGCCTCCCGGAGCCCCGGCAACAGCCTGTACAGCACATGCTACTCACAGATGCCACATTAGCAAACAATAGCCTGGCCATACGCCCACCACTAACACCACCTCCTCCTCCTCCTCCTCCTCCTCCTCCTCTTGGCTCCCTGATCCCTGCTCCCTGCTCTGGGCTCCCCAGATGAGCTGCGCTTGAGTGGCAGCCAGAGTCCCCGCATGTGCAGCGTCCCACAGGGGGGAGAAAGAGCCCGACGGAGGACAGAGGCTGCTGCTCTGCTCTTGGCCCTGTTGGCAAAGTGCTCGATTGTATTTTTGCCTTCAATAGCATTTTTTAGGCAGCGCTGACTTCAAGGCACTACCCCCACACACACACACACACACACTTCCCCAACCCCCCAACTCTAAGGTTAGAATTGAGGGTGAGGGTTAAGGGGGTTAGGGTTAGGGTTAAGGTGGTGCCTTTTAGACACTGCTGCCTTGACAGTTCTGTCAAAAAAACAAAAAAAAAATGATCAAGCGCTGATTATCAAGCGCTGTTTTTTGCCCTTAACTGCACCCTCCAGGCAGCACTGTTTGCAAGGCACTACCTTCACTCTAATTCTAACCCTAAACACCTTAACCTTCACCCTAAACCCTAAACCCTAGATTGTGGGGGTAGGGCCTTGAAGGCAGCGGCCATGAGCGCAAAAAAGACCAAAGACAGAAATGCGTGGCGGGGTCACAGATGCTTGTAGAAGAGGAGAGGATGGGATGGGATGGGTGAGGGTTGGAGGTTGGAGGCTGGTGGTGGTGATGGTGTGAGTGGGTGGTGCGCCTTCCCAGGATGCACTAGGAGAGAGAAAAGAGAGAGCGAACAATGTCTGTTCCTCAGGTGACTTGCGAGCGACGTGATTTATCGGAGCGCACTCTCATGCACCAAGGCCAAGAAATGGCTCCAGCTCTCTCTCTCTCTCTCTCTCTCTCTCTCTCTCTCTCTCTCTCTCTCTCTCTCTCTCTCTCTCTCTCCCAGGCTGTGATTTATTAGCTTATTTTTCACTGTAAACGCCGCAGCGCTGCACAGTGCAGCAGAGCTGGAAACAAAGCGTGCCTGTTAGCCGTCTAACAGCAGCCTGCCTTTAGCCCCGAGTTCACCGCACAACACACTCCTCCACTGGCTGCCTGCAGCTAGGTGCTAGTTCACACACAGCCACCAGGTACACTGACCTGCGCACCCAGGGCCGGGGAGGAGTGTGTGTGTGTGTGTGTGTGTGTGTGTGTGTGTGTGTGTGTGTGTGTGTGTGTGTGCAGTATGTATACGGGAGGTGAAAGAGTTTATGACCAAATCCTACTCTTGTTTTGTATCTTATTTTCTTCATCACTCTCTCTCTCTCTCTCTCTCTCTCTCTCTCTCTCTCTCTCTCTCTCTCTCTCTCTCTCTCTCTCTCTCTCTCTCTGTGTCTCTCACTCACTCCCTGTGTGTGTGTGTGTCTTTCCTC